>CM021734.1:49794929-49981677 GCA_011075105.1 Heteronetta atricapilla | reverse complement strand
CAAGGAACCCATAAGTTTTCGCCCCCCCAGCCTTTGCTCCCTTCTTTTATTCCTGGCTAGAACTTGTGGCTTTGTGTCACTACTAGCAACAAGGAGGAAAGGGGAGAAAAATAATGGATCAAATTCTGTGTGTTTAAAATATTTCTCGTACTTTAATATCCTCAGTAGAATTATGTTTTGCTTTGTTTGAAAGAGAAGGATATAGATGTGTGTATATATTTATACTTATACATAAGTTCAAAGATCTGTATAGATATGATTTTGGACTCTGCTAGTCATTACATCATGGCAGGACATTGCCATGTATGACTTTTTTTGCCTTCCATGCCTATAGATGTTTCCTGTTGTCTAAAAGGGGTGAAACCAGATGTTTCTAGAAATACTTGGTAAAAATGGTAATCTCCATGATGTAAAGGTCAGAATATAGAGGATAGATTCTCAGCCTGCTTTAAATCTTTCTGCTTGCACAAATACACTTCCCTGCGTCACTAAACCATTGTGTTAATTATACTAGCTGTTAGTAGCATGAATGTACAGGGAACCGATTTTCTGCATCTATTACTTTAATTTAGTCCTACTACTAGACCTCTTGGACAGTGCGTGTGGTCTGGTATTGTTGACTTTGTTCTTTGTATTTCAGTGTTTGCATTATTTCTTGGTTTTACTGATTTGCTGATTTTCTCTGTGCTGCAGTTTTTTGTCTCTATGAATGGGATGTAATTCAAGACTAATTCATACTGTCCATTTCCAGATTGTCTATAAAAACAAAAAATACAAAATTATTATATCAGTTAAAAGTCTAATTTTGCTAATGAGATTCCTAATTAGGTTCCATCAAAAGTAGTGCAGTATTTGTTCAAGGTTAAAACCTTTTTTGTAGTAACTTAAATGATTCCCCAAAAGATGGTGAAAAATAATGACAGAACCATCCAAATGACCATTGCATAACACCATAACATCCATAGGCTATGGATCTATCAGGCCAGAAAAATAAAATATGTTATTGCATATTATCACAAAGAGATGAAGTGGTCATTAAGCTTTGCCGAATGTATTTTTCCCAGGGAAGAGGATTAACAGAGAAATGAACCGTATCTGAGAGATTTTGGGTATGCTGCTCACTGTAGTTTTCATAAAGTGCTCTGAATGATGATAGTTTGAGAAATCGTGTAAAACCTGTACAGCTTTTAATGGATGATCAGAGAACAAGCTTATAAGTGGCTTGCTATTGTTTTTAACAACTTTTAACCTTCTAAGTTTTAGATAAACATTGTCCTCTGAAAAGGACTATACGCAACATCTCACACATACAGAATTGAATATGTCATGTTTCTTTTAACCTATAACTAAAAAAAAAATGTTTTAGAAGGAAACCTGAAAATTTTCACAAAAACACTGAGAACCTGTCTTCCTGAAGTTTACTTATGAGATGTTATTGTGTATTCTATTTTGAGTTCCATTAGATCAAACAAGTGTACTGGATGAATAAGTTATTGCCCGAGTTGAGGAATTGTGCTTTACTAACTCTCTGCATATATTCTGTGTTTGTATGACTATTGATAGGTATAACAGGAAATAAAACAATTGTAGTTTTATTTTGTTTTCCAACAAAAGCATTTTTGTGTTATATTTTTCTTCTGTTTTCAGCAAAATTATGAAGCTGCTACAGTCTTGAATGAAATGCTGGTCTGCTAGACATTTTAAGTCTGCTAGAGCTGTGTGCTGCTGAGATTATTCATATTCTTTTCACTTTCTGCTTATTGTATAACAGAAAGGACATTTCAGATGGTCATGCTTAATTGAAACTTCATTATTTAGGCAGGGATCTGATTTACATACTTGAATATTTTTATATCTTCTGCGATCGCTAAGTAATGACTGCACACAGATGGCAATCAGGTTTCTGATCTAAATACAAAAATAGATTTTGAATGTAAGCAAGGACTATGAAGCTGAAGGTTGTGACCTCTACTCAGTCAGAATTAAAAATTATGAATGTGATGTGTCTCCTGTGATTATGAAAATGGAGGAAGTAAGGCCTTTTCATTAGGACTTTCTGAGGACTATTGCTAATTTACTCATAAGGATGATGTCTTCTGGAGGAGCAGGTGAATGGAATGACTACTTTAAAACAAAAACAAAAACAAAACACTGAAACTAAGTTTACTCCTTTCTCAGTCTTCTGGTTCCATATGGATGCTCCATGAAGAAGCACACAAAGTCCTCCTGTATGTCCCATAGAAGATCATTGATTCTTGTTTCCTAGTTGCCCTAAATTTTCTTAGCACTTAAACAATCTATACGGATGGGTCTAAAATCCATCTTCAGACAAAACTCCCACTGATTCCAGTTACCATTTTCCTGTCTTCCAGTTTTTGACTCTGTTAAAATATAATTGGTAATTGTAACTGAACAGCATGCCACTTTTTCACAAAGAGAACTCTGTTGTGCTATGTATTCATGTATTCATGTTCAGTCTTTTAAAATAGTTAGCAAGCTGAATGATATTTGTATTTCCAAATCTTAGTGTGTAGAGCATGTGTGCTGCTGTGTAATATATGCAAATTCAAAATGGAGAGGTTCTTTAAAATGCACAGATCCAAATTATTTTTCTTGTAAGTTTAGTGACACCTTGTATTTCAGGCTTAGTTCCATTGCTAACCAAAAGTGAAGAGTCCAGTTTACTGCTCTGATTAATTGTACAGTCAGCAATATCTATTAAAAAAAATATTTTTTTTTTTTTTTTAAAATTTATATGATCTTAATAGAAGGTTTAGAACCATATAAAGGTCAACTTTTATGGTGGAAGAAAGGCCAAGCTCTACACTGTTATGTATAATGAACATTAACAGTTCTTTATTTGGGGAAAACTTGTATTTATTCATTTCATATTGTTAGCCATCATTGAAATGCTATAAAGGATTATGGACTTTGGGGGCACTAAGGAGTGTTATTTAGGTACGATGGAGAAGCCCAGTCATGGGCATGAGAACAGCATTTATGAGTGGGTATTTTATATGCAGATACCTTGTACAGTCACTTACAATACTGATTTGAATGGGCAGAGAAGTTTTAGTCATTCTGCAAATGGAATGAAATTGAATGTTTAGATCACTATTACTGTCAATATTTTTTTAAGCACTTTATAATTCTCTTGTAAAACATTTTATTTTTGTTGTGTATTTCAGCAATTTCAGCAGCCTAAGAGAGTGAGATGCATTAGCCTGCTTTATTTATCAGTGGTGCAAGCAGTTTCTTTTTTTTCCTAAATGCTGAGCCTAAAAATATGTCATGACATCTAAAGTTACTTTTTTTTTTTTTTTTTCCCATCTTGTTGTTCAGTGGTCCATAGCCACTTTGGCCTTGGAAATGATTTCTTTCCAGGAGTGTTGTTAGCTATAAAATTCACTGTTGACCTATCAGCAGAGTTCTCTCTGAAAACAATTAAACTTCATAACTGAGATCTTCCAAGGAACTTGACCTCTAACAGACTTGACCTTTGATTGACTCCCCAGCCTGCTTTGCATTCAATGGAAATTTCTTTGATGGAACATCATTAAGGATGCAATTTCCTTTTCCTCTGAAATATTAGCTACGTTGGCAGAATCCCTCCTACAAAGCATATAAAAATGTGAATAAATAAATAAAATATTTAAAAAACCAGTTTGTTCAAGGGGAAACACTGATACTTCATGTTGCATTAGGTGAATCTGCTGGCGTGTCTCTTATAACTAGGGAGGCCATTATCCAGAAACCTCATTTTTTTAGACATTCCAGAGTGTTGACATTTATGCCTATTACCTACCAGTTTCATAAGATCCTTCAAGATCTTCAAATGCTTTAAATAGAACAGAAGATGAATAGAGGTTTTTCTTTTTTTTTTTTTTTTTTTTTTTTTTTTTTTTTTTCCTGCCCAGCATTTCAATACTTGTGTTAACAGTGTACTCTAAAGGTTACTTTTATATGCAAGTTAAGTTGCAAAACAAGCTGCTATTGATTTTAGCTGAAACTACTGCATAACTGTTTCATTGCTTGTGGTATAGTCAACAGCAGCCTGTAACATTATAAAACAGGATTGTTTTAACACAAGGTTGTTTTTCATGTAAAAATACTAAGATAAATGGTTTTATACAGTATATTATTCAATTTAGCTTTCTATTAAATGGAGTAATCGAGTTGAATAAAGCAGCTTTTCAAAATAATTAGATTTTCTTTAATCAGAATAGATGTTTGCTTTAAATAAGTCATTAATCATGTAGTTAAAGCACTGATTAAAATATCTGTTTGATCTGCTTTCCTCTGTCTAAATTTGATCTAGGAGAGGGACTATGATAAGAGGTTATAAAGCTATTTATTATAAAGAAATTAATACTGTTAATATCTTGTATAACCTTTGCTATTTGGTGTCTATGCTCCATTTTATTTACTGGGCCTAACTTTCCAAGCTCTAGAATAGAATGGTTTAATATTTTTCTTTTCAAAAAAAAACTTGGGTACTATGGAATTAGTCAAATTCGTTTAAAATACTTCTGCATCTTCACTATAAGTGAGTGCCTGGGGCTTCGCTTGTCAGGAGCTTTCCAAAGTCCTTTGCTGCATCCCTGTGAGTTTTTCTTTAGTGCATGCATTCTAGCCAGTCTCCAAGTGCCCAGGTACTCACAATGCCTGTACGTGTACTCAGTCTGCCTGCAAGTTAGACTCCATGTTGGTTTTCGGGGTGGAGGGGAAAGACCTGCTACATGTGAGCCTCGTGCTGGCAGCACAGTTCAGTAGTGCTAGGACCTCCTGAGCCACAGAGTGAGATGCTTGAAAATCAGAGATGTGAGTCTTGAAAGTTTTGGTAACATTGTAGAAAACAGTCTAAAAATGAAAATAGTTAAGAAATTTCTGTTAAATGACGTTTTTTAAAGGCTGGGAGAATGGCATCAATACACGTTTTTATACCCTGCTCTTTGAACTCTAATTTTGTCACTCAGGTTTATGTGTGTTAGAGTTGGGAAGAAGTGCAGTGAAAGTCACCACTACAGCACACAGGCTTGAAGCAAGCACCCTGCACTGTGCTGTGACTGGTCAGTAATTCTCCTCACAGTCTGTGTCCCAGCCTTCTGTCCTGGTTACTGAACCAGTTTTAGGATTGAGACTTCTGCTTAAATGCAAAATTGTATGACTTCTCAGGTTTGCCCTTTTTGCTTCTAACTTGCAAGGAAACCTTCTTATTTTTCTCGTTGCTTGAATAAAATAAAAAGCATAGTACTCCACCTTTGTACTTCTGGGGACAGATTTGCAAACCAGAAGTTTGCAAATTATCTACCCTTGTCCTTCGCCACTTCCACATGTGCTTCAGAGCTGAAGCTTTGCTTTCATAAAATTTAGGAAATTTGTCGTTCCCCCCCCACCCCCCCAAAAAATAAATATTAACGCTCAAAATATAACAAACAGTTCCTATGAGAACTCTTGCAAAGATACTACAAGGTGAGAAGACTCTTACATTACTATATGCATATCTTACTTTTCCACAGCTGAGCAGCCAAGCGGTATAAAATATTTATCTCTTAACCACTTATCAGGTGAAACGAAAAATGAATCTTTGTTCCGTAGTAGCTTTTCAGAATTTAATTGTATTTCAGAAACATGAATGTTAATTGGAGTTCTTGTTGGAGTCTTAAGTTCAGTATTTTAAAATCTAAATGTAAACTAACACTTCATAGATGTAAATTGTGAAAGGGCTTTTTGTTACTTTCTTCCTTTCCCTGCTTTGAAATCTTACCTCAAGGTCAGGTTAGAAAAAGGCTATGCATGGCCAGGAGTAAGTTGCTGGAATTCAGGGTAAATTTAAAACAGTCCCTGCACAATTAAGTGCTGTTTACATCCAGGGTTACTAATATCATTTTCCAAAAGCTTTGAATAAAAAGAATGTGCACTCTGATGCTACAGACCAAAGGAGGATAAAGAACAGAAATGTGTCTGAAAGAGAAAACAACTCCTTGTTGTAAAATTGTATGAGCACTGGAGTACTGTAAGTCAGCATGTTGCAGGTGTTAACACTCCATCTTCTCTACTTGTTGAATAGAGAGACTAATTAACAATAACCACAGATAATACTCTGTGTGTAGGTTTATGTAGTTGTAGGTTGTTCTTTTTCTTCTTTTTTCTTTACATATCCCTGGTATTTGTTGTCTCAATTTTGTTAAATTACATTGATAGATCTGACAGTGACGTATGTTTCATGTGGCTGTTTTAATTCAGCAGGTGTACTAGGCTGAAATATGTTTTGTGATGAGTTATTGAGATTCAAAAAGCAGTAGAAATGTGTTTCCAAGTCAGATGATCAATAAACATTTCCTAACCTAATTTTAATCCTTTTTAAGATTAGCCTGCTCTGTAGTAAAGGTGATGCTTTTGAAAATTGATGGTAATATTTATTCAAATCACTTTCTGAGCTACAGAGGAAGCTGTAATATTGTATTGAAGTAGTCAGGGGATTTTTACCTCCCCTGCTGTTATGTTACCTTCTTGGTAGCAAGAGGCGGTTGCTGGCCTCATCCAAAATTAGGATACTACTTGCCTTCCCGAGGGAAGCCTCCCACTAGGGGCCTATGCCTGGGATCCCTGTCCAGAACCATCCACTGAACTGTGGGAATTGTGTGCACCTTGACCATATTTAGGCTTTGGCCTATGTACAAGCCATTAATTCTAATTGGACTTGGTGATTAATATTTTTTGTCTATTATATTGTCCTGCATTTGTTGGTGTTAGCCAGCATTGCCGTTGAGGCTTAGAATTAGACTCCTTTTGTTAGGTGAGATTTTTCCAAACAGTTCGCTGTCGGTCTCTGCTTTCATGTTAGCTACCAATCCTTGCTGGTACTTGAAAGGAGAGTGGAAGAGACTACAGTGTTTAAAGATGCTTTCTGGTACTATCTGTTGGAAGCAAAAACTGTGTGATGTGTCTATAAATCTGAGAACTCTCTTGGAAACACAGAAGCAGAAAGGAACAAGCTGCTGTTGGGTCTGCACGTGTTACTGCAGAGGGCTGCCATAAAGAAACACGATGAGGCCACAGTCTCTTAATTAGGAGGGTGAGACTCGCCCTTAGATGCATAAAGGCACACCGTGACAATTCCTCTGAATTAATACGTGTAGCGAAACAGCTGGAAACCAGTGTATATGCCACTACTGTTGCCCTCACAGTGAAGTGTTTGCTCTCCAGCCACAAACCTGTCACATTAACTTAATTTTGGATTTCAGTTTACAGCACTCTCATCTGCAAAGATGGCAGTAAATTCTGGTGTTGGAGCACACAGAATGGTGCCAGACTTAGCTTGTATCTAATCTCCCAAGTCTTAAGGCACCTAAACTTGCCTTACTCTGACTCAGAATTTCATGCAAATGCAAGACAGTCTAACATATGTTTTAAAAATGTTTGGTTTGGTACAGCAGTGCTGAAACAAACCAACTATTTTAAAGAGGGGAAAAAAAAAAGAAATCTACAGCCAGCATTTTAAATAGCAGGGGAAAATGGTCTAAAAATGTGACTTGCATTTCTTTTATATAGGCTATATTTTTGTGGTCACTTCTATACACTCACTGGGAATTATTTTTGCCTACAGCTGTTTTGTGATATAGAAACTTTTTTTTATAGCAGTGTCTTTATACTTTCCTGTAAAATAGTTATGAGCAATACTTTTGTACTTTGCTTCATAAGATAGATACGATTATGATGCATTGTGGATTTCTTGTAAGTGTGACCTTTCGAAAAATGGTAGTTATATCTCAAATTTCAAAAACTGGCAGCAGTGGTGGCTCTTTAAAGGGTTCTCTAATCTTTAAATGTGGTTGAAGGAAAAGGCAGTGTGTAGTAAAATCCAGAAAAAGATGAGCAGCAGATACTGGTAGGAATATTGGGGATTTTGGATGAAATAGGTTGTGTCTTAGGTTGGAGGAAGAAAGGGTGTCACTAAAATGGGAATACTTTGTTGGTAGAGAAGAATGAGAAGAAATAGGGGTTAGGACAAGAAGGTGAGTTGTGAAAAGTAATAGGGTGTTTAAGGCCATAGTTCTCGGCCTAGAATAGGCTGGGGAGGGTGGATGAAAAAAAGAGAAAAAACACTGCAAACTGGAGGGAAATCTGAGGCACTTGGTGTACTTGGTGCCACCAAGGATCACTGGGTACCTGTAAATAAAAATTTGGTGTTCTGATCCCTAAAGAGAAGTTCCTAGGTCAAACCTGAAGAATAGAAAGCAACAACCATTGCCCTGAAAATGCAGGGATAGCAGCAAGAAATGCCCCATAAACTGCCTATAAAGTTTCTAATGGTTATGTTTAAACTACGCTGGAAAGGGATGGTCTCCTGAAGGACCCATGGACAGAGCATCATTCTGATGGGGAAAAAAAAAAAAAATCTAACACCCCACTGTGGCAGTCTTGCTGCAGTCTTGGATGCTACTGTGATTCTTTTAAAGTTTTTTGTTTGTTTGTTTGTTTTTTTCCTGATTGCCTGGTTACTTTTGTCAAAATAATCATTAAAAAATCATTGAATTGAGAGACTGAGACATTTACACTGGAATGTGTAAAATAGGTTTCCCATTTATTGAGAGGAAAAGAGGTTAAAGAGAAAAAAAGATATATTTTACATTATTTTATACTTTACTAAATTGCTTGTAGTATACACATCCTTTTTTCTTGCATTAAGTGTTGTAGAACAGGAATGGTTCATTAAGATTGTGGGCAATGCCTTCCGCAGATTAATGCTACCATGCTGGTTATTATCCTAAAAATCATCCATAGTGCCTGATTTCCTTCAGTATACTTGTCAGAGGATGTAATTGCAGTATATATCTGCATTTCTAACAGTGTTTTGAGCATAGACGAAACATTGTAACTCTTCTTATGTTATCTGTAAATTGGGTAGGTTTCATGTGAGATGTGTTACATCTCATGGCTTTATCTATGACAGAATGTCTTAAATGAATGTCTCTGATTGTGAGATCAGAAGGCTGTTTAGGATCTCTGTATTCGTGTTCCTTTAAGCTCTCTTTCTTACCTAGCTGTCCAAGCACTCCGTAAAGAGTACTCTTCTGCACTGATGCAGTACTCATCTCCTCACATGACAAATTTAGCAATTCTCTTACTGATGAAGAACTTGTTGAGAATAAATGCAGTCTTACTGAAAGACTATTCAGGATACTTGATTTAATAAACCCCATCTTAGAGCATTACTTACCTAATGTGTAATTTAATTCTCTGTATTTATTCAAAAATTTTTTTTTTCTTATTAGAAAAATCTTTTCTTTCCTCCTAAAAAAAAAAACAAAACACCAACTAACCAACTCCCTCCTCCCTCCTCAAACAAACAAAAAAACCCACAAACAACACCAGCAAAACAATGTGAACTAGGGGATAACCTGAGAATGTTTTACAATAAAAAACAACTTAATTATCTGGTTTTTATAACTTAAGAAACCAAACTGATTGTATTCAGAAAACATTTGTTTGAAAATCAGTGCAGGTAGAATGAAAGTTCTGTGATTGTGCTGAATATTATAAGTATGAAACTTAACCTGCATATATTTTGCTTTCAACTGGCCTAGAGCTGCTGTTTCCAACATATCCTTATGATATGTTTCATACGTTTGTGGGGCAAGGAAAGGAATTGTACTGTAAAACAAACTGTTATGAAAGCTCCAGCTGAGCATGTGTTTTAAATGCCAGTTGAGCAGGTGGGTGTCTGCTAAAGCTAAATTGAACATTTGCTCACTGCTGAGAAAGAGAAGTGTGATGACTTTCTACTTTGATGCTAGCGAGTCAGATTTCAAAAGCATCATATGTTTCTCCCTCAAGGGATTAATGAAGGAAAACTGTATTTGTAGATATTTTCTAGTGCATTACTCTGTATGCTTTTCAAGATCCCAGTCCCCTATCCTGCCCTTTTTATGAAACCAGAATTTGGCCCTTCTGTTTTCATTTTTTCTTGAAATTGTTTTTAACTTTAGCTTGTGGAACAATAGCATTTGTATGTAGTTCTCCTTTTTTTAAGGCTGCTTCACTACAAAGTTGCTCAATGGTACAATTAATTTTACTTTTTTATCAGGTAGAAATGCTAAAAGAAAAATGTTTATTGTCTGTGCAAGGTTTAAAAAATGGTACTGTTGTCTAAGCTTGTCATTATTTTGCTGACTTCCCTGCTATATATTTATGGTCAGGTACCCAGGATCACACAGGCTTTGAGCTTTACTTTGCTGTGCTCATGTAAGTCCTTCATGCTGTCCCTCAATGGTAAACCTAGAAAGATCCTTCGCATTCTGGTGCTAGTATTTGCTGGAGTTACTTAATTTGCACCTATATAATTTTCTCTGATAGAAGTTAAGAATTCTGCTTTATTAACCAGACCAATATAAGAAATAAAATGTAATTGTCTCATGTGTCTCAGGGAAAACAAGTCTTTGGTGTTTCTATCTGCTATATCCAGACTTTAATGTGTTTAGCAAAATATGGTATCTGATTTAGATGCACATCTCATGACATAAAATGGCATGTCATAGGCTGAATGGAAAGAAAGTAATGACTTTTTTTAGTCTAAATATAGTAATATATTAATACTTACTAGTTGTGTCTATCAGTGTGTGTATATATATGGATATATATATAGTAAGTGTGTATATATGTGTATATATATATATGTATAGTTCTGTGGTGAAATAGCACAGTCCAATCCTGTTCAGATAGGACAATTGTAGCGGTGTAGCTAATTTAAAAGAAAATGTGGATTAAATCAAAGGGGGAAGAATTGCTCCCTTTTGTTCATGTTAAAACTGAGAAGAGTCAGGCTGCTTGTGCATTGATCTCCTTGTTTCCATGGTTTCAGATTTACACAGGCTCAAGAACATTGGTTCTCTTATATTTGGACAGGACACTTTTCAGTGTAGATGCTGACACTTCAGACTCTGACGCTACACCAAGCCTAAGTCCCTGACTGGTTAAGCTTTGTGTCTGTGAGACAATACTGGTTAATGGAACTGCTGTGGAAATGAGTAAAGGGTAAGGAACTGGAGGATTTTGTTTTGTTTTTAAGCTCACTGCTAAGAAAAGCCTGTTTGACTTCTGAAATAAATGAAATGAGCATTCAAAAAACACCTGTGTTTCTGTTCACTCCATTATTTTTAACAAATATGGCAATGCATCATAATGATGTTAAATTGTTATTTTGACTTATATAGCCATAGTTAAATTCCAAAATTATTTTAAGGGTGGAAATCAAAGGTGGAACAGTATCCAGTTTGTTTTTTTAGTGGTCAAGAGCGGCCCAGTAGTTAAATTCTGCAGCTACTAGGAACAGGTTCACATAAGCTTGTTTGTTCTATGAACATAAGGATTTGATTTCTCAGGCAGCCTCCTGGGAGATTAGACTTGGCCACAACAGTAGCCTCAGAGTGTTCCATTGATCTCCTTGCATCTGGTGCGTATTAATGTGGATCAAAATAAAGACTTGTTTACACTGTACGTGTGTATTTGTATCTTACGTTAAAAATTAAAGCAAAGGTTAGAGCAGCTTTAGCTACCTCCAGGTTCCTAAAAGCACAAGCAAGCCTAATGCCTTTCTGTAGTGCATTTTCTTTACTCATTCATGTCTTTCACCCTGAAGGAAAACCTAGTGCAGATGCGTGTGCCTATATTGAATGCAAAGATCATATGAGAAGTGTAAATGCAAAGCTTAGAGTAAATCTGTAAAATCTCCTCTTTGCATTTTAAAACAGTCATAAGTATGTGCCTGTAACTTCTCTGACAAATCTGTTAATGTCTGTTACAAGTGACACGTTTTCCTCTTTGCACCACGTGTGTGCACAGACATTATCTCCACTCCTTGTGTCACCTGCCACTCCAGTCTGTTCCTAGCAGCACTTTTGTGCGGTACTCTACTTATTCCCTGTGCTTTAACTCCACTTAAAGGCATGGCAAATGGCGATGTTTGTGTGACATGTGGCCGTAGTACTTTTAATAGTAGGACTGTAGATTGAATGAATAGTAATTATTGGGACCATGTAGACAGAATTACAAATTATTTGGGGAAAAGCTCAGTGCTGTTTGAGAGGCATTTTTATCTTGTTTGCAGTCCAAAGTTCAAGATCAGTGAGGTGCTTGGCATATTTAAATACTGTTTTCAGAGGAAGCTCTGTACACTGAACATGTGGTTAATTTCCTACGTATCTCATCACTTTCAATTAGATTTTAAACATATAAAGTGAATGCCTGAATACTTCACTGAATTGAGCACCATATTTCTAACAGTTAGTGATGGATCTGTTAAAAAACAATGCGTTTTCCTTAATCTGAGACAGTAAGGATGACTATTTCATAATTGTGCTTAAGCACTGGCAGGTTGCATTTTTAAGATGTGTTTTGTGGCCTATTCACTTTACCTTAATGAAGTCTTTTTTATTATTTATTTTTTAATCTCTAAGGATTGAAAATAATGCCTTACTGTTGTGAGGAAATAATGAATTTTACTGTTGTTCAGAATATCTGGAAGGAGCAACTAATGCATGTTTAACCCATGTACCCCTCCTCCTACTGCTTTGCTGCAATGTTGAGCTGTTGTTTTCCATACCCAGCAAAACAAAGGACTGATATCTATAAAACAGTGTGGTGGTTTAACCCGGCTGGCAGCTAAACACCACACAGCCGTTCTCTCACCCTCCCCCCTCCCTCTCTGGGATGGGGAAGAGAAACGGGAAAGTGAAGCCTGTGGGTTGAGATAAAGACAGTTTATTAAGATAGAAAATAATAATAATAATAATAATATGTACAAACAATTGATGCACAATGCAATTGCTCACCACCCGCAGACCGATGCCCAGCCCAACCCCAAGCAGCTGGCCCCCCACCCTGGCTAGCCACCCCTATATATTGTTCAGCATGACGTCAGATGGTATGGTATACCCCTTTGGCCAGTTTGAGTCAGCTGTCCTGGGTCTGTCCCCTCCCAGCTCTTGCTGCCCCCCCAGCCTGCCCGTTGGCAGGACAGAGCAAGGAGCTGAAAAGTCCTTGGCTTAGTGTAAGCACTGCTCTGCAGCAATTAAAACATCAGCATGTTATCAGCACTCTTCTCATCCTAATCCAAAACATAGCACCCTACTAGCTACTAGGAGGAAAAATAACTCTGTCCTAACTGAAACCAGGACAAACAGTATTCCTCCAAAGTGTTCCACAGCTTATATTCACACTCCTTGCTATAATTACAGATTAAAAGCAAGTCGCACCTCCCTTTTCACATATTTCTAAAACACTTTCTTATAATACTTGTAATTTTGAATGGAATTAAGTCTGATGGCTTTTATACCTAAGGGAATGATTTAAGGAGGCAGTGAATGGTAATGAGCTGATAGCTCCACCAGATATAAAGTGAGAACATATGCATCTACTTTCAGTAACAAGAGCCTTTATTAAAACAAAATGTCAGTGGTGATACCATGAGCAACATGATTTGAAATGCTGTTAACTATTAAAGATACAGTACATCTCCAAAATATCCTCTTCATTCATTTAGTGACAAAGGGTATTTTTACTTTTATTGGTAACTTTTCAAAGCAATACTAAACAACAAAAGTATTTTAAAAAAGCTTTGAAAGCAATAAGTGATAATTTCACTGGTGTTGGTGAGAAAATTCAGTAATTTTAAATGCATGCCAATAGGTTGTGCATCCTATTAAAAGGCTCTTGTGATTTGCCTTTTTTCTTAAACTTTCTCCACTATGATATCACATTGGATCACTTTGAATACTGCTGTTTAAATTATGCAGCATTTATTGCTTTAATTTACAATATCATTCTCAGAGTACCATTCCCAGTTTTCACATAATGAGTCCTGTCTGGTTTCAACAGCTTTTAATTGCAAATGGTGTTGAATATAAATAAGCTTTTTTTTTTTTTTTTTTTTTTTTTTTTTTTTTAAACCAAGATATTATTTTCACTAATTACAGATTCCTTTATCATTCAGTAGGAGAAATGACATCTGAAGAATAATGGCACTTTGCTTTTAACCATTTTTCTAGAGAATGTATACATATTATCCACATATTTTTAGAGAAATGGGAGCATATAAGAATATATAAATAAGTTGTGCACCTAGAAGGAACTACTACTCATTTTTAACAGATGTCAATGTGTCAATGGAGCTGGGAGCAGACTTGCAGTCAAAATGATGACCACACTAATAGTTAAGTAAATGCTGCTGAATGTAAATGTGTGAGATCTGATTCCTTTTATTTTCTGGATATGTTATTATTTGTCAGTTGATTTACAGAAATATTTCCCCTGAAAAATAAGCTCTGTTGTCTTGTTGGACTATGCCAACTTGTTGCATCTCTCCAGTAAAGTGCCTTTTTACATCATTCTGTCAGTAGAATGAAGTCTTAGAAAAAACGTTAAGGATAAAATTCAGTTTACAATACTAAAATGAAGTAAAACTGCTACCATAAAAATGCCAATTAGGATTTGTTGTTGTTGTTCTGTGCTAATATTTAGATGTATATTTGTTGTTGCTTTTCCACATTTGATGAGATTATCATTATATGTTAATGTATTGTTAATCTTAAAATATCTTGGAATCTTTCTTACCATGAGTTTATACCAACCTTAATACTTTGCATATATTTTATGATTATTTTTTTTCTATTTCTTAAATTATTACATATCTTATGCAATAGTAGTTCATAGTTATTTTTCACTAATTGCTTTTTTAAATATACTTTTTGTTCATGGTAAATATCTTTGTATTGTCAAAGAGGTGTTGGCAAACTTATTGTTTTACTACATTAAGACTGACTTGTTATTGCATCTTTTTCATCTTGTTTTGCTTCATGTAGTGTTCAGCAGCATTAATACCTTTATTTTACCTCAGTTGGCATTCTTTTGCTATGCCTTGTGAATGATGAACTATTTCATGATTTTATCAAAAAAAAAACAAACAAAAGTTTTCCAACTGATTCTGTCATTCCAGGTTTTTGGGGGTTTGATTTATTTTTGAAAATGTCAGAATTCTTGATGGACTAATGTATGGGAGAAAATGCCGTACAGGGATTCCTGCTATCACTTATGCTTAGTGGATGTTCATTCCTTAAATATGATGTGGAATAGTAAGCATGCAGTAATTTATGAAAATTATGATGATGAAAAAAAGTGCCAGTGAGAAAAGACAAATAGGAAGTTTAAGATCTGAGTCAATACTGCTGAGGCCAATGGGACAATTTCAGACAATTTATACTGGTCTTAATGGAAATGCACCACTTGAGTAGTGGCTATTTTGACAGCTCAAATGAAATGTGGGAACATATCACACATTTCCATAGTTTTACAATGGCTTGCAAAAGCAAATAAGGTATTGTGAAACTCCTTATATGAGTTATTGAGGGCATGGTTGCTTTTCTTCCGTATATGCTCTGTCCATGTCAGAGGTTGCATGTGGACCACAGGGAAAATTTCATGCAGTTTTCTGGGAGATGAGGTAGATTTTGCTCGCTAAAATGCTATTCAGTATTTTTCTTATATACTTAATTGGATGAGGATTTATTACAATCCTCTCATGACTCAATATAGTTACTTTTGTAGTTATTGTTTCTAAATTTTCAAGGAAAAAAGTAGTTGAGTTATATACAAATCATAAAAATGTATTAAAATTGCAATGATTTGTGTGGTATTATACTTTAAAGGCAGCACAGAAAAAAAATTTAAATGATTTGACAAACATCATGCAAGATGTTTGTATTAAGAGAATACAGTTTTCCAAGTTGGTATTCAAAGACCATTTCCATTTGGCCATTCTTTACTTTTTCTTTTATGTTTTCAGATAATGGAGTCCATTGCCTTCTCAACCCTTGCAGAAAAATAAAGCAAGGTATCTAGATTTTTGTTCATTATGCATCCCCATTTCATTCTTTAATCTCTACTTGCCCTTTCCTTGCATTGCATATTTTATTATCACAAGAACACTGTTTATCTGAGCTGCTCAAGAGGTTGTGGTGCTGTTTTTGTCATTTGTTTTTTTTCGACTTAATCATAGAGATTTGTGGAGAATCTTTTGCATTTTTCTGTATGGGTTACACTGGGTAACACTGCTTTTTCAGAGAAAAGAAAAGGCATCATCAGATTGTGGAACAGCTTGGTTTCGTGGCCTTTTCCTAAGGAAGTCTCCTGCACATATCCTACTGTCCCTGCCTGAAGCATGACAATCATTGAGCTTCCATGTCAGGTATTTTTACAAGTACAGCCAAGACGTGAGTTTCCAGTACTGTTAGTGCTGCCCTTGATGCCCCTTATTTAGGCAACCAGTGCAATTAATTGCTCAGAGAACCCTTCAGCAATGTATGGAGAATGACTTGGCAGGGAAGGGGGGAGGAGGGCCAAGTGACCTGTAATTGTTTCATTATGTTGGAAAGTCTTTTTCTTCCCAGCAGGCTTTTAGTGTGTTATATGTATGGTTAGATTACAGAACTGAGTTTTTATAGGAGCTATCAACCTTTATTTTCTGTTTAAGAAGGGGAAAAATCATTTAATTAAACAGTAGAAAGTAGAACTTGGGATATAAACTTTAAACTTTAAGCACCTTTTTGATTTTTCATGGTGACTCATTAAAAATGAGTGGGAGAAAGACTGGACTTGAAAAATTGCCTCCTCTTCCACCTCCTTACACCCCCCCCCCCCCCAACCCCCCGCTTTTCCTCTGGCCTCTCTTATTCTTCTTTGTACTGGATTCTGGGATCTGTTCTGTTCCTCTTCTCACAGTATATTGGTACCTGGAGTGTTAATGTTATGGTGGGTCATATTCATCTGTAGGGCATTTTGTAAACTCTTACCTGTATAAATATAATATTTACTATAATATTTAAAGTGATCCACTGAATACTGATTTTGTGAAAATAATGGATCAATTAAGTTTGGAAGTGATCTTTGGAGGTTTCTAGTCCAACCTGCTGCTCAAAGTCCTGAGGTCAGCCCAGGCTGCTTGATGTTTGGATTTTGAAAAACCTCCATTTTGAAAGGACTTTGAAAGCCTCCAAGACTTCACAGCCTCCCTGGACAGCCCGCTCCACTGCTCAACTGCCCTAACATTGAAAAAGCTTCTCTGGTCACTCTTTCTATGCTTCAGTGTATGCCTCTTGTCTGTCACCCTCCTGATGTTTGCTGCTTGTGACTCTGTCTTCTTAGTAAACTTGCCTTGGGTACTGGGCAGTTACTGTTGGCTCTCCCCAGTCATCCCTTCTCCCAGGTGAAAAAGCCCTGGACCCTCAGCCTCTTCTCACAGGATAGCTGCTCCCACCCAGCTTGGTGGCCCTCTGTTGAACTTGTTCCACTTTATCCCGTATTTCTGGGGGGGGGGTGGGGAAGAGAGCAAACTGCAGTACATACTTGCAGTGCAAGGTGCAAGTGTTGAGTAAAGGTGGGGCTAATGCAGCCCACAATGCTGTTGGTGTCCATTTCTGCCAGGCCACCTTGTGTTCACTCCCCGCCACCATTCCTTTTTTTTTTTTTTTCCCAAAACAAAACAAACAAACAAAACAAAACAGGACCCAAGTTTCCTTTTCCAAAGAGTCGTTCCCCAGACAGTCATGCCCAGATTATATTATTGCAAGGAGCTCTTCCTTCCCAGAAGAGCAGGGTTTTGCATTTTTCTTGTTGGAATTCCATGTATTTAACTCTGGCCCATTCTTCCAGCCGGTCTCGTTCTCTCTGGATGTCAGCTCTGTCCTCCTGTGTAACAGCTGAGGATGTCCCCCCAATTTTGTGCCATCTGAAAGATTGATGAGTAAGAATCCTGCATTCTCCAGGCTATTGGTGAAGATGTTAAACACAACATGTCCCAGGAGAGAACAAGATGGAAAGCAGCACTGAAAGACTTGTTGAAGTCAGAATAAAGACAGGCCATCCAGTGCTCTCCCCTCATCTACAAATCCAGTCATTTTATCATAAAAGGCAGGCAGGTTGGTCAGGCATGATTTACCCTTGGTAAGTCCAGGCTGTCTGTTTCCAGTCATCATTTTGGCACGTACGAAGCAATATGAAGGCTGAATAACTTCTCAAATGCATGAAATGTGACAGTTTTGTAAAGCTATTGCACTAGGGAGTAATTTCAGAGGAACTGTGGTGTGTATGTTGGAAACACAAATGAGAGTGTTTTGAAGGTCTGGAGGGTACTGTTGACCTTGTACTCTTTTCCTTAGATTTGTATTTTTTTCGTGTCTTTGCATTTAATTTCTATTCTTGGTGTAAGGTCCAAGGCACAAGGAAGAATGAGAAAATGTGATGTCACGTGTTCACTTCAGAATGTGAGTACTGATTTTTGTAGTTAAATATAAAATCACAGTTCTGAAATGTCTCTGAGCCACAAAGAATCATTTCCTTAGCACTGCAGTAAAAATAATGGATATTTTAGGAAAGTCATGGTCACGCAACTGATAAAACCTATCTAAAAGAGTGAAACTTTCTTGCTGTTAACTAAGAAGCAGTTGCCTATAAAAGCAGCAATACTTTTAAAATTGAAATCTGACATTTTGCATTTACCTTTTTAACTTTGTTTTAGCTATATTGCTGACCTAAAACCAATTTGGATGTTCTGTTACCATGTTTATATGTGCAGAGTCCCTTTCCTCTACTCTTTTGGCAGGATTCTGAACGGAAGAGCTTGAACTGCATTTTGCAGCATGATGTAACTGAAGTCAAGGTGGTAATATAAATGATTAAGCACACACTACCAGAAGGGATTGTGAGTAAAGGAAATTATGTACTAATAATTCATTTGGAAAAAATTGCACTCTAGTGGATTATTACATATTAATTATCCAGAGGTGGTTTCATTTATTCGGATTATACTAGCACTTCATGAGGCCTCCATGTATGAAATCCCTAGAGCATGCACTGCAAGAACAGCATAATTATTTCTTTTAAAGCCTATGTATATTTAGAGTCTCCAATGAGAATATTTAAGTTTAACCAACTTTCAATGAGGTTTTATTGGAAGAAATAGCATGCATTTTCTTATTTCTAATGTTTTAATGTTTTCTTTCTATTCCTTTTAGTTTTATGACATAGCCCAATAGGACAGGACTAGGCTCAAGCTCCAAGGGAATGACATATTCTGTTTCCTAGTCAAAATCTTAAAATGTCATGTCTCAATTGGGACGGAAACCAAAAGATTGAATATAGATGTACTTTACAGACTGGCTGTCAGAGATACATGGCCCATAGGTAGATCTAATATATTTTTAATGTCTGAGGAGAGAATTAATGAAACCATTTTTTAAAACCTGCTTGGCAATAGATTATTTTAAATATGGACAGAAATGAGCAAGTCAAGGAATGGTCTGTGGGAATTGTTGGAGGCATATAGAGAGAAGTGGTTAGGAACTTAATTATTAGGAAGTGATTGAATTAAGTAACATCTGAACGAAGGTGTAGCGTGTGACTTTTTAAACATAACAGAACAATTGTAGCTAGTAAATCAGTTACACATGTGGGAGCCTTTTCTTTGAGTCTTTCTTTGTCAGTCTAGCTCTCAAGTATATTTAACTTTGGATGCATTACAGAGCAGCTAAATAAAACATCCTCAGTATTTCTAAGGGAGTATAACCTAGGGCAGGACACTAGTTCCTGAACTAGTGACAAACAAATGGTTCCCGAAGTTAGTCTTCATTCATTAACATGGAGGTAATGAGCTAAGTTTTATACCCCAGTATAAATATTACTAGTTTAACAAACAATTTCTATTTTGTACAAAATAAAGCATGTGAACCATATATCATATATGCTTAATGAACAAAATTTAGATTTTGATAAGTTTTTTTTTTCTTTCCTTTTTGGGCAGAGCTGTTGGCAGACTCTTGCTGTCACATTCTGGGTTAGTGAGTCATTCTGTTGCTTAATGTGCATTGAAATGAAATAAATAAAGAACACAGGAGTTACAGGCTGGTGACAGTGCTTTTACTGTGCCTAGTATATCTTGCAAGGCATTGACTATGGGGATTATTCCTTAGAACACATTTTCACAACTGTAATTGCACCTCCCTTTCTTATGTCTGTCCTGTTCATCTTACCTTTAAAATCTATAGTAGGGTTTTAATTTCATTTGTTCATTTCAAAAGTGCAATAAATTCTACAGCTAATACAGAAAAAAAAAACCAAAAACAAAACAGCAAGCACAAAGGTGTTGCTGGTGACAAGAAACAAAACTAGATAAATTCTAAAGACGACAGTAGTTGAAAGTCACCAAGCTGTTTGGAAATGGGAGAATATGTAATTGTAATGGACGTGTCTAGTTAGAGGTTTATCCTATGACTCTTATTCCTACTATTTGTTTTTGTTTGCAACTCAACTTCTAGTTCTGCGAATCTTGCAGAGTTGGAATTTAAGTGATTTGCTCTGTTCAGTGTTTGGAATCCCTTGGTTTCAGAGTAAAATTACCAAAATTGGAGTTAAGGTGAAAAAAGTTAAGAGCTCGTAGAATATTTTATTTATATGAATAAAAATATTTGGACATGGGGAAATGTGGAGCTATGTTTAAATGAGAAGGGGTATGATTTAATTACAAGTGCGCAACTCAGGCCTTGAAGTACTGTGAAGATAATGTAGGCCCAGGAGGGCTGATAATCTTGAGTGATATTATAGCTAAAATATGTGGTTCAGGAGGAGAGACGGCACCGTTGTACCAATTATATTAGTGCTAGAGACGTGTGCATAGAGAAGCTAGACCAATTATAAGTTGTTGTCTGCGCATGCTGTAATGGTAACACCTTGCTGGAACATTCATTAGAGGAGAACGATTATACTCGCATTGAGGTTGCATCATTACTCCGGGTCACTCCCATTCCGACATCTGGTAGCAGAGGATGGTTACTTGCCAGATAGTCCAGCTTGGCTGAGTTCTCTGAGACTGCGGTAAGCAGCAAGAGAAGGGGAATGGGAAACAAAATGTCTGGGAGGAGTGCTGCCTGTGGGCAAACTGAGGGCAGACACGGACCTCCCCTCCCAGTGGAAAGCGCAGCTATGGAGGTTGCAACGTTGTTCGCTGGAATACTCTCTAAGAGAGGTATTGAGACAATGGGAAAGAAACTGATCAAATTGATCAAGTTAGGACAGTGATGGGGACACTTTAGAGAGATGACCCTGCTGTTCTCCGTTACAGAATGGCAAGAATTTGGGAATACCATGTGGGAAAAGACTATAACGGGAGATTCAAAAGATAGAAAGAAAGTGAAAACTGTCCGTGAGTTGTGGCATACAGTAATAGAGACGTTAAAAAACCATGAAAGCAGAAAAGGAAGTAGCTTGTGCTACTGCTCAAATGTTAATCCCAGGGACGGTCCCTAAAAGATCTGGGGATTCAGAAAGAAAACCTGGGACTCTTGCGCGTATTTTGGGCTCTCTGCAGTTAAAGGAATGGCTGGGGTTCCATGCTCGACGGTCTCCAAACTCCTATCGCGTATTGACGGTGATGGGCCGGGTAATGGGCCGCCCCCACACTACACAGGAGTCCCGCCGGACCCACCATCAACCGCAATGAAAGCGGAAGTTGATGGGGCCAGGCCAGAGCAGAGATCTGAGCCACTTGCGGAAGTAACACCCCAGGACACCCAGGGGGGATGTCCTGCACTGCCCGCAGGCGAGGGAGGGGAGGCGCGCCAACCCCTGCCCTCGGCTCCACCTCTTCACCCGCCCTTGCCGCTATTTGCTGACTCCTCTGCTCCGGCAACTCCATGGCGACTGTGTAGAACCACCCCTAGAAAATTCAGAAAACTTGTTAGAAATTGTCCAGCAGCGCCTTGCGGATCTGGACCTGCGGTTAAAAGACAAGGTATCAGTAGCGGATCATTCCCCGTTGAGCGGAGAGGAGCCCACCCCATCATTTCCCCCTGCTGGCCCACCGGCGCCAGTTAGACCCATGCGATGGAGTGGGGTCATAAAGGATGCTATCCTGGAAGGACAATAGAGTGCAGCCGCTAGCATTGCTTGTCCTGTGATACACGAGAATGGTGCGGCAAAGTGGGAGCCGCATGACTGGAAAATTTTGCAACAAGTGTGAACCACCATTGCAAATTATGGAGTAAAATCTGAAGCTACTAGACAAATTGTTAATTGGATTTTTTCTGCCGATTTGATGTGTCCCTATGACTGTTGAAACCTCATGAGACTATTGCTTACACCAACCCAATTTTTGTTATGGGGTTCCTCATGGGCGCAACGTGCTGCCCATGATATTGGGAGATGGCAGATGGGTGACCCGTTGTATGGGGTCACTGCAGACATGCTCCTAGGGGAGGGACGCTTTGCCAGCTTAGATGTACAATTGAACTTCCCTGCTGTTCTGTTACAACGTTCTTCGCAACTTGCGCTGGAAGCTTTCCTTAGTTTGCCTGGTTCCTCGCTTCCCTCATTTGGGACAGTGATACAAGGAGCCACCGAAAAATATTCAAACTTTATTGATAGACTGTGGGAAACCATGATGAATCACCCTGACTTAGGTGATGACAATAAGCAAAGAATGTTTAAAATACTGGCTTTTGACAATGCCAACAAGGCCACAAAGCAGATCTTAGCTAGCCTGCCGAAAAGGGCTGGGGTAGAAGATATGTTAACGAGGGTGCAGAGAGCAGAAGCTCAAAGCCACAGCAATACAGTTGCTACAGCCGTACAAGGAGCCATTCGTGAAATCATTCAGCCCTTGGCAGCTGTTGTTCACCGTTGACGGTCTCGACCCACAGTGCAGCCTTTCCAAGGGAATTGCTCTCGGTGTGGAGAGCTTGGGCACACCAAGAGCAATTGCCATAGCGCTGTGTGGTGTGAGAACTGCCAGAGGAATACACATGCAACGAAAGCCTGTGTGGGAAACTGGAGGAGGAGCGTGCAGGGAGGCCGTGTGCAGACACGAATCACCTCTCGTGCACGGCACATCACCTCCCCAGGCGAGGGCCAGGCTTTCTGGAACGACATAAGCCAGCAACCAAGGGAAGCCTCAGAATTGATGTGGAGACCACAGTAGATGTCACCCTTACTGATACCAATGTTCAAAAAATTCCCAGCAATGCCATAGGGCCCTTGATACATCAGGTTAGTAAGGTGGGAGGGCTTCTTGTAGGCCGCTCCTCCCCTGGGGTAAAAGGGTTAATTATACTCCCTGGAGTTATTGATGCCAACTATACTCGGTGTATATATATAATGGCTTACACCGTCTGTCCACCTCTGTTTATCCCAAAGGGCAGTCAAATAGCCCAAATAGTTGCTTTCACCAACCCCACAGGGTACCTACACGAGCCACCGATATCTCGTGGGGACCTGAGCTTTGGATCCACTGGTCCTGCAGTGTGTTTTACTACTCGAATGGACCAGTGGCCCACGATGAGTCTCGTTATCTCCCAAGGTAATCTATCGAAACAGATTGTTGCCATGTTAGATGCTGGGGCTGATGTCACCATTATAAGTAAGACCATGTAGCCAGTGCATTGGCCTGTAGAGTTGCCAACCTCGATTGTAGGGGTTGGAGGGCAATCCGCTCCCTACATGAGCAGCTATCCGGTGCAACTACAATTCCCGGAAGGCCAACTAGTGACTCTTAAGGTATACATGATGCTGCTGCCCAGAACACTGGAAGCCTTGATTGGCTGCGATGTTCTTGGCCAGATTGGAGCCATCCTAACTACGAGCCCTTTTTAGTAGTGGGCACTGGGGAGCAGTCGCCCAACCCACCATTGATATGGACTACCAAAGAATCTGTGTGGGTTGACCAGTGGCCCATGACAGCAGAGCGACTGCAGATAGCAAAACAATTGGTGGCCGAGCAGCTTGTGGCCGGACACATTAAACCTTCTGTTAGCCCATGGAATACTCGTATTTTTGTAATCCCAAAAAAGGGAGGCAAATGGCGCCTCCTCCATGATTTACGACGAGTAAATGACCAGATGCAATCTATGGGAGCACTGCAGCCTGGAATGCCTTCTCCGGCTATGTTGCCCCATGGATGGCACATACTTATTGTGGACTTTAAGGACTGTTTTCTTACGATCCCTTTGCATCCTCAGGATACACAGAGGTTTGCCTTCTCTGTACCAGCAATTAATAAAGCAGCACCTGCTGATCGCTATGAATGGGTAGTCTTGCCACAAGGCATGAAAAACTCACCTACTCTATGTCAATTATATGTACATTGGGTGTTGCAGCCTCTCAGGAAACAATGGCCTAACATGATAATTTACCATTATATGGACGATATTCTCTGCTGTCAGCGAGAGCCGTTTACAGCGGACTCTTTGACACAGTTAGCTGACACTCTATCAAAGAAAGGCCTTGTAATTGCCTCGGAAAAAGTACAACACACAGCCCCGTGGAAATACTTTGGGTGGTCCATAGCAGATGCAAAGATTTGCCCGCAGAAGACGGAGTTAACAACCCAAATACGGACATTGACTGATGTGCAAATGTTGTTAGGAGACATACAATGGGTACACAATTGTGTTGGTATTTCCAATACGGATATTGCGCCTCTAACTGCGCTTCTGCGAGGACAGCACCCAGCTGATGCAATTACTCTGTCCGCAGCACAACAGGCTGCATTGCAACGAATTATATGAAAGCTACGAGATGTGTGGACGAGTCGACGCATCTTGGAACTGCCTATATCCCTATTATTGTGCAATGCTGAGGACTCACCTTATGCAGTCATCTGCCAATGGCAAAACAAAAAGGGGGAATCTTCCTCCTCCCTTGTCTCTGACATTGGCAAATGTGATGGGGGTGGGAATGTATTTAAAATTTTAGAGTGGGTATTTCTAAGTGTACGACCAAAAACTAGTATCCAAGCACAGCCAGAAGCAGTGGGAGAGTTGATAAGGAAAGGTAGAGCAAGAATTGTAGAAATAAGCGGACAAGAACCAGATGATATTAGTATACCTGCTAACACAGTTGATCTAGAGTGGTGGCTGCAGAATGCTACCCCCATACAGGAAGCTTTGTGGAATTAGGGGGTAAAGTGCACTTGCAGCAGCCAAAGGGAAGGCTATGGCAGGTTCTGAAACGTAATCAATGGATGGAGAAAACCAAAGTTCAAAAGGACCCATTGGCCGATGGCCTTACAGTGTATAGAGATGCAGGAAAACGCTCGCGGCAGGCAGCCTGTGTCTGGCAAGAAAAGGGTCAGTGGTATGAACATATTATAGAAGGACAAGTTCAAGACTCTCTGCAAACATTAGAACTGATCGCAGTGGTTTGGGCCTTAAATAACTGGGTGAATAATCCTTTGAATGTTGTGACAGATTCGTTATACGTAGCTAGTATAGTGCCGCGCCTAGAAGACGCTCTGCTCAGGGAGACAACTAACCCCCGACTAGGGAAGCTATTCATCCAATTGAGGTCTAAGCTTTTGCAGCGAACTGAGGCCAGTTGTGTTATACATGTGCGAAGCCATCAGTGGAATATCGGTTTGGGGCGAGGTAATCAGTTGGCTGACAGCCTGGTCAGTCCAGTGTGCCACGCACCCCCGGCGGACAAATTTCAACAGGCTAAGCAAAGTCATGATACCTTCCACCAAAATGCCAAAGGCCTCAAGAGGCAATTTGACTTGACAGAAAATGAAGCTCGATCTATAGTTCAGGCCTGTCCTAAATGCGAAAACCACGGGCCAGGAATAGGACAAGGAGTTAACCCAAAAGGGCTAAAGGCACTAGAATTGTGCAAATGGATGTCACACATGTTTCAGAGTTTGGTAGGCTAAAATATGTACATGTAACAGTTGACACCTTTTCAAGAATGATATGGGCAACCGCATTGCTGGGTGAAAAAGCACATCATGTGTGTAAACATCTACTTGCTTGTTTTGCAGTATTGGGAGTCCCCGAGCAGATTAAGACAGATAATGGGCCTGCATACGCTAGTCAGAAAGTCAGGACATTTATGCAAAAGTGGGGTGTCAAGTACATGACAGGGATTCCACACTCACCGACGGGGCAAGGACTCATAGAACGTACTCATCAAGTCTTAAAAGACTATCTGAACAAGCAAAAGGGAGTAGAGACTGAGGCACAACAAAGACTGCATTGAGTACTTTTTACCTTGAACTATCTGTGCCTGATGGGTGATCGGGAGGAGCCACTGGTGATGATACACCATCAGAATCTCAAGTTTACTAGAACAACGACTCTACCCCAATTTAGAGTGATGTATAGAGATCTGGCCACTGGGATCTGGGAAGGGCCTGTTCCGGTTATCTTTAACGGCTGAGGTTATATGTGTGTTTCCACAGGTCATGGACCAGTGTGGGTTCCCAGCCGAGCAGTGAAGCCTGTGCTGGATCGTCGGGATCAGCCCAGCGATCAAGATGATAAGAATCCTGATTCTGGGGATAGTCATCCCGACAATGATGGCCCTCCATCACATTGAGCCCAGGGAAAATATGTAGATTACCTGGGCAAATGTGATAAGGCAGTTTGCCCTTTGTTCATTGCTTGCTTCTACAACCAAGCCTTTTCAAACATAGTTGCTGTGAGTGCCCCTAGAGCCACAGGAATTAGATATTCCGGGAAGTGTAACAGCCACACCATGTGTAAGGTTCAATTACATGGGCAAAAACCAAACCATGAAACAAATTGTCAATGCCACACTTGCTCTTTATCGCAATGCATCTCTTTAGTGTAATTATACAAAACTAGCATCATTTCTTGCACCAGGAGCCGCTCTGCTCGGCTGTGGGATCGACTGGGGAATGGACGCCCCAAGGTGCACCCTGAGCATTTTCCTCGGAGGGGTCTCCACTCTCAACCGCTCACCACGGGAGTAGACAAGGATCTCCTGAAGCCACAGACAAATTATTTTAAGTGATATTTTCTTGTGCTATGAATGAAAAGTGCAAGAGGCCTCTTTGCATGATTGTGTGATTGTGCTGTGCGAGTGAGAAGCAGCATCGCTGTGAAGCACTATTCTATTTTTATCCTGTTACTTGTAGTGCCTTGCTTATTACAATGTTTGCAGTGTTAAAGGTAGTAGACCAAGCCTGGGTTGCTCAAAAACAAAAAGGGGGAATTGTGGAGCTATGTTTAAATGAGAAGGGGCATGATTTAATTACAAGTGCACAACTCAGGCCTTGAAGTACTGTGAAGATAATGTAGGCCCAGGAGGGCTGATAATCTTGAGTGATATTATAGCTAAAATATGTGGTTCAGGAGGAGAGACGGCACCGTTGTACCAATTATATTAGTGCTAGAGACGTGTGCATAGAGAAGCTAGACCAATTATAAGTTGTTGTCTGTGCATGCTGTAATGGTAGCAACATTGCTAGAACATTCATTAGAGGAGAACGATTATACTCGCATTGAGGTTGCATCGTTACTCTGGGTCACTCCCATTCAGACAAGGAAAAAAAGAAATTATGGTTTAAATAACATCCATCACATGGATGTCACAATGCAAAAGAATATCTGATGTTCCTTAACTTTTTTTTTTTTTTAAGAATTAATGTGATAAATTTCTCCTAGAAAGTGTAAAACACCTTGCAGGGTGATATCTAATTATCCAGCATTAGTAATAAGTATTTAAGCAGAGAAATAAACTTATAGGCTTGATTTTAAATTCTGGTCAAAATAAACTGTTAAGAGAAAAACTATAAAAAATTTAATTCAGTTCTTACTGATTTGAGAAGAATTTTAGATATAGTACTTTTATTCTGGTCTTTTTAATCTTTGATTTGCATATTACATCACATCTTTATTTAAAGGTACCTTACAGATGAACCAGAAAGAATGTTGATATTTAACTGTCTTTGTAATTATGAATGTTATTGTTCATTCAATTTCATGCAGTAACAAATTTTTAATTTACATTTTGGTATTCTGGTTCTTACCAAATTGTGACCCATTTTTAAGGTTATAAATACATTGTTTTAACAATAGGAGAAAGTCTTATCAGTCAGCTGGTATTAAAACACATTGGAAATGCAAATTTTCTTACATATTTGTGAATTGGGTTAGGGAAAAATTATCTGTAGCAGGACTGTACATGCAGCAGTTCTGAATACAAATATATATGCTGACTTTCATTCTTTCTTATGAAGGAAAAAATCACCATCTCTCAAAAACAAATAAACCCAAAGTCTTTAGTGATGTAATTACTGGCACTTCTTTAAGTCTTTCCCTTGGTACTGCCAGTGTCTTTTCTCAATGCATCGTTGTTCTCATGGTGAATTTTCTAGAGAAATAGGTAGAACACTGAAAAGGGAGCAAGGCTATTGTCTCTTTTGGTTTTACTCTTTGAGAGAGATTTGTTCAGAAGGATCAAGGGTGCCTATTACCTGGCCAGTCATAAATTAAGTTTATACAAGTTCTTTTGTGGAGTAGCTGAATGGTAGAGAGACAGCCCCAAGCTGTGTAGGACCAACACTTCTTTAATGTGCCAATAATTTTCCCTCCCTGTAACATAAACAATTGTATAAAGCCCATAGGAAAGTTTTTGGTTTTTTTTTTTTTTTTTTTTTTTTTTTTTTTTTTTTTTTTTCCAAAAGGTAGAAAACTGGCAAGCTTCAGGAAGAAGGAATCATAAGAACAGAGAGAGATGTGAGAAGAATTACTGTCTGTGAAGAATGATGAGTCAGTCTACCTAAAAACAGATGATTTTGAAATACATGAGAAATGCTGCAAACTTACATCGTAGGTCTTCAACATAAGATACAGAACTTATGTTGAAGCAATTTAATCCAGATATGGTTTAAATGTTCCAAATCCAAGACTCCTGTGTGAAATTATAGCTAATAGCATTTTTTTGCTAGAATTCAAAATTAAACTCCTGTGAATAAGACTTTGCAGTATAAACTCTGACAGACTGCAGAAATGTAAGCAAGCCTTACTATAATTAGAACTTTATTGTTATTAGGAAGAAATTTCAGCTAGATTGAGGAGAGAGAGTTTGTTGTTGTTGCTGTTGTTTTTTCTTCTTTCTGATGAGAAACTGAAACTATGCAAAGCTGATCCTGTCATTCATTTGGAATAATCAGTCTTTAATACCAGCAGTCTTTTGTCATTGGTAGTCAATTGGTGCTCTTCTTTTGAGAAATTTTCATTAGGAATCAAAAGCTTCCCCCCACACAACCTAGTGTTTTTGTTTATTGTGAGAATGTGATCTTACTCCTGGTCATGATTTTTTTTTTCTTTAATCTTCTAATTTTTTTTTTTGGGGGGGGGGGGGGGGGGGAAGAGGATGGGAGTTTTTTTTTTGTTGTTATTAAAGAATAAAGGACAACATGCAATAGATCACAACGTAAACAAGGCTATTTTCTTGAAGATTATTTGCTGTGATTTTTTCAGTAGTACTCTGACACAGAATCTTGATGCTTGCAGTTATCCCTGAATACAGGATTATTTTATTCTTCCTAACCTGCTGAAAGACATTTTAATGACAAAAGCCTTCTGCCAGTAGAAGGTAGAAATTTCTGCTGCTAGTAAATATTTAAAGGGCTGATAAACTCTAAAACTAAGACAGCTTAAACGTTATGTTTATTGCTATAATTTGTGTAATTTATTGAGAATCTGTAGAGTTTGATGGACAACCAATTTCTCATCTGTTTTGCATGGTTCCTGAATCTGTCCTTGCAGACCTATGCATTGAGGTCTAAAATGATATCTTGTGTATTCAGGTAAGCAGGTGTAAGAGAATCAATGCTCTTGCCTGAAAACCATATATTTCAGGAACCCCATGTTAAACTTCAAGATTCTAGGTCTATTTATGCACAATATGGTATAAGTGTAGGAACATTGCGTTAATGTGTATGTTTTGTGCCTGTTTTTCTGATTTATCTTCATAATTTTTCTAGCATCTAAAACTTACACAAGAAATTGAAGCTTTTTAGTATGCTGAATATGTGCTAGAAAAATGAATGTAAAGCCGTTACTTTATGAAGGTCAGGTGTTAATAATGGCAGATGACTTCAGGATTTTGAGAGTGGAAAAACAATAATCGTTCTTAAAGAAACAGTTAGGGACATGGTTTAGTGGGTGGTAGTGGTGGTAGGGGGATGGTTGGACCAGATTATCTTGGAGGTCTTTTCCAACCTTAATGATTCTGTGATTCTAAATGAATTACAGATGACTATTGGGAAAGAACTGAGCCAGTAGTCCATACACTTATGAAGTGAATAAAAATGAGTTCATATAAATACATACTGAAATATATATATATAATATAAATTCTACATAAATATATATTTAAACATATAAATACGTATATATAAGAGTACTTATATATTATATATATTATATATATTAGTTTTCTACACATGCATTTGTAAGTGTCTTTTGTTAGACATCCTTCACACCACTTACTGATAGGAAACTGTTTTGCTCCACTAGAATCAGCATTTCCTCAAGCATGAGGTATTTTTGATAATAAACAGGAAATCTGTTAGAAAAATGAGAAATGTGAGCTTCCTAAGCTTTTTTTTTCCTTCCAGATGCTAAGGGAAATAAAGAGAAACTTTATTGTCTTCATTGGTTGGCTATGATCCATCAAAATCAGCATAAAGGAAATTTATGTTGATTAGAAGTCTACTTATGAGTCTTATTTTGAAATCTATTTACTTATAAAAGGTATGAGAATGAACAGGTAGGAGGTTGTTACCCTCTATACAGGTTGGGTAAAATGCCAGCTGGCAGGGCATTGCTTTCCCTAACTAATTTATTCTCCATGCTTCAGCCTTGATGATGTTATCAGGTTGAACATAAGAAAAGATTCTACTATTTGGATTTCCTCATTATCTGGGAATTATTCCTGGTCTACAGAAATGTAAGGGAGGTAAAAGTAAAACTGTAAGACCCTTAGAAGACAATTGGGATTTGGATGTTTAAAAAAAAATAATCTGGCAGCAGTTCAGATTCATCCGAGTTTTTTTTTTTTTTTTTCCTTTTTTTTTTTTCTTCTGATCCTAGGTCATTCATTAGTAGGACGGTATCTCTACTGAGGTTTAAATATCTAGGAAAAAAAACCCTCAGATTACAAGAATTTTTAAGTATATAGCGGGAGAGAGTTTAAGGTTATTAACCTCTCTGGTGAGTAAATGCGAATGATCTTGTCGTATTTGTTTGTAAAAGTTGTTTAGCAAAATTTGAGATGTTATTGAAGATTTGAGGACAAAACCAGAAAAGTCTTGTAAATTCTGTCAGAATTAATTAGTACAATAACACACAGAACCACGTTATGACACTCACACTGTAGATCAGGATCTGTGTCCTTTTTCAAAATCTGTAACCAATCCTAATCATAAGTTGCACTCAAGACAAAGAACCATGTCCTGGAGGAGAAAGGTCTCAGGGAAGCCTGAGAACTGGCCCCAGCAGCCAGTACCTCCTTGTCAGCCCCACTGCAGGTCCTGGCATTGTCTCTCTTCCAGGCCCGATACTAATTCTAACCCTTTCGAGCTTAACCCCAAAACTAACAGGCATGGCTGAGAGGAAGAAGCTGTCAGGAAAGATTTCCTTTGGCAGCCTCCCCATGTGTTGGCAGCCCCTTTCTGGCCCTACTAATGCTGGAGCTCCGGAAACTCTCTGCCAACTCTAACCCTCTTTACCCAAGACCAACAGCCATGACCCAGAGAAGGTTTGCAGGGGAATTGATTTGGCAGCCTTCCCCTTGTTTGGGGCCCTTTTAGACCTATACATGCTGCAGCATATGATCTACCTTTCAACCCTAAGCCTAGGCCCTCAACTAAGCCTTAACCCAAAACTAAGAGCTGAATGTCTTGCTGCCTACATCTTTTTTTTTTGGAAGTCCTTTTCCAGCCTTACATACACAACAGCTTTAGGCTTGCTTTCTTTGTGAAGCCAGTCAGACTAAGATTAATCGGAGGCCTTAAGGATATTTTATGCAAGTGTACTGGGCAACTTTTACTCTTTTAGGAAAATGTATCAGTCTTTCATCTTTGTACTGAATGTTCAGTAAATATGTATTCCTGTACTGAAAAGGCAAACAGTTACTATTAGTCTTCTCAGATACCTGTTCTTACATATTAGAGTTTCTACTAAAATTTGTGCTGGGGGTGTAGTTATTTTATGGTATGAAACAAATGGAAAGATCTGTATAAAGTCTTTGTTTCAGATGAAAAAATGTTGTATCTATAAGGGTGTGTAAATACTGTGTAAATAGTATTGTCATATACTCTCCAACTGTTATATTCTCTAAATCCTCCAAAGTAATTGAAATACCTAATTTTGTAGATGTTGCATTCGTGATGCATACAGAGCTGTTGTGCATTCCAAGGGTGTAAATGGTTCTACATTTCACTTCAAGGAAGAAGCAGTTTTGTGATTTCAGTGGATACCACAGTCAGAAGTATTTAAAAAAATAACCACAACTTTAACTGGTAGATGAAACTTTAACATCTAATAATATATTTCACTATAGTGTCTGCAAGAAACAAGCTTATTTTCTTCTCTATGGCTAGGAATAAAAATAGTCTTTGCATATTTAGCAAATGCAGAAAGTAACGTCATATAGTGTGTCTCATTTGTTGGCAGATTATGTAATATGGCTGGAGTGACTAAGCTCAGAACAAAGGGTGCAAGAGTTTAGCTATCTCTGATTTATTGCTTAAAACACAACTTCTTTTTTTTTTTTTTTTTTTTTTTTTCTGAAATTCAGGATGATGTTTTCAAGTCATGGGAAAAACAACAAGAACAGAAAGTATGATTAGGCTACTTCATCTGGAAATCTCTAGCAGAGGTGGAATACCAACTTTTATGAGGGTAACTCCAGTTAGGTAGAAAAAGGCTGAGAGAGTTTATGATCAAGGCCTACAAAAGCACAAATATGGCAGTTTAGGAAGAAGGTGATGACAAGCATGTGATCACTCCCCAAATTCCACAGTTCTGGAACTTAGGGACAGTCCCTGAAATCACCAGGAAAGTCAGTTTAAAACAGAAAAAAAGAAAATACTCTTTGATACAGTAGGTAAAAATTCAGGAACCTTTCACTCCAGGAAGTTGAGTGCTGGAATCTGAGGAAAAAATATTGTTCTGGACAGAGCGTAGCGAGTTTGAGTTCTTTCTGTCTCTCTGTCTGTCTGTCTTTCTGTCTGTCTTTCATATTTTGTTTGATTGGGAAAAATACCTTTTACTTGCACTAAAAGTTGTATTTTGCACTTTTTTGTACTTTGGCTAGGAGAAAATAATTTCCAACTTAAACACACACACAGGGTCTATGCAGAGGATGCAGTGGGCTCCAGCTGTCTATTTAAAGTTCCATTAAAACATAAAACAAATAACAACAATGAAAAGGAAATATATTTTGCAAGACCATAAAGCTTTATTGCTAGTTTCAAGTAATGAGATAATATTTCTTCGATAAGATTTGAAGATAAGATTTATTAAGTTGCAAATTTGATGTCTGTTTGCATCTAGTCTCTCATTTTGATTTTATTATTTGTGTGTTATCTTTTGCTCTGTCCATTGTGTTGGCTTTTTATTTATTTATTTATTTTTACTTTATTTGCATTATGATAACTTCAGGACTCTATCTTTTAGTTCATCAGATGTAGTGTTGCATGATACTGTGGGGAATTTTACTTGAAGTTTATAAAATATTTGCGTTTTCTCAGTTCCTCAAAGTTCTTGTCAATAACCTCCTGGTTAATACACTCCTAGTCTGAGCTTGCAATGTCTGCATATTCGTTTTTATTATGCATTTCTGTTGTGGAAGCTTCTCATGAATGACTGAAGTATAAAACAATACAGAATCTTGTCTTTTATCTCTAGTAATGTGTCCACTAAATAAATGGACACTTATGTATGATGTTAAAGTGGATTTCCAGCTATAAAATATATCATTGTCATTTAAGAGTAAATTCAGCAAAATAATTAGATACGTTCTCTGTGTGCTTAATTTAGAAGTAGACTTCTCTATTTAATTTTGCTGTAGAAAATATGAGACTAAACATACGTAGAAACCATCTGTACTGTTTTTGTTTTTTAATCTCTGCAAGCTGTAAAGTCCTCATGCTTTATTGTAGGTATGCAATTTGATAATCTTGAAATGAAACTGGCAAAGTGTGAATCACTATAAGATAGCAAAACCAGAAATATTTCTGTAAACAGAAATATATGTATGTATAACTGCATAGAGGTTACTTTAATACAGCACTTGACTATGCATGTTTTTTCCTCTGAAAGCACAATGAGAGAATCAAACTATCTTAATTAAGTCCTTTAATGAACTGATGAAAGTCATCTTGATATTGGAGTGCTGGGTGTGAGACAGGTCTATGAGAACATCAGAAAACTTTGCACTGTGCTCTTCAGAACTGTGAGGTGCTCAGCTTCCAGGAGTGAGACATGTATGGCTAAATGGAGAGTCCTGTAACTGTATGCAAGAGTGAATAGCATATACTAGCATTATTGTTAAGGTCCATTGCTGGCAGTAGAAGCTGTGTGCTCAAAAATAATTTTTCCTAATAGGATGTCTCTCGAAGAAAGGAGAAAACAACAAAGAAAAAGATCATTGAGATAAACTGTTGCTATTTAATGAAAGAAAACAGAGTCCTGATTGTTCCTCAAATTATGAATCTTGATGATCAGGCAAAACATTTTGCTGTAAATGTAGTCATTTCTTATTACTGTTATGTAACCAGCACCAGTAGGTCCCCAACACAAATGTTGTTTAGGTCTGGGCTTGTACATATTCAGTTGGACTAGATGATCTTTGAAGGTCCCTACCAACTGTCCTGTCCTGTTCTATATCCATATTCACTAAATCCAGAAAGGAGGAAATGTGAAAAGAACAACCTATTTTCAATACTTGTTTCTCTATGGTCTAGGTTGTAATTAACCATAGTGCAAAAGGGTGCAAAGATGCTGGCTCTGCCTCCACAGTCCCAGGGGACCTATAGGCACTTTTTGCTGAGAGCCGTGGTGAGACAATTTAATGGCCTATATTGCTATTATCTCAGGCATCTCTGCCTCTTAGGTGCTTGTCATAAGCTGGTATTATCTTTGGTTGGTTAATTATCTGTTTGGCATCAGTCATCGTTTTGCTTCATTCGTTCTCTCTGTCATTCCCTTGTATGACAGATACAGGTAATGAGCTGTGGCTGATGACATATTGCCCTCTGACATGGTGCATAGGAATTGTCCCATGAGCTCCCTGCTACCACAGGGACACACCAAGCAGAAATCTGCTTATGCATGCTGCAGTGCCAGTGTAGTGGAGACACACTGATGCTTCATTTAGAAAGTGTATACTGAAGGAAAAAATGTTTTAAGACAAATAAGGAAAATTCTCTTTCTCGGTATTTTCTTTTTTTAATATTCCCCTTTCAAAAGTGTCAATATGGCCATATGAGATGTTGATAGAGATCTTCAATAGTATTGTTTTCTCAGCTTAGTTCTAAGGAAATGGCTAATACTGAGTCAAGTATATCTTATAGAAGCACACTAATCTCTGAGTGATGACCCTCTGTGATGATGGCATATTGATGTGTCGTCTTTTTGTAGGCTTAATTTAAATGCTTGTATCAGAAAAAATCATGCTTACTATTTAATTGTGAATTATTAGAAATAGCCCAGCTTTTGCTAACATCCTAGTAAATTGGATATAATATAAATTTGTCTCCTCAAACTGAGATGCATTTTAAGGTTCTCTCATTGTTTGTGCAGTAATTACTATCAGTAATCTGTTTGTTTTCCAGAGAATTGTCCCTGGTGATAACTTTTAGATTCTTTTTACACAAAATGTCTTCCTTTGAATGAAAATACATTACTTTTAATAATGCTTACATCTTTAGCAAAATATAAAAGACAATATTTCTGGTTGACCCATAAAGTGAGAATTTTAACTTATGAATATTTGGGCTTTGACCAGTTATCCTTGATATATGAGGGAATAAGGGTTTATTCCTTGCAGACATTTGTATTTGACCCCAAGTAGCTTTCAAGTAGTCTTTTCCTATAGAACATAAATTACATTCCTATTCTCTGAATATTGGTGGTCTAACTTAGTATATTAACCTTCCATGCCATGGAAAGCTTAATTTTATCTAACCAGTTTGTATACAAAGGAACAGCATACTATCCTATTTGAAGGCAGAGCCTCCAAAGGACTCAGGCCCCAGCTATAGGATGGTATGTGCAACTAATTACTGCTCAAATTCTGGTGCCTAACTTGCTTTCAGTAAAAGTTTTCTAGGCATCCAAGCACATACAGAAAGCTAGTCACGGTAACATGGTTAAAGGTCTTGGCACCTGTTTGTCAAATACTTTCACTATTAGACTGAGATATTCAATTAAAGCAATAAACGTAAGCCTAGAATAGCTTTAGTCTTGCCATCAAAAAAAAAAAAAAAAAAGAAAAGAAAAAAAAAAAGAAAAAAAAGTCTGTCTTCAAAGTATAGTGTGTGTGGAGTGGTGCTTTTAGAGAATGTACCTCAAGGGGTCTGGCTCATCTAAAGTTAATTTATTTTCTCATGCAACTTGATTCCTTTTCACCGAGGCTGAAAAAAAAAAATAAATCAATTTCTATTATACGTTACCCCTTCAAAGTCATAACCAACCCTGTTGATTCATGACAAGATTACCATGCCCTCAAAAGTTCAATTAGCTCAATCTGAAATAGAATTTCCAAAAGCGGTGTTGTCCTTTGAGGTAATATAAATGTCAGAAAAAATGTACTAGCTGAATAAATATCATCCACTTATAGTTAAATACTAAGACTGCAGATGGATTCTACCTATGGCACTTAAACAAATAGAACCATATTGCAGAAAATATTGCAAATAAGCTTTTTAACCCTGAGCAGTCTTTTCAAGAAGAATTGATTATAATAAAATAAGCTTGCAGTTTCCTAAACTAGGGTACTCTAATTAAGTATTTCTTTGTGAAACTTTTTCTGCTTTGATTGAAACTAAATGCACTAGACTCCATTACTTGTTGGCAATGGCTTTTGTGTGTTCGACGTATTTTAAACTTAAGTTTCACTGAATTCTGACTAGAACTTCACATAGAGTTTAAGTGAGAGAAACAGGAGCTTTTCAGTTTCATAAGAATTTAGTTAGCTGTTTTGGTGCTTAGAAGTTTTAGTGTCCAGCAGTGCAGAATCCCCAGACCTGGGCTGGGCTCTTCACTTTTGCACATCATGGATACAGCTCTGGCTGTTCTTAGGAAAAGGTGATAACTGCATGGTTTGTGCAGACTTCCAATCTGTTAACCTGTTAATGAAAATAAATAATTAAATTACCCCTGCTTTCTGGAGGATAGCTGTAATTCTGTGCCCTAAATGGAGCTGAGACACTCTCCACTTAAACTGCGCAAAAAAGGAGTGCAGTGTGTATAGTAGGGTCAGGAGGAGAGCAGCAGGTGGTGGGGAAGTCCATGGCTCTAACTTGGAGCACTTGCTTGAGATGAATTGTGTCTCACTACTTTGAGCATTGGACAGTAGGTGATAAAAGTAGTCACTGGAAAGGGAGTCTGGGGCACAGTGGCCCTAGCTGTGTTTTTGCTTGCTTGTTTGTTTTGTTTGTCTTTTTTTTTTTTTTTTTTTTTTTGTGTGTGTGTGTGTGTGTGTGTGCTCGTGTTTTGATTTTATTTTATTCTTAAGAAAAATAAAGTTATGGCTATGGGGGCAACCATAATAAGCTGATGTGGTAGTATTCAATCAATATGTTTATTTGAATGGTGTAGAAAAGGCTTTCATTGCATTTTTGTTACTACTATGTAACAACTCTTGGATTAATGGCTTTCCTAGAGGGTCTTGAAGATTTTCAGTTGGTTGTCCTAGCAGTTGTGTTTCAGCATTTTTTTTGTACTGCTCCTCTTCACACTGCTGGGAAACTTATATGTGTTATGCAGTATGTATGTTTAATGTTACAGATCTAAGGCTTAAGTATCATACATAAGCACCTGAGCAGTGAAAAAATCCTTACACCATGTTGCAGAAACAATGTACTAATTAGCACTTGGATTTTTGGTGGGGTTGAATCACACAATGTTCCCCAGACTGCATATGCTTCACATTGTTCTGAGTGCTGTGTAGGTACAGAACAGTAAACTATGCTGCCAACATCTTGGCATCCTTTCTATATCATCTATATAATACCTTTTTTTAAGCCAACATAGAGAGGAGATGAGAAGTGAGGAAAAGCACTATGTTTTGTAAACTAAATTGCTTTTGAGAATGCCTTGTTTCAACAGCAGGTTGAAAAAACATGCATTGTGAAAAATACACAGAAAATGATTAATTGTTCATTTTTGCTTCTGCTAGACTGCGATACAAGGAAACGTTTTGGGATTCCAGTGTTACAGATGCACAGCTGAAATGCATGGGGCAAAGAGGAATAATTTTGTAGGGATGCTTCTTTTTCTTGCATTAAAGCAATTAAAACAAATTCGACATTCTGATGAGCAGTAATTTCTCAAAGAGCCAAAATAGAGAACAGGACAACCTGTCTATATACCTGTCTATAGAAAACCTCTGTTTTCTATTCCTGTGCAGTGCAAATGGGGACATTATTAACCAATTACTGAAAACTGCTAGAACAATCAGGCACAATCCGAGTGCTGCAATCTGTTTTGAAACGTTGTTAATGGCAGATTTTAATATTGGTTGCCATCTTTCCTTCTACGGAGGGTTAATGTTTCCATGGTGCAGAACTGTGATACACAGAATAAGGCATAAGACCACAAGTATTTTTCCAAGGAATAATGAAGGGATTGTTCATATGAAGAATTTGGTTTTTGGCTTAGCGGTGAAAGAAGTTACTACAAGGTAACTTGTAGCTGCTGCTGTTTCTATTTTGAACATTAAGTGACTATTCTAGAACAATTTAGGATGAAATATGGTTAGATTTTGATAAAATCCTGAATAAGGATTCGCCTGTAAGATTAAGCTCTATCTTAAGGATCCAGGAAAACGTTCTGGATCTGTAAGACAATAGAAATAATTAGTGATAATAGAAAACAAGCAACACTTCAGATTTCTTACATTGATAAAAATGACCATACTGCTGCAGAAGATTTTGGAATCAAAGGAAATGAGATAAATGCTGGTTCAAAGGTTTTTTTTTTTTTCATGATACATTAGCTTTAAAGTTCATGTAATATTTGTCTTAATATATACTGACTTTTTCTAGCTTGAAATACTAAAATACCTTAAAATAAAAAATATGACTATTCTATTTTGTTCTTTCCTCAGTGACACCAGTTTTTCCTTATGTTTTAAACTTGAGTGAGAATTGTATTAGAATAGTGCACAATCAGAATAAATCAGAACTAGTGGTAGAGTTCACAAATATCTTACGTCTGTATTGAACCCAGGTTCATTAGTGTGGATAAGAAAATTCTCAGTTGATCTGCAATGAGCCTAGTGATGGTAACTCAGCTAACAGTGTTAGCGTTAGAAACCTGGAAATTTCCTTTGATCCCATCTATGAAATATGATGTAGGAACTGACTTTGATTTTTTTATCTTTTGTAATTATCAGAAATATTAAAATGAGAACTGCAGGAGGTCAAATTGACAGCTTTATTATTCACAAAAACCTACACCTTTGTGATATCCTAATTTTGTCTGCTGTGGAAATGGTACCAGTCTTATAAAAATAATTGTGACTTCAAGTGTTGCATAAGAGAAGAAACAGATTAACACTTGAGTGGAAAAGTTTCTAATTATTGAACAATTTCAGTAAGAGAAATAACTATCTTCAATTCTTCCTAAAGGAATATTTTCCAAGTTTCTGAAAACTGTCAAATTTAGAGTAAGCCCTTTGTTCTTGACAGGAGATCCACTTAATTATGTCACATGACTTTCTGCAGAATACAATCTGTACAACAATAAATATTGTGAAGAGCATGTGAGATGAAAATGAAAAGAATTTGAAGAGGAAACATAGTGCATCAAATATCAGAAGTATTTATATAAATTAGATTAATAGGAAATTGAAGCAATGATATTTTTCTTAAAGCCTCAAATAGCCTGAAAAAAATAAACTTCTTTCAAACCAATCAAAAAAATTCATAACAAACCAGTCAAAAATATTCATAATTTTGTTTCTGGTTTGGAAGTATACTTTTTTTCATCTTAGATACATATTCTGATTATGAGTTGTGATGTCAGAATCATCACACAAATCCCTACATAAGAAAGAGTAAAATCAGAGCATGTTGTAAAACTGGCTGAAATTTAAAACAGTTCCAATTTTAATTTATATGTTTATCCAGAAATAGCTAACTTCTATAGGGAAAGACAGCTTTTATTTATTTATTTATTTATTCTGTTGACGATGTTAAAGCACTGCTACCACCAAACCTGTGAACTACTTGATAGGATATTGCTATTTAAGGAGAACACACAAAGCTGTCAAAGAAAATACATAATTTTTGTCCTTTGTAAGAGATGACCACTAGCAAGCAAACATAGTTTATCTGAAGCTCGTAAGGAATGCGATAAATTTAAGAGATCAAACATGGAAAAGGAAAGTTTTATCACCTGAACTTGGTAACTTTGCTGTTTATTGCATAATAAACATTGTTTTGCTTTATGAAAAGTCATATTCTGAAGCCTTTGACTTGAGCTATTTAGATGGGAATTGCAGAGTCAAAGTTACATGAGTTAGATGATTCAGGAATAAAAATAAATGCCAAAGCAGAGGTTGATTGTTGTCTTTAGGATAAATATGCTGTGAAATGTATGCTGAGTTTGATCCGTTTTATAAATAATATAAATTGGTAGAATTTGGTACCAGCTGATGAAAACTTACTAAATATAGGTGCTACATGTGTCATTGCTTGCTAAAATCACTTCAGAATTTCTTGAAAGTATTCAGGACTGAATGCTGCTGGAGGTTCCATGTACTCTTAATGATGTTCTTTCAGTCTTCAACACTCACATTTTATTTAATTTCACGAACTATTGCATACTTTTTAATTCTGCAGTCTTGCATTTCAGTGTTTTTAACTATGTCAGTACCAGATAATTTATCCCTCATTAACTGTATTAATGTAGCAGCAGTCCTAAGGTTGGGTTTCCAGTTATTTCATGCATTTTCTGAAGCTGAGACACATCAGAGTGGATGGTTCCAGTTGTCAGGCATTTTGTTACTTTAATGAAGTTAAAATTGAGTTCTGCGTTATAACTTCTATACAATGACTTTTGATTTGATTTTCAATCCTCTGTCATCAGTGATTGCGTGAAAAAGCACTTCTAATAATATTCCAATCAGTGAAGTGTAGCTTAGCAATGCATCAGACTTGAAGGGGGGAGGGGGGGAGGTATCTGGGTTCTCTTGACTGCTCTGTCATTCAGCTAAGAATAATGAAAGAGGTGCTTCATCTCCCTGTGCTGTAATTAACTGCCTGTAAAATAGCTGTAACAATGCTAATGCACATGAAATGTTAGACAGCTGTAGGTGAAAAGTAGTATTAAAGGCAAGATTCCTCTATTATTCTCTCATCGGTGAGAATTCACAATCCGTCTTTTATAGAACTGTGGTGTTTTGGATAAACTAAATCACTTGATACTCCTGTGCACAAGGTTCTTGATTTATTTCAAAAGCAAGAAGTAGGTTCACTCTTTTAAAGGAAGCTAAATACAAAGTGTAAAAATATAGAAAATAAAATAATGTATTTGAAACACCCTGTGAAATTGGTCAGATCAGCAATCTAAATTTGGAATGGAAATAAGCAGTCTCTTTCATCTAAAAATATAGAAAGATATAAAATATAAAAAAGTTAATTCACATGTCTGATTTTTATTGATTTGTGAGGGTATTTGTCTGAATTTCTGTCTGTACTTGAGGAATATGCTTCTGGAGTTAAAAGGATTGTGAAACTAGGAATTAGTGAAATATTGTTAATATGCAGTTCTGAGCATGAATATGAGCTGTAATATGCCCCTAGCAAATAGAAATAACATGGAAATAATATGTTAATGAAAAGGTCAAATATATCTCCGCTCTTACAAGTAGTGGAAAGTTCTTGATCTTACTTTGTCACATGAATAACATCTCAAAATTCTATCCCACAATAATTCTTAGAATAATTCAAACAACAACAACAACAATTTGCTTTTGACCTCACTTCATTATGGCTTGGTTTCCAGGGCTAGCTGCCAGTATACTAAGGTTTTAGCAAAGACTGACAGTATAGTAAAAAAAGATACTAAACTCACCAAAGCAAAAAACAGGGCTATAGAATGAGAAATAATACTGTAGAGATTATTTTTGTTCACAGGCTATACATTTTTATTTTATTTTTTTCTGTTTCATGTCTCACCAAGTTGGATAGGGGACTTCCAGGACTCCAATCTACATTACTGGGTGGCAGCATTGTAAAAGAGGGTGGCTATTTCCAGTGGCTTACCTAAAGAAAACAAAAAAATACAACCAGTGTAAGAGTAATAATAAAAGTAGTATGTAATAACACTAAGAGTTTCCCTCCCATTCATGTCATGGAGTGGTATGAATCATAAATTTCTGTAATACTTTATCCATAGAGTAGAAGAAAACACAAACAAACAAAAAAACAAAACAAACAAACAGAAAAACAGCCCTGACAATAAAAAAAAATAGCAAAGATAATAAAGAGTTCTTTTCTGAATAAAAACACAATATTTTGAATGGTGTTATTTATATAAAGTAGAACAAGGGTAAAATCAGGAAAAGAACAAAATCTTAATTTTTGCATGTACAAAAAGTATGTCAGTAACTGTTTCCCTATTTCAAATAAGCCATAATAGTAAAACCCCCTACATTTCTGACATTTAAGCAAGATCCTAAAAAATGATTCTAGCATGACTTTTAAGAGTTTCCTGAAAAATTTTGTTTCTGACTCTCTTTAACATCCAATGTGGTTGTCAGATAATGAGAACGTGAGGCATAGTGCAATGGTCAATTAGGAAAGTAAGAGAAACTTTACTGCAGGTTATGTATGACTGCAAATAACCTTAGGTTGTTGTTTTACTGTGTAAGTGGAAAATAATAGTTTAAGTCTGTAGATCTAAAGTTCTCTAAATCTAAAATATGTACATATGCAAGAAGGAAAATATGGTGTCTAAACCAAAACAAAACCATTCAAATTCACCTACTAGTTTTGCTTCTAATCATTTGTATGGCAAAAGGGTAGAGAGAGATTAGGGGTTTCTTTTATCTTTTTACTTATTTATTTTAAGAAGAGTTTAAATTGTTTCAGGTAATATTTTCATTAGCTCTAGGAAAACATTGGGATAAAGTAATTTAATAGTACCCATGTAACCTGTGCAATGAGTTGGTCCACAACCACAATTGCTGAAATGCTTTCATGTGTGAAGTGCATCCTAAAACCTTTAACAAAATGTGTTCCAAGTCATGCCCATCTGATAACAATTCAGTTGTCTCAGCTGAAAACATCGATAGGTACAAAAGCTATTTTCTGTGTTGTCAACAAATGGGAAATCTGTGATATTCAGTGGAAGAATGGCTATACAAAAGTAAGTCTAGATAACTTTGTATCCTGTAGTATAATTCTTGATATACCCCATCCTCATTGTCTAAACGATTCATCACTAAATAATCTGTACCTGCAGTTATTTTTCCCCTCTTTTTCTCTTTAAAAAAGTCAATGTATAAGCACATTTATTTATGTAGAAATAGAAGCAGCATCTGTTCCTCATATGTTTTAGGAACTTATTTAAATTAATTTGTTAACCTCTGACAAGATTGGATTGGAAATTTTAATTAGGTGTCTGGATATCAGTGTCACAACATAATACATAAAGTACATAGCAGCAGTGGCAGAAGTAAGAGGTTCCCCCGTTTCAAAAAAATAATCTGTTGTTGTTAATAATTGTTACCTTTTTGGTTTTAAAATGAGCTTCACAGTTTCTTAATTTTCTGTCAGCCTCCATAAGAAGTATTTTATTCTTCCTTGGGAAGCGTAAATTAGTGATAAAACTAATATATTTCATAAAACTCCTAAAAATCTCAGCTGTGATATGAATGTATGATGCAGTCAGTAGCTGGTGACAGTCAGTATCCTGTAGTACCTTCTATACTATACAATTCTGTAGGAATTATAAAATACGTAGTAACCATCTATTTTTGATAAGATATGTTGTTATTTTAGAATCTTCAGGGGAACCTGATTAAATACTTTTTCCTCATGTAAATTAAATTTGAGAGGCATTACTCTGCTACAGTCAGGGAAAAGGAGCTTAAATGATTTGAGCTAACTGGAGTTGGGATTACGTTTTCAAACATTATATCTGGGCATGTAGATAGTGGTAGAAAATGTCTGTAAACATATCGGAAAAAATATTAAGCCAAGGTATTTGAGTTCAGATTGGCCTTTCCCTCCCTCATTTTAGAAGCACAAGTACTTCAACTCATTTCTGTATTTCAAGTGCATGTGCTAAAATGGCTTCTGTCAAAAATGGTGTGCATAGTTGAGAAAGTGGAAATTTTCATATAAGTGCCTATAATTGTAAGCCTTTGAGACTATTATTGCCCTGTCTCCAAACACTTGTGCAAAAGAGCTAGAATGCTTTAACATGATCTGAAAGCTGTTACGTGATCTGGTTGCTGTAGGTAAGTGGGATGTGAGCACAGTAGGGAGCAGTGAATTATGAGCTGGCTGAGGCTCTGTGTACACACCTGGGAACACATCAGGAAAGTGCTGGCTGCAGGAAGGGCTTGGTTAGGCTTTAGTTTGGAGCTAGGAAAATGTACTTGGAGACCCTGTAGCTACAGGGCAGGCAAGGAAGTGACTCATCTGCTTATGTCTGAGTAACGCCAACAGCATCTTCAGTCCCAGGGACACTCCAGAGTGTGAACGGCACACATCCTGTGGTCACCAATCTCCTTCCCTTCTGTCTATGGATTGTTTTGGGTATCTAATGCATAATTTAATTGTATATTTTTACTTCTAAGGAAAAAAATCCTCCATACATATATTAACAAAGATGGAGAATATGCCTAGATGTCATTATTACTATGAAAATGCATTTATTTTATATGTAATTGAAAATTAGGATAGCCTCATTTATAAGTTGGCCATGAGGTCATTAACGACATTGCCAATGAAAATGTAAAATTTGCATGACCTCAGCAACCCAATCTGAAGATTTTCTGGAGATTTTTTTTTTTTTTTTTTTTTACTTTTGTCTTGGAAATAACACAGTAATATGAGAGACACTGCGGTTGCCAAGGTAACTGTTCTTTTTTAGTTTAATGGCAGCAGATGAATGATTGCCTGGATATCCACAGTAATTTGCTGGGGCTCTAGTAATTGAGTAAGTATGTACACATTTCTCTTTAGATTAGTTTTTCTCTTACAAAGGCTTTAACTCAGATTCATGATACACAATAATTATTAATATTTTTCAATACTATTTAATAATTTTTCTTCCTGTACAGTTATTAAAATTAACATATTAATGTTTGAAATGCAGAATATTAGAGCAAGGTCATCTTATATTGTAACTCTTCTTTTCAAAGAAGCCTCTATATTTTTATTTTAAACTTGCTTCCCTGTTACAAGACCCTTCAAAAGCTTAACAAATAAGCTTCATGTTTAAATCTGAAACTAATGAGGCAAAAGCTGCAAGCAGAATTTCTGTTTTGTTTTTCTTTAGTGAAATTCATAAGGTGTTTGAAAATAACTTACTTCCCATTATAAATTTGCTGCGGCATTTTCATGGATTTAAAAGAAAATGTGGTCAACAAAGAGTTGTTCAGGTCTTACAGGCTTTCAAGATGCATGGAAAAGTTCTCATGAAATGTTTATATATTTTATTGTTAAGTTGCTGTTGGTCTGCATTGTGCCTGTACAATGAATTATTCCTGTGTAGAAGATCCACCCTGTTCTGTGTTCTGTATTCTACTTCATTGTGCTGATTAGTTTTGTACAATAACAGCTGAATTTTCTGGGTTTAGAACTGATGTGTTCAGTGTACGTAATAAGGTTTTATATTTAATATAGCAATGAGATTTATAACCTTATTCTGTTCAGTCTGTTGACAGACCTGGAAATTTAATATGTTAGACAATGGTTTTCTGTGAAGAAAATCTTAAATTTTGGACAACCTAAGTAAGTTTAAAAGGTTTAATCTACATATATAACAGGTCAAATACAAGCCCCTGAACACGTGATATATCTGTGGCCTGAATTCTAGCTGCTTAAGTACTTCAGAATTGAGCAATTCTCCTCTATTAATCTCTGAATTTAGCTCTATGTGCAAAATAGCATTTCTTAAAGGAAGAAGTCATTCTTCCTGAATCTGTTACCAGTATGACATATCAATTTCCCAACAACACTTTTGATGTGCATATGTAAGTTTGATGTGCATATGTAACATTGCTAAGTAAAACCATCAACCATCTTTATGAAGAAAGGCTAGGTCTAAGTTGTGCTTCCCAAGAGCCAAAGGCAATTTTTCAATGGAATTATTCTGGACATTTTAATGACGATACTCTGAAATCTGGATTTTATTTTTATTTTTTCCTGTAAATATTTTCTGAACACTTGATTTCTGAAAGAGAGGATTTATGCTGAAAACAAATATTTCAGAGCTAACAGTGAAACTGTTTTATAACAAAAGTGTAGTTAGCTCTCTCTTGATCACTGAAATAAAATGTGAGGTATGATATTGTATGGGATAGGCTGTTCTTGGCTCATGAGTACATTATTTTGCTCCCCCAGAGAAGGGCTGGAGACAAGTAAATTTGTTTTAAGCATCTATCTTAGCCAAGACTACCATCTGACAGGCAGACTCAACATCTTGACAATACTGTAAATGTTAATGTTAGCTCTGCCTCTGTTTTGACAGCCTTGTCAGACATTTATTCACCAGTAGTACTTATTTAAGTAGATCAGACTCCTAGAATTAACAAAACTACTGTAATTTCCTGTTCAAGGACACATTTCTTTAAGATGTGTAACTCCAAAAAGAAGTGATAGTTGTTTTCTTCTTCCTTTATGACTTGATGCTCAAAATGGCACATGTAAACAACTGGTTAAATAACCCGTTTACAAGAGTAATGGTAAAATTATATACATCACATTTTCTTAGATAAGTTTTCTTCCTTGCAATATAAATAAAACATCTGAAGTAGATTGTAAGCTGAATTCTGTCTCTTGCTCAGTAACAAATCACTATCAGATCACTTTAAAATAAGTCTGAATATCCATAAAGTTCTGTATACCAATAAAGGGGGAAAAAAATATTCTCTATGGGCCATGTGTTGTATGCATTGTCCATAGGTTGCATTGTTCATATGTATTTTTATTTATAGAAATTAGATTTTAGTTCATTTTTTCACTCTGAACAGCAAGAAAAATCTAAAAGCCAGTATGTTGACCACCAGATTTAAAGTATTTGACAGCTAACATGGAGAGTGAGCCTGACTATATCTTGTGCCACATAGACCAATTACAGAAAATCTGGATAACCATCTTTTTAACACTTTTAAAATATGGGGCCAGCTTCTTTTCCACCGTGAATCATTCTTGCCTTACAGAATTCATATAATATGATCTGTGAGAAACATCATTTGGCAAAAAGGGAATTTATATGTTGTCATGTGTCAAGGCTACCTAATCATTAGAAGATGAGGCTGAATCCTCCAGGAAAAAAAAAAAAAAAAAAAAAAGAGCTTCCTATGAGATATAAAAACATATGTAGATATTAAAAATAAATTAATAAATATAAATTAATAAATGTACATATGTATATAGTAGTATATAATGGTAGTGCATAATGTAGTAGTATTATACATCATATATATTTATTCAATAAAAGTATTAAGTACTTAGCAATCTACATGCTGATTACCTTTGAGTCCATGAAAAAGGAGATGTAAATGATGCCCAGTGTAATCATGAACAGGACACTTACCTTTGGTAACGACACTTCCCAAAGTTTTGTGGTAAAGAGAAGTATTTCAGTGCACTTCTGTAGCGTTTTAACCAAACTGATCTCCATTTTATTATTGTGTGCTCTAGCCACGACTTTCCTTTACAATTACAAAAATTACATTTAACTGACTTCCATCTTGTGTTCAGAATTACTGAAACCTAAGTGTATTTCATTGCCATATGGGTAGTCATCTTTCTCAAGCATTCTTGAAGAAACTTTCAGAGTTAAAAGCTTAAACATAAATGCTAACTGCATAAACAGTAGGAAACCTTTGGATTCACATGGCAGCTTACTGGAACTAACCTTGGACTTTGGAGGTCTGGCTGGTCCAGGATCTTCCTTATGGATTATTCTCTTAATGGATTATTTCTCTTAATGGGTTATTTACAGTGCCCTTTGTGTTGGTAGGAGAGGTCATCGTTCCTTAATTGGTTGAGTTCTTTGGAAAACCTATGGCTGAATGAATTTTGTTCAGGTCCATCAGGCAGTAATGGTGTATCTGTGCCTAGAATGCCTTGTGACTTAGGATGGTAAAGGCACAGCAGCTTTTCAGGATATGGCTAATGGGTCTGGCATTTGTGTTCATCTACTGCTCCGCTCATCTGCAGTCAGTATGAAGTAAAGTTTGAATCAAAAACCTTGCTTCAACAGCAAGATCCCAGTCCATTTTGTCACCAAAACCTAACACCAGAGTATATAAGTGTGTGAGATGTGCAAAGCATCAGAGATTTCAGTTCTTGAAGTGTAATAATTAAAAGGGTATTTTTCCCTGTGCAGGCCTAATAAGATCAAGAAATCATATAATATTTGCAAGAACTGCAAATAGCATGTAAAAGTGAGGATCTGAGGAAGCATGCAAAGGCTTTTCATTACATTTCAAAAGACAGACAGAAGTATATTCACAGACAAAAGACTTTCAGTCTCAGTGATTTTATTTTAAAGATTCCAGTGGGGAAAAGAAATAGCATTTCAGAGAAAAAGGTGTGGGTATAATTCACAGTATTAGAGAAACTTTATAGATACTTTTCAGTCCACAGTCTCATTTTTGCAGTCTGTTGTTGTCTGCTTGTTTTTATTTTCAAAACTTACATAACCACAAATGATAGGGATGTGCTGTCTTTCAGATTTATCTCAACTATGTGCACTTTCTTTATGGGAGAAAAGTATGTTTGGAACTGCAAATTTGCTGCAGACTGTCATAATTCTCTGTTAGAGGTGGTCAGTATTTCATTATAGAGGAGAGTAATATGTAACTTGAATATGGAGCAAAATTTGATGTTTTGAACTTCTGGAAGTTTCAGCACAAGTTTAAATTGCATTTAAAAGTAGACTTCTTTAGGTATATTAGAGAGGTTCAGATTCTAACTTTCATGGGAAGCTTCATATGAGACTAGAACTGACCAAATGCTAAAAAGTTATCCTAAATATTTCTGTATTTGTAAAAGTGCTTCAGTACAACTGCTTTTGCATGTGCTTTTTCCTTATTCAAATGATAGAGGAACAAATTTAAAAGCTATAATGCTTGCAAAAGTAACATATTTTTGAGGAGGGGAAAAAAAAGTATGGGAAAAGTGGGAAAGCAGGTGTTTAGGCTCAAACAGTCAAGGAGCAGAAATGTATAATTTCATATTTTAGTTAGGAGAGTTGGAGTAGTTAACAGAAGTGAGTACAGTGGGCAGAGAGGTAAGTTGCGGTAGGTTTTAACCTGTTTTGGCTAACTGGTGCTACTACTGCTGAATGTTTAACAGTGGGGTTAATTGAGACTCACAAGTGTCAGAGCACCTAAAATCCAATTGTGTGGGTTAGGGCTCCATTGCACTATAGCAATAGAAAGAAAGTTATAGACTTTACATGTGAATTACTGCACTCTAATTAAACCAACGCTGTAGGATTTATTAATGTAACTTTTTTTTTTCTTTTTCCAAAAAAGAAAAAAAATAAGATGGCAGGCTTCCTCCTTTTGCTTAAAACCAGTATAGTGGTGTGCCATTTAGTAAAGGCAAGCTACATTGATTATAGAGGAGAAAAAAACAAAGGTTAAATCACAGGTTGAACATATGTCAGTCCAAATGGCCACCACAGAACAAATGCTGGTAGAATCCCACTTTGACTTATTTTGAGAGTGTTAAGCAACAGATAGTCTGACACTTAACTGTTGGAGGTGTGCAGATGTCACCCAGTATCACGTAAGGGCCTATCTCCAGCTTTCAGTAGGTATTCTCATGTTCTGTGTAGTGTGGCTAAATACAATCCAGGAATTTATGAGTGCAGATGGTGTTTTTAACCAGCTGTACCACTGTGATGTTAAAGGAATTCCTTGTAACATAGCAGGGCACCTCATCAGCTGAGGGGAATGTAAGGAGAAGCAGTCTAAATGAGCCAGCAGAAACATCTGTTGCACTCATAAATTTATATGAGGCTGTTCAGCTGAATAGAATTAAAATTATGTTTCACTAACACTTATTTTAATAAACCATAAAAGGGATTGCATTGCAAATTATGGATGCTGACTGAATTTTAAAATCAACCTAAATGTTTTTGTTTCTTTTCTTTTTTTTTTTTTTTTTTGTACTGCATTTTCACATCATGATAATATTGTGTTTCCCTTAATTAAATTGGAAATCAAGTAATTTGGCACACAAAGTTAGTAGATTTACTGTACAACTTTGACAAGAGTCATGGTTTGGACTAACATTGATTAAGAGATTTGAAATACATTAAAAGAAAACAAACAAACAAAACCAGAAAAAAATAACAGTTTTTAACGTGTCAATAGCTCCTGTTTATCCAACTTGAGAGTTTCATTCGTATTGCTGTCATCTTGGGGCTAGTCAAAGGGCTTTTTAGATAAAGCTTTTCATTGGCTTCAAAGGTTATTAGATGCAAATAATTTATAAAATGGGTCAATTATTTTACAGTACTTACAATTTACAGTCCTAGAGGACTCCTATTAGAGCTGATGAGGTCAAGGCAAGAGTTGCTGTGTACTTGAGAATGAAGACAGAGTCATACATTTATCCCAAGGGTGAAATTTTTCCCTTAAATCTTAATGACAAAACTCTTGTTCACTTAAATAGCACAAAATTTCAGCCTCTTTTTATCTCTTTTCTTTCATATCTGCAGTTTACTTTTCATTGAAAGCATGTTCACAAAGTTGTCCAGCTGTCAGTCCCTGGTAAATTTTCTATTTTTTTTTCCAGAACAGTAAACTCCACTCTGAGTAAATCAACTACTAATGGGCCATCTTTACTTTATAGCTGTTAACTGAACTGATTATTAATCTCTTTCATTCTTCTGTCATCATTTTCTTCTACATGTATAGCTCATTCTGCTTTCCTACTACAAAAGCTGTTTCCAGTTATTGTTCCTCTTCAACCAAATGTATCACCAGTGCTGTAATAAATCTATCTCACTATCATAATGATCATCCAGTTAAATGTGATGGAGGTTCTGTTATGTCTGCCTTGACTTACTCATGTAATTTGGATTAACTAGAAAGGTTCTGAATATTTATACATTGCTATTCAAAAATAAAACTGCTGAAGTAGACCGAAGAATTTGATATTTTTGATATTTTGCATTGACTTTTTAAAATAACCAGTTTAAAACTAAACAATTTCAGTAATCCTTGATGAACAAATTACTTACTGGCAATGCTTTTCCACATATTGAAAATTAAATCAAAATATTTGAATATCGATTCAAATGAAACATCATTTAAATGTGTTCATCATTTTACTGTTCATTTAGGAAGAATGGAATAATGAAATTAATCGTCTGTAACTTTCTTGTGCACCCTAGTCAAAGAGAAACTTGAGTGCTTACCACTCCTGAAGGAGTAGTTCTGTCAGGCCATGTTTTATATGAATTATATTATGCTTGGGAGCTGTTCTTTAAACTTGGTATTTAATTTATATAAATTTAATTTTGGCATTAAATTTGTCCTAAAACATGCACATGGGGGATGCTTTTATGCTAAGAAAATAAGAATGAAAGGACATTTGGAAGATGTTGCTTTATGTTTAGGTGGTTGTGTCTGTCTACTCTCTAATATTTCAGCATTTCTGCACCTTTTAACTCACTGGTTTCTGCCTCAAGGTGGAGCTGTTATATTTTCAATGGTGATGAAGGCATGAAAGCATTTTTCCTTTTTGTCCCACCAAGTGCTGTTTCTGATTTGAATAGATGTATGGGTTCTGTTGGTAAAGACAAATGGCAAGCAATCTTCCTCCCCCTCTTTTCAAGATGAAAAGTTCAGTAACAGCTGAAGTCAGCAATGTGTCACATAGGTGGCTGGGCCTAAGATACTGATTTTTATTCAATCTAACATTACCTTTCATAGATTGAGGAAGATGCATACCTTCCATTTACAGTAGGTATCCAACAGAATTATAATAATATGTGTGTAATGGCTGTCAAAAGCATTTTGTCAGAAGCACTATTTGTTGTGGCTTTTTGTAATTGGTAATATTTTCCCAGAAGGTTGTGTGTGTGTGTGTGTATTGTGTTCTAATTAGGACTATACGAGACAGTTATGGCAGACTGTCAAATCAATGGGATGCTAGATATATTTTAGTCTCTGTACTATAGCCTAAATAACCTTTTAAGGACTCTGTTCTCTGAATGTGGTAAATAAATGCTGAATGTTTTGTACTTAATAGGCCTTTGAGTAATGCATTCCACATGGCATTACTGCTGGAATGAGACCTTCTTATCACTAAATACACAACAGTGACATGGTCATTTCAGCACGAAGAAATGCATGCATCTCATAAATCAACAAAGTCTATCCTGAAGCTCACTTAAGCAGGAATACTCTAAAGTAAACAGTGGTTGCAATTCTAAGGAAAATTCTAAGGAAAATTCTAAGGAAAACCTACAAGTACTCTTATTCTAGTTGTCTTTCACCTCTCAGTTTAAATACTTTGAATGTCAATCATATGTCAATCATAGCTGAATTTGCAAACATAACACTAATTTCCCACTTTTTTTTTTTTTTTTTAAATATATATATATTTTCCCTAGTTGATTTATAGAGAAAAATCTGGTCACTTTAAAAGTTAACTGTATCACACATTTCAAAAGCTTCTTGTTCTAGACTGACAGAGGTCTGGCCAAGTCTCTCTGAACAGGTGTAACAAATTAACTGTTGTAGTTCATTCTGCATACAAAAAAAAAAAAAAAAAAAAAAAAAGAAAAAAAGGCCAGGTGGTCTCACTTTCAATTATGGATGACATTTATCAGAAGTGAGAATAAATTATATTGGACCCTAAACAGCATGTAAGCCCTGAACTGGGAGCAATGTCAGGTGGCTGTCTAATGGGCTGGGCATATCGTATTGGTGCTTGGTGTGCCATGGAAGAGAGCCCACATTTTGAAACTAGTATTTTATGCAGAGCTGGGTAATATTTGCTTTGGGAAGACATATGTTCACCTAAAAGTCCAGCTTCTAACTGCTATCAGTATTTGCAAAATTGGGTCAAATTAGCTTTGGCTGAAAAAAAAAAAAAAAAAAAAAGAAACATTTTTGAATGGTAAAGCAATTCAGCATTCTAAAACAACATCCTGATCATTCCAGGATAGGTCAAGGATGGGGAACTTGGAGTTCATGTACAAAACTGATGAAAAATAAATTCCCTTTTGGAGTGCATGTCCTAGGTTCTAAGGTTAAATGGATGTTTTAATTTCATGTAGAATGTGAAGTTGGATGATTTAACCGGCGATGACTGGTCCCTATTGCCTCCAGGCTGTTGACAACTTCACAGGATGTTCTTTCAACATAAGAACATAAAGATGGAGAAAATCCACTTCAAGCAAGTACCTTTAGCCATTGAAATGTATGGGTAAAAACCACTACTGATAAAAATTCTTCTCTTAGCAATGTGATACTTCAGTTTAATTCCAGATCTAGTTCTTGTTGTTAAAGATTACTTGAATAAAAGTATTTCCAACCGGATTAAATCCCTTGGATTTTGCTAGGCCTACAGAATATATTATTTACAAAATCTGAAAGATTCTTACAGATTTTTTTTTTGAAAAAAACATCTTATTCTCTTTGGTCTCAAACAATTTCTTCTGCTTCTTCCCAGATTTCTCCTGGGCTATTTGAGCACTGGTCAAACTTACCAAATACCTAGCTAATTCAGAAGATCTTATCCTTAGAACAAAAAGAAATAATTATAATTCTATACCCTGTATTCTCATCATTATCAAAAACTAAACCTTAGATGTCATAAAAACTAATGATCTCTAACTTCTGCTTTCTCAGCATTTAGAAGAAATAATTTGATTGCATCATAGAGTTTTATAGGTTTGTCTCTAAAAAACTGAAGAAATTCTAAAATAAACTTGCTTTGTACTGAAGGTTTGTGTTTGTTATTATGTCTTTGAAGTAAAATTCACTCGTTTGAGTCCAGCTTCTTGAATGGGGAGGTAAATTTCACAGCCCTACCTTACTTCCTAATAAAAAATCGTTGTAGAATGATGTAACAAAAGTCACATCTGGTCTTGAAACCTGAATAGGAAGAGATTAAAATTGTCATAGCTTGGGCTTTTAATTAATTAATTTATTTTTTTGAAACTAGCTTGCTAAGAGGAGGACTACTAATTCTACAACCTTATTAGTCTTGTTAACATTAGTGATTGTTGGTTGTTTTACCTAGTGTTTTTCAGAGTATTTAGGGGTATGGTTAATATCCTTGATGAAAACAGATGTTGAAATTCTCTGCTAACTGGAGTCCCAGGTGTTTACTGTTTGGTTGTGCTGATAGGCAGCAGTCAATAGTACACCTGTGGCCTTGTTTGCCTCTGAGTTTTCTATGGCTCAAAGGCTGTCTGAGTCCACTTTTTGAGGGGTATTTTGGGTTCTGTTCTCACAGATCTTTTGATGGTTCAGGTCTGTTCTGAGAAAGTGGAGGGCAATTCCTTAAAAAAATATAGAATCATAGAATCATTTAGGTTGGAAAAGACTTCCAAGATCATCTGTTCTAACCATCCCTCTACTAACAATGTCACCCACTAAACCATGTCCCTAAGCACCAGGTACAACCTTCCCTTAAACACTCCCAGGGTGACTACTCTTAAAGCAGTATGTCAAATTGTCTGGAACTGATTGGAGGCTGCTTGGAACTCAGGCTCACTGAGCTTAGTTTTGTCAGCTTGTCTGAAGCTGGCTAGAATGAGCATGGGCTCATCATCAGACTGAGAAATGGCTTGATGAGGCTTGTCATCAGGAGACTAGGCTGTGTGGAGCTTGCTTGTGGGACCATTTACCAAACTTCTATCAGTCTTTGTTTTACAGCTCAGCTCCTAACTTTCAAAGCTTGAAGTAGAAATAGTAAAATTAGAACAAAATAGACGCTATATATCTGTCCCATCTTTCTGCTCAGTTTGTGCTGCAGAATTGTACTTTCTGTCTTTCTGCTCAGCTTTTTTAAGTACCAAAGATAGCAGCATTGAAAAATTAAGCTGCCAGTTTCAGCGCACACTGTTGCTTCTCTACACCAGTACTAGCTGGCAGCTTCAGCTCGACTCAGATTAGTGTGGCCAGTGTTGTCAGAAGCAGCTTTTGTTATCCTCTCAGCAGAAGTCATCACAAAAGCACAGCAGAAGGTAAATGAGCTGAATAAGCTTCAAACAGACTAATAAGAGTGAGTTCATAAATCCAGGAGGATTTGAATATCTAAAAAGCATACTAACGTTCATGTTTCCTGAGATGGACTTGCTGTACTGCTCAGTCTTTCTGCCAGAATTATGTAGGTGGATAACCCATTTTAACAAAGATATTTCTCCCCTTCTGTCAGGCAAAGATATGCCATCAGGAAAGAATCCCTAAAATTTATGAGCTGCAGACTCATGTATTTTTCTGCCTTTACTGATCTTCTATACATACAGGTAAAGTAACGAGTAGAATATTCAAAGCATACCTGTATTTTTATTAATTTGTGTGTGACAGATTTTAGCTTATTAAAGCAGAATTTGATTCCAGCAATGTTTTACTGTTGTCTTGGTGAAGATATAGGTTAATCTAAAGAAATCTCAAAGAGAATAATTTAATTATGTTAACAGAGTGACTTTATTAGAGAATTGAAATATAAATGGCAACCAAATTTTCCTGGACTTATCCTATTCTTCTCTTTCAGTCCTGTGGTCTCCATTCCCTCTCCCCACCATCACTAGCCTTCTCTGAATATTTTCAGAAAGAATGAACTTGGAACATTTCCTTGGGATTTCAAAATGTTGTGACAATCTACAAATATTAACAGAACTTATTCAGCACAGATTCAACTAAGCAATTATGATTGTTGCAGAAAGCACTGTATCTAAAAGTATTGGACTCATAGAATGGGAGCACAGTTAAATTTGACATATGGTGAACAGATACTGCCTACGTAGAATAAGTCCTACACAGGATGCTGTTCTGAGAATTGATTTTGCAGAATAAATGTCTTTGCCATAGCAGTATGAAGGAAGGAGGATCTGTGGAAAAACAAACAAAACATAAAATGGATTCTTTAGTAAAAACATTTTAAAATGTCTTTAACTGTTTGTTTGTGTATCATACACATCAGGAATTTGTAAAAGAAATAATTCTGAAAAAGAAACACAATAACAAATGAAACTCACAAGTTAATTTTTCTATAAGTCAGTCTCTTGTCATCATACCTTCACAGTATTTAAAAGTTCTGAAAACCTTTCCCTTATAACCAAGATAACATTTATTAAGTATTGAGCTACCCAGTTTTGTTCATATTCTTTCCCTGTGTCCATCACCAAACTATCTGTTTGTCTGATCTGTTCCTATGGGAACCATGTGGTTTTAATTATAAGCTATGATGTGGGATTATCTTTTTGCCTTGGCAAGACTACATAGTGTCATTCCATCCATTCAGTTAATAAAAAATCTTGTTTTTCAGTTGGCACAAAAGTTAAGATTGTCAGAGGATGAACTAAGGGTGATGCATTCCTTAAGTTCTGATAGAGGGGTATTTTAGAGCTTCTTATTTGTTTTTGGATTTTGTTGCTGTTTTATTGTTATTATTATTATTAATTCTAAATATGTATATTTAATTTCAACTATTTATATTTGAAAATGTGTTGCTGAACTTGGCTCATGGGGTGGACTGAAGCATAATTGTAGTCATTGCAGATGTGAGCAGGAATAGAACTAGATTTACAGAACAGGAGTCAGGTGAAGCAGAGCATCATGTGGGATTTGAATGGCTATTACAATAGCTCAATAGCTTTTATATTCAGAAGTTTTGGATTTTCCTTAAAAACTAATTTGCTTATCACAGTATACTCTCGGGTTGTAGAAATAGTACTGCTCCATCTCTTTATGTATCAGTGCTAATCTATGCAGCAGTAATATTTTTAAAGGAAAAAAAAAAAAAAAAAGGCCTGCTAGCAGCCTATTTCTTTATGAGGCATTTGTTTGACAGTTAAGCCTTTGGAACACAGGGCAAGAAGCCTGATGCATCCATGGAAGTCGTACACTGTCAGGAGCAGGCCTAGAGGTGGTGATGGTATCTATTGTCTGTTTTTTGTTGTTGTTGTTGTTTATTTTTTATTTCTATTTTATTTTGTCTTGAAATTTCTTGAGCTTTTATAGATGAGCAGACAAGGGAGCTAGAGAACAAATACATCAGTGGGACTTAAAGACATTTGTATTTCACAGATACACCAAATGCAGTTGTACAGTAGTGGTGTTGAAGTGGTGGTGAAAATTAGAGCGTTTTTGCCCAGGTGTTTCTCTCTCAGCTCTAGTCAAGTACACTGTCACAGGCAGTGTCAAAGCAAGAGTTCTGTGAGTGCAGTACTCGAAAGCTAGTCGTGACTAACATTATTCTGGAATGTGCTGAGAAAAACATTTAAAAAGTATGCATAATATGAAATCCATAATGGAACTTGTCTGAGCCTTTTAGAAATGAATAATTTTCAAGGTACAACACAATATAATGAAGTGAAAGTTGATATCATTTCAGGACTATTTCTCCTTTTCTTAAACTGCTGAGTAAATTCTATAAATTACTGTAGGTTCTGAAAGGATTGTCTTTTTTTCTTTTCTTCTTTCCTCTCTTGTTTGAAAATCTTTAAAGAATTTCAGCACAAACTTGTTACAGTAAGAGCTAAGCACTTATATTTACTCTCTAAAGTTTAGCTCCTTAGATTAAGAAAGATTTTATGCATTTTTGGTTTGTGTTATGAAATTGCTATAGTGTTTCTGACAAACAGCAAGCCTACTTCTTTTCTGTAAGTTTTTAATACAGCTTCCAGTAAAATCAACATTACTTTAAAAAGAAAAAACACAGTAGATAGTAGAGGAAGGGGGAAAAATCCTATTTCTAGTACATTCCCTTATGCTAACCATTATTCAAACCATTATTCAAACCTGACACAAACAGAAAAATGTGGGAGAAAAACTTCTTTAACAATATGGAAGTTGTGTAGATACATATTTCTGAGTGTTCATTTAGCTTGTGGAATCAAAAATTTTAATGTTATATCTGGGTTTTACCCAATAGTCTCATGTTTTTGTGTCAATTTTCAGTGTTCTCATTTAAAATATAGACTGAAAAGTCAATATACAAATTATTTGCAATAGGATGAAATGTTTTGTTTGTTTGTTTGTTTTTTGTTTTTCAATTCTGTTAGTCAGGTTGGACCTAAAAAACAAAACAGCATGGATAATGACATAAAATGACTTGTGTCTTTGCATGGTGGCTTTTCAGGATCAAAATATTTCCATTTAGGCTTGCCATGCGTTTTCAGTTATTTGGTATACAGGGACTTCTGTGCTATCAGTCACTATTAATTTCTTATCATTACTGATCTGTTTTAAGACTTTTTGATAAATGTCTGTGCTTAACAAAGATGAATCCTGTTTATGAATAAAGTGGGATTGTTTTCTGTTGCTGAATAATCTTGGGCTCCACTGACATCAGTTGCAATTATAGAAGTTCACAGTCTCTAAAATCAGATGCATTGTAATTTGTGTTCCAGTACTCTTCATTGACTTTAAAAGTAAGCAATAGCAAAAGCTGACCTAACAGGTTCAGGACAATAAGTTCCATACTATTATTCATCTGATAATCTTATAATAGAAATTCAACAATTGCTTTTGCTGATACAAATGTTATGTAGAGAACTCATTTCACTCTTAACCTCATCTTTGCCACACAGTACGTACAAAAACTTATGCCCCTGTTGTTAGCTGACATTTCAAATCATATTCAAAGAGAAAATGTTTAAAGGAAAATAACTGTATACCCAAAACCTCTCACTCATCTTTGATAGTAAGGCCAATGGAAGCTGTGTGTATTGCACAACAAGGAGAAGTAGGCTGCTTTCATGCATGACTGGTAACTTTTCTTTGGCTTTCCCAATGTAATTCGTTGTAGTAGAGAGATACAAATCAGCAAACAATCTTATTTAACTATCTGTGGTTATAGGAATAGTGTTCATCCATTTCCTTTCATTGTTTTAGAATGTCTTTGTAAGTACAGTGATCTTCAAACAGCTTGGATGTCATCAGTTTACATGCATTCTTTTCAATAAGTGTTAATGTCATTACAAACTTTATATGAAATTTTAGGCCTTTTTTATGTCTTTTGGTGTTCTGTCTTGGTTTTGCTAATTGCATTTGTTTTTTTGATGATTGTTTTTTCGACGATTTTTTGAAGTATTGCAACTGTTATAACAACCTGTTTTACATGTAAGAACAGGTTCTGTGGTTATCCTTTTATGTTTTTTTTTGTTTGTTTGTTTGTTTTTAATTTCAGTTTCAATTTTAAAAATCAACTTTAAATACAGTGTTGTTCACATTGAAATATATATATATATATTTTTCTGGATCATGTCATTTTTGCTGTGTTACTGTCTCACTTTGCCTAAAGCAATTGAACAGCTGTCCTTAGTTCAATGACTTAATTGCCCAAGTATTTGCTGTATTTAATTTTTAATTTCCATGCAAAGGATAATCTTCCTCTGTTGCAATGCTTAAGATTTTAAATGTAGCTGAACTGGATCAGTATTTTGATGTTTCTCTAAGCAGTACCCTACCATATGGGAGTAACATTTTTTGTTGACCCATTTTTGGACAACATTTACACTGTATTAATTGAACAAACTTCAGAAAAGTACAAGCTACCAGACTTGTTAGAAACAAACTAACTTTTTAATTGCAAGTCATGACGAAAAGGGGTCAGGTAAAACATTTAAAGCTTGTTGTACATAATGTACATAGAACTTCTATTTTGTTTTCTGGATTATTTGCCGACCTTTCTTCTCTCCAAAATATCCAGCAGTCATACTCTCAACTGTGTGAAATTTTAGCTAATATATTTTTGCATATTCATTGTTTTCTGTCTTGGCTTAATTAGTACCGTGTTCTGTCATATTTCATCACAGAGGTAAATACTATATTCCACAGTACCATTGTATGTCAACCATTATCTTTGTTAACAGTGAGTAGCAGAAACAGTGAGTAAGATGGGTGGTGTTTTGAGAATAAATTGTTGAGAGAATTTTGACCCTTCTATAATATGTTTTTAGATTAAAATTTTGTTTCAGTTATTGTTAAAGAAAAGTCCTGCTGGCATTTCTTCATTTCACAATTGTTTTTTTGTTTCTACAAAACAAATAATCACACACAAAAAAATAAACAACTTTTAGTTAGGAATACTGCAGTCTTATGCATATAGGTGTATGTTTGTTCAGATACATAAATGTGTCATATTTGTGTTTTATATATCTATGAGATGTTACATTTATAGCAGTTTGGCATTATTTACCTTTCGTGGTATTGTTTTCCATCTTTTGTTTACAAAAGGGCCAAAATGATAGCCATCAGAAAGGCTTGCATTGAATTACACAGTGATTCATCTTACAGAAAAGTTATCAGATTATTGATATGGCTTTTAATGAAAAAGTGTTCTAAGATATGTGTTTTGCTGTAGGACTGAGAAGCAAATTCACCAAAATATTAGGCTATAGGCATGGTCACCTATAGAAAACCTTTAAAACTAAATATAATGCATGCAATTCTAGCATGGTTAACTATTTGAGTAATTTGCCTGTAAAAATTCTCTTTCTGAAACAGAAAATGGTCAAGTTTTCAATACAAAGCTCTTATCTTGGTAAATTCAGCATCTAAGACATTAAAGTTCATACTAAAGTTAACAATCAATTAATATTTAATGTTAGTTTTTTTTTAGTCCAGATTGAGAATCTAATCTGGTATAGGTTTTGTTTTCAAATTTTTCTCATGTAGTTTAAATCAATTGTCATGATTCAGGGCCTGAACAAACCTTATTTATCACCTCTTAACTTCAGATCTTATTGAATATGATTTTATATGACTGGAAGTGAAAGAGACAGCATGAAAAAGTAGGGTTACAGATTCCTTCTGTTAGTGTTCTTTAGATTTTATATTCAGAGACTTGACATTCATATAAACACAGAGACAGAAATATCAGTTGGTGGATTGATGCCTAAGGAGATGTGGGGAGGGGGCAGAAAGTAAGAAGAAAAAGGTAGAAAGTGAAATGATCCCAGTTTAGACGCGTACTGTTCTGAATACATGTAGTGCCTGCTTTATTTCAAGTGTAAATATATATTTTTTTTTTTCTTCAGAATCAAGTTAATTAAATATGTGTTTTCTGCAAGGCTGTATATTCTCTGAAAGTTGTGTGTGCATGACACTTCAGGCTGCTCTCAGCTCCCCAGAACAGCTTATTTGCTTTTTGTCTCATGGAAGTTTCTTACCCTTACATTCTGAATGCTCTTCTTGAGCTCTCATTGTTGAGTTTGAAAATTGTAACAAAAATGGAAAGCGGTACACACTTATCACCAATCCTAGGCATTCTCTGGAGGTTTAAGTGATATATGTTCATATCATCCCTTCACCACTTTTGAGAAGCTTGTTACTTTCTTGTGACAGTAGGAGGAGGAAGAAAAGATTGATTTCTACCTGACTGAATTAAACATATAGTTAGATTTAAGGTTTGGAAGAAAGTTTGTAGTATTTGATGATAGAGCTTAAGAACAGCTGATGAAAATGACTGTCCTATATAGGGATGAAATGGACCTATGGATTTCAGTAGTAATCATTCAAAGTAATTGTTATATAGTGTGTGTGTGAGAGAACAGGAATAAAGGAATTGAAGATTACTTAACATGAATTGAAATGCTGTGGATAAAGTTGTAGAAGCACTGTTGAAACAGCTTCGGAAGACATCTATATTTATTTGCTAGAAATATTCAACATTGAATCTTCATGGACCCAACGTACTCTTCTAAGAAGAAATAAGCTGCATTTGATTGAGGTCTTTTCCTTGTTGACCATTGTGGAGTCTGTGAATTTACAAGGCCAACATTTTAAGGAGTAGTTCAGTTTCAAAATCCAGCTTTCAGTTGGTGGTACGTACAAAGCCAATGATCATTCCCTCCATCTTCTTTTCTTTGAGGTGTAAAGTTGCTTACATCTCTGGCTACTGTGGCTGTGTCTCAACAGCAGTTCCTGGAAACATTTCTCTGGCATAAATGTGTGCCACATTTGCATCCCTCTTCCGTGTAAGGGAGAATCTAAACATGCACCAGTTTCTCTGCTGCAACACTCTCCACTCCAAATCCTGATACCACATGAGGGGGTTGAGGATATTGCTGGAAGCATGGCACATCCCAGGCTGGTTTCCTGCCTGGGAATTAGGGGACCAAGGATGTCCCACAGCCGGCAACTGCCTTGAAGGCAAAGCATAGTGATGACTTCAGAGTTTCTTAGGTGTGGCTGTTGGTTTTGCTTTTTATTTAGGTGTGTGTAGGCAAACCCAGTAAGTTTTGATAGTTTGACCCTGGAGTTACTTCTGCTATTTCATGTAGCTAACTCATGGCCACAGATTCACAAGCTAGGGTATGTTTATCTTTGATCCTTGCTTGACAAAAAAGGCAGGGTCCTGTGGTTTTAATTAGTGTTCTGTGGATTGTTTCTATTTTCATCTGCATACAATTTTACTTTTATCTATTTCTATTTTATACTTTTAGTTATAGTGCAACACAAAAGCAAGCAAGGGAATGTGGAACTTGAGTTTTCTACTATTACGTGACCAGCAGGCAATGGTGTGGAGAGTCTCTCTTACCTGCTCTTCTGTTCTCACAAGTTTTATACTACTGTGTGCCTGGCAGACCAGTTTTAACTGGAGGAAATACCCATAATCTCACAGTTGGGTCGTTATTTGGGATTAGGGGAAAAGTTGGTTCATGTCCATGTGCTGAAGAAGCCTATAATTTAAAACTTGGTACTTTTGGGCCAAAGTTAGTAGAACATGATTACAATGCCATTTTTCAGCATGTTTTAGTTTGAATTTTATATGCTAGGTAAGCTCAGAAAATGCCTAGAAAATCAGGCCCTTCAGGAGAATGTCAATAAGGACTGCCAAATGGTATTGGTTAGAAAAGAGTAGCTGCCAGAACCACCAAAGGAACATTGTACCTGGTGCTGATGGAAGGGTAGTTTTTAAAAGGGTGAAAAGGATTTCAGACATCTCAGATGTGTGTGGGGTTGAGTGCTTATTTGTGCATGAAAGGCATGGAAATTACAGGGTGTTCCACTGCTTTTATGGACTTGCCGTGACTGCCCAGCTACTTTGTTATAACCATGAGATTTCAAATATGTACCTCGGAAAATTAAAAAAAAAAAAATAAGAGGAGGGGAGGTGTCTAAATAAAACCAAACTGAGAATCTAGCCCATAAAACATCAGTTGGACACTTTCCCAAACTGTAAATAAGTAAACAGTTCCCTGCTGTCACCTGTCCATAACATGACATTGTTTCCATCAATTTACTGGCTGGCAGGTACTTCTGTTTCAACCTAGGTGTCATCCAGCACTGTGACATTCAGATAGCTGCTGGCTTGGCTCAGTGCGGTAGTGGGTGGTCTTGTGTGGCTGGTAGTTAGCCTGGTGATCCCATCCTGCACTTTGTCACCTCTTGCTGGCAATTGCAGTGAGGATGTGAAGTGGCTGGACTTGTAGAGGAGAGGGAAAAAAAGAAAAAGAAAAAAGAAAAAAAAGCTATTGCTCCTGGCTCTTAAACAGAGCTGAGGTGCCCTCACAGCACAGTGAAAGGCTGGGATACCTTTATTGCTGCCTGTTCTGTGGAAAAATAAGCTCGGGAGCTAATACCATTTAACACTGTTCCTGATGAGTGAATTTGTAAACCTGAAGGAAACATATCAATTTGTTTCTATGAATTTGCTCATATTGATTTGATTTTGGACTACCTAAGTAAAGAGTGTAATTGGATAATACATCAGAATATTGCACAATAACCTGCTTTATTTATTTATTTTTCTGGTTTGGTCTGTCTTTTTAGTAGAGCCTCTCATATTTGCTGGTTTTCTTGATTTTATATGTCAGGCACGTATTAGAAGATTTCTAACACAGCCTCACATCCAAAGGGAACACATACATTTTTATTCCTAGTTCTGTTTGCATTAGGGTGTTTTTTCAAGACTATAGCCAATGTCTTAACATTCTGTTAAAACAGTGGTCTAAAGAGTGGGAAAAATCATTTTCTAAGTCATTAGCTATTGCCTTGTTGTTAATCATATCTTATAAACCATAAGAAGGTATTTATGATTGGATGTAGAAACCTTAAAATGCCTTTCAAACTACCATTTACTGGGCAATTTTTATTTGTGTGCTAGGTGAGGACTAGTTCTTGAGGATACTCATTGCCAGTGACATGGTTGAAATGGAATTTCTATTTATTTGGTGCATGCACCTGGTACTCCTGGTGGGTGTCTTGTGCACTTGGCAGAGCTGAGCCTGAAAGCAGTGTTTCCCTTTTCTCAGGGAGGAATAGAAGTTCAACTTTTAATTTTTGTTCCTCTAGTGTCTGTGAAATAGTGCATATGCTTTTAGCTAGACCACTTGATTATATGGCTGTGGATAAGAGACCTTGTCCAATTGTCCCTTGGTGCTAGAGACAGAAATTGAAAAAGACCTTGTGCTTATTTTGCAAGAGCTAGTTATCACTTTGACTACAAGAGTAACTTTTACAGTACTTTGTTCTTTTTCCACTGTACTCTTTTTTTTTTTTTTTCCCATTTATACATCTTCAGAATTATGTCTATAAAAACATCTACTTAACAGATGTGGCTTTAAAGTGATATCAAATTACATTTTAATATAACATCATTTACTGTCATGAAATAAATATCATGTACTAAATAGAAAGCAGTTTCAAACACATTCAGAAATGGCTGAAAAATCTTCAGAATGCTTTGCTGTAGAAAGTTGGTCTTTTAGCTGAACTAAATAGATTTTTTTTTTTTTATTTATTTTTTTTAATGTGACTATTTCCCATTTGGAAACTTTTGACTTCTCATGAAAACAAAAACCAAAATCAACATATACAGAAATTTCTGTACTTCATCTGGTCTGAAAACTTTACTTTTAATGTTGGTTTGTAAACCAACTGATAAATAAACAGGGCCACCTTTAGGGCCACTGCAAGAATGCATATGCAAAATGCATATCTGTATAACGATACTGGCAGCTGAAATAGCAGTCCTGAAACTCATTTGAGAACAAAAGTAATCATTCTATATATTTGTCCCATATAATACTAAGGACTAAATTTTTAACTGAAACAAGTTTATTTCGTATTTCAAATTAATTCATTCAAAAATACCCACATCTCATTCATGTTTTTCTTAAAAAGCACTGTAAAATGGTATGTGTTCAAAGTGTTAGGTTCACATCTGAAAGATCTTGTTACTGATAAGAGATGATGAAGCTGTACATGTTTTTTAAAATTTTTGAAATTGGATTTAAAATTTGTCCACCAAAGTGTGAAACACTATTTACATGAGAAAATAAATCCTTCTTGTGCAGTTTATATTTATGTAGGTAGCTCTATTCCTATTCCACATTTTATTCTTATTTAAAAATAAGATAAAATCTTGTATCAAAACTTTAAAAATGAGAGCTCTCTCTGTGGTGATTTTTTTCCCTGTTTCATACTTGGTCTGCTCAGAAGGAACTATAACTGAATGTGAGAGGGAAAATATTGAAAGTCTTATCAAGTTTCAGGTCCTGTGAGCTGATATTAGTAAGGGTCATCTATATGTTGTTTCTGGAAGTATCCATAAGTTCTTAACAAATAAATACAATTCATTGCATATGCCTATGCTAAAGAGTAGTTCCAGTGTTTCACTTCTGGAAATAACTTTAAACTTGTAACTCAAAGAAGAACATGAGGTACAAGCAGTTACACGTTGGGAAGGAGAGCAAAGCCTGAAACTGTTTTATCGACTACTTCCCACTTTGATTGCACTTGATGCCTCTCTCTGGTGAGTAACCACATGGCTAATGGGAACATTATCTTCTGAAAAGTACCCAGAAACAGAAATATAACCTTGATGTTTCTGGTCACAACTAAATGAGGAGGAAGAATGTTGCAAATTGGAAAGTATTGCAGATATTGGAAGTATCTGACCAGGAATATTATTCAAGCATAACATTTTTGCTGTTGCAAAAAAATATCAATTCAGATTTCACGATAGCTAATGAAACCAGATTTTTCCTTCTATTAAAGCCAGTGGCGACTTCCTGAAAACTGAAAGAATACTCAAATAAAGTTAATTTTTAAAATGAAATTACTTGCAGATAAAATAAAGCAAGAGGTTGTTGATGGTTAAGCACAAAAGAGAGTATGATATTAAAGCTGAAGGATAGGAGCAGGGAATTAGAATAGAATACCTAGATCTGTAAACTTGAAGTAGAATATTTGCTTCCAGTTTTACAATGTAGAGACATTATGGACTTTTTTTTTTTTTTTTTAAATCACATTTCTTCTTATACAATTTACAGCATTTGGAAAGAAATATAATTCTTTTTTTTTTTTTTTTTTTTAAAAAAAAAAGGCAGGGTTGGGGGATCGGGGTAGGGTGTTACTAGAGTTCTTATTTGAGCTAAATATGATTTCTCTTTCCCTTTAATTTGGAAGATTAAAGCTTATTTATTTATTACTTTTTGCCAGACCCGTGCAAGGGTATATGTGAAACAGATTCACAAAGCCTAAAATATAAGTCTCCAACGCACCTGTTTAGTTCCTGTTTAACTTTAGATGCACCAAAATGTCATGTTCTCTGAAGTTATTAAGACTTAATATCTCTAGGTGCTTCACAGAAGCTGGTAAGCGTGTGAACACTTACACTTAGGGAAGACCAAGAAAGAGGAGAGCTAAAAGACTCCCAAAGCTCTTATGGGTTCTGACTTTCAATGTGTACGTATGGACATCTTTAAGCTTCTTTTTATATTAACATGCTATCAGGTATGCTACAAAGAAAAAGTAGAGTGGCAACTTCCCTTAAAAAATATTTTTTCATTTCCTGAAAAACAAGAACTCTTGTGTTGCCAACATAATTATTTTCTAATGTGAAATTGCTTCTGTGATATATAAGAAACAAAAGAAACATTTTACAGCCCAGGAAACCTCACTTTTTCTTTTACGGCTTACTGCTATTGCATTGAGAATTATTTATGTGGGCCTTTTGGACTTTCATGAGAATTTAATAGCTGTGCTGCTGCATATGAATGGAATGTCTCTATCGTTCTAGGCTAATCTAAATTGGAAGTCTACACTTATGGGCTTATTGATAAGCAAAAACGGAATCGGTTTTAATATGAAAAAATATCACAACATATATAGTCTATTCTTAGATAAAGTTAGAAACTATATCTTGGAAACATATACAGCTAGAAACTGTTCCTACACTTAAAAACATATACAGTCTATAATTATCTCTTTCTGCTAAACCAATTAATAGTATTGCTATTTTATCGTATTTAAACAAATACACCATTGTGTTTACATTACAAATACAGTATTGTGTATGATAACAAAGGAGATAAAACCAGTGGTTATTCACATATATTCTAAACATGACAGGGCATTCTCAAATAATATTTTCAACAGGTTTTTATTTTGTGAGTTCATCTATATAGTGCTCGCAGTAAGTGTGTAAGTTTATAGTCTTGCTGCTAGTAGAACATTGTCTTCCAGAGCATACAACTTCATGCATTGTATTGAAGAAGAAAAAAAAAAAGACAAATTATGTTGAAACTGGTGTGCACTGCTGACTGTGCCAACATATGGTCCTGATTGTAACTGACATCGGCAAGGCAAGACCCTGGGCTGGGGACACTAGCCCGTTCCCATTTGCAATGATTGCATCCCATCCCTCATGTTAGCATCTGTACATCCTAGAATGCAGCTTGATCACAAGTCTTGGTTTTACTCCAGGGCTTCCTACTATGTATCTCACAGTTACTATAACAATAGAAAATAACAAAGGAAAGAACTGAGAGTATGTTAATGAGAAGGTTGAAGAGTACATAGGTTCAAAAGCATAAAGTAGATATCATGAGTTCCTCCAGATCCTTCAGGTATTGCTTATGGTTTTGTTCCTATTCTATAGTTTTGTTCCTGTTCTATAGCTGCTATATCAATGTGAGGGAAAAGTATTAATAGGGCAGATGATATCTTAACAGCTTTCCTTTCCATTGAAGACTATAGAGCACTGACTGTGTCATTTGAATGAACATAGATGATTTTGATCTTTATGGTTGAATTTAGAACATTCACCACATTTTTTTTTTAATGGAAAAAAATAGTTGTGAGTTACCTGTTTAATTTCTGTAGCAAAATTTTGTACTTTAACTCAGGTGACCTCTGTGAATGTTGAAAAATATATATATTTTAAAAATTGTAAAGCAGCTATAATTTGGTTAATTGTTTTGAAGGAATTAATGAGAAGGATAGATATCCAGGTTCAGCACCTGTTTTTACTGAGTTGTCCTGTCATTTTGCTTAAACTGGATTTCCACTCATTCTGTCTAAAAGAAATGGCTGCTGCATCAGTGGTTCAATCTACATGCGTGAGCATTATGGTGAAGCGAGAAGTACCTGGCAATGTCAGTGGATTTTGAAATGCTCTGAAGTCCTATTCATCTTGAGTGAAATCTTTGAGAAAAAGGTAAAGGATATTCTGTTTGTTAATCCATGTATACTTAGTGCATGTCCATAGGCACAGCTGTAGTAGGTCAAAAGGATTTAATCTATGTGTGGATTTATATGAAAAAAAATATATAAAATTGCATTTGCTGTGAGAGATGATCCTTCCATGCAGTATTTTATTTCCTAACTAGTTGTGCTATAGGCTGTGAAAAGAAAGTCATCTCTGCCTAAAGCAAGATCACAACTTGTAAGTTAAACCGATTTGTGATCTTACTTGGTTTCATCTAAGAGTTAGTCTAGATTTAGTTCCAATCTATGTTTAGCCTAAATCTAAATAATAAAAAAATGAACACATTTTGATACTGCATTGACAAAATGTCCACAGTTTTCTTTTTTTCTTATTAAAAATGTAAAGACTTTCTCATCCTTTCTAATTAGCACAATGGTCTGTGCTTAAATTGTGTTAACAAGGAACATCATTTTGGTCACAGACTTAGTAAGTATATAGACCAAAACATTCTTCTCCTACTACTGCTCTTTTGCTTCTGTGGATTTAAAGCACAGTAACATTGGAATATAAAAGAAACATAATGCTTATTGTCAGTTAGATACCTTTCATATAACACTGAATTGAGCTTTAAAGGAGGAAAATATGTGAGTGATTTTGCTGATAAAACCTAAACTTTTCACCTTCATTTTCCAAAATTTCTTCCCATTTTGAAGCTTAATAGTTTTTACAAAAAAAAAAAAAAAAGATAAATTGCTGCTGTAGAAATAAAAGTGTGACCTTCTAATGAAGAGTGCATGTGAACAAAAAGAAATCAGTAGAAATTTAAGATGTTCTAGCATATATTTCCTATTTCTCATACCATTCACTGCTTAACCTTTTCTGCTTTGATTTCAAGCAATAACTTTTACAAATTAAAATGCCCAGTCAGACCATTTCTGTTTCAAGTCAGAGTGCTAAAAAACTATTAGAAAAAAGGGGTAATGATGCATTAAAGGTTTGAATTGGTAATGCAATGGGAATATTTTTAATAGATACAGAACAGCTACAAAATATGGATAAGGTTTTGTTTTCTATTAAATGCTCACTACATCAGTGAGTGCTTCAGAGTAGAAAGCTTCAGTGTCATCCATTTCAATATTGACTACATGGAAGGCGCTGTAAGAGCTCTCTCCCAGAGACCAAGGGTTTCAGACCACAGTTGCAATCTTTCACTGCAGCTTTCACTTAGAAAAGTAGGTGTTTGCCTCATTTCTCCCTGTTCCCATGCCCCAATACTGCAAGTAGGAGCCTGTTTCCAAACCTGCCTTTTCAGTGGTTAGAAATCTTCTCCAAGTATTTCCACTATCCCACTATTTCATGTTCCAGTGTTGTCTTCTGTAACTTCTGCTCCAAATATTTTTATGGATGACTTTCAAAGCTCTTTTCTCGATGTTTATCTTGTTATCTCAATGTCTGTTTGATTAATAAATCTTTTACCTATTGTATCTATTCTATAGTTCCTGAGAAACCAGTCTACTGTAATGTTGTGATTCTTAGTAGTATCCATTTTTAAAATAACATTTTAAAATAGATCTCTTAACATATCCAGCATATTTAACATACCCATGTGGGGTAAATGGGAAGAGGGATATAACTATTATCTTATAACTACTTTAGAAAAAAATTTGAATGCTTAAGGTAGTGATTTTTAGACTGCTTTCAGAGAAACACAAATAATTTCATGAAAAGCAGATGAATATTTTTACCATAGCTCTGTAACATGAAGCAGCAGGTCATTTACACCTATAAAGCCCAGAAGATGAGGATAAGACAAACAATTTTTAATTAGAGAGATCAAATGTGTGCTGCTTTATTGACAAGTATAATAGAGAAAACCGTCCATGGAAGAGTGATACTGTGGTGAAGACCCTATTGGTTTTAATGCATTTTCTTGCACATCTCTTTTTTTTTTTTTTTTTTTTTTTTTTTTTTTTAAATTCGTAACTCTTTGGATTTGAAGTTTTGATATGTCTTTTGTTTGAGGTACTGAAGATTTGTTAATGAGTTGGGAATAATATAATATCACACTAAAATATAGAGAAGGCATTCAGATTAAAAAAACAATTGAACAAAATAAATAAAACAAAAATAAATGATATATGAGGTTTATGTATGATATAGGTGTATCACATAATGTAAAGGTTATGTGGTGGTTAGCTATACATGCTCATAATATTGTTGCAAAAGCTTTATTTATTTATTTATTTATTTATTTTTAATCAAGCTAATTTAAAACTCTTAATAGCTACTCCATTAACTCACTTATGTTTCTAAGTTATTTATAAAAATTGCAATATTTAAATGTAGTTAGCAGATGCCTATGGTTACATTCTATCTCTGTGCATATTGCTATTGCCCTTATTAATAACGATTACCAATAAATTCCTGTATGCAATGCTGTTGAGTCAGGATAAGGAAAGGACTCTGAAGTTTGTTGTCCTATATAGTTAAATTTCTGATCATGCAGGTAGACAAGTAATTGTAAAGCAAGAAGATAAAGGCACTCTGTCCCCTTCCTGCTTCCCAGTGTTCTCTGGACAAAGGGTAAAGAGAAGCCACATGGTAACTCACTGTCAGATTCTAAGTGGCGGAATTTCCTGATTCATATTGAGGAAAATTTAAAATGCGGAGCACAAATATATTTATTTATGTTCTGGGACTACAGCCTGCAGTACAACTTCTTTCATTAGCAGCAGCAGCAACAAAGTACCAGTTAAATGCATAGAGCCATGTTTTATTTGTCTATTCCAATGGTGAGGGTCTTTTATTACTTTACTTTAGGCAGTGAATATTAACAGTATTGCTCATAGCTACAAAGATGAAGAAGTTCATACTTTTCATTCACATAACCCCTTTTTCAGAGTCCATATCTCTCTTTGGACTGAGGCTGCTATTGAACCCGAAAAGTGATCTAGCATACTTGTGAATGCCAGGGATGTAATAGTTTATAGCTGGCACATCATTAATTGAGTCCAATAAAGAATCTTTTATTCATGTAGTTCAATTAATGAATCCTGCATGGATACTAAAATCACACAGTCTTGGTAAATTTTTGAATAGTTAATCCATAAGAAAGCTACCAGAATATAAAGAATGTTAAAAGGGAAAATATAAAGCATCCATTTGTGGAACACTGTTCTTTGTATTTTATCATACTCCTGTTTTAATTCTTTGTGCAACCAGGTTGAGCAGTTAGTGTGACATAGGAGATGAGCTAAATGCTCTAGGATATAGCTGCTAAATAACAGCACTCTTCCCTTTTCATCATCAGGTGAATTAGCCATTCCAAAATGCAAACAAGCTTTGGCAGATTTAGAAACTGCTACATGCATCTTTGTTTAAGACTGACTGTAGAAAAGTCAGAAACAAGTTTTGTGAGTTTGGTGGCACATTTTTTTTGTTAATCATGAAGATTTATTAAATATTTCCTGTTACAGGATATGCCTTCTGGTAATCCTTAGGCAACAAGCTGGCTGTGGTGTATCTTGCTGCTGATGTGGACTATATATAGATGACTTAAACTAATCTCCCCCTTCATGTTCTAATATGTGTTTCACAGAGATGGAGTCAGACACATTTGCCTTTGCATGCTATATCATTTACTTTGTTAGGCATCTAACCAGAGTTAATGGTGTAATTATTACAAAGTAAAAACGGAAAAAATATTCAAAGTACAAACAATATAAATGCACCACCTAATGAATATCATTCAAGATGAATTGGATTAAATCACACTTCTGATTATTCTCGTTCAACATGACTGTAAATGACACAAAGCTGTCTCTCCTTCACATTAATATTTTGGCCCTGTGTAGAGCACCAGGCTATGAGGGTCTTGTTTTCTGAATGTCTAACTGTTTCCACCCACAGTTGGAAAACAATTTTAGTTTCTTCAGGACTTAAACCAGTTTTTTTTTTTTTTTTAAAAAAAGGAAATATTAAATATTTTTAACCTTTTAAATGGGCACATTCCTCCTTATATTACAGAACTATGTAGGAAGAGAAAGGAAGGAAATGGCAAATGTTAGAACCTGTGGGTTTTCTGTGACAGCTATGAGCTTGTCTTCATGCAGCAGATTCAGCCTTTTTTTCTATTATGATGAGTTGTCAGGTACATGACCTCAGTGAGCACCAAGAGTTTTATCCCCTGCTGTAGAATAAGTTCATAATTTCTCTGTGTCAAGCCAGTAAACAAGTGCCGATTAAATATTGGTAGTTATTATTGGGAAGTCAAAATACTTATTTCAGGTGATTGTCAGTTAGTAAATATGATGCTCCTCACAAATGCAAGGAAAATGCTGTAAATGTTTTGGCTCCTGTAGAAATTATGCTGCAATTCCATTTTTTTCATACTTTAAACATTGTGTCCTGTGATGATGTTTGGTGAGTGATCTCCTTGTCTTTATCTCAGCCCCTGAGCCCTTTCTGTCTTTTTTCTCCCTTATTTTCTTTGAGGACAGGAAGTTAAAGAGTGGTTGTGGTGGAGTTCAGCTGCCCAGTTGGGTAAAACAGTCACAGAACAGTGGCTTATGAGTTCTGACTGTTGTGCTCAACTCTGGGATGAATGCCAAAGTTTATACTAACCCACAGGTAATTCTATTTACACCTTGAGATGTTTAAAAAATAGAAAAAAAATCACCTTGTTGTTACTAAGAATTTAGGTTTCTCCATAGTGTTCTGAAGACTAATAAATCACTGTTTTTACGGTATTCCAAAGATGGATAGTGTTATTGAAAGTTAATGTTCTTACTGTTTAACCCTCCACAGGGTACTACTGTGTAGTCAGGAAGTCTTACTTTATTTATTTGTTTGGTTTTATTAAATTGTTGAGAATACAGTATGCATCTCAATAATAAGTCTTGCTGTACTATTTCGTCATTTTGCAGCCCAGTGAAATAATTAAATCGAGAGTTTAGGAAAATGTTTAATACTGAGTGACTATATTCCTAGATAAGTTTCTTAAAGCAGCAAATAATACTAATTACACAGAAATCACCCCCAAATTGATACTTTCAGAACTGAATATTACAATTTACCTCTAGTATATCATTGCAATAACAGTATTTTTCAAAAAATGTTCTGAAGCATTTACAAACAACATTACTATTTCCTCCTTTTCCAGTTTAAATGCTCTGATTTAGCTTCTGGTAGATACTTTCTGTACTATTACTACCAACAAAAATATTTTTCCACTTAAGTCTAAGTGGAAAAATTATCTTCAACCTATAAGTTGAAATTTAAGTAAGATATTTAGCATATCATAAACAAAAATCAACTTTTAGAGAATTTGGATACAAGACCATTAGTTCTTTCTAGCCTTGCTTCTGTTTCAAAATATTACAAGCAGTCAAGAACATGTGTTTAAATGTGATTCTCATGACTTTTCTAGTTTCTCTTTAATTTAGCTGTAATTTTCAGGTGGGAGGGAAAATTAACTTTCATTCCGTGTTCTGTGTAATGCTTTTGAGCCTATGTAATCCCAAATTGTTACTGCTTGACAAGTTACCCTGATGGGCATGTTACACAGACTTTTTTCCGTGTTTTTGAACAGTTTTTTAGGTGTTTTGTTTCTTTTTTTTATTGTTTATTTTACTTTCTTATTTCACTCTATGGAGGGGGAACAAAAAAGAATTTGGGGGGTGAGTTGTTCTACTATGTTTGAAAGAGCATTGAAAAATCCTGTAGAAGAGAGAAGGGTAGATAGTTCAGGAGGCCTCATCCAATTAGCAGCAGGAAAATATTCAGTGTTCTGGATATGCATTTCAGAAAGCACTTTGAAATACGGAAAAAAATATTTAATTTCAGGAAGTGCTCTTCTTTCTTCTTAATGTCCATCCCTTAAAATTTAAAAGCCTATAAATTCTGCCATTAGGTGGAAAATTTAGAAAATAGAGTAGCATTGTACTGCTAAATACTGCACTTATAATTAAATAAGGGAAGGTGTTGTTACTACTGCTTATTGAATTCTTTGTTCATCTACTCAAGTGCTTAAAGGATAACAGAAAATGTCATTGCTTTCCCTGAAGAGAACTGGAAAATTTAATTTGTCTTACGATCTTGTAGTGAAGCTAAAGACAATAAATTAGGAAGTATATTTCTGTACATTTCATGGACTACTACATGGACTCCAGCTGCCTGCAAAGCAGCTATCAGTGATGGCAGCATATTAAAATGAGAACTGCATGTGTAAAATTGTATGGAATGTTAAATTTGACTTCAAATATACTGCTGAGACAGCTGATATGAAAAATTAACAAATTGTAATTTTATCTTTATCACAGATACTTCATATATATTGAAAGTTATTTCTCATTATTGAAACAATCAGCCCTCAAAAAAAAAAAAATCCCACAACAACCACCAGAAATTGAGTATATTTCTTCCAGTATAACATTTTTGAGTATACCTATTCAAATTTATTCAAATCATATCATTTACATATGATGCCTTCTTAACGAGGGATCCATAAAGTTTTTCATCTTATATAGCAAAGTTTAATGTCTGAAATGGAGCCATTTCCAGGAAGGAAGTGTCACCATCATTTGTCAGTAACAATGTAAACACGATACTACCTTATGTAGAGAAATGTATGAATAATTGAACTATTATTTAGAAGACCCTAGAGAAAAGCAGTTTTGATTTTTCAAATCAAAAGATCTAAAGAAAAAGACCTTAAAGAAAAAAAAAATCTTCTTTAATTTATCTGTTCATTTGTCTGAGGATAAAAAAGAAAGCAAACAAACCACAATAAAAATTACATTTGTGAAGACAGAAGGCCTCCCACCAAAGCCATAGAAGCTATACTAAAAATTCAAAGTAATCTTTGTAGAGTAAAAATAAAATTGACTGAAAAACTGTTTGTTTATTTATTTATTTTTAAGCTGTTTTGTTTTAGTAGGGTTTTAGTAGGGTTAATTAGTTTTGCTAGCAAGTGTGACTGTAGAGTTTTTGCTGAAGTGTTCAGGGAAATGCAGATATTTTCCCCACCACTCCCATGCCCCACCCATTTAAACCCTCATAATTCAGAAATCTGAAAAGAAAATCATAATTGATTGAACTGGGGGAATGCCAATATATTTTAAGCAGAGAATAACTGAAAGAAAAGAATGCTAAAGAAATTACTCAGTTACAGAATATTTTTTTCATGACACCTTTGGAAGAATAATGAGTCTGAAATGCAAAGGATAATGCAGTGTAAGGTGTGAGACAGAGGAGACTAATAATTTGTGTGTGTAAAATTTGTATTTGCCTTTTCCTGCTTGTTCTCTTTTTCACATATTTGTCATTTATATTGTTTTCTGAAATTTCAGGATGCTTTGTCCTTCTTAGGGACCTTAACTTTCCTTTTATGTATACAACCAAGGACTCAGACCTTCTGCATCTCCTTGCTGTCAAATCTCAAAGTATAGACTATGCAGATATTATAATTATTTGAAAGGCCACTTATATTCTAGGGTTTATTTTTCCCTTCCTCTGCTGAGTGAGAGGAATTTTTTATAAACTGCTGAAGAAGCAAGAGAAGTGTTTTTATTTCCTCTTAATGAAAAACATTCACTCTTAGGGTTATATTATTCATAGTCAAAAATTCTTAAAAAGGCTTGAACACTTAGAAACTACTGAGCACTGGAAAGTTTTCTGAAAATTCATTGCTCGAAAGCAGTTATGTGATTTAATGGGAAGTTTTGCAATGAAGTTTTCTACATTTTGTAGTATATGTATATATACTTTTCAGTACATAATCAGTAGTTGTGCCTATCCACACTGAGAAGTGAGCTCATCCCAGTAGATCTTGCTGGTCATGTTTAATGAAATAAAAGTAGGTCTGAAATTTGAAATTCATTTCAGAAGGAAGACAGCATTTAGTGCGTAGTTAATTATTTAATTGTAGGCTGACATGATATATATGCAGAGGATAGCTGAAAGTAAATGGTGATAAGGGAATTCTAACATGACAAAATGACTTTTAACAGAACTTTGGAAAAATATCAAGATTGGAATGAAAATGGCAATGGATTACAGTCTTCTGTGATATTAATGTTTGGTGCAGAATAGCCTTGCGCTGCGTGTATATGCACCTGTGTGTGTGTGTGTGCATCTACTGATTTCAAAGTATGATTACATAATGTGATGGGGAGTGCAAGTCAGGAGACAAGGAATGAGGAGCTCTGGAAACATTCTCTCCCCAGGAGAGAGAAGTTGTGGAGAGCTGAGTAAAGAAGACTGGAGCGGTCTGTGGGGTATGGCTCGAAAGAAAAACAGATGTGCTATGCCAGATTACCCCCAACATGGGAAGGACACTGACAGAACCCAGACTAGCTAAAATTCAGGTGAATCATGAGATTAGAGGGAAAATAACCCCTCCATCCTCGGTCTTGTGTGTATTTCTGTACTGAGGTGTTTACATGCATAGAAAATGCATGTATGTAAATAGTTGGGGTATTTTGTTACTGTGTTCTGTTAAAATTTGTCAATGAGCACTGTCTGGCTCAGGTGGTGTGTTAGTGTTTACCAGGTTGCTTGTATTCTCTTCTACAGATGATTTCACAAGTGAGGACCTCTGCAGTTTCTTCCTCAGTGTGCCAATTCAAAGAATTCACTTAGGATGAGATTATTGCAAAGAACGTTTCTCAGTACTGTCTTTATACTATGAATATGAGTCAGCATTATATGCACTAGCAGGCTCTTTCTTTCTGAGGCATTTGAAGAAGGATTTAAAGCTATTTTTGATCCCTGTATCTAGTTGCTCCTCAAAGTCTTTTTTGCCTTTCATAACTACATTTTCAAATTTCATGTGCTGGGGGTTTAATTCTTTCTTCAATCTGTATATATATTTAAAAAAAAAAAAAAGATTTTTTTTTTTTTTAAAAAAAGGCTGTCTTCTTATTTCTATCTGGAGTATAGAATTCTAGCTTTTGAGTGTAAATATTTCTGGGTAAATTGCTTTAAACCTTCTCTAGTTAAATGAAAATTCAGGACTTTAGAATAAAATGAAACCTCTCCTAAGGCACAACCAGCTGACTATATGAAATTTCATTTTTAAAATGTATGAACCTCTCCAATAAAAAAGAACTTGTGAAAGTAGAAATGTTTTGCAAAGAAGAAGAAACAAACACAATGTAGAAAGCTATGAGCACATAAAATTAAGTCGTTATTTAAATAATTTTTATTTTAAAAAAAATCTTGAAGAAAGGTAATCATGCAAAAAAACTTGTACAGTCCATAACCTTTTAACTCACTTTCTATGCATTGTCTTTTTCCCAACTTTACCTACTTGATTTTTTTTTTTTTAATCTCACTTGCTAAAATATACTAAGCCTATTTTTGTTCTTCTAGCAAGAAGTACACTAAATAAATTACTGTGCATTTCCCTTTCACAGATAATCAGAGTTGGCATGGACTGTTAAATATTTTTCTTCATATACTTTAAATAATTTTTGCAAATATTATTTTATATACTGATATACCCTTGCTTGTAGCTTCAGAATGCTGAAAATTCTCAAGCTTACTACAGTTTATGCTTATATTTGTCAATGTAATATTTATATGTCTATTGCCTGCAACATTTTCGTGACTCTTTCCAAAAAATATTTTTTTAAAGTAATGAGTTAAAATTGTATTTCTACCTCTCCAAATTTATCTGTGTATGCCTAGACAGACTATCAGTTAACCAGATGTCTCTATAGTACACTGAATTAGTGGTATGAGTTATCCAAATTCTTGCCGAACAAGCAAAAATGCAGTGAATAGTCCTTTAATGCAGCAGAAACAGTAACACACCCTTTACAGATGTAGCTGTGCTATTTTTATCACGTTAAAAACTGATTTGAGCAGTGGACACATTTCAATATATTTGCGATAGTAAAATATATTAAGTAAAAAAAATTATATTAAGTAAAAAAAGTATCTGTAGATTTTGGGGCTCAAGTCTTACAAGAGTTTTGTACCGTAATAATAAGCTAGATATTATCAATATGAATAATGTATTTTATGCTGCAGACAAACCAAATTTCACAGTTTTTATAGGACTCTAATTACTAATACTGATCCACTTGTACCAGAACATGGAATTCTGTTTTCTGGAGTTGAATGATCTGAGTTTTCTTGGCATCAGTGCTAGGAAATTCCACTGATCAGCTGTGCACAAAGAAAAGACTTGTAATTTTGTCAGCTAGTCATAATTGTGCCTGAATATTTTAAGACAATGGTAACCAGATTTCATCAAAGAGCATTGCAGGTCCAGGTACTCATGCAACGCTGCATACTGGAAGGCCAACCCTGCAACAATCTTTGCAGGATTCTGCTAACGTTTTTTTTTTTTTTTTTGGGGGGGGGGTACTCCATCAGAATCAAATCATCTCCATAAAATGTTGAACTGGAAAACACTGGTGAAAAGATAACTCCAAATTTTCCAATTGATTCTAAAAATCAGATTTATACTTCTAGTAATATTGTCTTAATAATTGTTTTGATAACAAGAACTCTCTGAAGATAAATTTAGCAACAATTTATAAATTAAAGCTAAGGGTCTTTATCTGAACTCTCTGCAAAGTATAATTTTAATTTTCTTGTCTTTAAAATGTTGATTTTTTTGTCAAATGGGAACAAGCACTGGAATAAGCGTGACGTTTTTCCTCAGGGATTTTCTCTGGAGCTGCACTGTCTTCAGATGGTGACAGTTCACTTGGGATGAATTCACTTAAGTGCCTTAGAGACCGAGGTTTAAAATATTTGGGGTAAACTAATAATTCCAATTAGTTAAAGGATATAGGTACAGCTTTATCTGTTTTATGTGCATATACATACTAAATATAAATCTAGGTATCTATTAGACACAGTTTCAAGTATAGATAGATCTATAGCATTGCAGGAACATCCTAGATCTAGAACATCCTAGAAATGAGAATATCAAAAAAGTTAGTAAATCTTAGCTCTTCTACCTGTTTCATAAAACTACCATGAAATTTCAACACAGGAAAAGCAAAAAGGAACCTTTAAATGTTAGTATTTGAAGTCCCTGCTGACACAGAAATTTCTCAGCAGTTGTGGCCCATATTTTTTCCTGTTTTAACATGCCTTCCTTCATAGAATTTGAGACATTAAGACTAAAGTTGCTTTGCTTAAGTAGTTTAGAATTCATCATGCTGATCTTTATTCCCGTAGACCTTATGAACTTAAATGATACAACTGTAAAACAATCCTCCCAGGTACTATGCACATAAAATCTTATTGTGAACATGGTTATCACAAAACACATGATACATGAGTGCCACAGGCAAGAGAGCACCAATGAAGCAAACTGCCTTCCAGATGGTGCAGTCTCAGATTTTGGATAATTGTTCAAAATGATACAGTGAGGTGGGGGTGGAGGGACCTTGCTAGATATATTAAGATATATTATCTAAAAATAAAGTAATAATAAAAATCCTAATCCTTAACCATTTACTTGCACTTAAATTTTGGGAAGCTAGTATTTGAGAGAATTCCTAATATTGAAGCACTCATGAAAAATGCATAGTAGAACCAATTTCTTTCACAACTGTGCTTAAAAGGAGCAACTTGGCAGCAATTCCATTGAACTTTCAGATTGCCTGAAAGTGAAAGAAGCATTATTGGTGTGCTTTATTATCATTCCATGATTATGATAATATAAAGACATGCCTCTGTGTTTGTTTTAGTTCTCTGAGAGAGGCTCTTGCTCTTCCTAATCTGTGACTACTCAGAGTTGTGAAGTGAAAATATCTGTAGATGTGGGTTTGAAAAGTCTCCTGCTGTACTTGCTGTTGTGGAGAGATCTAACAGCACAATGTCATTTTCCTCTCTCATTTCTCAGTTTATCATCTCTCACAGTGAGGTATGTTGAGTGGAAATGTGCATTGTGGAATTTGTGGTTTGTTGCATGAAAATCCTTACAGTCCTTGGTTACATAGCCAAAAAAAATGATTAGAACCTGTCATAGAAGCAAGCACAGGGAAGGAACCCACTGGTTAAGAAACAATCTTTAACTGCTTATATTTGTAATGCACAGTAATGGACTAAGAAACAAACTCAATATTTTTCCCCCTTCTCAGTTTCTGTTGAGTAGAAAAGGCATTTGCAGAAGCTATTCAGGGCTATGAGTACAACATCCACTGTAACCTGGCTCTTTCTGTCTGAAGTGTGCAGAACTTTTCCCAGGGAGAGTTCAAGGGCAGGCAGAATTTCTAATTCAGCTGATATATCCTGATCAAGTCCCTGTAACGGGTTTCAATGTCTTTACATGTTATTGAAGAAGCTGTGCTACTGCTCTGTCTGTTGCAGGAGGGAAAAGATCAGAGTGGCTTTTTGTCTCCACTGACCTCTGCAACATCCAGTTCTTTGGGTTGATAGTAGAAACTGGATTTCCTTCGGCCTACCTCTGTAAGCAGAAGTAATATGACTTATTTCATTTTACTTGTCCAAGAACTTTAAAGTAAAATAGTAAAAAGAGTAAAAAGTAATTTAGCACAATAACATAGTTCAAAATTACCTGTTCTCATTTTTGTCACTGAAAATATTTTTTATAATGAGCAAATCTTCCTGTAATATATACTTGTCAGAATATCTCACATTCTATAGCATTTAGAAGTGAATTTTAATTTTCAGGGCATACAGTTCTTAGCAAACTGCTCACCATGTTTGCCCGGAAATACCTTTCCTGCATTCTGCAGAGCTTGCAGAGTACGTCCTCTCAAGTCTTGGACACCAACAAGATGTGGTCAGAAAGCCATGTGCTCATTTTTTCCTACCCACTGCCTTCTTTTCAGTTTTGGCTTTTTGTTGTTGTTGTTTTGTTTTGATGAAGTAGATTGAATATGATTTTCTGAATGTTCCTGTAAACAAAAATTAATGGGGTAAAATGTTCATAGGCAAATTGCCATGGAAATGTTCTCTAAGAAAGCTGTACAGTTGCTATACAGTAAAGTGCTAGTGATTGGTATCCAGGGTAAACAGAACTAATCTATAGCAAGCTTGTGTAAATCCTGACTTAAAGCCATGACATTTTCTAGCATTGTAGAGGGGAGATGCACTATAAATGTGGAGCAAAGTAGGAGCAGGATTAAGAGTTAGTCTATTCTACCATGGGCCACAGGAGTGCATGGCACACTAACCAGTACTAAAAGAGATGATCTAAAACCAGTGTCTTCTTCACACATGTACTATATACAGAAAATTGTTCCCAGTTCAGGAAGACCTCAATTTAACTAAGCACTGTGTGGTCACACACATTTGTCACCTCTGAATCTTGTACCATCTAGATTTGTATTTGAAGTAGTACTGAAAAATCAGATCCAAACTACCTTCTGCATGCTACTCATAATTTTATAGACCAGAGGAGGTCTAAACCTCCTCTAGTCATTAAAAGAGCTCCAGTTTTATTTTGGAAGTAACTTATTTTCTAAGTAAATCTTTTCTGATGTAACAAGCTTCTTAAATTTGACACAAATTGAATATTTAATTAAGCTAATGGGTCTATGATTCTTTGTCCTTCCTTTCTCCATTTTAAAAAGTAGATAGCACAATGCACCTTTCCTAGACTTCTAACAAGACTTCTTGGAGAAAACTACTAATGTCTCTGATAATTAATTGGTGGTTTAATGCAATACTGGAAAATGAAGTCTATCGTGCCAAGTCACTTTGAAAACATCTGATTTATCTAGATATGACTTAAAATCTGTTCTTTCCTTACCCAGTACAGATGTTATGCCTTAGATACAGGTATGAACAGTCATAGCAAAATAGAAGCAGACTTTTTAATACAGGTTGACTAACATAACACAATAAATGCTTTTGATTTTTAAAAGTGGATTATCATTTTTAGAACAGTTTACCAGCTTAAATTCAACCTCAGTTAATCCAGAAATTTCTCAAAGCTAAAAACAAATCAGCAATCAACCTGAATCATATCACCTCTATTCCCCTTATATCACAATTCTCTTAACTTGGAAGAGAAGAACCTTTTGGTACATATTCAGATTTCATATATAAACTCAGTCTAAGAGTCCTTGTTGTTCTGTAGTGTCAGTAGAACTGCTGTTTTAGTTTTTTTTTTTTCAATTAGTAGGACCAAATCAATCAGTAGGACCATACATTTTTCATTTTGCAAATTAGTATTCTCTTCCATGTCTATGAAAGTGTTTTAAAGTACTTCTTTGTAATATTTCAGAATTTGAAGCATATGACCTTATAAGCATGAAACTGAGGCTTTCCTATCCTGCATCTTGCATTCTCTGCAGGTGAAGTTAATGCTGTAAAAGGTCATGTGTATATATATATATATATAAATTAGAGTGCCGTTTTGCAGTCCTTTCTTAATAGATGTAAGTATCCATGAAAGGTACTATACTAAGCACTAGAGAATCAAATTATGTTGTTTCTTTTTAATCACATTCCTTTCTCACTGTTCTCTTGTTTTCATGTCTTGCAAGAAAAAATCATATTAACTATAGACATATATTTTCAGAGAGCATTAACAAATAATCCTAATTAGATATTAAAATTCTGTATATAATTCAGCTTAAGTTCCTTTTTAAGTAATTTAAGCAAAGTCTATGAAAATAACAGTACAACTTAAGCAGTGTTGCCCACAAAACATGCTGGTACCAGTTTTGACTAAACAGTTACAGATCTTAATGAACACAGGCTTTCAAAGACCAGGACTTTTGAACCCTATCCTGGATTTTTGATTATTACTGAATGATCTGAAAAAGAGTTGTCATTCATAGCTGTGCAAAACTTGGTTTTATACATTTTTCAGCTTTAATCTACTTGCCTTTATGCTCATTGAATTTTACTTTGCATATGGATTCAGTTGGATAGATACCAGAACTCCAAGCAAAATATTGGTTTCACCCAATTTCACACTGAAACCATGCAAAACCCACAAAATCTGAGTGTTCTTGATGTGAAAGTGTGAAGTAGCTTGGCCCAAGTTCACACAAAATGTATTCACCTTTCAGTGAATGTGGGCTGAGTTCCCAGTTTGTAATGAAATGTTATGCCAAACAGTTTTTTTTTTTTTTTTTTTTTTTTTTGTGGCTTTGCATTTATTGTAGGAGTTTTGCTTAGAACCCCATATCAACACATTTCCAATACCTTAAAAGTAAGCTTGTACTTCTGTTCATAGCCTTCAATGTACATGATTCCTTTTTCAGTAGAAATCAGAGGAAATTGTTGGATGTCATTCCAACAATTCCTTTTGTCATTTAACAGAATGTTTTGTATTTAGGAATTCATTTTCTCTTTCTTCATCAGTCCATTTCCTTCAACATTAAGCTTTGTTCATGATTTCATAGTAAAGAGAAATACCTAGGCCTAGATATTCTATTGCATTTTGGTTTATCTGTTAGCTGGGGCATGTCCTCCGTCATTGATGGTTCAAGGGGTTCAGTGCAATAGTTATTGTGAATTCCTGCCTAATTTGATAACTAAAATCTTCCTTTTACTGTTACAAATTTTATGATTATTATTTCTGCCTGGAGAAAAGTTTGAATTGGAGGGTGTGGATGTTTACCTTTGTGGAGAAAATGAGATAAGCTATCCAGTGATAGAAGAACGCTGCCTGTCAGTAATTTTAACAAACAAGGGCAGTTTTGTTCACCAATTGAAAAAAAAAAAAAAATCTATTTTAACCTGTTTTAATTATGTTCTAAATTTAATTATGTTCTAGACAAGTCTAGTGAAAGGAGTAGCAGGAGTAGCATATTTATGTATTTATAGTGGGACTAACAGACTATTTTCTTGGGGCAACTAGTGTAAAAATATTTTTTAAAAAGTGAACGAAGAGCTGGTTATATGTGAGTTATTGATTACTGCTGTGATGAATGCTGAAAATCAATATTCTCTTTTTGATGGAAAAGAAACGTAGAGGGATTTAAACTGTTAAATTGTGTCCCAGCTGCTTTAATAGGACAGTAACTTAATAACAGGGAATAAATTCTCTCAACTTAATGCAAGGTTAAATTGTGTCAGAAGAGGTATTGCAGCCTGTTTTGGTGAAGTTCAGTTGTTACTGCTTCAGCAGTCTAATGAAAGCTAGTTCAGGTGTGTCTCAGCTTTTAAAAGGCAAAAATATGTCTGTCAACTGGTGCTATGGAAAAAATAATACAACAAGGAATGTAAATAGCTGTATGAGTAATACAATATTTTGATTGCAGTTTTCATGGAGATTCAATTTAATCACTGTTCTGTGATCCGTAGAGTATGAGATCTTGCATACAATTTCTAAGTAAGGCAATAGCTACAGGTATTTTCATCAGTGAAAAAAGTAAAATAAAATAAAAATCCCATTCTAGGTAGAAAAAAGAGCATACTAAATTATGGAATAATTGTCTACATGGCCATCATCTTTACCTGTGCTGAGGTTTGCAAAGATTCAGCTAATGACGGAATATGTTGTCTTTATTGTCTGCTTTTAAATCTATGGTAGTATTGTATTCCAACCTAAATGTTGGGAGTTCTATAGACAGCTGGGCTAATAACCACAATGTGTTTATCACACATTTTGTGACACTTGAATTTCATTAGAGTGTGGTTTCAAAAATTTATAACTTCATATAATTTATAAAACTAGACATTTATTGTTTTACCTTGCAATATTGCCAATATTGCTATTTTTTCTTAGACTTAAAAGAGATTGCTTTTTTTTGTTGTCGTTATTAGGGGGTTTTGCAAGTTTCTGTTGAATTGAAAAAAAGAGAAAATTACATGCTTTTATAATGAAAAAAAATCTTTTATTTAGGAAAAGCTCCTTTCAAAGCTGTCCCTAATTTCTGTTGTGGCTGGGTGAAAGCTATAGGACTTGATACTTTTAGTGCTTTGTCAATTTAGATATCCCCAAATATTTTTTAAGTGTCTCCTGTTTAAGGTTGCTGGATTTTACCTCCCCATGTGTGGAACACAATTCTTAGCTCAGAGAGAAGGCTCACAGCAATTATATGCATTGACTAGATCCTTCGCTCAGAGGACTGTGCTGAGTGAGGCCAGGCTTTAATAGGCTCTTGTTACAAACCCCTTATGTGTTTAAGGTTTGGCCTGGTTTGGCCCAGATCTCATACAACAATGCTTTCTAATGGTTTGAAGCAAATGATGGTGAACACTTGCCCCAACTCAGTGAATTTTCATGTCTTTGTCTCTTAGTCAGCACTTTCCTCTTGTATCTATCCTTTCTTCTGGCCACAATGGAATCTAGTTTTAAAATAGTTTTCTGATCCTTGTTATTCATTTGATCTGAGTAGCTTACCTTGTAGAACATATAATTGCCAGTGATTTGGGTTACTATAAAACTAATTTACTATTAGTTGTTCTAGAAAAAAAATGTGCTCTTTTTTCAATGATACAGCCAACTATGTCATAATAAAATCACAGTAACTTTGTCAAAGATTTTACACAAGTAGAAAATTTAATTTTAATTCTCACATGGTTTCACACTGTGTGACAGAAAAAAAATTAGCATTCACACCAGCTTCTGGGTAAGGTGTAATTTGATGAATGAAAAATGTTTAATCTGTCATTAAGCTATTAGACTTGCTAGATCCAAATACACAGATATATGCACTGAGTGATAAAACTGTCACATGTCAGTATGGTTTTGTCATAACTAAACCTAATCTGAAATAGTGTGTGATGTTTGTGTTGGGTCAGGAGAACTGAAGAAATGAGTGCTATCTCTATCTCTATTTTTGCCATCAAAGTGCTGCATGACCTGGAGCAAGTCCACCTAATTTGTGCAAATTCCCATATTTACAACAAGAGGATCATGTTACTCAAACTTCTTTTTATAAAGGGCTTTGATGAAAAGCACGCTCAGAGCTAAATATTAATCATTGTTATTGTTGTTAGAGGTGTGGATTTCAAATCTGGACTCTATTAACTTATCAGTGGAGTTCACAGTAGCATGTAATTGGACAATTGTAAAGAATATCTAGCAGATTGCTTTCCTTTTCTCTACCAGAAGGACAGACTTCACGTCCTTTGCCTTTTTCGATGAATGCTAAGTTTATTCTTCAATGTCATTCATGAAGATTATTTACACAGTTTTCAGCTGTTTAAAGTAATTGTTTGGATGATACTGAAGGTTTTTTTTGTTTGTTTTTTTTTTTGCTATTGTTTTACTAAACTTCTCAGTGTTACCAGTCAGTCTCTCTATTGTTCTAACTGAACTCAAATTCCTGTATGTACCACTTACATATATTTAGGTCTTCACCGAAGCTGGTGGTTGGTTTTCTTCCTGTACATCAGAATGCCGACCCTGTTTCAGGTTCTGTTTTCTACAGGTTGCTCTACAGCATCTACAGCACTTTTTTTTTTTTTTTTAAACTCTTTTTAATTTATCTGCTTAAATGTAATACATGCAATTCTGCAGTAGGGAGTAACATGTATAGAGGGTTTAAATGCTGTTTTTATTGAGTGAGGTCTGATCTTACAGTGCTTACAGTGGGCTAAATCACACATAGCTAATAGTACTATGGTAAACAGTTGTAACAGAAATCAAGGGTGTAATCCTTGGAATTTATTTTGCTTCTGCAGAGAGAAGGAATGTAGAGGAATGTAAACATTTTTTTTCTCAATGCCTAAAGTTAAATATTAGCTCCACTGTATCAAAAACATATGTTGTTTTGACACAGTTAAGATTAAATTCCAGGAATTTTCTATTCCTTCTTTGACCTGGGTTTTGGAAGGGGAAGACAAAGACGGACAAAAATAGCAAGGTACTCATTTGTCTTCATCATCAAAATATGGATATAAAACAGAATATTTTCCTTCTGCTGACTTGCTCCACTAGCTCTTGCTCGGGCCTGTGGGAACCATAGTTCCCTACCCTTCCCCTGTGAGTGCATCAACACTCCATGTAGCATTTGCTGCATGAAGATGTGTTCCAAAATGCATTTTCTTGTGCTGCTCAAGTGATATTTTTGAGGGCAGACCTAATACCTCAGTATCTTAGGAAAATGGAGACTGTCCTACAGAATGCAGTGGATGATTTCTGTAAGAGGATAGAGACAGATAAATTGGATCCATTCCAAAAGTACATTTTTCCTTGCCCATGCTGGCACAAAAAGATGCAAGCACATGCAGTATTCACCCTTTAGATGTTGTAGAGAACTGTTATACCATACCCCCAGCATCCCTGTTTGCTGTATTTGAGTTTCTCATATGAATATTTGTTTTGTTAGTTTTTCCCTTTGTGAACTACTATGGTACTGCCATGAGCTTAGATGATTGCTTTGTACACTACAGTACAGCAGTTATGCTCATTGTTGAAGCAAGATAAAATACAAGATTCTCTAGTAAACAGAAATAGGTGGAGTTCCAGTTAGGGTACTCAAATATGTAGGACTGGTGATTGCTTGTGTGTGTGTGTGAGAGAGAGAGAGAGAGAAGTGGTAATCTGCCTGGTTAATTTTATTAAAGCCAAAAATTTGGATGCTATAATCTTTATTCATCCAGGATCTCCTGTGCAGCTACTAGCACCTAAAATTTGAGTCTAAAAATTTAAGATTGTTAAAAGTGAATCACCTAGAAATTTACTTTTAGCTAGGTAAAGTCATTGTAAAATGCCATGCAAATTTGCCATTGTTTATAATCTGAGGCACTGGATCCAAACAACCAAATGAGCAGGTGGGTCCTCATTAAATAGTTTCAGGTGGAGTTAAATGAAAGTACTGAATGAAGGTTAAGTGAAGGTTCCCATTTTTTTTTCCTTTTCAGGTTTGGGTCCTTGGTATTTATGGGTGTTCTCTTGCTCTGTTCTACATCTGTATCTCCATACGATAAAAGAACATAATATGGGATATAAGCAGTGAACTGGATAATGTACCGCTTTGATCTTTTATCCAGTGAAACCTTAATCTATCTGAACATTAGGCTTTTCACATTACATTAATTAGTTCACTATAGTAATAGCTAGTTAGTAAGTATTTAACATCAGTCATGATTTTAACATGAAACTGAAGATCTTTCATCTTTTGTTATCTTATTTATTCTTAGTAATGTTAAATTTAATTAACAGTTCTGCTTGTTAATACTCTTGGGGACAATGGTTATGAGAGAAAAACAAGCAATAATATTCTGCTTTATGTAACAGATCTCTCTACTTCTACCTAGGCAGAGCTACTACAGATACATTTGCTGTTATAACTTTGCACCTGTGGTGCAAAAAGTAGTCTTTCACCTGCACACATACAAATTGTGAACAAATTGAAACCACATTCACTTAACTAAATTCTCTCTAGAAACTTCCATCGCTTTCTATAGCTTCGTTTTTTAAAAGGCAACCTGACTGTTCCACTCTATTTAGTATATGAACAAACTGAAAGCAATTAAAAGATTAGTAATAATTATGCCATTTATCTTTGGATGAATGGCATAATTCTTAATAGTTATTATTCTTCTATTTTTCTTTATTTAATGGGAACTATTCAGTTAGACTCACAATGTATGGTATGATTTTGACAGTAATAAAAAAGAATAAGAAAAATCACAGCACACCTTCAATATGTACTTGAATGTAACACAACCCTAATATGATGATTAGTTCTCTTGAGATTGCTACTTGCTGGAGCAATGTGCTGTAATTAACTAAATTATAACAAATCTGAAGGAGGTAGTAGTGAGTTATCTTGAAACACTATAAACCAGTCATTCTGAGAAACGAATAGGCCAAACCAAAAATGATTATCTGCAACTAATTAAGATGATATGGAGACTTGCATTTACAAACTAAATGCTAATGGACTTTCTTTTTCTTTAATGGAAGTCTTGATGCAGTTCATTAAGACTGTGATTTTGTTGTTAAATGTTTGCTTGTACTTTTTAATACATAGTGTTTAAAAAAGGGAATATAAAACTTTAAATCTGGCACACCGTAAAACTTTGTTTATTTCATGCTAAACTTAATTGCACATACTGTGTATGTCAGTGGTAGGACAGAAGTATTGTTAATGAGCTGGCCAGTATGTTGAATTCAGTCACTTATATAAAGTGATAAATTAAGTTTCAAGTTCTCTTTGCCAGCTTTGCTCAGAACAGTAGCTAATTAAAACTTGGCAGTAGAGCTGTGATTGAAACATTGGCATGATATCCCTCCAAAAGCAATTCAGGAGTATACCACATAATAAAATGTGATGTTGTGTGTTGACAATGAAGTCTTAACTTTCTTTCAGTTTTGATTGTTGTATTGAATTTGTAATCTTAGTGACATTAGTTATCATTCTTTTCTTCTACAGAAATCATTCTGTATTTTCCTATAAAATACAGATTTTCCAACTTGTTCATTCTACATTTATTGTGGCAAAGGAATAGACTTCATGTCCCATGGATATTTATGCAAGAAGATGAAATATCTCCCAAATGATATAGGCCATTTCAAACTTTTTTCTTTTTTTAATCTTTTGGAGAGGTAGGGAGATTTTGATTGTCAGCTTCATCTGAATATTTTTTTGAAAAATAAAACCTCCTTTCTTCATGTGCATGGGTTGCTTTAAACATCTAAACATTTAAATATCTAAATGTCTAAATTTTTCCAAGATTAGAGAAGTGCTCAAATACTGGTACAATCACACAGCATTACGTGAACTTGAATGAAATTGTTATTAAGCAGAGGTTTTCTCTCAACATAAACGGACAGCAGATATAGCCCCAGAAAGTCTAAAAGCAGAGTTATCTTTTGTGGTGCATAGATTCCAGGGTATTTACAGAGTTTGAGAAGATTCTTGGTATTTATGCAAAAACAAACAAACAAAAAACATTTTTGATATATATATATATATTTTTAAATCATAAAAGAGAGCCAAACTAGCACATATTGTCTGTAGCTCAAAAATGACAAGACTGTCTGAAAGGAGTGTGCCTCTCAATTTTATTAAAAATCAAATAATCATAAGTTAGAAATTAATAATTTAGAATATTTAATTAATTTCATCTTTCTTACTGTTTTAAAATAGAAAATTGAAACTTAGTCAAAAAAAAAAAAAAGTAGGAAAGGAGAATGTACTCCCTCTCATTTTATTGCCATGAACATCATATTTCAATAGAATAAAATCTGTCTGATTTCAGACTAGACTTAATTTACTGTAGAGGTGACCAAAATCAATGATGCTAGGCATATTTTGTTGCTCACTGTTCTGTATGTCTCTGCTTGATTGTTTCATACTTTTTCTTCTGAGAAACACTTTTGGCCTTCCTCTGAATGTCCACTATTTTATAGGGAGTTTCAAAGAAAGAAGCATACATTTGCGAATCATAAATAATTCAAAGATAGCTTTATTAGGTACCAGCATTGGTTGGTATGGAATATTGATCTGTACATTTTACTTCTTGACAGCTGCCTGACAGGTTACCTTCTCACCAGTCTGCTTCAGAAGAAAGAATAGTTCTGATTCTCCAGTAGATGTAATTCTCCCGAGCTTTTCAGTGATGGTAGTTTCAGTGTAACCTTATTCTCAGTCCTCAAATTTTACTTGTCCGTAGTCCTGAGTTTGGTTTACTAGTGAACTAACAAAGGATGATAGATATCCTAGCCTATTTCTATTTTTGGGAAAAAAAAAAAAAGAAGAAAAAAGAAAGCAGATTATCATGTTTGTCCTCAGTGATCACTGCAATTCTGCAATTGAGGACTTTCCAGGATTGTATATATGTATGTGCATCTTTATTGACGTAGTGATAGAATTCAACTTGATCAAACATGATAAGCCACTGTTCTGACATCAAGAAGCTAAGACTTGAAGTTTAAGTTTTGGAATCATGTATTTGGAAATGGGACAAGGGGGTTCCTGTATGGGCTTTGAAAGACTAAGTACTTGGTAGGGGAATTCAAAACAGCCGATACACTGAGTGATTTAAAGTTTTTTATTTCCACATCTATAGCTAAACACAAGGAAACACAGAGAAAAAATCCACATCAAATCCTTTTTTAGAGGTACAGGAAAACCCCTCCATCTAGTCAGGCTCAGCTATTACAATCCTTCTTTCAGAAAACTGAACAGGATTTATTGCTTTATTTTTGAAAAAAGAAATACACAAATTCTTCATTTTTTCCTGATTAAAAAATAATCTAATGGCAGGCTTGCCCTAATTTGCTTCTTCTGTACAAAATTGTAATCTCTGCTATTTTCCTGTCTTACTTTACAAAAAATAACCACCATATCAAAATGGAGAACTGAACCTTCAGAGCAAGGGTTACTACATAGTTAAATGTCCTAGCCACCAAGGTGCAGAATCTCTCTTGAGCTTGGCTGTGTTTATTTCTTTCTCATGTAATGTGACAGGTTCAACTTGATGAATGAGCATTGTTTTTTAATTAAAATAGATGCAAATTGAATGGATTTGTATAGCAGCTATACAAAGCTATTGAAGCTATTGAAGCTATTCAACCCGACCAAATTTGTGGCAGTTTGAGGTGTGCTCAGAAGCATTTCTGTAGACTCTGGGAAGATTTGAAGGGAAACATATAACACTATCTAAAGAGCACAAGCACAGTTTTGTGGGGGATGTGCCCAAGGTCCACTGAAGGTCCACTTGCTTTTAAAAGTTATTTACCTACTGATGGTCATTTATTCAGAACCTCACATATTTTTAAGGTTAAAGAAGAAAAATATTTATTGAGAAGAGTAACTATAAAGAAACTGGAGAACAAACTATCCACAAAAGCTGGTGAAGTTGATCATTGCTGAAGTTTTATGTGGCTGAATTAAACATCTGTGTTAGGGCTACAGTTATACTCTACAGAATGTGTTGATTCAGACTAAGAAAAGAACTGCTAGTATTCTTGCTGGAGCAAGAAAATTCTTGCTCTACAGCTGTCCAACCCTATGGCTTTTCTTTACCTTTTCCTGTCTGTGACATCAACCCATTTGTCATTGGTACTTCTACTTATTTTTCTTGTCATCATTTGTGAATGTCCTTACAAAATCAGTCTTCAGTATTGCACTGTTTTTAACCCTTTCCTTGTGTCTTTTCTCATGACATTCAATTCTCCAGATGGTAATTATCTTAATATTATGCTTATATTATTTTTTGTCATCTGAATTAGCAAGTGTTGTCATCCTCAATGATATTTATGTACTTGCTGCATTTATTTTGCTGCATTGCTCTAACTATAATTACCTGTTAAAGTGAGATTGCTTTGAACCACATGCCCAGATCCAAATTCCTCTGGTCATTAAATGGATTGAGAGTTTGAGTCTGGGTACAAAGCAAACCATTTTTGTATGAATACCCATAAAGGTGTTCATATAACTGCATTTTTAATTGACCTACTTGAAAAAAGTAATCTCTTTTCGTCAGTCATTTAGCAAACAGCTCAAATGACACAGCAGAAATAAACCTCTGCTTGTTAATACAGGCAAGACTTCTGAACTTGAATCATGGCTCTCTTCCATGTGATGTTGCTAACAGCACTTTTTTTCTGAAACTTTACTGGTTCTGATCCAGAGAATCAGTACCGCACAGTGGGAGTGCTAGAAAGAGAGAGATGGCAATTATTTTCAGATCAGCAATCTAAATTGAAACATATAAGGAGCTTGGATATTCTTTACAGAACTTGATCATGACTGGAAAAAAACAGATTAACAACAATTTTTTTTAGCAGTCACTTTCTGATGGTTAATCATTTTTATAGCTTCTAGTTACTCTTCATGAAAAATAATTAAGGAGGGGAAGAAATTTAATGAAATGTGATGTGCCAGGATGACTACTTTTTTTTTTTTTTTTTTTTTTTTTTCTCTCCTTTCTTCAGGTTCCCTTTGGAAACTTTTTTTCCCCTCTTCTCACTATCATTTCAGCCAAGAAGCACCCTAAGTTTCATGAGCATTTGGTCTGTGGCTAAAACTGAAAGGAAGCTTTCTTTTTTCTTTAGTGGAGATCACACAGAAGATTCTGACCTTAGACATGAGAAAACTTTTTGTCATAATAATTATGGGATGGACCAAAATGCAGAGCAAGCCTTAGGGTTTGGGGCTAGGGTTTGGCTTGTTTTCAAAAATGGTAAAGAATTTGCTGGGATTTTTACCAACTCCTTTGAATAGAAGTGCTCTGATATCTTCTATTTTTTTGGTTTTGAATATTTTGAATACTTGAAATATTCAAATTGATAGTTTTTATACTTGTAACGAATTCCACTGCTGCAGGTTGAAATGAGGATATACAAGAAGTGGATAGTCAGAGGCTGAACAGAATCCTATTTGAATCAGAAGTAATCTTTATTCTTCTTTATTCTTTATTATTTATTCTTCAGCTTTACCATATGACGAAAGATTGAATCTTGACATTTTCTTCATAGTGATCTTACTTACAGAGGGATCGATCATGTAACTCTATGTATCCCAGTAGCCTGCAGTAAAATACTAAGTAGAGCACTGTTGCCCTAAGAACAAGAGATCTAGTACTGACAAAAAGCAGAGGTGAAGAGGAAAGAGACAGATACAAAATGTAGATCTGAAGGAAGATCTGGGCTTTCTGGTTTCATAGTAAGGATGAGGAACACAGCTACTATTCCTGGTAGAGATTGTGTTGAACCATGAATATTCCTACTTAGTAGTATTAATTCTCACTTTCCAGACATCTGATGTGAGAAACGTATTTAAGAAAGCCAAGCAACACTTCATTCTACTTTCTTGGTCCTCTTTCTCATTAATCTTGGCTTATTCTTTGCCATTGGTTCTAGGAAATACCATTTTAAGTTCTTATGGTAATGATTATTAAAACAAAAAACAGACAAATGAACAAACAAAAAACATTACTAGCCAACACATTGCTATTAAATCATTTGAACAAGTGACAGGGACTTTGAAACACAGGAATGACAACAAGCCTCTTCCTTTCTTTTACTGTGTCTATGTTTTGGCTATTGTTATAACTTTGCAAAATCAGTACCTAAAGTTGTATACAATGTATAGAAAAAAATAGTCTGATAGTCATGATTCAAAGTACTTGAAATATCATAAGAAAAGTCGTTATCTTTATAATTTTAACTGTAACAAAAATGCAGAAATGTAGCTCAGACACTCAGTCTGTTGCTCATGAAAAAGCCATGGAAGTGGCACTAAGTATCCCCTAGTGAAAGTAGGGTATTTCTTACGCATGCCCAGAGAGACATAAGATGTTATAATTCCATATCTTAGTTTACCAGTAAACAGCAATGTGCTTGTGTAACTATCTATATCTTTTGATTTTTTTATTTATTTTGTCCCAAATCATAACCAAAGACTACAAGACTACAAACCTCTGGAACCCTTTTTTTTTTTTTTTTTTTTTTTTTCTAAGAAGTTCTCTAACTTCTATAACTTTCAGTGCTGAACAGTAACAGATTGATTATTGTACTGGCAACCCTCCAGTTGCCCAAGGACTGCAATCGATTTCCATATGCATTTGCATTACTTTACATTGCTTGTATGTCTCTTTGAATTCTCTGTTGGATGCAAATGAAAATTTTACCAGTAATGCATTAAGAGCTTCCACCGTGTAACAGTGGATAACAAAAGAGAAGTATGTACTTAAACATACCTGGCAGGATGTTTATCCTGCCAGGTATGTTTGAAGGTTATCCTGTATAATTTTACCCTCTACTGCACAGCAGGTAAATTCAAAAACAAAAAAACATAACCATGAGTGCTAGAAAAAGTGAGATGTGGTGGTGGTGATGATGATGTTTCAAATCTTCCATAATTTTTCTCATTGTATTTTTTTTCTTTCATTTACTTTGTTTTGTCTCTCTCTAGAGTAGAGCTGTCTTCCTCACTTCTTTTAATGAGTTTCTTCCTCCTTATTCTTTTTTTTTTTTTTTTTTTAATTTATTTTCTTAATACATTTCCCCTTTCATGTTTCTGTTCTGGAGTTCCCTAGCAATAACAGGCGATCTTTAAGACATTTTTAATTAATTGAAAAGAAAGCTGATTGCAGGAAGTCATAGGTTTCAGCTGGGTTCCTGTTTTGAGGAAAGTCCTTGAATGTCTTGGATAATGTATTCAAAATGAGAGGAATCTGGATTATAATGATGTGTTGTGCCTTAATGTGATGCTGAATAGCTGCGAACAGCCTCCAAGAAAAGAAATACTGCTTATTTTAGAGAGATGTTTCCAAAACAGTACTAGCTTCAGCTTTGATGCAATTATAACCAGTATGCCTCAGTATTGACTTCAACAAAAACAAAGTTAGGCAAGAATTGAACTTATATTAAACTTTTAATGCACGTATGCCTCTCATTGTTTTATTAATGGAAGTGCAAGAGAGTATAAGATAAAGACGAAAATGGATCATTTTTTAAAGGAGAAAGAAGTGTAAATCAGATAACAATAGTGAATAAGTGGAGCCAGAGAAGTGACACTGTATGAAATGAATTGCTTAAAGCAACTCAGATGAAAGTATGCTTCATAGTAAAGATATTCATGTTGTTTTACTATCAAATTTTCAATGAGACATTTTGAGGTAATATGCTTTATACTTATAATAGTTTGTTCAATGCAAAAAATGTTATAAACCTAATTTTAAAATTTCATTAAAAGTATCCCCACCCCCCAGTATATCTAAATTCAAGCTTTTCAGAACTTTTCAAATAGGAAAGAGCGCTGATGTTTCACTTATCATACCATTCTTAAAGGTATAAAGGTATAACAATTTACAAGTATCAGAAGTCTGTATTTCTGTATGGCTGTAGCAGAAATATTTCCAATGTATGGTATATTAGACCGGGTTGAGACTTCTTCCCACACTAGGCCTGCTGATCATATAAACAAAGGACGCTAAACCATCCATGGACTCAGAAGTCTGAAAGTCCTACAAGTTTCATAAGCCTTCTCACAGCCTTGATGACTTGAATGTCTCCTGAAAGCAAGAAAACATATATATAACCCAATGATTTTTTGATTGTAAATTAGTATTTTATAAAGAGTTTGAAAATGGAGATTATGCATGTGAAAGGAATTGTATGTACACAGAGAAATATATATGTATTTTTAAACAACTGTTTAAGAAGGTTTGCTTTTTACTTAATTGCTGTTAAGCCAAACATCAGCTTCGCCACAGCTGAAAACAGATATTGCTGATTAAAAGTTAAATACTGCTGCAAAGAAAGTTCAATTAATTTTTAAATAAGAAGTTCAATTTTTCTTCTCTCACCTCATATGTCCCATTACAGGGGACAGAGCTGTAAGTGCACTTTTTGTGCATGGTTATTAACTTGACAGTGGCCCTTTAAATCGTGAGGATGTGCAGAGTAGTTAGGAATGTGAGATACTGTAGGGTACCAAATGTGTGATGTGATGTTGCTAAGCGACTCCCTTATTGTTTTAAACAAACCACCCAGAGCTGGCAACAGCTGTCAAAGCTCTTGGCTCTTGACAGTAACACAGACCTCAAAAGGACCTAGAACAAAGATCTGCCAAAATGAGCTGTAATATGAAACTCAACCCCATAGTGTTAGTAAATGTGAGAACCTATTTGTTAAGTTAGCAGATAGTTATCTGTTAGAAGTCTCTAGAAAAATACTTTTGTGACAACTGTTCCATTTGTTTAATTAAATAAAAATATCTGCAAATATATGTATTCCAATTTCATTTTTGGCAAGAATTCCTTTCATAACTGTCAATGGTAGCAAATCTGTTTGTGTATTAGATGAGCATCATATGTCTGCAATCAAGAAAGGACAAATGTTATCTAGAGGATAGCTGTGTCCATGTGTGTGTGTTTGCAGATTAATTTTTGATCTGCTGTTGCGTGTGCATATTTTGACATCTCAGAAACAGAGGTGAGCTCCTCCTTGTGAGTATGACAGTCCATAAAAAGGTGTAGGTGTAGCACATTACCACCTAACAAAATGGCAAAACTTCTAAACAGGAACCAGTCCCCAAAGCTTCAAAGGAAAACCCAGATCTGTACTGAAATAACCTGTTAAAATTTTTCACACTAGAGTGAGATAAGTGAGTCTGTAAACAGTCTAGTAGTCTGGAAATACATCTGGAATGTGAAAAATTCCAAGTACCTCCATGCCAGTTTTATCCCTGTCTCCTGAGTGCTTGAATGCAACCCAATGTAAATCCAGCAGCCAGGCAGTGCTGTTCTGCCGCTAATATGTCTCAGTGCAGCAAAGTATTTCAGATGCAGCATCACATTAGCTCATCTGCCTAGCTGTTGCATTATTCACACCCCACCAAAACACAGGTGATGTCAGCGTCTAAACCTCAGCTAATATTCTCTTAGCTCCTGTTTGAATGCTCTGAACATGAAATGTCTGGCAGGTGCCCTGCTGTATCTCTTGGGGTAATTGCTTGGTTTTTATCTGTGCTGTTCACCAAAAGGCAGACTTTTCTGTGTAGCTAGTTAAAACTGTCACTGGAAAATTCTGAGATCTTGAGTCACTCTCCCTGGTGAAAGGAATGTTTAAGTACACAGAATAGATAATTTTCTACTTGCTACTTGCTCTATAAATGACAAGACAGCAGAGACAAGGCTTGAATTTACTAGGCACTAGGATATATATTTTTCTACTTTATTAGGTCTTCTTGTATCTCCTAGTTTAGTTTTATAAAGTTTTATTTGGTTTTAGTTTTTTTTAGTTTATTCACCTTGTACGGAGAATCTTTTCCAATATAAATTTAATCAAAACTGACCCCTGAACATGAAAGCAGCTTTACTGGTTCAGACCAGGGCTATAAGTAGCATGACATCCTGACCTAAAGAGGCTGATGTCTGAAGAGGAATATAGTCAGTATAAGACAATATGATACTTTCTCAAGGTATACGTCTGCTCTCTGACTATACCTTGGTTCACAAGATTTCTTAAGCTTGATACAGTTTTTATATTTATGTGTATAGTATTAATATAGTTTTCTGTTCAGTAACCTTTAATATTTCTCCTTGCATGTTCTTCCCTATAAACTGCAAAACCTGCATCCACTATGTCTCCTGACTAGGAACTGCGCAGTGCAGTGTAGCTCTGTACATTGAAGCCCTTCCTTTGGTTTGTTTCAACCTGTTTCAGTTGTGCGTTCTCTGTGCTTGTGCAGACAGAGGCAGTGGATAATGCATTTACCTCTGTACCATTTCCATGCAATTTGTGATTTTGTAGGCTTCTAACCACTCTTTTCTTCAAGCTGTCCTATTCAGTGGTTCTTAGCAAAAAGCATTACTTAACTTTGCCTGACCTTTTATATCCATTTTGAGATTAGGATATAAGAGTTTTATATAATTTTTAAGGGGTTAGAAGCAGCATATATTTTTTACAGTTGTTTTTGATTGATTATTTTGTTGTTTTCTTTCTTAATAACTCCTAGAGCTTGAGTTTGACTACTGCTTCACACAGATCTGCTGTTGACCTTAACAAATAATTATTTTCCATCAACAGGCCATTTCATTAAAGGAACAATGATTAGTTCTTCACACTACAGGTTTATCACCTTTTCAGCTTATCTAGTTGTTGATATTTATTTATTTTTTAACCCCTTGTATTTTCATTCCTAGAGGATTGATCAGTATTGATTGAGGGAAGAGAAGAAGAGGTGGTACAAATGTTTTTAACCGTCAGCTGTTACACGTGAAGTACGACTTTCCCTTAGTGGACTCAAATGGAAGGCACCAATTCAACCTGCATTCTCTGTGGGAACATTGCAGATTATTTGAACCTCTGCTTTGAGAACTCACTTGAAAAATAAACATGCACAATATAAGAGGAGTGTCTGTGCTGTGTGCTGGAGACCACTGGTAATATCGCTGGCACAAGAAAAGGTAGCAAAAAGCTTGTATAGGTTACATAGAGACATTCTGTTGAATAACATACGTCATTTTGAACTTGTGTAGGAGTGCTGTATTTTTGTTGTATGCTAAGTTGTATACTATATTTTTGTTCTATACTAAGTTACAGGTGGGCTAACAAACACTCCAACCTGATAGCGGAAATTTAAGTGCCCTAAATTAAGCAAAAAATATCCATATATAATAATGTTGTCTCCCTTGTCTTTGTGGGACTAATACTTTGTCTACATTTAGTTTCTACAGAAAGATAAGTAAGATAATAATAATAATAAAACTATGGTGAGGATACTGCAATTGTTATATGGTAAAAAGCTGTCTATTACCAGGTGCTCTCTCCATGCAAAACATTATTTAGGCTTCCTGAGTGTTCTGCTTATTATCTCACTTTGCTTTGAGTCTTCATCATGGACAGAAATATAGTGAGTACTGACATATTACCAGGGTCTGTCAATTTTACTGTTGCATTCGTAAGTTAGCTGATGGGCAAGAAAGTGCATTTATGATTTTAATCCCATATGTATAGTACTGTACTGTCTGTGCTAATGCTGCAGACGTGAAGGTCACCAGATGGTTTTGGATCTCCTGTTTTTGAAATTCCCTTCACATTTAGCAGGTCTGTCATCTAATATATATATAAATTATTGTTTTGTCTTTCAAAAGACAAATGAAGAAATAAGTCTCACAGAATACTCAACACATGATCACCACCAGTCCCAATCAAATTACAGAAGTTCACGTACAAATGAACGAGGAGAGGGAAATACAGCTCCGTTTAGTTCAGGTTTAGAATAGAGAAAAGAACGCAGAAATTCTTGGCAGATTAAAAAATGATGGCAAAGATCCCTGACTTGCACACTCATCTTTGTAGTCAGAGCTGCAGTACATAGGAAAAAGCACTTTGCCTTGTCTCGTCTCCTAGGTGCACTCTCCAGGCTCTGGTGGGAGGATGCTGACATCTTGACTTTAGATTAAAAAATGAAGCACTGGTCTTGCAGTCAGCTTGACCTGTGTTATTTGGAGGATTTCAAAACCTATTTGGAGGATTTCTTGTTTTGCTTAACTTGTCTTAAATTTGTTATAGGGTGGAAGGAGAAATAGATGTTAAGTTGCTTTCCAGGCCTGTGCTATGAGAGGGTCCAGATATTTCCTATGCATCCTATGCCTCTGGATGTGGTAGTTTGGACTTTATTTATGATATTTCCTGTAGTCAAATTTTTCTAATTGACAGCAGATCTAGTGTGTCCTGTAAATATTAACTCTAATTCAAAACTGGTTTAAGATAGCTTCAGGAAATATACATATATATGTATATGTGTATATATATATATATTTGTGTATATATATATATAATGGCATTAGCACAGATGGACAGGGAGTGTAAAATTATGTGGTTCAAGATATTTCATATATATAAAATTATATACATATATTGAAAATTCAGTGTCTCCTCTTACAGAAGTTAGAAAGGATTTCTTTTTTTTTCTTTTTTTTTTTTTCTTTTATTTTATTCTGTGTTTCAGACATAGTTATATAGGGCATAAGACCTAGGCTGCTGACTTTGAAGGACTGATTGCATAAATGGTAGATTTGGCAAGGAGCACAGCCTAATATTCTGTCTAACTTCTGAGAAACTTGTAAGACCAGCTGGTTTACAGTTAGTAAGAAAAAGGTGGTTTACTAAAAAAAATTAAAATCTTACATTTATGTCTTCAGCCTTACATGCAGTTTTCTATATGCTGGCATGAGTAAGAATCAACTTTTAACACAGCCATGTCAAGGTAAGATGTTCAAGAAGACACTTCAGCCCTGTTAGCCTAGACTATTTGCCAGATTCTTTGTTTTAACACTTTTTATTCTTCTTTTGCTATGCATGTGAGAAAGAAATAACTGGCAACACTACACCTGCGAAAAGCCTATCATTTATGTTACACATTTAATTGTAAATTTTTCATGAAAAGAAGAAAGGAAAAGTCTGAATGCACATATCTTTTTATCAGGTGATCAAGAAATTCCTTTTTTTTTTTTTTGTAAATTCATTTTGAAAATGTCTAGACTTCCTTTCAATATATTAATTCTTCTCTGTGGGGTTACCTACTCTATGCATGCAAATCCTGCTTAATGTACCAGTAATCATATGAATGAATTCTCCTGTTTCCTCAAGTCATATGAGCTATCAGTATAAATGTCTACACTTAAGATTTAGTTTATGACTTCAGAAAAAAAACATCTGTAGCACATGCATGATACTGTGCTTTGTAGAATCAAGTTAATTAGGAAAAAATTAGTAATGTGTAATTAACTTCTAGAAAACTGTAATTCTGTACACTTGGATACTTGCTTTTTGTATCATAATACTGGAAAGAAAATGTGGACGTTCACCCTTATGTACCTTGTTTGTACATTGCAATGAAAACTTTAAAATGTTAACCCTAGTCATAGTCACGTTATAGGAAATAAGGAACCAAACTAAACATACTCATTTTTCAACATCATTTTTAAAGCCTGATGGTTACAACAGCTTAAGGTAGTTTTCCCATAAACATTACTAATACCCAACCCCAGAAGAGTTTGATTTAACACCATATGCTAGAACCATATTTGGCTCAGTTATGTTCCATTCCTCAAAATGCCATCCTGGAGGGAACTGCTTTTTCAAAGTAGCCAGTTACGTCAGCAAGGAAACTTCAAAGGAACAAAGATGTAGTTACAGCAAAACTGTAAGAAGTAATGTTATTTTTAAATACTGCAGTTTACAAGCATACAACAAAAGTGTGAGGAAACCTACCCATCTCTGCAGTGCTAGAGTTGAACAGAGTATAGTTTTTGTTTTCCACAACTTCTCAGCTCATTTTATTTCTCATTTTCCTTCTACTTTATTGGAATCTGGGCTATTGGAGCTCTCCATGCTCTGAGAGCTTGCTGTGAACATAGAACAGTACGACAGGCTAATTACACCATCTCGTATACCCATCAGTGGTGAAGAGGGCAGCTAAATGCCACTTGACCACATCAACACTTCAGAGACAAGTGGAATTTTCCATGGATGAGAAATGGGATCAAGTACAAATGTATTAGATCTTTTTTTTTTTTTTTTTTTTTTTTCTCTATTGGTTTTTCTGAAGGATCATTTGGGTCTTTTGGGTCCAATTGACTTTATCTGTGCCATGTTTAGGAGGTGTGATTGCTCATCAATTTTAGTTAAACTATGACAGCATGGGATGTCACCTATTCTTCAAAAGCTCATTCATCTCCCTGGATGCCTATGCAGGCAGCTGTCTAAAACGCTGATCCTCTCTTTCAAAGCTGAACTCTTTAGATTAAAGTTGGCTTGGGTGTGTTAATTACATACCTGTCTGCAAATATGCAGTTCACTGTGGAAGGGCAGGGAAGGAGAAAGCAGGACCCTCCATTAGGCAAGGGACAGAAATGGCCTCAGGTTGTGCTACAGGAAACTTAGTTTGGATATCAGGAAGAATTTCTTACCTCACTGTCTCATATTGTATTTGGAGGTCTCTAAGAGCAGTATGAAGGCACTGCCTCCTGGTTTCATTTACACTTATTCTAGCCAACCTATGTATTGGCTCGCATCAAATACATCATCGAAAATTAAAGCAAACCAAAGCCCTTTATTTCTAGTGTTAATTGAGGTCACTGGGTGACAGTGAAAAAGGGTGGGTGAAATAAAACCTCTTGACTACTTGAGAATGACAGTGTATGCAGTGATCAGTTGGTTATGTTGTGCTGCCCAAAAGGTTGTAGCTAAGCATTGAAATCATTCTGGGCAGTTATCAGGCTGTTGTGAAGGTACTTCACTGAAGAAAAATGAAATAAATTACACTTCTCTAAAACTTAACCTCTTAAAAATATGGAATTTACAAGACAGACTATTAATAACCCTGGATATATATTTTTGAAATGAATCTTTATGCACAGCTAAAAGGATATTAGTTACCCTTTCTGCCATATGTTTATACATTCTTGATCCACATCCATCTGGCTCAGAAATCTGTCAGAGTGAGTTGTAAAAGGGATTCAGGCTATCTTAGAAGCTAAAAGCAAATCTATGTAGATTGCAGGAAAACCACCTTTTTAACAATTGAGTATATTATTTGTTATTAAGTAGATTACACGTTTTAAAAAATTTTCATTAAACAACTTTCTTGCATCCTTAAGGGGAATGTATTTATATATATATATATAATTAAATAAATCGATTAGAAGGATTTATCAGTTGGAAGTAATACCAAGAGGTGGTGATAAAGTGTCAACATTTGCTATTTGCTGCCAACTGTGAAACTACTAGAGCTACATTCAGGTGCTAAATAGTATTCACTACATCTGTCTGAAAGGTTCAAAAATGTGCATGCTCTAGGTAGTGTTAAATATTGGAAGGATTCCTCACCAGCCTTTTAAATAGCATTTTTATTTTTCAAATGGTTTTAAAATGAAATGCTTAAAAAAACAAAATACTAGAGAGGTCTTATGTTATAGAGCTTGCAAAACTTGTTTCAGCACTAGTGAATACAAAGTTTATGACCTGCAGTGGTTTTAATATGTATAATTTTTATTGTGTTAAGAAATCTTTTCCTACAACAGTACAATTTTGTTTCTTCTTCAGTTACACTTAATTTCTACATCAGTAGAAACGTAATAGTAAGTTGAAGTGATTAACTTGCTATGTTATTTAAATCATTATTTGAAAAGTGAATAACAGGATCTTTGAAAGCGTCCCTGGCCATCTCCCAGGCCAGAGCAGCTTTGTTTTTAGTTTTAGTTAATACACATATACTATTTCATACTGAGTTTTAAATATTAAAGATTTTTTTTCTTCTTAGCAGAAGAGTATCAGGATGTCAGGTTACACATGGTCATGATTTTTTTCATTTGCCCATTAAATTGAAAATAGAATCAGCTAATTTATATACACTCTCATATTTTAATGTATTCTACTATAAAGTTAAATTTTTTCCTCTGTTGGAGTTATAAAGAATAGTTTCTTGTGGTCACTTCAAGCATGTCAGAAATTTATAGGCAAGAATATATTAATTTTGCATTTCATTTTTATATTCACCAGTCTTCACAGAGAGTAGTTATAGCACTAAGTATATTAAGCTTGCATGGCAGAAATGTGCTTATAGGATCCAAATCACACCTGGCATTCACTCCAAAATAATACAAATAATTACTAGATAAAATGCATTATTAGAAATAATAAAATTTAAACAAAATTTTAGTCCTCCACAAAGTCAGAGAGCTAGGACGTAGAATTGTCTATTTAGTGGCATAATGGTTCCAGCCTGAAAAAAAAAAGAAATTCAGATATCTGTTCTGCTAGCACACTATATATTGATATACAAGACAACCAGGCCATAGGACGGTAGCAATTGTAGGTCTTTTGTTTTTTCCCCAGGGACTGCCAGTGTGTGGTGTCTGTCATCGTCAGACTTCAAATTCCAGTCAGGAAGACAGTGAGGCTACATTCCTTTCTGAGTTAACAAAAAACTAAAAACTATGTTTGTGATGCCTCTTCTTCCGAGAAAACAAAACACCCTCAGAAATCCTCTGTGAATTTTAAAACCAGGATTATGAGCATATGGCAAACTTCAGATCAGCAATGACAAAACCTCACTAGCAAGTGTCACCATTTGCATTATCCTATCACTCTGAAATGCTTTTGATTGTGTTTGTTGTGAGCACAGTCTATGGTGGAAAGACATGTGAAGGGTATATAATTATAAGGATCTCTGCCATTGATATGCAACTCAGAATTCAGTCTCCTCAATTAAATATGGATAATTAAAATGCTATTAGCATCCTGTAATTATGAGTCTTAGCAATTCCATCATTATCAACTCCTTCCTCTACATAGTACTACCCTTCTGGTGAGAACTTTGTATCTAGAATCCTCACTAAGCAGCAGAATTTCACCTTATTTATTCATTTATTTATTTTTAAAAAGAAAAAAAAAAAATATCTTTCAGACATACCTTCCGTATCTTGATTTCAGCAACTGTATCACATGTAAGAAAACATTGGTTTTGATCTGAACCTAATTTAGTAAATATTTAGTAAATTTTAACTTGTGTTACATATGATTTAGGGTTTGATTAGGATGTATAAGTGATCTTAATTCTGGAATCTTACATTCTCAGCTGAGGTTGCTTTTTTCTCTGATTTCAAGAGTTCATGTGCTCTTGCTGAGCAAGATGTGTTACTGATTAAGGTCTTCTGACCTGGGAAATACAGTATTGCCTGTATATAAAGTTACATGGCTCATCTGCCTAATGTTCCATTGAAAATGGTGAGCAATAATCCCAGCTTCAAACTCCTATTTGCTGGATTTAAACAAGAGATTGCAGTGAAGAGGGCACGGCCTTATTGATTGTATTTGTCTTCAGGGAATCAAACAAAAATTGCCTTGTTTCCTTCTGCTTACATTGTGCATTCCCAAGGATTTCCTGGGAAATCCTTGCTCTTAAGGTCATATCTATTCTCTATTAATAATAAAGTGTCACACCTGGTATGCCAAAAGTGAGACCCTGAAGAAGTCTTTCCCCTCCAGTATCTTGTCATCCAGGGTAACCCCACATTCAGCTGTGATGTCTCAAGTCTGGAAGCAAATGAGTCCCTCACTGTCCCGCACAGCATAGCCCACATCATGACATCCTCGTGCCATCTTCACCTTTGATCAGGTTGCACCTGCTCCAAGTTGTAGCATTTTCCAGGATATCCTAGATGGTAGCCCAATGAAAATATGTCAGACACTACATAAATTCAAAGATAATGTATTGACATAGGACTCAGAAGTTGCTCTTGAAGTCAGTGAGAGAAAACAAAATGGAAATACTTTAGGGCTGGTATTAGCAGAGATCTTTCTCAGAGGAAATGTCAGTTCATATCCACCATTAACAACTTCCTGCTTATTGTACCATATGAAAATTATTAGTGATCCCACCAGGGGATACTGCAGAAGTACACCTGGAACTGTCAATGGTGGGGTGGGTTAAACCTTAATGGGATTCTTCCATTGGAGATGGCTGTAGTAGAGACTGCCTTCCAGGGGTAGGGGACAGAGCACTTGGCACAAAACACATGGCTATCCAGCATGCTGAGGCTTGTGCTTCTCATGCTTCCCACCCATTGTTCAGCCTCCAGTTTTCATCTTACTCAGCTCTGCAAGTAGCATTCCTTCCCGTCACGGCCTGCTGTTGTACTTAGTGATCCCAATGGATATAGAAGAAAAGTGCTAAGGGGTGTCCCTAGTGGAGGTCTGAAAAGAAGGTTGTGTTTGGGTAGACAAGTGGACAAACCATAAATCTTTAGGGGCCTTGCTAAGGGTACTGTGTATGCTTACGGGCTAACTTGTTTCACTGATCATCATTTGGGAAAGAGGGTCTTTAACATTGTACTTTAGTTGGATTTGGGATAGTCCAGTTTGTGACAGCTCTCAGGAGATATCTAGCGCAGCAGTACAAACAGTTTCTCTGTGTCACAGCTGTACTTGGGTGTTCCTACCTTCACATTTCTTGACAGCCATGTATGTGGATGTATATATATACATCCACATATATATATATATACACCCTTCAATTTTTCGCAAGTCAAAGTAAGAACTTGCTGTGAGAAAAGGGAGTCAGGGGTCTTTTTATAATAGGAAAGTTAGAAGGTTACTTGACCTTTTCTTAAAAAATTGTAAGGAAAAGGAAGAAGCTTCAGATACAAAGATGCTATGATTTATAAATAGATTCAATGAGTTTGTACTTCTTTCTTTCAGTCTTTCTTTCTTTCTGTCATTCTTTTTCTTTCAATATCTCTCTGAGTTGTTTTTTTTCTCTTATTCTTACTTTTCTCTCTAGATGAAAAAGTAAGCAATTGCAAATGCTGAAATATGCTAAAAAAGATGACTTGTTGAATTCTGGGAATAGTAATAAGCATTTCACTAAACTGTAGCTGGACATGTGATTGTATAAAGCTTTAGTGTCAGAAAACATACTTTTCAATAGTACCAAATTGTATAATTGTATATGGGTGCCACACTTTCCTAAGTACCTCAGAAAGCATTAATCAGCACAGCCTGAATAGGATTTATTATTATTATTATTATTATTTTTCAACAATGCTTTATGTACTTTAATTTGCTATGCACATGTTTCTATGACAACTAACAGAAAATAAAGTCTTAACCAAAATTCAGTGAAAGCAAGATGAAACAACGTGCTTTGATTCATGCTGCTCTGATAAATGTGAGTTTGGCAATCAGCTGTGAATCACAGATATTTCCTGGAACAGATAGAACTTCTATTTGCATATATTTATTCTCTCAGCTTAAGAAAACAAAAGGAGGTGGTTTATGTGAATTGTTTTATTCTCTTACTCCACAAAAGAGTCTTGTTTGAAAAACTTTACATATACAGATTTTTTTTTCTTTTAATGCAAATGGTCCTTGTCTTGGCTTTTAATTCTTTTCTGCTATTTCTATTTTCTTAAAGATTATCTCAAAGATATTTTCAAAAATGTCTTAGCTGAAAAGATGAGACAAAAATTACAGTTTTGTGCCATGATGTTGTATTTCCTTGAAGAGATATATATTGTGTTTGCCTATGATTGTTCACCTTTCTCCCAAATGGTAGATAGACCATGGTAGATCTGGAAACAATGGTGACACTTCTGACTGGGAGCATCAGGTCTCACAACTCATCAGTAGGCCTTGATTGCCTATATGGTACCTTTAGACAAGCTAATAATGCACTTGGATCATTGCAGTATTTCATGTGTGATTCTTTGTGACTGTTATCTTTTTATCAAGTTTATAAATACATCCTTTGTAAAATAGATGTCCTAATAGATTTGCTTTTGAGAAATATTTTCTTATTTTAAAATGTGGATTGCTACCTTCTCAAATACAGTTATTAAAATCTACTGAACACATATTTTGGGAGGTAATTTTATTTCTTCACATAAATGTAACTACAAATGGCTTGCTACGAAAATGAAGAATTGCATATTTGTCATCCTCGTTATGCTTGTTGTTTCTGATTTCTTTGCCTAAATCATGTGGTACTCCTCCTGCTTTTTAGTAGCTGTAAGTAGGCAACATGACTTTAGATCTTTAAGAAAAGAAAAGAAGAAGATCATGGAATCTTCATTCAAATGTTTCTCATTGTCTGACCACACAAATATTAAAATTAAGCTATTACATAATTTGTGAGCACAGAGATTTGCATGTATGTTTATGTTTTTGTAGAGTCCGAGGTCACATTATTTTCTAGCTTATTGATGTCATGTGTGAAGATATAGCCTCTTCCTCCACTGATTTACTTTTATGTGCAAGTACCTCTTAGCTGTACCTGCCTTACTCATGTATAGACATATATCTGGGACAGAGAATTTGCTTCCAAATGTAAGAAGCAGTGCCTTCTGCAGAGATAGTCGTGCTCAGTGTAGGAAGAGACAAAGTTCCCAAGTTGTTCTTCAACATTTAAAAATTTGTATCCTTTAAATAAATCTTGACTTGCATTTTGTTTTCAGAATTAAATACAGGAGGGCCAAGGCCAAAGTGTTCATTTTAAGTTCAGTAAAGAATTATTCTATGAAGTTGTTCAATGAGCTCCAGAAATGAATTTGGCTGAGCTGAAATGGGTTTGGAATATATTTTTCAAAAGCATATTTCTGCCATGCTTTCTTGTGCCAAATGTAACTTTTCAGAATAGTTCAATTTAATCCATGTGACAAGTCAGAATATGTAGTTTAAGGGTAGCTAAAAGTAGTTGCAGACCTACATTTGCCCTATTTTTGAAGGGCGAAGGGCTGCTATTGCTTAAATTTGAAAGATGCTGAGCATACTGGCCTTATGCAGCAAGGTTGGCATTCACTTTGAGCATGCAGGGAGTCTGACTCTGGTGGGATTTCTCCAATGTTCCTTCAATGGACCAGAGTGTTACGCTCAGCTCCGCTGTAAGACCAAGGTAATTTAGCCATGACTGGCTATTAGTTCTGGGTGATGAAAACAGGCCTTTGGCTGTATGCTGGTTGTACTAAGGGGTTGCTGCTGGGCATAGGCTGAGATGCAGTCCGGTACCCTGTGCACTGCGTGTCACAGTTCTCACGCACCAAAGTAAAAATAAATTGGAAGATACTAAAGACTATAAATCCCTCTTCACAGTCCATACATCTCAATGCCTCTTAGGGCAATATGAATATCCGATGTCTCTCAAAGTGCATTATCCATTATCTGCAGAATTGAGCTGGGTTTTACTTAGAAGGTCTGAAGGCTTTATGTATATATATATATAATGGGAATTTTGAAGGCACATGGATGGCAACCAAAGTATTGTCACCCTTTGCTGCCTTTGAATCATCCTGAAATTTTATTTATAGTCACCCTTTGAATGTTTAATTGTTCATTTAAATTCAGAGCATAAAACCCCACAATTTAGTCTGATTATTTTTGGAAAATAAGTCTCTATGACTATTTATAAAATTGGATTTCAATTGCATATTCTTTTGCACTTTGATAGCACTTTAGTTTATTTAAAATTAAAACAGATACAAGAGAGAAATCAATATACTTAAATCTTAAGATGCATTTTGCTTTCTGTGGCAGCATCTATAGATATATTATGGACCAACAAGAGGTTAGGCAAGACATACCTGACAGTCATATTTCATTGCTACTTTTACTAGTCCCAGACTGTAAGTTTTCATTAACTGTTTTCCTATTATTAAAAGCAGAATTTGAAAGGGGAAAGGTAAAACAAAAACAAAACCAAAAAAAAAAGAAAAAAGAAAAGGGGAAAAAAAAAAAGGAAAGAAAATAAATAATAAGAAAAAGCACTGGTACTGACTCTCCTTTAAAACACCCACAGGACCTGAATCACAGACCAGACAATTCCTACTCCTGCTTCACAGCTCAGACCCGAGGGGAAACTGCCTACACTTCTGTAGTTGAAACTAGACAGGGAGTAATTTATGGCACATCCACGGAACGCCTATTAGTTCTTGTTACTTCTACTGTAGCAAGTGTTCTTAAAACAGCCCACTGCCTTCAGCCCCAGCATTTGTGTGCTTGGATTTTAGTTTGAGCAGCATGCTGTGTTTCAGAGGATCTTGTTTTGATTAGGTGTTTTGCTGTGCTTAAAGGAAAAGGCAATAGCCAAGACACCATCTTACCTTGTTGTTTAAACTGTGGTTAAGAGTCAGGTGACGTGTAATCACACTCTACTTATGGTGATTGCTTTGGCTTCAACATGCAATTTATTGAAGATAACAAATTGCACCTTCTACATGATTATGATGCAGTTGTGGGGTTTCTATTACAAATAGCAAGGCTGGTTATATTCTACTCCTACCCTGTCATTGCTGTGATTCCTGGGCTGTATTTTATTAAGAACAAATAAATTGTACTTTTAAGAAAAAGACAAAACATAACATGTTTTATATATGAAAATAACAGACTGAGATAAGCAACTGTCTTGGCACTCTCTGCAGGTGTTAGGAAGCAGGATTTAAGCCACAATCCAGTCCGTAGAGAGGGATAGAAGTAGGAAGGAAGCTGAAAGCAATTTAACAGACAACTTGTCTTTCACAAGGTTTTCCATGAAGTATGAGAAGTTTCCCCTAAACCAGAACTAGTTTGTTTACTTGATCCAAAAGAAAATTAATGGGATTTTTTATTTATTTTATTTTGTGTGTGTGTGTGTGTGTGTGGTTTGGATTGTCGCCCTCTAATGACTTATTTGTGTAAAACAAATTTAGGTTCGGAAAATCATCAGTTGAAATATCAGAAGGGAATGGTAGGGAATGAAACATTCATGACCCAGAAAGACAAAGGAAAAAAGACTGATTCTGAATGAAGTTAATTCTGTGAAGGTTTAAGGCTTTGTTGCAATTTTTCTTTGATGCCATTAAAAGGCCAAATGATTCTGGCCTCTTTTTATTTTTTATTTTTCCCTGCCAAGTTGGCAAAATGACATGCAAGATATTTTATATGTGCAAAACACAATTTAGAATTTCCTGTGCTGCAGCAACGTATGGACTTCTATTTGGAAAAAGAGGTAGAGACCAGCACTGATATTCTCTACAATTGTTAAAGTTATGATAGCTAAAAATACAAGCAGTTGCTATAGCAACTGGAATTCAAAGGCCCAGATATTGCTGCTTCTTTTATCCCCTCTCAAAGACATATCCCAAAAAAGCATTTCTTGCCCATAAGTAATAATCTTTAGCTGTCATATTAGCTGTTTTATATAATTTTTATTTCCTGTCTGCTTATTTATGAATCACATTAGCAAGAAAGCTCAAGAGAATATATTTTAGTAAACTGTAAGTATATACTTCATATATATTGATGATATACATTAGGGTTAAGGGCTAAATAATTCCAACTATTCAAAAAATTTAAGCACCATAACAAGCATATACAAATGGCTTAATGCTGTTATATTTTTAAATGTTTGAATATTAAAGTCATGATATAGAATAAGTGTAAATGCATGTTTTAATTATGAAATTCTAATATTTTAATCCAAAGTCTATTTTATGATTTCTACATCTGGACAATTTATTTATTTATTTATTTTTGAGCTCCATACATTCATCCAAATTACTTCTTTGATACTCTTTGGCAGCAAAATCTTATCTTTTGGTTTGTGTCTGCCTTTTGGTAATTCTGTCTGGGGCTGGTGTTGTTTTTCTTTGTTTGCTTGTTTGTTTTCATTTCTCTTATGGCTTGGCAATATTTTATTACTATCTTTGTCAGTTTCTTTCATTCTTTTTTTTTTTTTTTTTTTTTTTTTTTTTTTTCTCCTGAGCCATGCTTTGGTATAGTAAACTAAATAAAATCTCACTGAAGGGCAAAGCCATCTTTATCAAATAATAGCTTTGATTTCTGTAGTATACCTGCACATCTGTTATGTCAATTTGTAGAAAAACAATACTCACAAAAATATTTCAAAATTTCCTATTAATCACTTTTCCCTCTGCCCTGTTTCTCACCAGTAGTGTCTGCATGCAGTTTCAATCAACTTTATCAGATGATTGGTGGTAGTAGAACTTCATAGCTTGAGGCTGGCTCTGTAGACATAAAGTCTTGGAAGGGCCAGAGACTAAATGAGAAGATGAGTAGTCCTTACAAAACAAAATGCTTTCCTGTGTGGAAGGTACTGTCCGGTCTTTTGATGCAAGATTCACATTCTAGGTTGTGAATCCTAAAAAATATATTGTGAGTCCAGGTAACTGAGCTAGAGGTGTCAGAATAGTTTTCAGATTTGTTTCCACAGGTTTGGATAAGCTAATGAATTGATTTATTTTTGTGGCTAATTTATTGACAACCACCCAGCTTATTTCATCCCATGAGGATTAACCATAAAGCTAAGAATTTGAAAAATGTCAGTTGCTTTCAACCTTGGACAGAATTCCCAGTATGATATATATTTATATATATATATAAATACACAATCTTTCAATTTGCTTCTATGTGCAAAATAAAATAATGAATAGAATAATAGAATAAAAGAAAATAATGAATATGGTGTTTAAGCTTTCAGGGGATTAAGCTCATCTCATACATGTATAAGAAAATTTCAAGCCCTTTGTCTATATAAAATTCATAAATATTCTGTGTGCCTTCTGCTTACATCCAGGTTACTTGGTACATCAGAGTGACGTTCTCCCAAGAGCTGACTGACCTAGTGCTTTTCTTAATGAAGTCAGAGATACTCTTACCACTGAAAGATTTAGGAGTAGGTATTATTGAATACTGAGCACTTGAGAAGCCATCACAAACACCTGTTTCTGGTTTTTGAGTACATATTAAAATGAAGGTGTGATTGGTAGTAAGAGTAGGCTTATCAAGGCTGCTAATGGGAATTCTGCTATGCGTCATTCTTTCTGTTCTCTTGGTTGAAGCAGCAGTGAGTACATCCTGTAGTGCTACAGAGAAGCAGGCAGGCAGTGCTGGTACACATTGCCTTACTGCAATCACTCCTGCATTGCAGCCAGCACTGCTATGTCTTCCCTCTTACTGTTTCCTAGGCCAAATACTATCAGTTAAATTCCTGTGTTAAAACTAATAACTAAAACTAATAAAACTAATTTCTTCTCTGTAGTACAGGCACGTTATGATTTTTCTGTGTAGACAGAAATTATTGCTAAAAGTATTTTAAGATTACTTTGGGTATAATGAAGAGGAAAAAGCAGCAAGAATAATGACTTTCAAGATCTTCACTTGTTGCTGGCTATTTGTATAAGTTGAAAGTAAGTGTGACACATTGGAATGCTGTATATAATGTACTCTGGTTTTAGGACTGGCACAAAAAAAAAGATGTGAAATATTTTTATTATTTTTTTCTCTTATTCTATAAGTGAGTAGGAGTGTATTCAGTTTATATTGTTTTAACATACTCATTTAACATTGCTAATTATCTGCAAACTTTAATCTTTATTCTTGGTCTTTGTCTTTTGTGACTGAGCAATAATATAGTGCTTGCTTACCAATAAAGTCATTAGCATATTATTTGCCTTTCTTTATGACAAGCTTGACTGAAATGGAACAAATCCCGACCAGGCTCAAAATTTATTACACTTTTCCTCAAGCAAAAATCTCTCATAACTTTAAAAGGAATTTCTAGTTGCTATTTTGTTAACAATCAAGAACTAATGGAAACATTTTTTATCCCTTAAAATGAAGTGAATATGGTGAATATGTAATTTACTAACTGTGGATCTAATTGGATGCAATATCTTTTTGAATGCTTTCTAAAAAATTTGTGCATCATCTGGTAAGAATTTTGGATTAGCTGATTACGTGGTTTAGAATTGTGTTCAAACACTGAGTCTGAATCCCTCCACTGTTGTGGAAGGAGATTCGGAGTTTAGCCTAGCCAAAGCCAGGGGAAACTTACTTTAAAGCTTCACCAAAGCCAGAGGAGAATTAAACTTCAGTTTCCCTCCCAACTATTTCTACAAAATTTTGCCCCAAGATAACAGTGATCTAATGGAGATTTCTAAGTCTGAAAAGTTCCTCTTGTAAAACAAATAGATGCATAGAATCTTAAAAAATACTTCAGGAAGAAATTGCAAAACATTAAGTCAGTGGTGAAATATCTATAATCTCTTTTCTCCAGATAATTTATATCAATAAATGCAATTCATTAGCATTCAGAGACAATGTATTATTTCCTCTTCTCAGAATGATCATTCTTATTGTCATGGTTTTGACTGGGACAAAGATAATTTCCTTCATAGAGGCTTACACAATGCTGGGTTTTGGTTTTGATGAAAATAGTGGTGACAACACGTGGATGTTTAAGATGTTGGAGAGCAGCGCTTGCACAGAGGTGAGGCCCTCCCAGCTTCTCGCGCTGCCCTGCCAGAGAGGGGCCGAGGGTGCCCCAGGAGCTGGAGGGGACACAGCCAGGACAGCTGGCCCAGGCTGCCCAAAGGGATATCCCACACTGCCCGGCCTCACACTCAGTGATAACAGCCAGGGCTGAGGAGGAGGAAAGGGGGTACTGGGAGAGATGCCATTTATCTCCCTGAGAAGCCGCCCCGTGTGAGGAGCCCTGCTGGCCTGGAACTGCACCTGCCTGCCGGTGGGAAGCAGCCAGTGGGGGCCGGTCGGGCTTTGTTTTGCACAGCTTCTTGCCTTCCCCACCAAGCTGTCCTTGCCCCATCCCTGAGCTCTTGCACTTTTACCTCTCCATTTCCCTCCCCATCCCACCTGGGCAGGGTGGGCAAGCGGCTGGGTGGTGCCTGCCAGGGCTACACCACAACACTCATATATATCGATTTATTTTGGATTTAATATACATTATTGCACATATGAACTTAATTTTGTTTGAGGGTTTAGTTTCCATGTTCCTGCTAGTACAAACCAAATAAAATGTTAAATGTTATCTGATGGAAGGATGAAGTGCCTTGTCTATTCTGAGTACCAGCCTGGTTGTCAAGGTAACAGAAGATGAACCTATAAGCATGCAGAGCCTAATTTTCCTTTCTATTCTTATGTTTTCAAGTTTAGTATTTGTTTAATACAACTTAAGAGCAGCACTCCACTTCAAATTTTCTATTAAGATAAATCAAACCCCATATTTTCAGAATTTCAACTTAGATTTTCTCCATACTGCAAGGCCATAGTGAAACTCATAATCACAAATAGAAATTTATGTAGTTGTTTAAGGAAATGGTTAATGCCCAAAAAATGCTTTTGTTGTTGTTGTTGTTTTTTTTGTTTTGTTTTGTTTTCATTATCCTAGGAATATTTTAAAATCAGTAAAAATTCAGCAGATAGTGAGATAGTAAAGATAGGATCCTGAGCCACAAAATGAATGATGGTCATATCTTTAGGGTCATATCTAACCCTCGGGACCTGGAGTACTTCCCACCTTTCCAGGACAATTATGCTGCGCCACACTTTACAGGAGATTAAATCTGGGAACAGGGCAGTGGGGGGTGTTAATTAGATCTACAGTATGGACAGGAGGATCACAGAAGCAGAACATACTGTCCTGCAGTCTAGTAATTATTGTATTTAGTTTGCCACATCTTTTTGGTAGTCCAGTTATTGGTAGTCCCCTCAAGGACATGATGTATTTCATCTCAATTCTTTTTACTACTTGACTAGAAACCTAGACCATTCCTATGCTAGCCAATTGCCCAAACATAAGCAACAACATTCAGGATGGATGCTTTCAGTCTGTGATTTTCTCTCTCTTCAGCTTCTGAAAAAGTAACTTCAGATCTCTGTTCTGGAAAACTTCATTACCTGTCTTAAGTTTTGTTGCATTCAGCATTCAGGGTCTTGGAATTCTGTGACAGACTAGGTCAAGAATTATCCGGCATAGAGTTAATTGCTTCCACAACTTCAGGAAAATGGTGTTACCAATACTTATGATCCAGACTAAAAGTGTGGTAACTATTTTGAAATAAAACAACAAAACATTTTTAGTAATTAATATATGCTATGAGATATTATTGGCATGAAATAAATAGAGATGAAAAGTATACATTTCTATTATGTGTTTTTTATAATATATTTATCATTAACCTATTTTAATTTAAGGGAAGATATTTTTTTAGTATAAAACAAATGCCTATTAAGCTATATTTTAGTCTGGTACTGCTGGTACTGCACAAACTTTATTATCATTATTATTATTATTATTATTATTATTTATTCCACATTACCTCTTTCTCCATTGTGTTATTGTATGTCTTTTTCCTATTTGACTCACTGAGTCCCTTTATTGCAAGTCCCTTCCCTCCCTTTGTTTTTTATTTGTTAATTCAGGATAACTCAAAGTAATTGAGCCAAGCTTTTACCACTCATTAGTTTATTATTTCACACTACATTTTTGCTGTCTACCAAACACTGTTGAAAACTCACAAACCTTTGTATCAGTGTCTGTTGAAGACCAAGGGTATCTACTTCGAGGATGATCTTCCTTACAGCTGAATGCAGCACTGAGCAACAGCTAGAAGGGAAATCCAAACCCTATAATGTATGCTTACACTTTTCTTCTCCTACTTACTTTTGAAGTACTAGACCTACTGATTGCCATCACTTTTGTAATTAGTGATGTTGGATAAGGCTAATGATAAAAAGTGAATTAGTATAGTCCCTAGCCAGTGCTGGGAAGGTTTAAAAGTCATTACCTATCTAATAGAACTTAAAGTCCCTAGTTTGAAAATCCTTAAATTGAGGTAGAGATACATTTTCTGTAATATAACTATTAAATCCCAAAACTATGACAGAGGAAAGTAAAATTTTATCTCTTGAGTACTATGATGCCTCAAAACAACCCCAAATCACCACATTTGTTAATAGATTTATTATCTGCCCCTTAATTCAAAGGAAGGGACATTAAAGGGATCTATTTTAATGTCAGGAATTTTGGATTTCATTAGCATAAAATTTTGCAATTTTTAATATTTTTTATTGTTTTTTATTATTTTTGTGTGTGTGTGGTAGTGAGTTGTGAGTTGGTTTTATTTTTTATTTGTTTGTTTTGGGAGAATTAGCGCAAAAAAAAAGAAAGCTTGAAGTTTTATACATATTTTCTAATTTTTGTCAAAATATATAGATTTTTGTGCTGTCATTTATCACTTTTATTTGCTTTCTGTATATTTCTCTGAAGACATATTTTTCTCAGTACTAATTTAGCTGGGCAATCTCATTACTTTGCCTAGATAAATTATGTCATAAACCAGCTTTCTTCAGTCATGGGGCTGAGAGAATGACATCAGGTACTGAACAAATTATTACAATCTTTTTGCAGAGCTCTCTTTATGCCAGGCATATTTTTAATATGCCTGTTTGGCATTTAATAGATAGATAGCCTTTAAAACTACTTGACTCATGTCAGTCCAATTTACCATGTTGTTTCATTCTATGCCAGTATGGTTCATTCTATGCCATGCATGTTACATTGTATACATAATAACAAGTTTGGGTGAATTAATCCATATTATGTCCTAGTATGAAAGAGCATTTCATACATTTGAAATGTGAAAACTTGAAGCTTTAACAGAGAAGGAAGTTTCAACGCTGGGTTTGGAAAAATAAACAAACAAAAAATGTTTCCTAAGGGGTGTTCCTTGCTCATTTCTGCAGGACTTGCCTATTACATTTGCGAAGTAGTTAATTATCTATTTCTTTTGATAATAATGGTAAAATGCTTTAAGAAAAGTTAAACCGCAGCTGTATGTTCTGTTCTTTGGTTGAGTGGTTTTGGTTTTGTTGTTGTTTATATCAATTAAGATACATAAAACTTGTAAAAACAATATGGAATTATTAAGTTGAAGTGACACTTTTGAGAAAAAAAGTACAAGTCTTTAGAATCCATGTTTATTTGTATCCAAAAAAATGATTGACAGAAATGTAGGTTGTCTAATTGCTTTTATAGCTTTCCATATCTGTGATATAATTTGCTTTGGCTGTAATCATTTAGGCATCAGATAGGTAGGATGTAAGATTACAGGTAGCTCTGTAAAATATAGACATCAAACTGCTTGTATTTGCACTTGAAATTACCAAAATAACTGGAACTATGCCTGCAAATGACAGATCAAATTGACGGTCCTCAATATATTGATAGCTAAACCACTGTATTTGACATTTCTTATTTACCTTATGACAGGTAAATGAAAATTAATTTTCACGTAAGAAGATGGTCTTATACATATCTACTTAAATTATAATTTTAGCAATGCCATTCAGTCACTGAAAGCCTGTAAGACTACTTTCAGCATCAATAGGCACATATGCACAGTATTTTAGATTTTATTGCAGAAAATTAGGCATCAGGGGAATTTCATTTGATGAAATAACCTCTCTCCAAACTGGCCAGTGATACAAAATGTACTACATTAGTAACCTACACCTGTAAAACTGTAGAAGTTGAAATCAAATAGGAATTAAATTATCAAAGTTCTTTCTAGAAGGAAAAAATGAGTGACCTGGATTTATTTGGCCTAAAGAGAAAAGACTCGTAGAACATCATTTTTTTTCAAATAGATAAAAAACATTTATTTTTTTTCAAATAGATAAAAGGCAGCAACAAAATTAAAGTGAATAGTTCATCATACAATACAGATGAACAATTGAGTAAGATTGGACGAGAATTAACGGGTTCAGATTGCAGCAGGAAAGTCTACTACATATTACTGGAAACTTTCTAAGGATGAAGATGATAAAGAACTGAAATAACCTGCCTATAAGGAATTTCCACTTTAGAAGTCTTTAAGAAATGATTGCATGCAGATCAGCCAAGTTGATTTTTGCCTTCAGGCAGGACAAAATAACTACTTTCATTCTTATCTTCTGTTATTCCTGTATCATTTTCATTGATCAGGCAATGTACATACATACATCAAGCATCAACCTTTCCTTCTTCCATCCTAAATTTCATGATCTGTTTGTTATCTAATTGCTTTAGTCACCATTTTGTTTTGCTAGCTACCCATTTTCCACATCCATGTTTTTATCTGCTTTAACCACTTTCTCTTGTTTGCCTTCTGTGTATGTAATGATCAGTCCTTCCACACCATGCTTTTTGAAACTGTGGGAAAGTAAAAACACTTCCAGCAGAAACAGCAAGAAAAAAATAAGAATGGTGAAATAACACAAATATACTACCATAACTGGGGTAAAGATCTCCATTCTTGATATATCTCAGTGATATGTCAAGGAAAGTAAAGTTTGCAATGGAAAAATGAAATGGAAGCTTGAGTCTTAATTCAAAAGTGAATGATTCTGATTTTATGGTGCTTTTATGAGAAGGGTTGCAAGAAGGATTCTGGGTTTGAGAACAGGAGAGTCTTTGTTACCAACACCCTTCAAAAGTGATTTAAAAGCTATTTTAGACCTCGATTGTTTTTCTTACTTGTGTTAAACCAATATTACGGCTTATTTTGCTAAGTCAGTTCTGAGGACTACATTTATGGCTGTAACGTATGGATCTTGACTTTGTCTCAAGTAGTGCTGTCTGCAGATACTGAAAAAATGTTCTTCTAACTTATGCATTATTGGACTGTTAAGCAAAAAAGAGCATGCAGAATTAGCACATCATTTTCTCTGCAGCCTTGTAATGTCAAAACTCAGAAAAGGATAAATAAGAACTAAATAATCCAAGTTTATAACATCAGTGCTAGAGAAGCATAGTCACCCGATCATGTTCAAATATATATATTGAAAGGACACATGAGTTTCAAGATACAAGAGTTGATTTTTTTTTTTTTTTAAGTTAAAAGCTATTCATATGTATTTGTCTTTTAATTGTTGAATTACAGTACATAGCATATAATAAGAACTAGGAACAATACCAGAACACGGTACATAAAAAGATTTCTTGAATTAATGTCAAACAGAGACAATTTGTACAGTAGCAGTTCCAGCACTCTATATATTCTCTTCAATAAGTACAGTCACATATAATGAAATAAATTCTAGCAAATAATTGTGAAAATGTGCTGTATTGGGTTGGATTTCTTTCTTGACAAGTGTAGTTTGTGGTCCTCCAATTATGCTGTTTTAGAATTTTTTCAGATAATCCCATTTTCATTTGACAATGAAAAACGTGCATTTTTTTTTCTGTATCACAAATACCTATGTAGAGTGCACATGTACCCTGAATATATTTTGCTTCAGCTTTAATTTGATTGTGATAGCAGTAATTGTTTACCACACATCTCAAGCTTTGGTTCTTTGAATTTAGATATAACTATACATGCATGTTGCTAACATTACAGTATCTGTAATGTAAACTTACTGTGTACAACAAGCCTAAAATAGAAAACACTAAAATGAATGTGGTTCATTAGATCCTAGTTGTTTATTTTTTTTTTTTTTTATTTTTATTTTTTTTTTCTCCTGGCTGAAATTCTTGAATGGATTTTCTGTGCTGAGCAACAGCAAGCAAACAGACAGAGTAGTGTACTTCTGACCTAAAAAAAATGATTTACAAGTCTGAAAGTGAATTATTCTTTTGCTAAAGCATTACTAGATAACAGATTTTGTGACTTTGTATCATGAGCTGATTTGAGGCAGAAAGTAATGATACCATTCAGTGCTAGGCAGGTTTACATTCAGGCAATGATGTGCTTATGGTATTAGCACAGCATTGTACATCACTTTATCTACTGTCACGTTGTTGTCAAGACAACGTTGTTCCTTTACTGTAAAGGAAGATGCACGACTCCTTGCAGTTATTCTTTGTCTTGACTACCTTAAATAATTTTTTATCATTGGCTAATTTCTCATTTTGAGAGTGAATTAATTAAAGAATATTCATTACTAATTATGCTGAACCATATAGACCCCTTCTGGTTTCCATTACTTCTCTCCACTAGAGAAAATTATCAATTATTCTTAATTTCCATCTCCTCTTTTTCCCATTTATTTATTAAAGTGAGAAACACTGACCTGGTTTGACACAAATCACTGAGGCAAGTAAAATACTTCATAGTGTAGAAGCATTGCTGCTGAGGGTAGAGTTAATGAGAACTACTCACCCTGACTTCAGATGATCCAGAGAAAGGATTATTATATATTTGCCTATTATGAAATATTCATGCCAAGACTGTACAGGAAGACAAAGGAAATTCCCCACTGCAGTGCTACTCAGAGTGATCTCAATAACATGAAAAAAATCACAAATTAGTTCAAAAACATAGGTAGATTGTAGTGGTTATTTTCTGAACTGAAATCAAAAGATTTATTGTGTTGATGGAGCAGCAACAGTTCTCCCTAGAACAATACAAGTCTGGACAATTAAAGTACTTATTCTCCAGTCTGCAAGAATAGCTAGAATATATAGCTGTGTCTGTAAGGAATGCTACTTTGTCAAAGGTGTACTGTTATGTCTTTTGACTAAAAATGAAATGAAACAAGAAGCCTCCAAGACTGAGACAAGTACTGGTATTGCCACATTCAGTTAAAGTGAGATGATGGCACAAGAGTATTGTGGGAAATACAGTAATGCAACATTAATGAAAGAAAATCAAATGTGAGCTAAAACAGGATGAAACTGTTTTCTTCAGTTTGAGAGTTTTTTTTTTTTTTCTTCTTCTTCTTCTAAAACCAGCAAGATGGCAATTCTATTTTCTGAAACTTTATTTTTTTTTTTAATAAATATGTAAGTTTCATTGTGGAGTAAATTTGCTGTTTTTTTATGTTGTTGTTTGTTTGTTTTTCCTTGTCAGTGCTTGAGGGTTAAGGGTGAACAATAATAAGGGTGAACAATAATGTAACTCATAGGTTACATGCTTAGTTACAAGTATAGGCAGAATATTTAGAAACAAAAAACAAGAGGGCAAAAAAGCCTTGGACTTACTTTTGCAAACATATGGGTAAAACCTTTGGTATAAAGAACTGTGGATATGAGGAAGCTTTAAGGTCTCTTCCAACCCAAACCATTCTGTGATTGTGGTATTCTGTGGGAATCATTCACAGAGCAGCAGGCAAAACTCCCAATAGTAGAAGATAGATAATTGTAACAATCTGTCCAAATATTTCACCATGAATTAACTAAAAAGGAGTATGATGAAGAAAGACTAGTATCACAATTCATTGAACAGTTTAACTGAATTGAGTTTCTGAAGTTATATGATACGAATTAAGGACTCAAATTTCCTAGGTCAAGGGAGTGATTGTACTTTCAGGGTGAAATTTCATAAGGTGGCTGAGCTAATCTAACAGTAGGGTGGGGGAATGACTACCAAATTTAGCAACAATTGCTTTTTGTCTTGTGACATCTCCCCTTTCTAGAACTTTAGGTATAATGTCATACATCTTCCTGAGATAAATTGTGTAAAAAAAATAAAAAATAAAAAATATAAATAATAAAATTCTGTGGAGGTGAAACAAGAAGGGAAGTTAAAAAGATGTTTTTTTCCTAAGTGGACACCACAGCATTTAAAAATTTCATATACATATAACTTAATTATTTTGGGTGATATTAAAACTGAAGCATATATATTGTATATATATCTATACACATAAGCATAACAAAAGTATTTTCATTATGCAGAAAAAATGATGACTACTATCTTAAAGGACTGCTTTATGACATTTATAAGAAGCATAACACACTTTGAGGTTCTTTAATATTTTCATGTCCGTATTGAGATAAATAACCATTGGATATATGTTGAGAAGAGAATTCAAAATTTGTCTGACTGTACATTTATGCAGAATTTCCATGTAAATTATACACAGCATGTACAGTATGGTTGTCTATAAATGGTGCTTGAAAAAATACAAGTGGAAGCTTTATCCACACCATGCTTTTTTTTTTCCAACAGAGTAACTAATTGTGGAATATTTTTAACTTTCCTTTTTATCACCTTGTTGAAATGTCAGTTCAATCCAAAAGCTGGTGAATTGTTATTGGTGCCAAATAGCTACTTTTTCTTTGCAGGAAGAGTTGTATTTTGGTGCTTTTTTTGTTGTTGTTGTTGTTGTTTGTTTGTTTTCTTCCTGTAATTTTGCACTGACATTGATTTTTGACTATGAAATCCATTTAATTCTTCACATTCTTGACATAAATATAGTCAACTTATTTGAGAAAAAACAGCCTCACTTGACTGTTTTCCAGCTGCCATGAAAGTTGTCAGCTTTACCAAAATCCTTTAATTCACTCAGAAGAGGTTTGGTGTACACCATTGATTTATAAGGTACACCACACAATTGTCTTACAGGTGATGAAAACTTAAGTCTTCTAACTGTCAGCCAAGTGCTGTATCCCTACCTTAATTTGCTTTAGGTAAATTTAGCAGAACTAGTCCTGTCAGTATGACTGATGCAGCAGTTACGGAATTCTGCTTATTTAAAGAAAGAAATACAGCCTGACAATAATAATGCAATTGTTAAGTGGAACAACAGAAGCATAGCTTAAAAATGTGAATTGCAGTTTTTAGCTTTATAAAATACATATCCAGATGGGGCTTTGAAATGTCAGTGATGTTCCAGGAAGACTTTATTTCCTCCTCTCTGTTTTTTAGGAAGCTCATATTGTTTAGTTACATATATTTTGTGGGTCAGAAGATCCTCTAAACAACATATGATGTTTTTCAGATCTCCAAGAACATGGAATGCATTTTAAGACAAGCTAAAGTTATATTTCAATTCAATATTTGAACCAAAGTGCATTATACATATTTTTTCATATGATTATAAACACATAAAGCAACAGCCATACCATTAGTATTCAAATCAGTCCCCAAAGTTGGGGCAGAGCCCCAAAAAATGGCATCAGAACCATTTTTCTTCTTGTGACTATGTCTAATGTTTTAATTAGACATTCTTAATATTCTTCAGAAATTCTTTAGACATTTGTATAAAATTTTAAATGGGTGATTTTAAACCAGTATCATTTCACTTATGCATTAATTTTCCATGAATTCCATGCTGTTGACATCTTTGCAAACACTTCTGTCTGTAAAGTAAAGTTGAATGGTATTAGTGGTGATACCATGTTTTCTACATACCACGCAAGCAGGAACATTTGTAGTAAATGTACTATATTTATATATTCGTATGTCCACTACAGAAACAAACCTAAGACTTTACCCTTTATCTGGCTGGACACAGTTGAAGAACACAGATGGAACAGTCAGTGTTCACAAAGAGCTGCCTACTACCAATATACAAATAAGTTGGAAGACTTCCCTCTATAAAAAGCTTGTTCCATAAAAACAACTTCAGTATTTGTAGTTAGGATTCCAAGGATGTCATTTCATATCTGTTTCTAGATAAGCATTACATTTTGGTTCATTTCTTTTTGTGGATTTTGTTTTGGTTTTGTTTTGGTTTGTTGGATTTGTTTGATTTGTTTTATGGTGTGAGTTTACTTTACTGTGTAATAATATTAGGAGGAAAAATAATTTTAAAGCTCTAATTTGCCTGTGTGAAGCCTATGCCATATAAACAATTCATTTTGACCCAACATCTGCTTAGTGTTTTCACCTTTTCAAAATACATTATTAGAGTAGCTGCAGCATACAAATTCCATTTATGGAGTTACAAGGGAAAATACCAGATGGTATTTTGCCATAACAGTGTGGTTACTTCAAAGCTAGTGGCACTACTGCTACTGTGCAGTAACATGGTCCTGCAGCTAATGACATTACAGATCCCTGCTGTGCTTAGTTTTTTCTGAGGTTCCTATAAATGGTGCAAAATCTCATTAGAATCATAATGCTTTGAGCAGACTTGAAACTTGCATATGTTTTTCTATTTCTTGATAGCCTCTTTGTGGAAAAAAAATTAATACTACATTTGCACAACATTTTTTTACTGGGTATATTTTCTAGTGTGGTTACAATATACACTTTTCAAAGCTACTAGGCAAGACTGCAGATCAATTAATAGCAATACACATTTCTTACTATTTTTTTCCTTTATTACATCAGAATATATACATATAGAGTCTTCTAACGTGATGTGATTGAGAAAATCCTTTTTTTTTTGTCTAAGAAAACAAAAAATATTGACAAAATGGAGGTAGTGAGAGAGGTAGTAGGGTGTGAAAGGACCTACAAAAATATTTCAAAGGTTGGAAAATCAGCCATGCAAGGAAAGGCCAAAGGAGCTTCATTTCTCAAGGACATATTTAAATGGTGACTTGTTCACCTAGGATTTCATGCTTACAGTCACTGTTTCATGTCATTATGCTCTGTAAGCTATATACTATTCTCTGTGGTCAGCCATTAAGGGACATGCAATTATTTTGAGTACTTCAAAAAGTGCCTATTTGTAGTAATATATTAAAATATTTTAGCACTAGAAATATCAAATGTCAGCCAATATGGTGGAAATCGTATTCCAGCACCTACTATGATTGTACTCAGATATGAAAAATGACACCCAATAATCTCTTTTCTAGAATGTAGGTGCTTAACAGCTTACACAAGATCTCTGACTGTGGCTGTAGTAACAGAAGTATTTTAGAGAAAGGCCCAAATATTCAAGGAGCTCAAAAAAGGAGTGAAGTGTTCAATGTGCATCTCTTCAGAAGCTATATATACAACTCCTAATTTTAAATATAGTTCTCCATATCATTTTATGGACATTGTTTCAAATGCTAGTTAGAAGTAGAAGAAAAAGTGTGTGAAACCAGTGTGTAGTTGTGCTTATTGGTAGCTTGAACGAAGATGCTAGCATTTGAATTAAACTACATCTCCAGGAGGCAATGTCTCTGACTTGCACTTATTTTTTCCTTGAAAATAATTTGAAATAGGCAAATCATTTGAAATAGGCAAATAAACAATCATAAAATTTCAGTTAATTACTGTACTTAATTTTAACATTTCCTAGTAATTATATTTAATAGCACATAAAGGGTTTACATTTGTTTCATTATACTTAATTTGATAAACTTTAAAACATTGGAGAGGTTTCTGAATGGAGCACTGAGTCCTAAACATTTGAGAATGACAAATTACACACATTGCAATTGTTTTTCTGACTCATTATAAATTATATTTTCTGGCTCATTAACATTATATAAGCACCAGATCTCAGCATTTTAACCATAAAATAATTACATAAGAAGTTGGTTGAGCATGAGCATGTTCATGATGTTACATTTCTTATCCAAAGCCTATTTAAGTCAAAAGAAAGACTCGATTTGACAGGCTAATTTGGATTCAAGCTAAAGTAAGCCTGCATCATTCTACACCAAGTGTTAGCATTCAGGTGAGGGAGGAATTAGTCAGTGTTGCTCATTTTCAAAACTGAATTACAGTTCTACTCAGTCTTGAGAATCTGAACATCATAAAGTTCTTCAATGAATAAGATTCCATCCTGCTGGATTTTAATGATCTGAAAGTTAGCTGTCAATGTTTAATAAATCCTTAGACTCCTTCTGGTAGTAGAAAAATATGCATCTTCTCCCTGAGACAGGAAAGTAAAACAGATGGGCTGATTTGAAGGTATGTAATTACTGAATGATTGTTGGTAAAACTGAATCCAATTCTTAATTTAAATTGTCATAGCTTCAAACCCAAATGGATCTTTGACTACTTCAAGTTGTGTGCTAAAGTAAATAGCCTATTATGCACCCATAATAATAAAGAATTCCGTGGTACAACTGAGACCTAGACATACCAGAAAGAGTCCAACAGAGGACTGATGGCTCAGTAGGAGTGGAGCATCTCTCTTGTGAAGAAAGTCTGAGAGAGCTGGGATTGTTCTGCCGGGAGAAGAGGAAGCTCAGAGGGGATCTTACCAATGTCTATAAATCCTTGAAAGAGATGGCACAAAGAGGACAGAGCCAGGCTCTTTTCAGTGCCTAACACCAGCAGAAGAGGCAACGGGCACAAACAAACACAAGAAATTCCCCCTGAACAGCACTTCCGTATAGTGCAGGTGACAGAGCACTGGCACAGGCTGCCAGAGAGGCTGTGGAGTCTCCTTCTTGGAGCTCTTCAAAAGCTGCTTGGATGCAGTCCTGGGCACCCTGCTTCCTGGGTGTATGTACTATGAGCTTTAACTATCTCAGGGAAAAGAGGGATCTTATCAGGGGCTTTTAAGATCTAAGTTATATAATTGGGAACTACATTGAAACTGAAGTTCTTGGTCTCTTTGTTGACATTGTTTTTCAGGCTTAGTCACCTTCTGTTTCTGCTTTAAGATTTATTATTATTATTATTATTATTTTACCAAAGATGTTTCTTACACAGTGGAAGATCCTAAGAGAATGTTGTTCTAATACTTTGATTTAAATTCAGCAGAGATTCATTTCTAGCAATGCTATTTCAGAGAGGTGACACTGTTACTATGTATCTCACAACTGATGGGCAATTCTCACTTTATATTTTGTCTTATTTTCTTTCCTGAAAATGCATTTAGGATTTAAAAAACAATGACAAAAAACATCAATAAGAAAATAATCTATTTCCATGCTTGATGTTTAGACATTAACAAAATCTATTTGTTTCTCAGTACAAACCTTTTGTAATATAGCATTGAGCATATATGTATTTCCATTCTATTGCTTATGAATAAATGGAGGTAAATAGTGGCAAAACAAACTGGGATCTTGTGTGAGGAGACTGCGAATAACATTGATACCGCAAGCTAACTGTTCATCTTAACTTCCCATCTTGTTATTGTAGTCTAGAATTATCTTCTAGAAGAATTATGATAAGGAAATTTAGAACTCATAATTAACAGAACACAGTGGTTGATCATGTGCTTTTTGATACTACTATAAGTCCTCTATCCAGTGAGGCTTAGAACTGGAATTCTCTTTCAGATATGTTTAAGGACTGTTACTTTTATAATAGATTTCTTGTGGAGAGGTTTTGTTCCCTGTTCTTAAGGTGTTCCAAATGACTTTATCATTTTTTTTAAAACAGCACTTTTGTCATCTGGTGATATTTGCACCCATACATTTGTGTGACTGGATGTAGTCAGGTACTAATTTAATTCTCACTTTTCTCAAGATCTAGCAAATAGAAAAACCTGTGTTAGTTTTGAATACATATGTCATATATATGTATAAAAATATTTAGTTGTGTGTGTATCATTTCTTTCTCTGAAACCCATCATGGAAAGCTTGAATAAATGTAACAAATCGTTTCTTCAAAGGACTATAACTATGAGTTTGGACTAATTCCCATTTCTCTGCTAAATGCAAAGAGTAATTGGGCAATTGGATAAAGTATTATTTACCACTGAGTCCAACATTTTTCCTCTCTGGGGTAAACAAATTATTTGGCAGATTTCAAAAACCTCTTACACTTGTAAAACCTGAATAGTGTTCTCCCATATATATAAATTAATGGACTTTCCAAACCAAGCATAAAGCTGTGTCAAAACTCAAGTGTGTGCTGCATCAAAGTCTGTCATTTATAGATGGATATAAGATGATGGAGAGTTAATAGCTGACTTTGTCACTTTTCAGTATGAGGTTACTTATTCACATTAATTGAAAGAAACATTAATTTAGCAAATCCAGCTTTATAGAATTGCTATTTTTTCCACGAACTGCAGAGCTTTTTCCAAGATCTCAGCTTTCCACTTTCTCAGTCTGCCTTGTGATCTGATACTCACCTGCAGGACTCCCATTTGTCTTTGTCTCTTTCTGCATTAAATTCTATTGAACACTTTTTTTGTAAAAAGGGGGGTGACCAATGGTATACACAGACTGTCATTGTGCTCATCTGGTGTATGGCTACTTGTTAAGCTGCAGCAACTTCATGGTGTACCTGTATTTTAAGTTTCTTTAATAATTATGTTTTAATCAAACCTTTGTTCTGGGTTTCTAAAAGTGAGGTGCTTATTTTGGGGATGGGGAGCAGAGAAGTGGTGTTGCTATATTTTTGTTGTGTGTCTAGTGTAAGGGGACTTTTCTCCAGTGTAAGAGGACTGTTTCCTGGGTACTGACAGATACAACTGAAAACAGTAATTCCTCCTGAATCACACATATTTAGTTCTTTCTTACATGACCCATACTACAGAAATTAGTGTATTGAACCCATAATATAAAGACAGAGATTGTGCAGGAAGGAGGATGTGTTCTAGGGACAAAAAGTAAAAGTTAGTTAATAAATATTGAAATCTTCTGGTACAATTTAAAGCAGAGAATATGGTTAGTGTGATTGTTCTTTTGCAATCATTTTAGATAAACATAATAACATTTTATTCCATCGGATCCCTAAATTTGGCTTCTGGTAAATCTGAAGTTTTTAAATGTCAACAGATATTTTTGATATTTTAGGCAAAGTACGATATATAATTTCACATTACCAGTGTCTTAAAACCAAAAGAAACTGATACAAGATGCAGAGTTTTTTTGTTTGTTTGTTTGTTTCAAACCAGATGATTTCCTGATATAGAACAGTAATTTTAGGTAATAACAGAAAACTTATAAGGAGAAATTTTCTTTGAAATTATTATCTAAATTATAGTAATATTTCCAGTGTTTTCCAAGCATATCTTTATGGTGATACATGAGAAGAAGAAAGACACTTAGGAATATCATCTCAAGATAAACTGGCATAGAATAGTTAATCTTCTCAGGATATTGTGGACAAAGAAGCTTACAAATAAATAAATAAAATGATTACATTTGATCTCTAAAAGGATTTGACAAGCTAGGCATGCAGGAACCAAATATTATTAGTAATTGCAAAAAAAAATCCATTATTTATAACCTTTAAATCTTGAACACATGATCGACTCAGATAATAACCCTGTGAGAACAAGTCTTTTTATTGTTTGTTTCTGACATGCAGCTGTGAGACTGGCCTGAAAATGCAATTTAACAGACGTGAAAATACTATTCTGAGAACTAATGTATAAGGCGTATACTGTAAATGGCATATTCAATGTTAAAATGAAAATTGTTTTTCCTTCTGTGACAGAGGAAAACAGAAGATGTGAATGGAAATGTCATGCTTCCATAATTTCCATAATTGTCTAGGATAATTATGCTTTTGAATATCTATATTCCTTAGACCTTTTTAAAGTGTAGACAAGTGAAAACAGATTTTAAATGATCTTGTGATGTTCAGAATATTTAGTTTATATTGCATGCTGTTGTTATAATTTTATGTTGTGCTATGATACTGGTACACAGTATGACGTTGAACTTCCAGTTAAAAATTCTTTTCAAACTTTGCTAAAAGAGGACTTGGTAGTTGCTTATTTTGAATTCCTCAAAATTATAAAAGTAGTCGGCCTTACCATGATCACTCTTAATATCTGTGCTTTTAAAACCCAGCAAGCTCTGGGTTTTAATTCACTCATTATCATAACTAGTGGGATCATAGAATCACAGAATCATTATGGTTGGAAAAGAGCTTTAATATCATCTGTTCCAACCATCACTCTACTACCAATGACACCCACTAAACCAAGTCCCTAAGCACCACGTCCAACCTTTCCTTGAACACCCTCAGAGACAGTGATGCCACCACTTACTTGGGCAACCTGTTCCAATGCCTGACTACTCTTTCTGAGAGGAAATGTCTCCTAATTTCCCCCCTAAACCTCCCCTGGCACAACTTGAAGCCATTCCCTCTAGTTCTATCACTAGTTATCTGTGAGACGAGGCCGACCCCCAGCTTCCCATAACTTCTTTCAGGTAGTGGATAATGCAATTCATTCAAAAGGCAAAATTGTTACATTCTTAAATAAAGTTCCCCTTCAATGTCTACATATATCTATACATTCCAAGTGTGATAAAAGTAGATGTGTAGATTTAAAAATGCTGCAAAATTGAATATTAATCATATGCCAATAAATTGGGACTTCAGGTCTTGAGGGTCTCCGCAATGGTCAGCACTCAAGTTTTATGACTGAATATTTGGTGTCTCTTTGATTGAAGTAACAGTCACTGTAAGTTACTAGCTCGTGTTGGAGAGTCACATCAGTTTATTCAACTGCTGACGTGTATATCTGGCATTATAGACTACTACAGATTAGATGAATCTGGAATTTTCAATTTAGCATGAGTTAAAGCAGTTCCCTTTATGACTTCAATATCTTCTTAGCATTCACCTTTCCAGACAAATTTTCTCTTAGGTCACATAACGATGCTGCCTGCTCTTTCTAAGTCACAGAGACCTACTGATCCTTCTTCTTGAGGTTTGTAGAAATTTTCCATTCGGTGTGGGGGTGAAACTTAATCCATGCTTTCTGATTATATGCCTCATGAAAGTAAAGTAGTGATTTGTCACATAAGGCCTGACTCCTTAGGAAGCATTACAGTCCTTTATGCTTCTACCAGATGTTCCTCACATATTTTCTGGAAACTAATGAAGTAAGGTAAATATAAAAAAGTTATCTTCCATCCTAAAACCTGTGTTAAATCATTTGCTACTCTCTCAATATATGAATCTGCAAGATCCTTGTGATGACACTAAATTCTTTTCTCCTGATCTTCAGATGCTGATCCAATAATTCTAAGTGCTCAGCCAAAAAAAAAAACCCACAAACAGTAAAATATTTAGATCTGAAGTGTCTTCTCTAATTGAGCACAGCTTGTACTGTCCACAAGAGTGTGAAATGGCCTGCAGTTACTACTTATCTTAGAGTTCTGTTGTTCAGATTTACGTCTTATGCTAGTTCATTTGTCATTTAATTCAAAGATGTGGGTTGTAATGATATGAGTTTTTTCTGTCATTACTTTTCTCTGGAGCAGGTTGGGAAGTTCCCATGTTAGATGATTTAAAATGACTATTCATTTCAAATTCCTTCATTATTCACACCTTCATAAGCTTTATTCTCATTGCTATCTATATTATGCTACTTTTTTCTCTCATTATATGATGTTGCAAAAATGCCTTTATCTTCCTAACATGAATAAGGTCACAAGTACCCAGAGGTAAGATATCTCTCTGTGGCAGTAGAAAATGTAGATTTGAAATAAAGTGTCTGTCTACATTAATAGCCACAGTGGGAATAAAGTCTGAACTAGGAAAACCTGTTGTAACTTGTATCCAAAATCAAATTGTTCATATACATTTAAACCACCTTCAGCCTTTTAGCAATGAAAACATCTGTGACTGTGGTTGTATATACTATAACCTGATGTATGTGTTATCACTTCAGCCCTTATGAACACATTTCCATTTATTCTCCAGAACGTAAGCTGCTTTTTGCATTGAAAGTTTTCACGTTCACAGTATGAATCTTCTTGTGTCTTCAGCTGATGACTGGATAGCAGGCAATAACATTTCTTTTAATATGATCTGTGTACTCTTCACATATTTGTCTGGGATTTTGTATTCTTGGCGTATTCTGAAACTGTGAATTCTTTCCAGAACCCCTCTTCTGGGAGGTGTGTAATATAATTATGTGGACAAGGTACATTAAAATGGAAGTAGTCTTTTTCTCACATGAACGTATATTGTGAAGTCTCTAAATGACTTAGCAGGTGGTAATTTTTGAAATCAGGGAGATGGTGGCCTCCAGTCCATGCTGCCATCTGCTTGTGTTGTTATTCCACACATTGGTCCCTGCAGCAACAATCAGCCAAACCCATACAGCCACCATGGATCAAATTCTTTCTCATGCAGGGTGCCATATAAGATTTATCTGGCATCTTGGGTGCCGCACAGCTTCACAATGAGAAACTTCACGATAGGTGACCTTATGCACAGATGTGGTTGATCATGGCTGCATATTATACTTTTTAATTAATTTAAGTGGAAGTGTTACTGTTCCTTGATCTTTTAAAATGTCATTGATATATCAAACTGTACCAAATTTTCCTCTAAAAGAAAAGAACTTTGCTCATGGACATATTGCTCCTGTTAAAGAAGAAATAAGTGTCTAAGGATTGACAGCCAATTCTTAGAATTCCAAGATGAGCCAGCTTTCTCTCCCTTTCCATATATTATTACATTTAATGGAATAAATTTTGAAGAAAAAGGTGTACTTGACATTGTCTTGTGGTAGACTTGTGGCAAAAGTTTAAGCTATTCATTTTATGGCACTTTCAATTGCCAGTTAACATACCTCTATAAAGTCAAATGCAAAGTGGCTTCATATATTTTTCAAGGTACCAGGATGCAAGCCAGTTTTCATCTGGCAGCCATAGGACTGCACAGAGCCTGAACTAAGTAATTCATCTTTTGCATCGTGACCATGTAGGCATGCCCACAAAGAGATGGGTGTGTTTACAGGGGAATAGACTGCCCAAAGAGTAATAACTAACTCTAGCTAGGACCATAGGAATTTCATATGACACTGAGAATCATATGTGGCAAAGAGTTAGTGCTCTAGAGTAATGAATCTCTTCAATTAAGGGGCAGTTCATCATTGCAAAATTGCTCCTGTGTGGTTTTGGACAGCTGCATACTTAACCACTATTCTAGGAATTTGGTATATCATTAATCAGATTTAGATTTTTTCTTGGAGCCTTGACTCTCTTAAAGTCATTAAAATACCTGGCAAGATATGAACACATCATCCATTACTGTCCTAATATAAATTATTTTGATAAGGTTGGAAGGAAGATGAGCCAAATAAAATGTTGTCTTCTGCAAAAGTGCAGTTTTCAGGTAACTGAAAAGAATGCCTAGAGCTTGCATAGGAAAAGAAATGGCCTTTGTCAGCTTTCAAAAACAGTCATGCAATTTTGTTAAATGTTAGAGACAAGCTCCTAGCTAAGTCAACAGAGTCATTTTGTGTATGAACAAATTGTTCAGATTCCTTTATGCACAGCAGTGTTTATCTAAAATTAGGATAATATGAGCCTGGGGCAAAATGTCTGCAGGGAAGTGGTCTCACAGTTAAACTTTCATCCTAGAGAGTGGCAAAAGATATTTGTGTTAGTTCTTGCAAGTTCAATCAATTATACATGTTCTCCAATATTTGTAATAGAGGCACGTTCTACCAAAGAAACTCAGATTTGCTACGAACAAACAATAAATAATTTGTTCTTTCATTTGCTGTGTTTATTTGAACAGATTTTTTAAAAATATTCATGTGAGCTCAGATGCCTGTGAAATGTGACATCTCTGGACTTTTCATTTCAGGTAAAATCTAACAGACCAGTAGACTCTTTTTTTTTTTTTTTAATATCATTTCAGAGTACAATATGAAAGATCTTTAAAGATGGGAACTAGAAGTGTGACTAAAAAATAGCAATGAGGAGATAGGAGATTATATTCAAAACATTTTCGAAAAACAAAATGATCTCCCTGTAAAATTATTTACGCATTTGCCAAGACAAATTACAAATATATTGGCAAAAACGCAGTCACTGATATTTACTATCACTTATCTCCTATCCGAGGAGAATGTTCAGTGAATCATCATTGCTTTTTGCAATAACACTGGTTTTAACAGATTTTAAAAAATAATCTCCTACTTATTTTTGGGGGGTTATCTTTTTTTAATGGGATTTTCAGGGATCAAGTGAATATGAAGGAAAATGATTCCTTACATGTCTTCCATGTCTTCCATTTCCTTTTTTTTTTTTTTTTTAGCTCCAGTAAGTTGCAAACTAACTGTATCATCATTTTGCTTTTGCTCCCTTTTGTATTGTCATAGCTACTTTAGTTCATGCCCTTTCCTTTGTGTTCAGATCCTATCTTTGTTTCTCATTTTTTCTGTCTTGATGGGTGGAAAAATTATGTTTAAAATTTTCTCCCTAAAAATTTAGTAACAGAGTAATACTTCATTTTAAAAAGTAAATTCCAGCATATAGGGTGTAAAAATTTCCCATCAGAGACCAGTTCATTCACATTGGTGCAAGTATAAATCATAATGGAACCTAAATCTAAGGTTTCTCTAGAGCCCCTATACTGTGATCAGGAAATAGGCAAACCTTTACATTTAAAGCCATAATGTAGTCTTTCTCTATATACTATTCTAATGAAATACCTGAAAGCTGAAGTCTGTGTTAATAGCTAATTCAAAAAAAAATAATAATAAAAAAATCTCACAGTAAAAAACATATGCTAAGTCTCTTCCACCATTACACTGGAAGTACTGGTACAAAGTAAAATATATGTGTAAAGGAAATAAGAAAAGGGAAATGAATTTTTGCTCCATGAGGATGCCATTTAATTTTATATGCCTCACATATCCAATCTCAGAGATAGTTAAAAAATGAAAGAATTTGGCTTATTTTCTGGCAGCGATATAAAGCTTACAAAAACATGTGATGCCATTTGTCAAAAACCTGGAAACACTGGTATGTCAGACAGAAGTACGTGAAAGTGAAATAGGTTTAGCTGCCTGAAAAAACAAATATGTCATTTTCTTCATGAGGGATGTCAGCATTTCCTGCTGACATACAGGACATATATAGGACTCAAAGGCATTCTTTCCACAATTCCTTGTGAGACTGTTATTTTCCTGCCTACTGCCAGCATCCTTGAGTGTGTTACCTTAGACTGCTCTGACTGATGTGCTGCATGCTAACACATGTACTCATTTGTTAACATATTTGAATATGATTTGGTATTTCCTTCTGGAACCTCTAATGAGCTCCAGATGGGTGCTAATGCCTAAGTGAATCTGCCTGTCTGTTCTGATGTGAAGGAAGTGAAAATTCATTCGACATCAGTATGAATTATTGCACCCCGAAGAAGAAATCTGGGCCCATGGACTCAAATCTTCACTTTGGGAATCAGCTGAAGAATTGGATGAGGTATAATTATATGATAGAAATATTTTGACCAGTTGATTAAAGGAGACAAGATTTCAAGTGTTTTTTATGAAACAGTGATTACTGCAGTTTCAGTTTCACTGTGATAGACTTGTTTTCTTATTCTGTGTGAATCTGAAACAAATCAAAATAAATTCTCTAGATAAGCTTTTATTAAAAATTACCATTAAAAGCTTGCAAGAATAAAATAAGGCACAAGTGACAGAAGATCCCTGCCCAGGAATATGCAATTAAGGAAATTAGTTAATAATCAGATGACTGTTTAAAATTAATAGCTGTCATCAAAGTCAGACTGGCTTAGGACAGAATATATAATTTCATTTCAATCTCATATATAGCTAATTTCTTAAGTTTTCATGCATTTATTTTAACGTTGAGACATTAACATGAGAGTTTGTCCAGAAATTGATTCACCACTGCCTTGATATGTTTAACAATCTACAACTCATTAGATAAGCCATATGTGTTTATGCATGACTAATGTAAAGTGAAACACATTGGTTTAATCCACTCTGAAAGTGATTACTACTAATCTGTTTTTAGTTTGCAGTTTAACAGGCTATTCATGTCTGCAGTCAGTTTTGGTGACTCACCTGGTTAAATATGGTCCAACATCATCGTTATTTGCTATTTTTTTATCCAAGCCTTAAAAGTCATAAAAGAAGTTTAAAAACAGAATGATGTTACATTGGTTTTCCCTGTTTTCATCTTCTTCTTTTGATTTGAAGATTAAGTAAAAACTTTGTTTGAATTTGTTGCCAAATTTATACAACAAATACCTTTCAGAGACCTAATAAGTCTTTTTGACAGCTCACATGTCATAATACATAGTTCTTTGTTCTGATAGTAAATTAGTGCTCTTAACTACTAGTGCATCATGATTCAATGCAATATTCACAGCAATTTTTTAGACTAAGCAATCAGTTGTCTAGGTCACCAGGCTATGGATGGACTTCACTTGGTGGAGTAAGGCATTAAAAAGTCACGTGGTATGTGAGGAAAAAGGAGAGGCTAAATTTTGATCTCTGTAGCCCTTGTAAATCTAATGCTGATTCTCAGAGCAAAATTTAACATAAATTATTCTTGTGGAAAGTATTAAAAACTGTTGGGAGAAGAAAGGGTATCACTGTCAAGCCAGCCAACAAGGTATGTGTACTTAAGAGGTACACATACAACCAACAAGGTATGTGTATTTTCCTGAAGAATATTTCACCTTGGTGGCATTTTTACATGCATAATATGTTTTAACTCTTTGTACCACTAAAGATTATTAAATGGTATAAAACTTACTTCTTATTAAAATGAGCTGAGCTTTTGGTTTTCAAAACTGATCTAGTTTACTATCAGAATTTTATAAATCAGGTTGTCAGATCACTTAGTAGTGGCTTAGCGAGGACTTGAATGCTGAATTTTCATTTTTTTGATTATTTCAGAGTTCCCCACTTGAAGTAAAATATAATTAATATTACCTATATTCTCAATTTATCTAAAGAAACTTTGGATCATTGGAAGAATCTGCTCAGAAATTTGGCTTTGGAAATTTTAGTCATATAATAAGGATTACTTTTAGTCATATGATAAGGATGCATTTATTCATCATAAGGATGTATATTCAATCTGGTGATTGAATGCTGTAAAAACTAGAAAGATGCTATTGTACAAAAATTCAGCAGTAGTTTAAAAATGTGAAAAATCTGATAAATTTGGAGTTTGTACCTACTTACAGTAGGACAAAATTTTGAGCTTTTTTTTTTTTTTTTTTTTTTTTTCCTGATTAAGGGAAATAATAATTCACTTTTAGCTGTGGATATGTCCAAACTTTTCAGCACTGTAAGCCTAAAATCAGGCAGCCTGTTTATCAGGCCTCACTTCAAATGTGTTCAGCCAATGGATGTTCTGTATTTTTTAGATATAGAGATTTCATATATACTCAGAAATTTAATATCGGGTTCTAAGAGTTTTCTTTAGTAGAGTCAAATATTTTTTCAACTTGGAACCTGAATTCATTGCAATGTCATTATCACAGTAACATTATACAGGCCTAAATATAGGCAGTTTCTTCTTAGAATCCTCTGGAAAGCAGTTTGCTCTGTGTTCAGAAACTGTCTTACAGAGCTATACAACTTTGTGTGTACTGTTGTCCATACAGAAGTGTCTCCAATAGCCTCTGTAGAAGGAGTTTAAGTCATAGGCAACATCGAGGTGAAAAAGGGTATGTATTCCCCACCCCCTGCCCCAGAGGCTGCTTTCTTCCAGCTATAAGAACCATGCACCTATGTAAGTAGCTCCAAGCTGGTGGGATTGATGCAGGAGCATAGAGGTCTCATACCTAATAGCTTAGCTGATTTACAGAAATATACTTGGCAGGTGGAACTGTAGGGGAGTAGGATCATTGTACTGTATCTAAGCTGGAAGACAAAATAGGGATTTATTGACCTGAGAGAGTTTTAGAAAGGAGAAGAGAAAGACTGTAACTATTTATTTATTTATTTGTTCGGTTTTTTTAAGCAGATTGTATCATATTTAATTCCTGTTCTAAACGTGAAGATCATCTCAGATTTCCAGGTAGTTTATAACTTGGTTGGTATGGTAAGCAAAATATGTTGCTTTTTATCTATGGTTTGTTTGAAGAGTATCTTACTGCTCACAAAAAGTTGGTTAAGGGACAAGAGTAAGTAATGAGCAGTGCAGAGGTATAGTTTTCAAAGTAAACAGACAGCATGGTGATAAAGGAAACAATTTCAGTGTTGCTTAAGTGCGACTAATGCTACCCCTTGAAATGCATATTTATAGCTAATATGCAAATGAAACAGACATAACTGGCCCTGATTAGGTACAGGACACTGAAAAAAATGGAAAATTAAAATAGACAAATAGTCTTTATGCTATATAATGTCTATTAAAAAAATCTGGCAAAACTACACTACTTTTGAATGGAAACATCAAGAGAAATACTATTTCCATAGTGATTTACTGGAAAATTCCATGAAGAAAAACAATTCCTTTGCATAGAACATTTGATGCTAATGCCATAAGAATTTTCTTAGCGATGGACTTTCCAGTGAGGTAACTCTCTAAAATGTTTCCTTTCAGTTACATTGCAGACAACCTGGATGGCTAAAGATTATTTGAATTTTATTAATAGCTCTAGATAATACTCAGAGGAGAGGAATGATAAATCTCAAGGCTAAGCAATCATTATTATAGTGAATGATGTCACAAGGCAGAAAACAGTGTGAGGCAGGATGCAGAAGATAAATACTTCACAGGATGATTATTGTTCTTTAAGCAGATGGTGCATGGAGGGCTATCATGATTTTTGTGGTAGGGTACGTATTATACAGCACAGTAACGTTACTTTAAGAGTAATGAAGACATTTGCCATCCCCCAAATTAAGGGAAAAATGTATTGTGCTATAACTAATGAGCTGTCTGAGTTATTTTAAACTCAGTTTATTAAGAAAAGATAGGAGCAAACCGCAGCAATAAATCTTTATTACATGCATCCCAGATTGATTTGCATTCAAGGTCATGACAAATTTCAGCAAAAATGCAGATCTCAGCAGAATAGCTCTCCACATACCATTGATTACTATGCTTCTTTCCTTTTTAGGTAGCACTAAAATATAACAATAACTTTTATATCATGCTAGATATGATGTTAGGAACAATACATGCTTATGCTTGTCTTCCAGTATTCCTCAGATGTCCACTTGCAGCTTTCTAGTTTAAGTGGAAAACACATAATACTGAACTTTACAATAAATCTCTAAAAATCGAAGTAACCACTAAGTCATAAAGAGTATTCCTTATGGGGATTCATTCACACCTCTTGATTTTATACATCCAACTAAAATGCCTCATACAGAATCTTTTCTACCTGTGTCATGAATCAGGGCCTGTCTCTGACTCTGGTGCACATCTTCACTACATTCAAACAGCATCAGTGATCCAATTTCTGTGACTAAAAGTGCATAAAATGGGTTCCCACTTGTGCAGAATCTTAAGTTTCTCCATTAATTTTATGTGGAGAAAAGCATCCTACTGTATTTATTTAATTTAGACTTTGAAGTTAGACATTTAGATGCCCTCTGAGCAGTAGTTATCCATAGCACAAATCTGGATAGTTTAATTTACATGTGATTTTAGATGGCTTAATTATATATCTTTGTATACTTCTATCAATGGATAAATGACATTAATTTAGATATATCAAAAAGTAAAATCTGAGCTATACTAAGTCATTGATGAAATCTAGAGTGAATATCAAGATTTAGTGAATTGTCTTTTTAGCACTACACTACACCACTCATTTAAAACATGTAAAATATTGTGTATTTTTATATAAACATCTTCTCTGTGAAGGAATCTCAGGACATATGTTACTACTCATATCAATGTTACTACATATCAACATTACTACTACTAATACATTGGGAGGAGAACCATATCATTAAAACATCCATTGACAATGAAATCACTCATAATCTAATTTCCACAACAGATAACACTCTGACTAAAGAACACAGGTATGTGTACCAGGCTATTTCAAAAATACTGCTACAAAAATGTAATAAAACGGAAAAAAGCAAAGCAAAAACAAGATATGAAAGATTGGTAGGCATTTGTAAAACATCTTGATAAAAAATAATGAGCTATTAAAAAATAATGAGCTATTAAAAATAATAAAAAGTAATAATAATAATAAATAATAAAGACAAACAAACAACCAGAATCTAATAGTGGCCAGTTAAGAATTGAAAGTTTTTTTTTCTTTTATTTTTATTCAGTAAAGCTCTTACATTTGACATGTAAAGAAATGCTAATCACAAACTATTTCATTTAATTCCTTCCAACAATACTACCTTAAGAGAAAATTCTCATAAATCTCTCAGCAAGTCTCCCTCACTGCAGTGCCAAAAACCTATAATGTATGTAACATGGATCAAGAAAGATGAGGATGTGGTGTGTCAAATGAATCTATTTCTTAAGCATATGTGTGCATCTGTAAATTGTTTTTTTCTAACAAAGGCTGATGATACACTTTGCATATGAAACATTTTCCTGCCAGACAGTGGCATTTTGCTGAACTTAAATTCCCCAGGAAAAAGTATACTTTTTGCAGGAAATTTCCATTTAGTTCTAGGTCAGGTCACCCTGAATCTCCATATTGTCTGAGTTCACTTTCTTCTTTGGTCTTCTTCACTTCTTTCATTATATGGAAACCACAGAACTCTCAGACATCACAAAGAATGTGCTTAGGTTCTACCTCTGTATTTGGATAAGTATGGAGGATTACTAGCCACCTGCATGTTTTGGCTTCCTTGGAATACACATGAGGATCAAAAAGAAATTGGATCCCTAATGAACTAGACATGTGGCCAAAAAAAAAAAAAAAAAAAGGCGCCTTTTCTCTAAAAAGACTTTTAATCTCCGCTTTTCATCTGTACATTTAAAGAGGGGCAGAACAAGCACTACGAATTAGTGTAAGCTAGAAAAGGTAGGGTTCCTGGGAAGCAGTGTTGCCTCTGTCTTCATCACTGTTATCTCTGCTATCTAGATGGAAGCTACCTTGGGTATGTCTTTGTGTTTTGTAGTTTAGACCCCAGTTTCTTTATAGCCGAACATTAATTTCATCTGTATTTGGCATCTTATTTTAGTCTAGGGTGTCTTAGTCTTCCATCTCCCTTTCTTCCATCCTTCTCTGTTGGTGCTGAAAATGACTTTCCCATGGAAAAGAGGAAACTTGGGCTGGATATGTGTATTTGCACTGCACTACACTACACTCTTGCTAATAAATCTTCTGGAAACACTACCAACAAACTTATGAGCTAATAAACTAAACTGGACCTAAGGTGGCACTGTACAGAGCCAAGCTGGAAGTCTTAACATGTGCAATTTGGATAAACTAGTCAGGGATAATTCAGAACTGCCTGTATTTTGAATTATTGCAGCTTTAACAACCTAACCACTTAGTATAAGTCATAATGCTGCAACACTCACCACACTACGTGGGCCAATGTTGCACAGTATGCCCATGTTGCATAGTAAGAGTGAACAATACCCATTGGAGGTGTGAATTTGAAGCAGTATTTGATGAAGTCATTTCATTTCCCCTTGTTTTACAACTTAAATATTACTCATGAGCTGAAGTCAGGGTATATTTAATTTTTTAATCACTTATTTTATGTCAGCTTAAATATAAAGTGTATGGAGGTAAATGCATTGACAGAAGACTAGGAGTCTTACTGATACATTCATTCTTCATTGTTTTCTGTTTTAGCAGGCAGAATAGAGGTGTGATAATGATAGTATTTATTTAACAATTTAAGCACCTCACAGAGCTAAGGAGGAATAAAGGTGAATAAACTGAAGACACAAGACAAAAAATAAATAAATAATAGAATAATTAAGGTTGGAAAAGACCTCCAAGATCATCTGGTCCAACCACCTACCCTACCACCAATATCACCCACTAAACCATTTTCCTAAGCACCAAGTCCAACCTTTCCTTAAACACTCCCAGGGACACTGACTCCACCACCTCTTTGGGCAACCCGTTCCAATGCCTGACTACACGTTGTGAAAAATGTCTCCTAATTTCCAACCTGAACCTCCCTGGTGCAACTTGAGGCCATTCCCTCTTGTCCTGTCACTAGTTACCTGTGAGATGAGGCTGACTCCCAGCTTCCCATAACTTCCTTTCAGGCAGTTGTAGAGAGCAATGAGGTCTCCCCTGAGTCTTCTCTTCCCCAGACTAAGCAACCCCCCTCAGCCACTTCTCATAGGACTTGTGTTCTAGACCCTTCACCAGCTTTGTAGCCCTTTTCTGGACATGCTCCAAGGCTTCAATGTCTTTCTTGTAGTGAGAGGTACAAAACTGAACACAGTACTCAAGGTGCAGCCTCACCAGAGCTGAATACAGGCAGATGATCACCTCCCTGGTCCTCCTGGCTACACTACTCCTGATACAAGCCAGGATTCTGTTGGCCTTCTTGGCCACCTGGGCATACTGCTGGCTCATGTTTAGGCAAGAAACCAAGCACTCTGTCTGCAGGTACCTCTCTGAAGTGACTGAACACTTGAAAGTATATAATTGTAAGTAGTAAAAGCCTCTAGACATGTCACTAACTGCTTTTGTGCAACTTACTTAATGCCTGAGGCAATTCTCATATGTCTCCTAACTAAAACCACTCAGAATTTAGATGCTACTGGTTTCATAGTTACATATATTGAATATATTAAACATTCATTATCTAAAACAAACAAATAATCCTTGTAGCAGAGACTGAATACAGAGCTCTTTCTTCACAGCTGAGATTGCCGCATCCAGTATATACTCAAGTTCAATCTTGCTATAGCATTGCATTATAGCAAATCTTGAACTCTGCTTTATCAAGAGGTGTGATGAACACTCCCCAGAGGCTTACTGCTAGGCTATCCATGTAAAAAAGGTGTAAATTATTTGATGCTGAAAAAAAAAAAAAAAAAAAAAAAAAGCTGAACTCATGTCTCCTACTCATTGTGCAGGTGTTCAAACATGAAAGAGAGAAAGAAATACCGTCTCTTCCCCTTCCTCTTTGAATGGCCAGAGCTGCTAAAAAAATAATGATGTCTAAATAATATTTCTGTTGTTTGTTTATCTGAAAGAATTCTTGGAAGATGGTTTCACTTCTTGTTTTGTTTTGTTGTTTTTTTGTTTGTTTGTCTGTTTGTGTTTTCCTCAAGTGAGTGCAGGAATATGGTTGCAGTGCTAAGTAAGACTGAGATTTCAGAGAGACATCTAGGGTTTGATCAGCTAGCCCATGGAAGCTCTCTGCCCCACAAACGGACCATTTGGGTTCACATTCTAAAGCTCTCGGTTCTCCTCATGCCCTGTAGACACTTAGGAAAAGCAGAAGCAATGCGTAAATCTTAATTTGGTCAATCAGAGATTATAAAGAGCCAGTGATTTGTGAAACAGCACTTTTTATTTTTTTATTTTTTATTTTTTGGTTTAAAGTCAGTGAACGTATTAGATGTGTTATAACTGATAGCCATACTCTAAACATAAACATTTTTGCTTTTATTTACCATCTACTATTATGAAGTTTTAAATAAGTTTACAATTTGCTTGCCTCTGTCAAATCATTGCTTTACTTACTAATAAATAATTAGAACAAGAGTTATGTATTATATACATATGTATGTGCAGGTTAGGAAATGTGTATGTATTGTGGTTAGAAATCCTGAATATTTTTTTTTTTACTTGATTTAAAGTGTTTCAGAAAATGACCAGTTTCAATGGCATTTTATTCTCGGTTATCCTTGCAAGTGAATAAAGGATCAAGGATCTCTTGAGTAATTCCATTTTCTTTTCAAAATAAAAGAACTCCATTTGAGATTTGAAAATACTTAAAATTTGATATTTAATCAAAACATCAGAATGGGAAAAAGAATATTTACTAATTTGACTTTTGTTTTTGCTTAAGAACAAGACAAAATGCCAACAACAACAACAACAAAAATGCAATTTTTCCTCAGTTCTGACTATGATACAACCTAATGATACAGACTGATGACTTTCTCTTTGCAAAAGATAATTTCTTCACTCTGTTGTTGGGGTGCCTGGGACTTTTGCAGATCATTAAATTTTCAGACCTGAGACATAAAAAATACAGAATGTAAAATCAGTGGTTACATGTGAAATGCTGGAGTTGAGTGACTGGCCAAGACTGGATGACATTAAAACTTTGTGACAGACTCAGAAGTAAAATCTGATTTTGTAGGGTGGTTATAATTTCCTTGACTCTTCAGACTTTCCTTTTGATAAGATTCTGTCTGACTCAGGATGCTATAACAAACAAACAAACAAACAAACAAAAAAATAAATAATAAAGAGGTCCTCAGAAGAAAGTGTTCTGTTCTGTACTTTTTGTACTATTTCATACCTAGCTGTAGATGGGGTGGCACTGAGTAAACAAACATATATCAAAGAGTCAGTCCTCAAACTTCTTGTGATCTAGAGCATAATTTAGGACCAGATGTATGAGGAAATAGGTAGGATATTATTCAGCTTGTTAGACAGCAGTCTCAGCAAACCAACTTACTGTTCCTCAGCCTACCATGGTCAATTTCACTACAGGAATGGTGAACAAAGTGTTTGAAAAAACTTTATGAAATAGAATGGTAGATATTAAGGAATTCTAGGTGCTAATGAGAAGCAGGGTAGGGCAAACTTGTTTTAAAATTTACCAAATTCATGCTGAAGGTTACCATGATGAGCTGTTGGGAGATGGGAGTCACCTATAGGTAGTAAATGAAAGCTGATAAGCAGGGTGATGGGTCTGTGCAAGTTGTTTTTGCTATTTCCATAGGGAGACTATAACCCACATAATAACCAGCTGCAAGATACTAGCTAAACAGGTTTGAATATGCTCCTGAAAGAGGTATTAGAAACTAAAGAATCATAGATGTTGGTGGTTTTGCTGCACTTCTCAGTCATTTATCAGCTATTAGCAAAGGGCTTGTTAATGCATGGGCCACCAAAACTGTATGGAATTTCAATCCCCAAAATGACAGATACTCAAATCAATGGTATTGGCGTGTTCTTAAATGACAAGGCTGCACAGCAACCCTTGTCATTGCTATCAACAGCAATTGAGAGGAAGGAGCAAGGAGGGCTTCTGGAAAAAATGCTCTGTTTGTCTCTGGAATGGTGACTAGACAACTACAGGGAGATATCAGAAAAAAAGTAATTGTGTTTGCAAAAAAAGAAAGAGGTATGGCTACATCTGCCGATAGCTGAGAGTTGTTCCTTTGTTTGCGGGAATATCTAGATAAGTCAATGGAAAGCAAAGAGGGATCTGCGCAGAGGCTTATGTAGTATTCACAAGATATTGAAGGAATGCATTTGTGGAAGAGGAATCTGAAGAGGGTACTCTCATGGGAAACACTGGAAAACAATACTTAAAGATAGTAATTGACCAAAGGCACTTGAGGAGCATTGTCCACATTAGAGGTACCATTAGCTAGGAAGAGATAATTAGCAATTTGGATGTGAACAGCTTTTTTTTTTTTATTTTTTTATTTTTTTCTGTGAAATCTAAGAGACAGAAGTTGAACCGGAGAAATAGTACAATAAATAAGGAAGCTTCTGGTGGCAGCTGTAAGCTGGACATTGAAGGGTTTCAGAATTATATAGAAGGTCAGTTAGTAACTGCAAGGAAAATAGGCAAGAAGTGAGATATTTAAAGTTAAGAAGCTTCTTTGTGTTCTTATCTGACAAGAAAGAGTCAGAAAGAAGGCCAAAAAGAAATACAGAGGGAAGAGACATGAATGAGAGAAAAGTAGGAAAATGCAAGAGATTGGAGGGGAGGAGAGGATTTGGAGGTGGAGAAGAGGAGATAAGCTTTCACATGGTTTATGGAAGAATTTGGGGATAATTCTTTGAGGGATAGGAAGCAAGCAAGTCATGTAGAGCTGTAAAGTGCTCACATTTTATCACTATTCTCTTAAAACAAATCGGCTATATTCAGTATGATGATATAAAAGGAAACATGAGAAAGGGATGGTTTGAACAGTAAATTGAAGGTGACAAGAAGCAGCGAGGAATGGAGGAATATTATTGTTAGCTGGAACAACGGAAGAACTGAAAGAAAAGGGTTTTGATCAGGCTGATCAGACTTCAAGGCAGATACATTGAAAAAAAGTTTTTTTTTAATTATTATTCTTTATATTGTGAAAATATGGGTGCTTAATATATTAGAATTAATCTATTTATTGCTTCAGTGCTCTTTTTAAAGCTATTCTTCTTTTCTTCTTTATGTTTTTTTTTTTTTTTCCCATTTTTTTATAATGACATAGTGGTAATGTGTAGCTAATGGTTGAAACTCAGAAAATTTGCATGTATGGCATCATGTCACATCTCGTACTCATCATATACAAATCTAGTCCACTCTTCATGCAGGTTAGTAAATTTTCTTCTTGGATAATGGTGAGAGAATAAAAATGAGACCTCCATAGAGTCCTGGCTTCAGTTTTTAGCTCTGACTGCCAGCTCTGCTGTCTTTCATTGTAGAGAATTTGGCAGAAAGGAAGTCAGAATATTGCAATGAAGAGTTTCTACTTTTCTGAGATTTTATGTTCAGTATATTCCTGATTAGCATACCCCTTCCCTTCCCTTCCCTTCCCTTCCCTTCCCTTCCCTTTCCCTGTAACAGGTAGTATTTATAGATTACAGGGAACATTTTACTCTTATGAATTAAGTTAGAGTCCTTTAAAAGAGTTTATACAAAAACACCAAAGGAATCACATTTGTAGCCTTATCTGGGCTGCTCTAATGCCTGTTGTTTGTGTGTGTGTTTTGTTTTGTTTTGTTTTACTCTTCAATGCTCTGAATATGGCTTTGCCTACATTCTGGATGGTCTCTTAAATTGTGGTCTACAAGGAAGACTTTATTTATATTTCTCCCCAAGAAAGGGTCAATATTTGAGCCAAAATTTACCTTATCAAGTTATTATCAAGATGTTAAATAATTACACATTAATAAATACTTCAGCAAAACCTAAGTATGAAAAATAGAAGAATAGCATGCTGTTATTGTTGCCACAACTGAGATTAAAAAGATCCATGTCTCAATAGCAAACATATAATAGATTTATTAAGGTATTGTGCAATACATGATATACATCTATTCTGTATAAAGGGAAACTGTTATGATTAATACATAATATATATGGTCTTTTAAGGCCAAGATATATGTATTGAGTGAATAAGCTAGATTTATAGTTTAATAGTTCTTTTCAGAACTTATAGTCAGATATATTTGAAAAATGTACACTATACTATCTTCAATCACTAACAAGAAGAAACTGAAGAGATGTTTCAGTTCAGAGGACATTTCTGTTACATATTTATGACTTTAGCTGAAACTGTGGAAAATGCTTTCAGTGAAGAAATCTTCAGTAAATTAATAACATTTCACAAGTTGCCAGGTGAATAGAATATTTAATCTTCTGGGAAGCATATATGTCTGCACTAAGAAAAAAAAAATCACACAAAAATTACCTTGCTTTTAATAAAAATAAAAAAAAGTCAGAATGCAAAATAAATATATGAATTTGAGGCTGTAGTATGAGAAATATGGAGCTGCTAAAGTGCATCCACAATTTTTGATAAGAAATTTGAAGTATACTTAAGCGATTCTTAAGTATTAATTGTATTTTTTTGCATTCTACATATAAATGTTTTATCTTTTTTGTTGTTGTTGTTCTGCATTGATATTATTAATATTCTTACTTAAACAGAAGTCTCTGGAATGCTGGAACTCTGACGTGCTGAGACTTTTGCTGTGTTAGAATAGGTTAGGTGCAGCTGCGATTTTACAGCATTCAGGTTCAGTTTGAAAAAAGCTGTGCAAAAAGTAGCATTTAACTAAAGTAGTTTCTTTGACTGCAAAGCACAAGTATTTTTAAGACCAAGAACTAAATATGTGTGTGATATGGCAGTGCTGGGAATTAAGGGAAAACAGGTATTATTGCCAACCAAAAATAATGTTCCAGGAAACACAAAATTCATTGAAAGAGGGGGAGGGTGGGAGGAGGGAGAAGACGACTTTTAAGCTTTTTGGGTTTGAGACATATTTCTAGTTTATTTGCACATTTATGGAATCTTTGTTATCGTAGTTATTATGAATTATCAGAAATACAAGCTTATTAAGAAGTCATACTATTGTGCGGGCCAGGCCTTTCAGTTGGGATTTAGTGTTCTCTTTACCAGACTGCACATATGGAATCATAACAGACATTTTATTTGAAATATTCCAGAGGGTATGCCACCTTCAGATCATTTCCCTAATTGACATGATAAGTGGAAATTGATTTTGCTCTTGGAGTGGCTTAGGCAAGTCTATGCTGCAGTGGGGAACTTTAATTACATCTTTAATCTAACCAGCAGGGGTAGGTAATAGTAGTGTCAGCCCAAATTTCAACAAGGGCTGGAAATAGGAATGCTTGTTTCCATTTTCTTCTCTTCAGTCCATTCTAGTCTAGCCATTCTAGAATGAGGCTGGGACAGGGAATAAGGCTGGGACATTATTGCTAACCTTACACCCCCTAACCAGAGTGCAGTCATACCTTGACAACAGTATTGAATTTGCTTTAAATTCTGATGATGGATAAAATGCCCACAGGGTCTACTCTGCCATCTGCAAATCATAGCAGTCTCTAATTGCTATCCTATTAAACTATGTCATGTTATTGCAGGGCCTGAGACTCCTAACAGGAAAAATAACAATATGATTTTTTTTCAACAGAATGTACACTTAAAAACATTTTTATATGTTTTTTCTTTATGCCTAGTTTAAGCATAATCAATGCTAAATGACAGTGAAATTCTTCCTAGCATATTTGAAATTGCATGTTTTTATGGGAATATATCTCAAAGTGCTCTATTTAATTAAAGCCCAAAGAGTCTTTGTTGAGGATGCATTTATTTTACAGTTGAGTGGGTGTGCATATATCTATTTTCTGAAATTGTATTTGTGCAATCCCACTTTTTTCTGTGAGAGATTTTGCAGGAATAAAATGTTGCAAGTGTTACCATAGCAATGATGATCTCAGAGTAGCAAAAAATGTTCTTGTTGAATCCCACTATCAGGTTGTGGTTCCAGCATCACTGTCTTTGCTCAGTGAATTTTCCCATCTTTTTCTTGAAATATGAAATGAGTATGACATCATATGATAGTCATATACGAAAGAAAGCTGTTATTTTTGTTCTTATGACAGCAAATCCACTGGTTTAAAGAGTATGCACATCAGCGAACATACTTCACGTGAGAATGAACTGTGAGACTGCACGTGAAAATGACATAAAAACATCTTTCCAAGTTCCAGGAAAAGCACAGGATGTTACAGTTTTCCAATTTGTACCCCAGTAACCCACGAATCCATATGTTAACACTAAAATGGTTACACAGGTCTTAAATGAGTGTGAGAGAAAGGAGAATATTGGCAAAATCTTATCATCCCTACGTGCCACTTGCCAGTGTATTTTGTACAGATGGAATTCTTATAATATTAAATAAAAGTCTATGCACAATGAGTATACTCGTGTTCTGGCAAGTAGTCTGGCAAATTTGGAAGCTTTGGACAGAACCATTCAAGCATTCAGCTATTAATTTGGGTTTTGCCATGCTGCAGAGGTAGCATACATGCATGTATGTGACTTCCTTAGCATAGTCAGTGATGAGATACTGTAGTGAGCCAATATTGCATTGTGAAAATGGTATGATGGGACTTCTTTTCATAAATAAGCCCCTTGTCTCAGCAATGTATACCCTGAACTTGCTAGGCATTTAAACTTATGGACCAAATTTTGTATCTGAAAATGCTTAAAGAACTATTAGTGCTCCAGCTCAAGATATATATCCTCAAGTTTGATTTTAAGTCTGTACTATTTTACAGAAATCACTGGACACAAGATGGATGTTGTGCCATAATGATAAAATATATAGTCAGGTTAGGAAGAAAAAATTTGTCTGATCAATTGACTTTCTGATTTCAGATTTTTTTTTTTTCAAATTTTATATATTGACAGTTACTCTGAGCTTTCTCAGTAGATTTTTAACATCTGCGTAAGCATCTAGTGAGGTTTCTAAGATTTTGTGTTGATTCTCTTCCCTTGCAAGCCACATGCCTCATTTTTACAACCAAAGAAGTGTAAATGTACTTATATTCGATATTAGGCTAAGGAAAAAACAGCTCCCTCAAATCTTGTCTGATCAGGACCTTTCCTGCAGTAGACCTGAATTTAAATGCTGTGCCTTTCTATCTCTAAGTGGCCTTTGAAAGTCAGCCTCTTTTCAAGTTTCTTCAGGTGCTCAGCAATACGACTGTGAAAGCAATGTTGTGGTTTCATACTTAATTCAGGCCTCAGCTATTTCAGTCTTTTCCTGTGGACAACATTACTATCAAAGATGTTGGATTCTGGGACAAGACTTGGCATGTATTACAAAACCATTTAATTTAATCTTCAGGTGTTTGCTTTGGAAGGCAGTTAGGCATCTCTATTCTTTTGAAGTTCCTCATATTTTGATATTCCTGTCTGTGTCATTTCTGATAGTTGTTTTTTCTGTGTTCTGTAATATAAAAATCAATATTGAAAAGGCAGTGGCTTCTCACATTCCTCTGTGGATTTGTGATGATTTACAATTAACTAAGCTAATTAACAATTAATTAGCTAATTAACTAAGTAAAGTCTGAGAGTTATGCTAAACACTTCCCAACCTCCATGCTCTATTTTTGTGTATGCATTTTTTCATTAGTATTTCATATTTCCTTGAAGGGCAGGTGTTTGTAGGATTTCTCAAATGATTTACTGTATTACCCTTTATAAAATGATCATAATATTGGCATATTTTTCTTTAAAATAACTTTACTGAATTGTGTATGCCACAGTTCCTTCCACTGTGGCAATGGAATATGCTTTAAACCTCTGCTGCAGCACCACTATTTAATCTGCAGTATATCTGAAGGTAGTATTGAAACAGAAATATTTGTTTCTGGGATAATACTTCAGCAGGAATTATACATCTGTAGTTGTATACCATGCTGGTACAGCTCACCTCAGTAGCAGCTCAGGAATGAGCATTTATTATCCAGTAAAAATATCTTAATAGATAAATACCACACAGTGCCTACCAAACAGATCAATTGTCAGATATCTGTGGCTGCAGTCATGAGCTATTCCGTTACTCAGTAATAATGTGTCTTTTGCAAGCGTGTGCTAACTTCTTACTCAACATAGGCACACCATAATGATGGTAAATTTATGGAAATATATGGAAGAATTAGTCAAGTAAAGAAATTTATTATCTGTGTAATTACATCAGGAACATTTTTCCAATTGAAATAAATTTTATATAGATCAGGAGAGTTTTCTATAAATATTAGAGCTGATCATTTATCATTAACTGTAATTAAATGTATCAAGTATATCTTTTTTCTTTGCTTCCCTGCAAACTGTTCAGAAAAGTGATAGAATTTTGCAAAGAATTCCATGAATACTTTGTGAAAAATATCATTTTCTGTGTTGTTGATGAACTGTATGCTTTTTGTTGTATATGTCATATCACATGGTATTATTTCTAATTTTATTGTTTAAATAAGAATAATCAGAAAAAAAAAATAGCAAATAAATTTCAATTTTAACAATGTATTCTAACATTGGTGAAACTTTAAAGACTATTTTTCCTAATAAATCGGTACTCATCTTTATACTAAAAACTGATAATAAGAATAGGACTGAGCTTATGCATATTTGCTATTTGACACATGCATATCTGCACTGCTTTCTTGTGTCACCCATCTGGTTAATGCCCCTAGTTTCCCTATGCCTTCTCTGGCACCCAAGTATTAGCTTGACAAGGTAGGCATTGAGACATGTTTAAGGTGTTCTGGTATTTATTTTGAAACCCATATTGACTAAGCCTGCTGAGTTTTTCTGAGTTTTAAAGTGTCTTGCCTGATGGGATATGGGAATGCCTGATGGAAAAGAGACTTAATGACATTGCATAGATTGATTTCTCTAAATTACAAGGGGCATGCAAGGTTTGTTTACAAACTCTCAGAAGGAAAATACCATAGTTTTTTCATTGCAGACTGATATCAAAAGAGCTCTGTGGTGCTCCTATTGTGATATGACTTGGATATGATATTGGTTCATTTAGTGCATTTGATGAGAAGTGAAAATGAAAAGATGTGAACATGCAAATAATGTTATACTTGTAGTGGTTTTTTAATTCTTGTTTAATTCTTGTTTAATTAGCTACAGGTCAGAAGCACTCTGCTTCTAAAAAAAACACCAAAGTATTTTAATTTTACCGAGATGATATCTAAACAATGATTATGAGAATGATACAGCAACTGGGGAGTCTAGTTTGTTCCCTTGACACAGCCACATTTCTTATGAATTTTTAAAGAGGGATCCTTATTCAATTTTTGTTTTTTCATGAGACTTCAAAATATGCCCAAGTGTTATGAGCTCTAATATCCAGTATATTGCATTCTAAAGATCCCTGTGCAATAATTTATTATTTTTTTTTAAGAAGTCATGCTTTCATTAAATTATTTTCTAAAATTCTCCAATAAGCTTTACCAGAAACAATATATTTTTCCATTAAGAAATAAAAGAATTTTTTGGCAAGAAAGGTAGTAAGTTCAGAATGACAGGGACACTAGACATTGAAAATCTGCAGTTCTTCATGGATACTCGATTATCATTTTCCATTCATTGCACTTACTTTCAGAAAAAAAAAAATGAATTTTCAATGTCTCCTCTAGAAAGATATTCAATTTATGTGCCTGTTCTTGTATTGATAGAAAAGCTAAAGATTTCTTTCTGAAAAGACTTTTTGTTCATTGTAGGTGATGCACTAGGAAAGTAGGTTAAAATTATGTTGCTAGGGAACAGAAATGGATCCTAGCAACTGCTACAGAAAGTGAAAATTGTATGCATGCTTTAAAGACTGTTTCAACCCACAGCAATTTTGTTGGCTAATATTGTTTTCTCAAAGATGATTAATTTTGTGTTCACGATCTATTTGTGCTATTTTATTAGCAAAATAGTATTTCTTATTTATAGTTGTGCTTTTAGAAATGGAAAAACATTTTTTTACCCATTATAGTATCTCACAGTGTTCTGATAGCATGCTTGGTGTCTGGTTGGCCCAGAACTGTAACCCTTAGAGATCCACATTCCTCATTTACATGCAGGACTTGCCTGTTAGAGAGACCCTCATTAACCTATGCCTGTTAGGTAACCAGTGCTCTAATGGAGTATTTGTTTTAATGAATTGTTATTGTTATCATAGAATCATAGAATATCCTGAGTTGGAAGGGACCCTTAAGGATCATCAAGTCCAACTCTTGACACCACACAGGTCTACCCAAAAGTTCAGACCATGTGACTAAGTGCACAGTCCAATCTCTTCTTAAACTCAGTCAGGCTCGGTGCAGTGACCACTTCCCTGGGGAGCCTGTTCCAGTGTGCAACCACTCTCTCTGTGAAGAACCCCCTCCTGATGTCAAGCCTAAACTTCCCCTGCCTCAGCTTAACCCCGTTCCCGCGGGTCCTGTCGCTGGTGTTAATGGAGAAAAGGTCTCCTGCCTCTCGACACCCCCTTACGAGGAAGTTGTAGACTGCGATGAGGTCTCCCCTCAGCCTCCTCTTCTCCAGGCTGAACAGGCCCAGTGCCCTCAGCCGTTCCTCGTACGTCTTCCCCTCCAGGCCTTTCACCATCTTCGTAGCCCTCCTCTGGACACTCTCCAATGTTCAGGGACTGAATATCTGAGGGATGATGCATGCAGGTGTGATTCCAAAATACTTGCAAACTTTTTTTTCTTTCTCTTCCACTTCTTACTTGATCATCCTTCCTCTTATTTTGCCAGATTAGGTCTTTATTACTTTTCTTTCTTACTATCCTTTCTTCCCTGAATGGCATATTTATATCCATTTCCTTCAGTGAACCGTTGCATTGGAATATAGAGCATTAGTTACACAAAATAGCACTTCATGACTCATTTCAGCAATGCTGACTACCTTCAAAGCGCATAGGCTTGTATTAGTGACAGCTGTATGGTAGAGAAAGTTCCTTTATATTTTCAGCATGTAGGCTGAAACTATGCAATCTCAGTACCACTTGATCTACATGCATACGTATTCTCTATCAAATATGTATGTATAGACACACAAATATATTCATTTACCATACCATGTCATCCCAAATTTATGTGTATATTCTAATGTGCATTTGTGTAAAATTGTTTTACTCCTTCCTGAAATGCTAAGATAAACACCGCTATAGGAATAATATAAAATAAGCCAACACACACAGCTGAAATAGGTTCTAGCTTCTGTTGTCTTTCTGTATTATGTACTTGAGTGAATCTTGGAGCAACAGAAAAGAATTAAGCATGTAAAACAGGCCATGCAGTTGTTATGATACAAAGTGCTATCTCCTGCAAGGCCTGCTAAGGAGTAGGAACTCTGAGTGAGTTTAAATATCAAAAATTAAATTAGACAGAACAGGTGAAGAGAAACCAATGAGACATGATATAATTTACTTTCTGTAACAATCTCAGGTAAACTACCTGTGTCTACAGGCGAATATTGCTAAGCAGGAGCTTCTGAGTGATTGTGACTTGGGACTTCTGGAGGAAAACATGAGAGTCAGTAAACTGTGAAGAATTCATCTGTTCTTATAGGTGTATCATGAGGAAGGCATTAGAAATTGAAAATGAAGGAATCTTAAAGCTTGTTTTGGTTTAGTATGGGCATGTAAGTGACACCCTAGGAACTGTTGTGAAACAGTTAAACAGCTCTTCTCTCACCCATGAGTCAGAAAGTAGCCAGTCAAAACCAGGACATTTCTCCCTGTCTGTCTGCTGGATATTTTTATGCCCTTCTGGCTCCAGAACCTTTGGGAAATTCCTTTTAGGCTTTATTGCTTGCAAACTGAGGGAAAACATTGGACTATCGGTGTCCATATGGACAGAAGATGGGTCCAAATATGGTATTTCCCTCTCTTGAGTTGTTACAGTTCCACAGATACACAGGCCTTGGCCATTTAAAAGATTCTAGATCAGAACCACAGTTTGAAATTAATCTGTAAAAGTACTAAATAAAAGATGCAGAAGTTCCACATCTGTATTCATATGTTTGGAATATCACATACACAAAATGAGCTGCTATATCCTGTAAAACATCCACCAGTAAATTCACTTGAGCTATAGTCTTGTGAAAAATATTCCATTTATTTGTTCTTGCCTGTTTTTCAAAGGACACAAATACACAAGTCATAAAAATACACACTTGTTTGTATGTACATACACTTAAAAATGAGTCCACAAACAATAAACTCATTTGCTGTTACAACACTACTTTTATTGCAACTAATGGTTAAAAAGACTATTCAAATCTATTCGCCCAATCATAGAATTAAATAGAATTTGGAAGACTCCTTGCTGTAGTGTTGGCTTCACACTTCCACTAACATTGAAGAGTATTTTTGATGTTATTTCAGTTTAATCAAATAACTGGGTAAAAGCTGATTTCAGGATGCATTTTTTCTTCTCTGTGTCTTTAAATTTGACCAGAGATTTTATGTATTGTTTAATATTTTTGTAGAAAGTCCTGCTTCATAGAGATCAAATTTGTTTGTTCCCTTTGTGGGAGAGAAATTGTGTCACCATGGTTGCAGGTTAAGTATGAGAAAAGGTTTTGTGGGAGGATATTTAAGTGACATGTTTGTAAGTGAAGCAGCAGCAGCAGCAGCAAATTATGGATAAAATGAATGAAGTTCTTCCTGGCAGTGATGACATTTTAGAGTTTTCTTCTGTGTGAAAGTTTTCTTAAACTGCATGATCTCCTAAACCTTTCTTAAACATGCCATACTTAAAATTGAACAGATTTTGACATGATGTTTTAACAATAAAACATATGCTCATCCATATAAGGAGGAATAGAAACGTATCCCTCACACCTATTCTTATGATGAAATAAGATAAAAAATCAAGTTCCCAGAGAATAAAGGACTAGAAAATGCTGAATATAGTTTTGGGTGTATGGAAGCTTACCCAAATGTAGACCACTAAATCTTCTACTAACCTTTAATCAGACTCATTAATCGGGTAGTTGTTTAAATGACTTCTACTGTTTCCAGATTAGCAAACAGGCAGAAATGGTGGAGTAAAAATAATAGTAACTACTTGTACATGCTTGTATAGCCTAAGGATTGATATTAAGGAGTTACATATACACTTACAAAGGAAGACCTGTGGGAAAATAAGGTTTCAGAAGCTGTAAATTTCAGACAATTATGTGAATGTTTGACCTCAGGTTCTTATTTATGCAAGTTCTGTAGCATTATAGTCTAAATACTTCTAAATAGAGCTGCAATTGAAAAAGAAAGTGTATAATACATAATTGTGTTCAACTGAAAAACCACAGGTTATGTTTTCAAAGATGCAATGCAGCAAATACTAGGTTTTTGAAAATTAAATTCTTCATGTTTTATCTGCTAAGAAACTTAAAGATTCCTGACTGGCTGTTCGAAATCCAAATATCACAATAGTTTACAAATTGTTTCCCACTTCAGTAACATTATATAAAACCAACACAGTTATAAACAAAGCTAGTAAACTGCATGCTCATTTGTAATTGTAGCTTAGATCTGGAATTGCTTAAGTAAGGTAACACTGAAATCAATGTATGTGATAAAGCTTATTTCATCTTAATCATCTTAGTAAGAAAGAAAAGAAAGAACTTTTTTTTTTTTTTTTTTTTTTTTTTTTTTTTGTAGGGGATGTGAGGTGGTAGAAATCACTTGATAGACAATAGCTATCCCCAAACTTGGGGTCATGTCACAGGTTACCTTAGCATCCTGAGGATTTACTTTCGGAAGAATAAGTTGCTCTTTCATGTTAGGTTCATGAGCCATTGAAATAACATATCCACCTTATCTCTGCATTTTTTAAGCCTTTCTTCAACACTCCCTTGAACTACAGCAGAACTAAAGCTGGTATGCATGTTCTAACCATGAGGTTAGAACCTAGCTTGAGTGTGTGCCAGCTCCATCAATTGCCAACCATGTGCAGTCTTGCAGTATGGATATTTTGCATGGGCTCCCTTAATCAAGGTAAACTCTACACAGAAATAATTATATACAGTAGATGCTAACTTAATAAAGGGGTGTTGTCCTTTTAAGGGAACAAAGAAGTGATAAAGTGATAGTGTAATCCTTGTAAACAGAGCTAAAACCTCAATAAGCTAAGAAATAATGAAAAGTAATCAGCACTGTGTCAGGATTCTTGATTAATAAATAACTAAAACTCACAGCCTGCTGAATAAGGTTGTTAAGTTTAATGAAATTAGTTCTCAGCAATGTGAACTGGTCTCTCATTTAAAACAAAATAAAATCACCATTGCAGGAATTAGTTTTGTAATCTTACTCTGGTCCTCAAAACATTTTACTTTGCATTACCAAATCACTTAATGGTTTGGTAAAAGTTGGTAAAAGTGGTGATTTACAATATATCAGCACAATTTGTAGGTCAGGATAAAAGTGAAACATCTCTATTGAAAAACAAACAAACAAACAAAAAAACCACCAACAACAATTTATATCTATGATATTCTGGTTGTCTTCTGCTTCATTAACCACAAGGACTGATCTCATATTAGTTTTCTCTTTTTACATGTTTGAGAGGATGGGGGATACAGTAAGGGAGGTGGATTAATTGGAAATGCAGGATCAATTAGAGATGATTTGTCCATTTTCCACTACATTTATTTCCACATCTTGTTATTTCCTGCAGCACTGTCACTTATCTTATTTTTGTTTAAAAGAAATGTCTTGCATTTCATACATCCAAAGCTATGTTGTTCAAGGAGCTTGACAGAAAATTGCCAGTTATAAATAATTGCTCTGTGAAAGTTAGACAGCATCACCTAAATCTCAAAGCACAGCTGAACAGGCAGCATATTTAATGAAACTTTAACAGATCCAGAAATGTGGTTGACATGAACAAACTTTTATGATTAAATTAAGGATAAGGATTGTTTCTAGTCCAAAACCCCAAATTAACTACAGCAAAAACAATCCTAATGGTTCCAGCATGCTAAACAGGATTAAAGAAAATGTGTCCTAAAGCTGACAGTGATCACTGATCAAAACTTCAGGCTTTTTAGCCCTAAGGTAACCGAGTCAGATTTCATCACTGTAATCCTTAAGGTATAAAATAGGAATTGAACTTGCATGGTGATGCAAGCTGGCTATGAAATTAGGAGGCCTTGGCTCACAAAACATGAAAAGTTGGCATACTCAATGGAAATGATGTTCAAAGTAGCTCACAGTAAGAATGAGAAAAGCAGCTTGTACTGCTCTGGAAGAATAAACGGCATTTCTCTTTTTGCAGCACTCATACTCCATGCACTAATAAGTACTAGGTAAAAGAAAGTAAAATATATGCTAAAATAGTAATAAAAATAGTGATCCTTTGAAGTTTCTAAATGTTAAGAAAATGTCTATTATGAAATACCTGTGTGAAATATATTTCTGTGAAGAAATAAGTATGTAGGAAATAAAAAGTTATACCACATTTTGCATCATCTTTGCAAGGAAAGATATAACTAGCTACAAAAACTAGTGTGTTTTCCTAAAAAAAAAGAAAAAGGAAAAAAAAAAAAAAGAGTAAGAAACCTAACACTTGAACAGGATTTGGGATTTGAGTAAATGAATAAAAAAACACCACAATTTATTTTTGATAAGGATTTTTATTTTTGCATTCTTACAATAACAGTGAAAGTTCTTCAGCTGAATTTCAAAACAGGGAGAAATTCTGTCTTAAAAGCACCATGATAGATGCAATAATTCTTTATTTTAATTATAAATCCTAGATCTCTGACTCAGCAAGAGGATGAAAATTTGAAATGCATGTCCAGAGGAAGGATTACTGACTGAGAAGGGCTGAGCCATGAGCTCACTGTATCAGTTCTAATCAGTACTTTGCTTTTCAAAATAGAAGAAGAGCGTTGTTTCAGTAGGATTCTTCCTTGGTTATGGGCTAGAGAAAAGTCTTAAATACCTGAAATAATGCTGAATGCTTTTCCCTTCCCTGTCCCACATGGAAGGTGTAGGAAAAGCCTTGTAGTGTAATGACCATAAGTACTTTGTCTTTTATGAGACCTCTGCCTGTTAAGCAAATGGGGCACAAGCACGCTGACTTTGCATCCACAGGCACACCCAAGGGTGTGATCACAACTGTGGTGGTTTGCCCCAGCTGTCCTAACTCCTCTCTCATGCTCTCAGTATCATCCCAGCACTTGTCAGAAGCAGCAGCACAATTGACCGTCGCAGTTCAACAGAATTTACGTCCCCATTTAGTTCACTTCAGCACACTCTCAGGAATATTTTGACCCCAAAAGCTGTCACTTAATCATCCGTATGGCCAGATAAAACTCTGAGAGGCACACCCTGAAATAATATGGCCTTCTCCAACTATATATCTGACTATGGTCTTTTTATTTTTGAGGGACTTCATTGTATGCTGTTAGATGCCCTTGAAATACAGAAAGTTTAATAGGTACAAAATGCACTGTTGAAAACTGGCTGAATAGCCAGGCCCAGAGGGTGGTGATCAGTGTTATGAAGACTATTTGGATGCCAGTAACTAGTGATGTACTCTAGGGGTCAGTACTGAGTTCAATTCTGTTCAATATCTTCATTAACTATCCAGGTGACAGGACAGTGTACCCTTTTACTCTGAGAGAGCACCAGCACAGGCTGCCCAGAGAGGCTGTGAAGTCTCCTTCCTTGGAGATCTTCAAAAGCCACCTGGATGTGTCCTGGGCACCCTGCTCTGGGTGGCCCTGCTTGAGCTGAAGATTGGACCAGATTGACCCAGAGGGCCCTGCCGAACTCAGCCATTCTGAGATTCTGGGAATAGCTGGGCTGTGATCCCCTTATGTTTCTTCTAAACTGTTTCAATATGATGTGGACTTCTGTCAGCCATCTTTCCCCTCTGTGTTTTTGCCTGTTGAAGTTTAATAATAATAATAACAACAACAACAATAATAATAATGTTATGTATCTCTAAAGAGGAAAAAAGGGTAACAAAGGACTTAAATTAGAATGGCACAATAAAGAAGTGATGACGAGAAACTGACTCAAAACAAGTATGAGATAAAATATGCATTAAAAGTCGCAATTGAACATTACAATAAACTACCACCCAAGACATCTTGAGAATAGGTTGGATAACTGGGGGAGCGGAGGGTTAATATACTACAGTCCTGGTTGCTGCAGAGGCTGGAGCCTGGTTTGGGCTGCTGTGGTGCATATGCAAGAGCCGTATACCAGCCCTAAGTAATTATTTCCCTTTCCTACATACTCGGTGCTTTTCCACCAATCCACAGTTGGCATGTGCAGCAGGCATGTGTATGTAGCAGCTAAAGCATGAATGTATTATGTCTTGCCTTGTGGTCAGACGTGTGTATTTAGCTGCTAGTGATTCCACATGGGAAAAAGGCGTCAAAATGTAAATAGAAGGGAGGGCTGTGTGAAAACAGCCCCTTAGGGGAGGCTGTGAGGATAAAATGTGTGAGCAGCTAACACCTGAGCTGGGATTAAAGGAATGGAGAAAAGTTGGCCTCTGGAAAGTGAAGGTAGCAGGCCAGATTCACTGAACAAATAGATCCCTGACCAAGAATTAATTTAACACCCTGGACTTGCAATTCTGAACCTTGATGGTCTGTATATACTTACTGTTAAAATGTCATTACTGCTGGTTAGGCTTCTTCCCTGCCATCTATTTTGGAAAACAATCTCCAAAGTGTTCAATTTCTTGAAATAAATTTAGTAAATTTCCAGTGCTGGAAATTTGCTTATTTATGGGCACTTTTGCCTAAAAAAAATATTAGTATAGAATGGGAAGAACAGACCTTCCAGGAGAGGTGAAATTGTAGTAATGGATTTTATTTGCATAGGCTGCCTGCTTGCATTAAAGGCATTAAAAAGAGACGTGTGTTTCCTCGGCCCTACCTCCATACCTATCTCTGTCATAAAGTTAATTCAGTAGGAAGAGAATGATGCTTCTAGCTGGGATTTGGCAAGAAGCACTTTGGAAAATGGAAGCAGACCTTAACAGAGGTACTACAAGTTCTGTTGTATGCTGGACCAATTTTGAAATGGACATTAGAGGATAGATGAATTAATATCAGGAAACTGTTGCCTGTGGAATATTCTCATTGGTGTCTGGGAAAAGAGTGCTGTCGCCAGAGTTCTCAGCAGGGATAAATAAGTCAACTATTTAGTTGTCCATGTTACTGTGTGTATGCATATTTTATTCTTATTCTGAAAAATTCTTAAACATATTCACTTCCCGCTCTCCTAGTTTGTGCCTATCTCAAAGATTTTATATGTGGAAGCCATATAAAGAAGGTTCATGTAAAGATAGCTCATAGTTTTTCCACAGTTTAGAGTGGACTTCAGCTAGGTTTATTTATTTATTGAGAGGGGCCTTTGATATATTGTATCCGACCCATTTTGGCTGCCATTAGCCAGGTGGCAAAGGAATTGCAAAGGGTTCATCTGAAGTTGAAGTAGTAGAACCAATATACACAGTGGTTAATTAAATTGGCCAAATACTTTTGGCTGAAGCTTTCAGGGCTTTGGGGAAAGGTCTTATTAATTTTTTTCCAATTTACTTTCAATGATCTGAAAATGATAACCAGCACACTATTCCACTGCCTACCAAAATATTTTATCTGAAAATTTAAAATTGACCTCTGTAAGCAACCACCTGCCTATGTCTGCCTATGAAAATAATATATGGGGATCTATTTTCAGTGTGCTTTAATATAAAAGAATACTGTTAAACAATAGTTTATTTATTTATTTATTTTTAAGATTGCCTGCATTTTTACTGTACATTTGCAAAATTACAACAGTGTACCTCTTAAAACAATTATAAGGCCAAATTGCAGTTGCACTGTGCTTTTGTGGAACAGTAAACTTCACTGTAGAAGAAATTAAGACTATAAAATATGATAACATCACATAAACACATATGAAAAATATTTAATTCTCAACAAAAAGAAGAATCCTTTAGTGAAAGGTCACCAAAGCCACAATTATTTGTCTTCACAGATCTGTGCCTGTTGCTACTTTGCTTTCATTTGCTTTCAATATTTTTTTCCCATCTCAAGGAATTACTGGAGAGTGGATTTATATTTCAAGAAAATGTGTTTTCTGAGAAATTCAAGGAAACTATTTAAATGTTATCCATAAGTAGGATTAATTTAAAAGTGGAGGAGGAACCTGTGCTCCAGTAGATACACATACCGAGGTGTGCATATGCTTTGATGACTTTTTTACCCAAACATACTCTAGTGTTCCATTCCAAGTTTTTCTGGTAGGAAATTCAATTTCCTCATAAATTTTTATTTGAAAATAAACACCAGAGATTGATTTTTATTTTTATTTTTATTTTTATTTTTTCTTTATTTTTCCTAAGAACCCAATCCAGCAAAAGCATGTGGACTGGACTAGACCAACCAGTTCTGTAAAACACTCTTTTCCTACTGTTTCATTTAGGGTGGTAAATTTGGTGTCACTAAGCATAGCTTTTCAGTGTAACTCTGGACAGAAACTTTCTGCATTAGTTCTCTCTTCTTTGCTGAATAACTGAAAGAGTTCAATCCTGTATGTAGTCTATAGGGTAAATTACTTAAACTTGCACTTAAATCTATGTATTTTATTTTATTTTTTTTTTCTGATACAGAGCTCATTGACATCATTGAGGCCATCTCTAGCCATTTTCTGCTTCATACTTTTATCACAAATTTTAATCTAAATTATTTCACTTTCTAATTTTCCTTAAAACACTATGATATTGTACAGTAAGTAGTGATCCGAAATATGAAGCTTGCCAATGGATTATGTTTTGGACAAGATTTTACTGACAGTAATACTACCTGTTGTTATAGGAACTTTTGCTCTTTTGGGCATTACCCTCTATCTTTACCCTATTTGTTTACATAAAAATAACCATTGTAGGTTATTTTAAAGAATTAATGAAATTAAGGGGATAGGCAAAAGACAATCTAAAAATACTTAAGAATGAAAATATTAAATGCAAAAGAATAACAACAGATACAGAGCAGGGAAAAGAGAAAGCCTCGAAGTATGCAAGTGCTGCTCAACAATAGCCAAAACACTTGTATGTTATCAACACTGTTTCAGTCACAAATCCAAAACACATCACCATGGTGGCTGCTATGAAAAAAGTGAACTCCATCCTGGCCATACCCAGTTAGATAGTTTGTTGTTAGCTGTTTTCATATTGTTTCTTTCTTTTCTTTCTTTGTGTTCATTATTCATTTAATGTTTATAAATTAATTGCTTTTTTCTCCAACATCTTTCTAGAAACCTATATTAGAATAGTAAGCTTGTAATTTCAAAGGGGATTTTTTTTCACTTGTTAGTGTTGTTATTTTTAACCTGAAGAAGGCTGACATTTGTAATATGGGAGTCCAGATCTTAAATCTCTCCTCTATCTGATACAAAAACAGAGATTTCAGATGCTGGCTGCCTAAATCCCAGATGAAAACTGTAATTAATTGGTTCCATGATCATTTAAGTTTTCAGGTCTTCTTTGCTTTCAGCCATACACTTGACTTTCAATCTGAACTATCCTTTTGGGAATTTTCCATTTCAGAATTAACATGCTTCCATGAAAAGGCTCTCTTTTCAAAAATCAGAATTTCTTGATGTTTAACCAAAAATTCCAGACAAGTTCTAACCTTTTTCCAGCACCACCCATTTTCTACTGATAATAACTTGCCTAAAATCACAGTACAAATATTTGAAGGAGGGCATGCCTACACTGGCAGTTGCAGGCAGGTCTGAGCACACTTCGGTTGTGCTAGCTGAAGAAGGGCAGAGACACCCAATACATGGCAGAAATTCCAGCTACCTTAGTGCCATCCTTCACACAGCCTAAAATGACAGCTCAGAGCTCACTGTTAAGGACTACCTACGTAATTCACCAGCAGAAAGAATTTTTCTTAGTGTTAATCCTTGAAGAAGACAAAAGCACTGCTTTTCAAACCCAGACTTGGAATTTCTGCCCTTGTTTTAAAATATGGGAAGACCTGATTGTATCCAGAGGTGCAGGAGCAGCTGCAGTCAGCTGAATGGATCAAAGGGGTTATACTACTCTATGGAATATACTTGTTTCAGTGCCTCAGATTCAGTGGCACAAAATCAAAATGTTTTGTAAGATGAATAGAAATTTTACTTTCCCTCAGCTGTCAGCTTGCTTCCTAATCTTCCTATTCACTGTATAGTATATATTAATTTCTGTTACCTAAGTCACAATGCTACTTAGAACATGGTAGTTGTGCATGCGTTCTCCACTATCCTCTGTTTGCAAAATGCACTCCTTCTCCCAATGAACATAAAACCTTCAAATAGCATTTTTTTTGCATCCATTCCAAATGGTCACTGAACTGGGGAAAATGATGTTGCCTCTTATCTTCTGCCTCTTATCTGCTTAATGTGCATGTGGAACATTGGAAATGAGTGATTGTTTTCATTGCTTAAATTTTTGCTTAAACTAATTCCACCCACACTGATCTTAACTGGTAGATAAAGACAGGTATGCTGCTATACAAGGTAATTGTACAAAATTTCTATCCATAGTAGACTTATATATGAGACTTTTGTTGTTGTTGTTCAGCTACTGGTCAAGGCTTCCAGACTCTGGTCATGGCTTCCAGACATCAAGCTACTTGGCTGGAGCTCAGATCTCAGAAATCCCAGACAGATGCACAGCACTTTATCGTGTGAAGAATTGAGGCTGATTTATTAACCAAACCCCTCCCCACACCTCCATAAATCCATGTCTGACTAACAAAAAAGTCATATAATTAACAAGTGGCATGTAGAGCTGCAGAATCAATGAAACCCCATTTCCTGTGGACTGTTGCCTTGTGGTTGGGTGGCCTTGATGTCTGAGGTAGTAAACCTTGAAACTTTTCCTATGACATGAATATTTATAAGTGCTGGCATGCAGATTCTCGGGGGTCATAAAAAAATGTGAACTCCTTCTGCAGCCTTCCCCTCAGCCAGAAGCTAACATGGTCTCAATCCTCCGTTTGACCATCTGTTTCTGCAAAATGTATGGAAACAAAATAATCTTTGAGATCAATGTCCTTTTGTTTGATTTCAGTTGAAATCAGGCTGTAAGTGCCGAAGCTATTTATGAAACACACATGTGTATGTGCTGAGTGTAATCAGACAGCTTCTGACAGTGTAGCAAACAATACTGCATTTTTCATAAATGTACTTAGTGAAAAGTTAGAGTATATTTTTCATAATTCTAGATGTCATCATAGGGAAAATTGTTGACTTGATTTGTGTTTTGACAAGTTGGGATGGAATCATGGTTTGTGTCTCAGGAAATAATGCCAAATGAACTAACTGTCATGGAACTTCCAAGACACAGAAATAGGGTGACAGGTAATAAAGCAAGAGGTTACATGATTATGGAGTTGTGAAATTTAGATTAATTTTGAAAATGTTCTGAAGCATACTCTGACACTTATCTACAAACTAAATATTTGAAGAACACAATAAATGTTTTGGATTTCTTCCATAGGAACATAGTCTCTTCAAAAAATAATAAAATAAAATAAAATAAAATAATTTCTTATTATTTTAAAATTTTTGAGACCTTACAAAAGAAATTCAGATACTTTGACTAACAGTTTGAAAATCAAAGAATCAAGTTTTTACTGAAAAGCAATAAATAATTCTGATTGTATACACAATAATGATTTAGTACTGATTACAGCAGAAAACGTATGAGATATGAGATATTTTCTATGAGATAATATACCTTTGTGATGTATATAAATCATGGTTGTATTACATGGTTTATCAGAGGCTTTAGAAACTGTAAAATATTATTCTTGGCAGACACCAGTTTCAATGAAATTTGAACCTAAGTTTACACAAGTTCTCATAAGAAAGTCATGCTTTCATCAATGGAAAGCTAGAAATAAGACCAGCAATGACCCATTCAAAAAAAATATGGAATAGCCAGGAGAATGAATCCCTGGAAGTGGCACTGCTTACTTGCAACATACTCTCCAGTCACAGAAGCTCATGTGTAGCACAGCTTGCATTGTGCTTAGCTTTAAAATGTGGTAACACTGCAACAGCCCCTACTCCCTGCTGATGCTGCCTTGTGAGACTACTCTTTTGCAGGTTTCTGAGAATTTATGGAGAGATCTACTGAGACAGAGTTGAGTTATGTGGCCTCTGCTTCCAGGGCAATTATCTCATTTAGAACTTTCTATGTATTTGCCTCTTCAATGTGTGCTCAGAGTGATTGCAAACAGGCATATATGCACGTACACAAAGGAACAGGCACTCTGAAACTGCATCCTAGGAAGGCAAATATCATTTTAAACTGACAGATACATTTTCTAAATTTTATCCATCCATAGCCTCTGTATTTGTGAATGAAAAAGTTGTTTTGATAGCTGAACTGAATCCTGAGGTACTTTCAATACATTTATTTCACTCCTAAGGTAAAGAGCAGAGCAATGGGTGTTTATGAATGGAATAAGGGAATACGTACTCTGGTTGCCAGCAGCAATAGAAGAAAATGGCTATTTCAGAGAAGAAAGAGTCATTAATTATATACTTTATATATATATAATTTTATGTTGCAGTATGTATTCTATCCAATTTACTTTCTGACATCCTTGCTCTTTTCATTTGATCTTGCAGTTCAGCTGAGCTATATTCCAAAGTTTATAGTCTAGTCATTATTAAAATTCAGGAGTAAAAGGGATGTGTTGCAGAAGTGCTCATAATCAGGAGCCAGCATTTCTGAAATTGGTATGCCACATCTGTTCTAACTTCTAGTTACGAATAGTAATATCTTATGATTTTATGAACAGTAGGAAATACTAAGGAACATGTGGAAATGCATTTGCTATGCCATAGGCTACTTTTAATAAGCTGCACAAATATGTGCACGCTGATGCATCCACAAAATGTATCAGTAATATATTTTTTTTTTCCTTTTGCAATTTTGAGGAAGTCTTTAATATTTGAAATGAATCTTGCTAGACTTTCATAATCAAAGACATTATGCTTTGTAGTCTATACTGGAGTACAAAAGAACCCTTTGAAGTTCTTTGAGCATGTCTAAATAGAAACAATGAAGCCTATAAAAAGTCTGTATATAAAAGGCATAGAGTAGTTGTCAAAAATATATTTTCTGTTCTAAATCAAGTTCCCGTTGCTTTTATCTAAAATCCAACTCAACATGCAAATTATTGTTTATTATGAATAATTATGAATAATTTTTTTCAAAAATCTGAGTTATATTGTTAATCCTTTTAAATACATCTAAAAATACCTTCAGTTTCCTAAAGATATATGTAAGAAAGACCTGTAAAAAAACAATCAAATTTCCAATAAATAACCCTGCAAATCCTGAATACATTAAAAATGCACTTAGTCTCATGTGACATATAATTTAATTTGCCAAAAATAATGATCCAGTTTATAATAAGGTACTACTGAAATATTCCTGCCCAAGAAGTGTCAGAAAGGCATTAGCATTATTAGGCAGACTCACAGTCTCAAAATTAGCATAGTGCAGATATACCTCATTTAACAGAGTCCTTTAGTCTGACTGTTTCATTAATCAACACCTGAAATTTAACCTGAATAAGAATTTGTGTTGTGGAATTCCTATACTAGCTATGACTGTGCAATTTAAAAAAATTTTTTTTTTTTTTTTGGAAAACTACTCTATACCCTTGTTTTCCGTTATAGTTTTCCATTCAAGCTATTGCAGCAATTTGCATATTACATTGACCAGGCAGATGTTTTCATGCTTACTTGCAGCAAAAAAAGAGCCCTTCAAATACTTCAAAGCTTATTGAAATATATTTATTTTTTTTAAAAAAGGGAGTAGTCTACAAAACATATTTGCACTGTGTGCAAATATGGAAAGTCTTAGACAAGTGAAAATTAATTATTTAATACCTTTGAATATTTTTATTCCATCTTGAATACTTGAATATTTAACTATTTTCTAACTTAAAATTTCAAAATAAGAGATTTACTTGTGCTGGCTCTTTCTAATCATCAGATTCATGTTAACTAGCATGAAGTTAATTATAGTTTCCAAGTTCACCAGACTATTTTTCCTGTATCTGGTGAGCATGGAATATTGTCACTAACATCTCTAGGAATCTGACCCTCACTGACATCTTTAGGAATCTGACCTAATAGTTTGATACATCTTTGGCAGTTTATCTGATGAAGTATATAAAAATTTAAACTAGACACATTAAAAATAATCCCTTTAAATAAAAGTTTTTCAAAATGATTTCAGAGCCTGATAACTATGAAAAGAAATAACCAACTTTTTACATTCCTTTCATAACAAAAGTAATAGAATGATAATTAATGTTGGGCCCTACTTTTCAAGGAAAAAGTAATACATCTTAATTAAACAGCATAGAGATGTGCAAATATTTGTTAAGTTTTGCCAGAAAATGGTTCATCTGAACAAAGAGTATGGCACAGCACAGTGTATATTAATGAAATATTCTGCCTAGTTGATACAGAACTTGTGAGAAGCTCAACTGAGTAAATATATCCCCAAATAAATAATTAGATTATTATGGATAGTAAAATCTTTTCTGTGAGGAAAGGCTGAGAGAGCTGGGACTCTTTAACATGGAAAAGAGAAAGCCTGGGGCAGGGGATCTTATCAATGTCTATAAATACCTAAAGGGAGGCTGCAAAGAAGACTCTTTTCAGTGGTGCCCAGTGTGAGAGCAAGAGGCAGCGGGTACAAACTGAAACAGAAGTGGTTGCCTGTGAACACCAGGCAGCACTTCTGTACTGTGCGGGTGACAGAGCACTGGCACAAGCTGCCCAGAGATGTGGTGGATTCTCCTTGGAGATCTTCAAAAGCCACCTAGACATGGTCCCAGGCACCCTACTCAACAGGGCCTTGCTTGAGCCGGGGTTGGACCAGATGCACTCAGAGGACCCTGCCAACATCAGCCATTCTGTATTTTCCACTTTTGATCACTGTCAGTAACAGAATATAGACTAAGTAGACTTTTGGTGTGACTCTTGTTTTTATTATATTTTCTACCCTTTTTCTGTAGTTGGAATTGTATTCCATTGCAGTATTGAAGACTATACGCTGAGGGGACTGTGCATGTGTTTTCCAAATGCCTAGCATAAACAGGCACCAGTCCTTGGTAACTCATAGGTGCTGCCCTGTAAAATAACAATAACATGATTAATAACACACAGTATGCACTTTTTCAATTTCTAAAGTAAACCTGTGGGGTTTTTATTTATCAATGCAAGGAAATAAAAAAGAACTTCCATCCAAGCAATGGCAGTGGAATTCAAGGGGAAACTTGGGCGTTAAATTAATATTCATGAAAATGTGATCTTCTGGAAGTTTATTGAAGCTAACATAAACTAGGAGATTTGGGCTCCACCCCAATACCTCAATATACATACAGTATTGCCCAGGTCCTTCACCAGATCACAGTGTACTAATGTTTCCTGTGCAATCTTCAATTTATGTGCTTTTGGTGTATTTGATTGTTTATTTGTTTAACCCCAAAGTTAAATGAGATATGTGCTTCAGTAACATGACTATGGATTTGGATTTCAGTTTAAACATGTGAAAAGTGTTAATATGATTCGTGTCAGTATGGAACTGCCTTAACATGATCACAGCACCCTCTTCTGCGGTTCGGACTCCAGCTTCAACAACAAATGACATCTGGGAGGGTCCTGCTGGCATATGCAGGACCTACAAACAAGGATTCCAGGAGCTGGAGGGGCAACCAGAGCCCCCCCCGACTGGGCAGCACTCAGCACGTGCCTCTCCCAGGGATGTGGTTAAAAAGTTTGTTAAAGATAGAATTACTGTGCCTGGTAGTTTTTCTCTGTTTTTTAGTTTGTGTTAATCGTGCTTTCTCAATTTTTTTTAATCGAACTTTTTTATGTTAAAGAAGGGGGAGATGTGGGAGTGTGGCCATGGGGGTCGACAAGCCCCATGGTTGGTGATAACATCAGGAATGCAAAGAGTTTAGGGGTGATTCAGGAGACCCCTTACCATCTCAGGTTACTTGTTCTCCGGCTGTTGGGGCATGGAACAGTGGTAAAAATGTTATTAGAACACTTAATACCTAGATATGGGATAATCCAGTACATTGATTCTGATCAGGGCATACACTTTACTTCTAAAATAATAAAATTATTATGTCAATCATTAGGTATTCAGTTGGAATACCACACTTCGTGGCACCCACAAAGCTTGGGGAAAGTAGAAAGAATAAATCAAACAATAAAACTACAATTGGCTAAGTTAACAATCAAGACAAAAATGCCCTGGACAAAATGCTTACCATTGGCACTGTTAAACATTAGAACTAAACAACACAGTGAGACTGGATTATTACCATATGAAATGTTATATGGCATGCCTTATTCTCAAGAGATGCCCCTAAGGAACAATGTAGTTGAGGATTGTAGTATCCAGAAATATATAATTACCATTGGTAGAAGATTAAAAGCGCTAAGAAAAACTGGAATGATGGCTCAGACACCACCTTTAGGATTTGCAATTCACCAGTTAAAACCAGGAGATGGGATTCTACTAAAAACATGGGAAGAAGGAAATTCATCTCCCCTCTAGGAAGGACCCTTTCTTGCTTTATTAACAAGAAAACAGCTGATATTTATTAACTGTTATCTATTAACAAGGAAACAGCTGTGAGCACTGATGAAAAAGGATGGACACGTGTCACAAGTAAAAGGTCCAGTGGAAGAGCGGAAAGTAACATTGGAACCAGGAGAAACTAATCAGATGGACTTGAAGAAGCCTTCATCAAAAAGTATAAGCTAAGTTGCTGTGGGAATTTTATTATAAATACTCCTTTATTGTAATTACTCCAAATTTATTGTAATTACTCCTGTAAAATTAGTATACAGAGAAACTCCTGAATAGATACCTATTAAGGGAGGAGATTTATCAATAACAGGGATCAGTTAAGCATTATCCCCTAAAGGTAACAGTAGGCTATCTGCAGTGTACACCCCTTTAAGATTAAGGAAGAGGGCAAGACTGGATAGGGAACTGGTGCTCCGGCTGGGAAGGTCTGCCAAGGACTGCAACCCCTTTGGGCTGTGACCGCCAATCACCATGGCCCTTACCGGACCTCTTCTAGTCCTACTTGGGGTGAGTTTTTTGGCCCAAGCTATGGCCAACAACTGCGGTCAATGTACAGTAACTACTAGAAAAGGATGGTTGAGCTCCCAAACATTAGTGTATCATACTGTCTATGACTGTAAAGGCCAGAAAATAGGAAGCTGCATTTTTAACCTAACTCAGTATGCTCTACGCAAAGAAGGTGACAGGACTGTATGTATGATCCAAAAGAACTGCCTTATCAATATTGGGTAGAAATGAAGACAGATTCGAAAGTAGGCAAATTAATTGGAACAAGTGAAGTTGTAACCACCCTGAATACCTCAGTGTCGATAACCCTTGATGCCTGTGATATTATAAAGGAAGACCCATATACTGATTGTGGAAGCCTGAGTTGGAGGAGATACAGTAAGCAGCCCAAGTACATTTGTCCTAGAAAGGGTGGAACAGTAGCTTCTACATGTTACAGTGACTGGATAAGAGATTATCCATGGGACAGGAGTTATCATTACTGTGGACCCTCATATTGGGGTTGTGCTTGTTGGAGTATGGATCCTGGGGCTATAGGACCCCAATATATATATATATATGCTTAATAGAATAATTAGTTTGCAAGCTGTAGTAGAAATAGTTGTGAATAAAATCAGAGATGCACTCAGATTAGTTGCAAAAAATACCAATATGAGAACTGCTTTGTATCAAAGTCACTTAGATTAGATTAGATTATTTGCTAGCACAAGAAGGAGAACTCTGTGGGAAATTTAACCTTATTAATTGCTGTTTAGAGGTTGATGATGGAGGAAAAGCTGTGAATGAACTTGTAAAAAGAAATGAAGAAAATTGCACATGTCCCAGTTCAAACTTGGAATGAAATCAATTTAAGAGAATTATGGAGGGACTTTATGGGTGGTGATTGTCTTACTATAATCAGGATAGTTGTATTGGGAATATGTGGAGGGTTGTTAATAATTCCATGTTTAATACCTTGTTTTACCAGATTAATACACTCAGTTATACAAGGAATGCAAATATTTGTGGTACCTGTTGACCCAGAACCAGGGAAAGGGAAAACCCATTCCCTGGTGATAATAAAAACAAAAGAAGATCCAAAATTGGTACCAATTCAGCAAGTATTGACTCAACTGGGAGAGAGAGGAAAAAAAAAAAAAAAAAAAAAAACACAAATCAATACCATGAAAAAAAGAAATGGGGGATTGTGAAAAGTGTTAATATGATTCGTGTCAGTATGGAACAATGCTAGGGCCGCATGATGAAATATAACCTTCTATTTAAGAAAAACAGAGTGATTAGTGCACATAGTTTTTGTATCATGCAAACGAAGGCTACAGCAATTTGTGTAAATACAGGGTTTGAAGGGCGAACATTGAGACTCTAGTCTGGGAGATAAGAGGACCAAGGAGGTTTTTTTTTTTTTTTTTTTTTTTTAGGAAACTGCTGACTTTTGCATGGGACGCTGCTTAAGTGTCTGATATCCAGCAAAGAGATCCACCAAATAAGGAGAAAGGGGGAGTTTAAGGATGACTGAAGGACAAAGCCTGGGAGGAAGACTACAAGCCTTCAGCACAAGAGACCCCCAGAAAGACCACCAGAGACTGATACACATGCGTCCTGAGAGGGTTTGGATTCTGGGAACTAATTATAATAACCCTGTCTTTTCTAGGAATAGTGATGAATATGTATTAGTCTAGGAGCATAAAAATCAGCCTCCTGATGTAACAGGTGTGCATCTTGGTGGAGCAGAGGATCCCGGTGCACCCAGCGCTGTTTGCTTGCCTCTATTCACTTAATAAATTACAAACTTTAATTTTAATCCTATTTGGGACTCCGTCATTTATCACAAACATGTTTCAATAACATTATTCTATGATGTAGTCTACTTCTGGCTCAGGGAAATTCCTGTGCAGTTGGAAAAATACACCAGTGAAATGTTTCTCACACCTTTCTTATGCCTCAGCTAGTGGTTGAAGGTGCAGGACATCTAGGACATGCTAGACATCTGCTAGGACTCAGAAAATCTGCTCCTTTGGTACTGTTATGTAACACCGATGTGTTCATAAGAAATTTGCACTCTTTCCCCTGATGATTTCATCAACTAAATCAAGGTTTCAGATGACATGACCCCTTAAACTTATGATACATGATTACGTTACTTAAATAATTCAATATTCTTGACACGAGATGAGATGAATTGTTTTATGGATTAATAGATGGGTGACCATAATGTTTATCAGAATGAAACAGAAATGAATTGCCATTTTGTTTGATCATCTTGACAATTCTTCTAGAATATGTTCTATTGTTTTTGTGCCATAACTCTTAATTGACCCACATTCTCCCCTTCAAAATATTTTTGCTTAAGAAAATAGATGTAAGGTTTCTCTCACCAGGCTAGCAAATGAATAGCCTGTAGTAATTTTTAAAATCAATTTTAGTCATTTTCTAGCTGCCTGCTTTTAAAAGTTATGTGGCATATCAACATATATAGCACATCACTGTCTAAATTTCAGTCTTTACCAAGGACTCTTATAACAGATGTCACTACTGTCGCTAATGCCCTTCATACTTGTGATAGCTAATAAACAGTGAAATTTCTTCAAGGACTTAAAACATTATGTCTATGCCTACATTGTAGAACATATTTCTATTAAAGTCAAAGTGGCCATCTATCAAAAAGTAATTTTAGTATTTCCTGTGTTCTTTACCTTATCATAATTATATGAAAACATTTTAATGTGTGTTGGTTGGTTTTGCTTCATGTTTGAATGGGTGTAAAGAACTTCACCAATAATTTTAAGCTATTCCTCACTTAGTGAGTTAACGAAAACAAAATTTTTGTATTGTATTCTGGTAATAGTCATGCTGCAGAACAAAGTATATCCCAAAGTTACAGGGTTTATCTCTGGGCTTTTATACATTATGTTTTGAATTCTCACATTTATTTAATATTTTACAATTCTGTGGGGCAAAATAATTATTCCAAAATGTTTACTTGCTAGCAAACTGTCTTTCAGACTGCTGTCCCAAATGCAAGAGCAGAACTTCCTGCAATCTGATGGCACTGGACACTGTTTTTATTCTCCTCCTTAAGGTCAGAAACTTGTGTTTTGGCAGCCAATTAAAAATAGAACAAAGTGGACTGCTCTGAAGAACTGCAGCCAGTGTTTGCTATTTGCCTAAGCTGTGTTAGCTGTTGGCAGTGAATAAAAGCTCCAGGAATGGCACAGCTCTTTGAATCAAAAAAAAAAAAAAAAAAAGATCTCTCAACAGACTAAAAACAGTGGGGTTTTCCCAGCTGGCATTCCTGGTAGACCTGCACAGTCAGTGGACAGACATTGCAACTTGTGAAGCAAAGCAGTCTTAAACACAGGAGTTAAAAATCCTGCCTCCTCTGCTATCCATGGCAAAAATCCCAATGGAGACAGGATTTCACCGTGTTTATCCAGGCTCCAAGATACTCCTTGATGCTTATAGGATCCCAATATGCAAAGGACTGCTGTAAAAGTTCCTTTGACAGCAATTTCTCATCTACCAGCATAAAAGCTGATCCTGGCTTGTTTTGGCACAAATGTTAGCAGCCAGCAAAAGCCAGGGTTGCACCCACCAGACCCAAGACTTGTGAGGCATGAACATAAATAATAACGCCATTTAACCACCTCTCATAGCGCTGGCTTTCATAAAATGTATCTCAGCTTATCCAAAGATCTGGACAATTTCTTCTAAAAAATGACTTAAGAACTGAGAAATTACTTCTCCAGTATACTACGTGTTAGAGAATTCATGCAAGTGTGGGGTGATATAAATGTTTTGTTAACACTCATTTAGGATTACCTTACATTACTCAGAACTGGCAAATCCACAGGCAAGTTACATGGCCATCCTAAATACACACCAAGAGAGCGTTCATGCTACAATGCACCAGTAAGGCCGGCAGGTCATCAGTGAGGCAAACATGGAATAGTTCACAAGAATGACTACCCTCTGGAATGTAACTCTGGCTCCTAATATCTATTAATTTCTGCACTCCACAAGGGCTGGCGTGTTTCTGAAGCAGACTGGCATACCACAGGAAAAAAATGACACTTACTTTTGTTTGTATGATGTGAAGATGAAAATTTGATTTGAGGCTATTTAAGTCTAATCAGCAAGTAAATATGACAGGCAGGCTTAACAAACTTCTGAGCATAGGAAAAACGAAAAACAAGATGCACAATTCTGTAACCTAATCATATGCATATATATCAGCCAAAAGCTTCAACAAAGCCTCAAGTCACAGAAAAACAATTTTAATAAAACTGGTTATTCTAGACTGTTGAATTAACTAGGACATAGTAAACAAATCTAGTATGTGAAGTTATAAGGCTTGCGATACAGCTCCTTTATGTTTGAAAGAATGCAATGGTAAATGTGAATCTGTAAACAATTATGGAGAGGAGGAGTGCTCTAACAAACCTTTTCCTTTCTACAGCCCTTCTGAAGTCCACACCCACCTCTTCTGCTGATATGCTGAACACCTGTGTGAGAGATGGTGCTTTTGAAAAGGGGTACCCGAATAATTTTGGTATGTTGATCTTCTTCCTTTAGTGACTCCCTATTTTACTGCATACTTACCTTTCTTGGTACATTTGGATGTCCTTATTTGAGTCATGAGTATATTTTTTCTGAATAATCTCATGCACAGTTGCACACATTTTTTATAAGCCTGCTACAGTTTTGTCCCAAACAGCATAAGTGCTAATGTGTGAAAGAGAGGCTGAAAGGCCTCTCACACACCTGCAATGTGTTTGTGGCTGAAGGGAAAAAAAAAAGTGAAATAGATCATAGTAGCTTATTGTTTTACCATGGCCAGATGATTAATCCTGCAAGAAAGGGGAATAAACTGAATGTCATAAAAGCTATAATGTCATAAAACTAAAAACTAAATGACATAAAAGATAAAACATTAATTTGCAGGAATGATATTATTTGTGATTTTCACGTGTTCTCACCTCACACACATAGGATTCATTTCTTGCTTTTTCACTCTCAGTTTTTTATGATTTTCTCACTTTTATAATCTTGCCTATAATTATTTCATATGAAGATCATCTTCTGACTGGTAGGTTCTGTAGAGCCAAAGGGCAAACCATTATTGTTACTAAAGGTGCCATTGTATCATTAATGCTCATGCAAAAATTAGAAAGTAGTTTTTTTTGTTTGTTTGTTTGTTTGTTTTTAATATGCTCTCATTGTGCAAGATCAGGCACAATTGCATTGAAAACATCCAGTTTATTCCCTTTGATGAAGATTTGGAGTGGCTGAATCAGCAAGAACATTTGAACCTGTGGTGTCAGGCAGTCTAAGCTTGCTATATTAAGATATCTCTTTCCTGATTGTTTTTACCTGTGTTATAAAACAGTTTTATTTCATAAACATGCAAAACTAGCTGTGCTCTATGACCCATCCCAAGCTGTAGATCCAAGATACAATGATACAAGATGCATAAACAGACTGACTGAAGAACTCAGATTAGTTTGTGCAAACAGGAATTCACATGTTGTATGATTACAGGATTAAAGGAAAGCAAACAAAAGCTACCGTGTATTGCAATTTATTATATATTTACCATAGTTATAGGCAACTTGATTTTCAAAATTTATTGGTTTGGTAGAATTTTCAACATCTAGTGAGTTAGTATTTATTTAGATTCACCTAAGCAGACTGGGATACATTTCCTATAACTCTGAACCTTAACTATGTAGACACCTGCATTTGAATTAATTATATTCATCTACAGTTGTAGGAGAGAGGAGGAAACTTTCTAGGCATAATTTCTCTCACCTATTTTAAATGCCTGTTTTAAAAGTAGAAGAATCATACTCTGCTGATGATAGAGGTGAATCACTCAGAATCAGGTTTAGATAGATGAATGATTCCTTCTGCAGAATGTCAGAGAAACAAAGTGCTCTAATTGCTCAAGGGAAGAAGCAGAAGACTTAAAAAAGAGCATCCTCTCCCTTAAGAAAATCTTCAGTATTTTAACACAACCTTTAGCAATAAGTATGTAGCATCTATCTTGGGGTACTAAAAAGATATATCTATAAAGATATTTTTTAAGTGTGTTTTTGTTGCTGTCATAGAAACTAGCATCATGGATTAATCAATTTCTTCTAGTATTCAGGGTGGAGGAACTCTAGATGGAGCTGTAAACAAACTTTGTTATGGAGCTTTTATCATATTTATTTAGCCAATTGGACATGTAATGCAACTGTTAAAGTACTAAGATTTAGCGGTTCAGTTCATGATAATTTTGCAAAACTTTCTTAGCCTGACAAAATTACTAAAGGAACGTAGAAATTATAGTGATTAATTTTCAGATGCTTTTCTCTCTCTTTCACTTGTAAAATTCATTGCCTCAGACTAACATCTGTAGAAATCAGCAGGATGAATGGATGGATGGAGGTTAGTAGCTAAACTGATCTCAGCAAATGGCCAAATTCCTGCAAACCAGTTAATTTGGTGCCTGTGAAGAAAATGCTAATCTACAGCACTGCTTTGTTGACATGTGCATAAGTGGGTAGATTTATTTTCACAGAAGTTCAGTGATGGGGATACTAACTAGCATGAGAGAGGGATCAAATTTCAGTTTATATTTTCTGAGTTAGAATAAGAGTTTGATGTTATGTCTTTCGTGCCCTAAGAAATGGCACAGACGGTGGGCAGTCTGTCAGGATTATTTCTCAGTCTCTCAGATTGGAACTGTTGATTTTTATAGAAATAAAACCTAATTTCAGGAGTGGTTTAAACTTCTCTTTTCCATGGTCTTATTCAACATCATGGTCATGGGACCAAAAACCAAAAAAATCAGTGTTTCACATTTTGATGGTGTGTGTGTTTGTGCATGCCTATCCTTACCTCCTTTTTTAATCATTCAATGTCCGATTTAGCTTGGACAAGGCAGGGATGATAATGGCTGGGTGAATGGCTAAAAGTATGAGTTTTTGAGTAAAATAAGAAACAAAAACTTTTCTAAATCTAATTTCAGCCCAACTTTTTTTTTTTTTTTTTTTTTTTTTTTTTTTTAATGAAGATCTTAGTGAGTATGCTTTCAGAGCATCTTCAGGACACAACAGAACATATGAGTACAGAAACCTGTTGGGGTGAAACTCATCTCAACATGACCAGAATTTGAGAAGAATTGCAAATGCACAACAGCATATAAAGCAAATGCTATTTCAGACCCATACACACATTCTGGATCACAGGGAATCTGAGTATTATCTGAGTATTTATTCTTCAGAATTCCTGTTCTCCAAACCTTCCACTAACAATTTTCTCTGTGTCAGAGGAGGCAGTTTTTTCATTGCCTTCTTCACAGACACATTGGTGTTAGATTACTGACAGCTGTTTTAATCACAGTAGGTGACTAACCATGAGTTGCATTATATGGAATTCAACTATTCTGTTTTACTTTCTCCAATATAACCGCATAAAGCAGTAAAATATGCTAATTATAAGGGAAAATCTTGTGGTACATATATTACAAGAAGTGGCACTTCAAAATTTTGTTGTATGAAAAAAAAAGACAAAGTAATATGGATTTTACTGGGAAAAGAAACAAGCCAAAATGACAGTTCACCACCTTTAAAATTAATTAATTTCTGAAGGTCAGATCTGGAAGACTAATATGTTACTTAATATGTTCATTAGTGGTAAAATTGTAATTTCACTTTGAGAAGCCTTGTGGTAGTAAGCAGTTAACCCAGCACACTGGAAAAAATCATAGCAGAGAACGGAGTGCTCTTCACAAGCCTTGTTATTGAGAGTTGACAATACAAGAATCCTGTGATATTTTACTTCTGCTTTAGGTGGTGTGACTTACAAGAGCTAAGATGCAATTTTGAAAATATGAAAACAGTAACATTTTCATACTTTTTATCAACACTAAGAGGGTGTTTTAGGATTGGCATCAGCCTATTGAAATTCATCATAATAATTATTATATTTTTTAGTAGAGCTCTTATCATTATTGCAATTAATTTGAGTTTTGTTTTACTCTTTGAAGGAGAAATATATTATTCAGTATCCAGAACAACCCAATGTGCAAGCTAATCAGAGTCCTTTAATGAGTGCATATGCATTCTAGTTAGGTGGTGAGGGTGACACCACTTTCTGTAATCTATATTTTATTTGATTTATTTTTGAATCTTTGCTTTTCTGTAGTTAAGGTGAAAATGTGCTGGTTTGTGTCTTTAAGGAAGCCTCTTTGATTTTGAAGTTCAGTGCATTGAGAAATGAATGACACATTATTAATTTAAAGGCAAAGTTTCAGTTTTTAGAATAAGAAGCTTTGTTTTCTAAACACAAGCTCTTTTGGTATGCTCAGAGAAGTAAAAATCTCTAAGATAACTACCACTTTTCATTTCCCTCTTTTCTATTGTGGTGTCCTTAGAGACACTACATTATTTCAGTTCTTCTTGGAGGACTTTATAGTGAAAAACAACCCTGGTGGAGGACAGTGTAACACTGGCATAGCTGCATACCATATTTTTTCCACTTTGCACCACAAGAGAATGAATATAATTTAAAAGGTTTATCAGGCACTGGGTAGAGTGCCAAATCCCAGACAAACCTTTTCTTAATTCTGCATGTGCCAGGAAGGTAATTGATAATGGATTGGTAGTAAACTGTCATGCCAGGGGAAAATACTGGCTTGACACAGAAGTCCCAAAAGGAAAAAGAAAAGCTGCAGCTTAGGAAGGCTATTGCCAACAAGCAATGAGATCAAGTAAATGAGTGCAGCTGCCAAGCAACAATGTTTGTGACATTTTTATGTGTGTGAGTCTGTTTTTCTAATTCTGACTTTTGTAACTGAATAATATACCAATGCTAATTTCTCCAATCAGGTCTCCTGAGGTGCTTTCTCAGTGACACTGTGATCACTAAATAAAAGTCATAGGAAAGGCGAGGATGAGATTTCATTGATGTGATTTCTCACAGGGCTGGATAAAACACAGAGGTCCTACACAGAAGTAAAAATTCATTTTCCTCCCTTCCAGGATAATTTTTTCATAGAAAGCTACATTTATATTCATGGTCATTCTTTATTTAACACAATCCATACTTTCATATTTCAGGTATGAAACTCATTTCATATTTCAGGTATGTTCACCATGCCACAAAACAGTGCTGATCCTTCTGCTGAAGTAGAATTAACTGCCTCGTTAGGTTGCTGCTCTGTGGCCAGAGAGAAATGACGTAGGTTTTTGGCTGATGCATTACAGCCAAACATTAAAAAGCTAAATATATATATATATATATATTTTTTTTTAAAAAAAAGGAAAGACACAGACACATAAACATTTAATATGGCAGTAATCTTTTTATTTATTTATTATGGTTTGGGAAACTATGATATAGTAGTATATAATGTATCAAATTCAGTTCTCCCCAACTGAAGAGAGTCAGTATGTAATACAGAAAGTTTTCAAACTGCACTCAGAACCAAATTTATAGGAAATGAAAAAGCTGTGAGAACTAGGAGAAAGATTTTGGTAAAATACTAGCTTTATCTTTTTCTAGGACTTTTGCAGGTCTTCTAATACAAGCCATTAATATGCTTTAACTTTATTTAAAAAATATATTTGATTAAAAATTTTACTTAAAAATTACTCTCTGTTGCCTTCTATATATATCATAGGCACAGAAGCAGCTTTTATTTTTTCCCCCATCAGCAAAGAAGTCCAAGGAGAAAAAGAACAATCTGGACTCTACCTAGAACTTGAGATATGAACTAGATCTTCCATTCTACCAAATATTTCCAGGCAATTCCAGAATATATTGCTTAGTTTCTGTCACACTTCAGCTTGGCTTGGCAGTGTTCACATACCTTACAAGGCAGTAGTGAGGAAAACTGCAGAATATGCTGTGGAGAGCTCAACTTTACAATCACTCACATGGTATAGACATCTTGTATAAAATCTTACAGATCTGATGGTATGGCATGGAGAGCCATACATAAGAGGTGTTGTGGTTTGGCTTTAATGGTAAGTGGTAAGCCAGTTCCTAAATTAGCACAGTATAATGGGTCCCACATAAAATATAGTAGGTTTTTTATGTTTGAAAATGCAGTTTTCAGTCAGAAAATGCAGTTATTATTTTCTGTGATAAAAACTTACTATGTAATAATGAAGATGCTGAGTTTAACTTTCAGTGTAAGGGGCAATCTTACACATATTCATAACAGCTGAAGGACTTCAACTCTACTGGAAGAGAGAAATTGGCACAGGTGAAGGGTCATTTTGCACATATTCCTAACAGCTGAAGACCTTCAGCTGTGCCAATTTCTCTCTTGCAGAAGCAGAGAAAAAGCAAAGTTTCTTACACACTAGCTTGCCTTCCTTTGCATGCCCGTGCAGATGATAATTTGAAAGCTGAAATTTAGTTTACCAGATCAAGCTATTTTTAAAAAACTCTCCTGGAGCTGGTGTTGTTGTACCTTATTCTGAGATTTCTGATTAATAAATATTTTAACTTGTTTCTCTGAAAAGTAATTTTTCTGCTGAGGGGAGTATGGTAGAGACACTTCTGTGATCTGCCTATATTGATTCCTTATTAAGCCACAGTAGTTGGTAAAGCTTTCCAGTGTGTGTTTTTGTCTAAATATCATAAAATCTCTGTTACATGTTACTGTTTTTGTTGCCTTTAATTACAGACTTGCTTCCTTTTCACTTTTAGTAGATACTGTTGTTTTCCTGTTCTCTTGTTGCATCTTAAAACAAAAAGCCTTTGTGAATACCAGAGTAATGTAACTTGCAATGTTATATTTACAAAATATTAGTGATATAATTTACTCCTAAGTAAGAAGTAATGAATTAAACTTGTTTTTAGAATACATGATAGTGCATTCTAAAAATTTTGAAGGCTAGGGATATATTTTTCTCAATTAGTTATTATCTTTGCCTGACCATAGCCTTAGCCATACCTTGAACTTCTGCATTACCTTAGCTATTTCCTTTGCACAAACCTATCACTTCAGACTCTATTTTTATTTTTAAAACAACAAAATACTCACAAAAAAAACCAACCAAATTTGTATTTGTTATAAACCCAAATAAAAATACTATCTGGCACTTAATAAATGAATTGTCTTTCTCACAAAACTCAGTATGTTAAAAATATTGTGTTATGTAACTTCACAATGGGAAGTGTGTGAGAGCTATTTTTAAAGAGTTTATCTGCCTATAGTGATTCTTTTTTTTGGTATACCTAGAAATGAGCAATAGTGTAATAAAAAGTACCATAGTTTAAAAAGATGTGAAGGGTTAAATAATGTTCCTTTTACCATTTTATGCAAGCCCAGGTGTGAGAGGTTAATGGTGATTACTGCAGTTTTAGGCTGCAAGCTGGAGGTAGTTTGTTCCAGCCTAAATCTGGGAAAGGCTTCACTCCTCTCAGTCTCATCTTTTATGCAACTTCTTGGGTTTTCTGGAATGAAGAGTTGCAGTATCAAAGCGTTTGCAGTTGGAAAACTGAAGGTTTGATTTATTTACTTATATTTTGTGGTAGTGTTGGTGGCAGCAGCTTGTGTTTTGTTTAGGGGGTAAGGGAAGAAGGAGTTAGTGTTGGAGAGACATCTCAGGACTTTTAATAAAAATGCCATAGGTAAGAAGAAAGGTGAATCTAGGTTATACTTGGCAGGTGTGTTCTGGAGGAGAGCAACTTTCTGTTTACATGGGCTTAGTGCTCAAGCATTGGCAGTACTGTAAATAGTCGGAGTGGTGGAGCTTGGCTGGGAATTAGGAATCCTGGGTTTTGCACTTGTGTCTTGCTCTGGCTTACAAAAACTTTCATATACTTTAGGATTTGTGAAACTGAGTTCTTATGATCCAAGGTCTGTTTTCAGTCAAAATCATCAAGGGTAAGGAATGCAAATTGTGAAGGTCTATCCCTGTGCTAGATGCAGCTTGTTTTAACACAAAGCAATTTCTCAGTTCCTACGTAAGCTACTTCTCTATTTACTATTTTATAATGTCTTAATTATCAAAGGTTTTGTCTTGTTTTTCCTGTAAAATACTCTAAAATTTCCGTTTCCATTTCCACTTCCACTATTGGTTGCATTAAAATGTATAGTCAGCTAGTATCCTTAGTGACTTCCTTGCTGTTGCAATTGTTGCTGAAGTAATTGTTTTCCTCCTGCTTGTATGTACACAGCTTTAAAAACTGATAATAAAAATGAGGGGTTCAACAGACAATTATTTTGGTGCTACTGTAACAATCTCTCCATACAAAAGTTTTTTATTTATTTTATTTATGCCATTGGCACTGTTGTTAAAGAAAAGCTGTCAGGTGCTGTGCTATGTTTTTACCAAGTCAAAGAGAAATGATCCTTGGAAGATGTATTGCTCTTTGCTAGACACCTACCATATACCCTGAAGAATAAGAATTAGATTATATGCTCACAAAAACTGATAGTGTGCTCTGTATTTAACTGCATTGTCCAGGATTCTGTATTTTCTTTTTTTTGCCTTCAGACCTTTGGAAACGGGGTTTTATTGCTAGGGATTGAGCATCTAGTGGCAGCATTGTATTTAGAAGATTAAAGTACTTTAGCTCCACCTCCAGCTTGATTATGCTATTTTCATCTAGATGCAGCAATCAGTTTGATTCTAATGACATTTTCTCGGGTCCCTCTTCCACCTCCCCAGTCTCAGACTTTGAGGACCTTGGTGTTCCTCTCGGCATTGGCATTTTCTCAATTGTTTTTGCTTATAAGGTGGCCAAGAGGGAAAAACTCCTCAAGGCAAGAGGAGAGCCATCTGACCTCTGTTCTCTGCTTGTACCGAAACAGCTAGTGGGAAGTCTTCTGATGAGACTGAGCTGTTGGATGTGGGGAGCAAATGTTGTCTCTTGTAGTAGTTTGCCTACTTGTATATATATAATACAGATACTACACACCTTTGCTTAATATTGAGCTTTCTGGATGGATCTGCCATGCTAATGGAACTGTGCATGTGATCTTATAAAAGAATTAGGCCCTGCTTTCTTTTCACCTGCAAAACTTAGAAATGATGAAGTAACAGAGAAAGTTGTGGTGACAAAAAAAAAAAAAAATCTGTTCAGACTGAAAACTCAGTAGCAGATCATTCTCTTATTCTTATTTTCCTCCCTTCTGTAGTGTAAATCATATGCTTCATTGTGAGTTTTGCTATCTGCTAACCCTTTTTTTTTCACCCAATAAATCCTTACCAACAGTAAAAACTCAAGATGGAGAATACCCTTCCAAATCTATGAATCTCTGAAATCAAAGAGAAGTCTGCTGTCTAATTTGTGGCTCAGTACATCTTGCCAAAAACACTGCAACACTTCTCCCCAAGACATAATCCCAGTTTTCTTAAACTCTTTCAAATAAATAGGATTCCTTTAATGTCTTTAGAGGCATTCAAAAAAATAGAGCATTTGTATTCATAGGGAAGCAGTGTGAGTTTCAAATACCATAGGGACTGGCATCTTCTAGTTTCTTTCTGTGTGCCATGGTAATCTGACAGAATGTGAGTAGCTGGTAAGTGAAGGCACCTGCTAGAAATTTCCAACAACAATTCCCCTGTGTACCCATGCCCGCCTCCCCACCCCCCCCCCAAAAAAAATAAAAAAAAAATAATAAAAGCTTATTTCTTTTCCAAAGCTACTCTTTGGTTCTCTGCCCAGGAGCTTTCTCTGACAGTCTGGTTTTGTTCAATTGAAATCAGACATGTTTATTTCATGCATTTTCCATGTTGAGGTGATATGGCTTACATATGGCTCACTGGAAAAAAAAAAAAAAAAAAAAAAAAACACAAAGAATGAGGCCCTGGTCATTAATACTTGCTGAGGGGAGAGTACATTGTTGCCTAAGAATTTGGGATGCAGTTTGAGATTGGTTTCAGACATCGTTTGTGGTTTTATGACTGGTCCTGCAAATAATCTGAGGGTTCTGTGGTGGATATGTATTGTACTTAGAAATGGGATTTGCTGTGTCATTTTGAGAGCAAGGGTGGTGAGTCACCTCAAAGTTGATGGAATTGGGCAAATGTTGTATATGCAGTTCTTGTGGTCATCCAGAAGATGTTTTAGACTATTCTTGACTGCCTGACTGCTTGATCTGGGTATCTGATGAAAGAACGAAGAACTGGGGTCTGTAATCATTTTATGAGGCACTGTATATTAACTAGTGTTAATGTTGTGGAGGGAAAACGATAACCAGTATCTGGTTGCTAAGAATGATAATGAAGTTATAGACTACAAGGAATGTTATTAAAGATCAAGTTGGGCTTGGACTTAATTACTCTGTTCTTTTAAGCATATTATACTCAAAAATGACTTATCAAGACTGCTTTGAACTGTTCTAATTTGGAGAACAAAAAGAAAACTTGCAAAGGGACAGTAGTGTGTCAATAGCTGAAAAAATGGGAAAAGATTATTATTTTGGTGTTCTGGTTTTTTTTTGTTTGTTTTTTTTTTTTTTTTTTTTTTGGTTTTTAAGGGGAAAAAAACCTGTAAAAAAATTAAAAAAAAAAATATAAATAAAAAAAATTGAAAAAGTTTTATTTTTATAGCAA
>CM021734.1:49689042-49794829 GCA_011075105.1 Heteronetta atricapilla | reverse complement strand
TTTTTTTTTTTTTTTTTTTTTTTTTGGCTTTCTAGAGGATACAAACCTGCTAGAAAATTATATAATAAATATCTACATCTATACATATGTACAAGTGTTTAGTTTTCTAGCAATAATGGATTTTTTCTCAAATTATCAGGGGTAGATGATACTTCTTACCATTTATTGGAAAGACCAAATAAAATAGTAAGGTTATAAATATATATATATATATATAAATATAATATATATTATAAATATATGATAGAGCCAATTCAGAAGCTTATAAGAACTTTCTCAAACGGTAATTGTTCATCAAACACAGAATGTGTAGGCTTTGGTATGAAACAGACTTTCCAAAAAAATAAAACCACACCTCATGCTGCCTAAATTTTTGTGACAATCAATCAGTTGTACATTTTCTTAAGCTTTTAGAAGAATTTCAACAGTATGATTCAAATTGTCACAACAGTGGTACATGTCCTTCAAAGGATTGCACTTTGCAATAATTTTCCCTCTGTACAATTAGTTGGGCATTGTTAGTCTCAGTGGGCTTACTGAGTGAAAATGGAACGTCATGAAAACTAAATTCCAGAGCTGTCAAATCAAGTCAGTATTAACTCTTGTTTGATTCTGGATTATAAAAGTATTGTGTCATGCCAAAGATAGCAACAACTTCCTTGATTGTTCCATGAAACCATGTCATGGCTTGTGCCACCAAAAAACTAAGCAGACAAGCAACCTACTCAGAAAGAGAGAGGACTGTCAGTGGAGATTTTTAGCACTTCATTTCAGAATTACTAGTTATTATATCAACCTTGGCTGAGAATTTCATTAAAGCAATGCAGAGAGCTTGGAAGCTGAACTAAGCCTGACTGATATAACTGCCAAGTACATTGTAACCTTCTGTTTTGTAAAGAATAGCTTACTGTGATCTATTACTTTTAAACCAGGAGAAACTTCTAAGCACGTTGCTGCATGCAGGTTTTATTGATCTGAACCCTAGTAACTTCTGAGCAGAAATAAGAATGAATTTAACACTGAAACCGTTGAACTCTCAGGACCAGGCTAGGCTTCCAGATGGATATAGTGGTGGCCCACTCTTAATAGCAAGAAAAATTCCTTCTGCATCTGGAGGTACTATAAGAGGCCTCTGGATTTCAATTAGAACATAGAGGTTAACAGGGTAAAAGAACTGATGATAAAGAAAGACAATAGCATTCAATTGAATGTTCAGAGAGGCACTTGGTGTCATGGACAGGAAGGCATTTCATAGGCCTTTTATTGTGTTTGTCAAGTTCAAATCTGTGTAGTCAAAGTACATCTAGCCTGTTTTTCAGAATGACTTGCAAAAGGGTATGTTTTTCAAGCGGGACTTTTTAAAGGATTTCAGACTTGCAAAACAAACGCCAAAGAACCTTGTAGTTGCTATAAAGTATCTCAGAAGTGTTAATGTGGCAGGAAAAATAACATAATAAATAACATAATTATGGATTAATGGAAGATGTTGAAAACTGTTTTTCATATACAGTTTTAAAGGATAAACATAACCAAAACTAACAGAACATCTGTACAGACATACTTTTTTTTTTTTTTTTTTTTTTTTTTTTCCCCTAGTGGACCATCTACAAGCTATATGAGAAACAAAGCCAATAATTGGCAAAATCCCATTTACTAGGCATTGAAAAACAAAGATCTTTCACTGACAGGTGAGGTAAGCTCACAGTCTGAGAACAGTATCATAGGAGGGTAAGCAAAAATTGCTGAGGGGAGACCAAGAAATGTGTTACACTGGTTTAGTCATTGGTCTTTCTTATTTGAAGTGCTTTAGTTTCCACAGAGCCTATAAATTCTTTCTTGAAGATTCAATAAAATTATGTAGCCTTATAAACATCTGAGCACACATCAGATTGTGGTCAGAAGTTTGGGTCTAGGAAAGAAAGAAAATAATTAAAATGATTTCTTGAGTACTGAATACTTTGGCAGAACCTTAGACACTTTCATTACTGGTATTATGGGATGAAGGTCCTCTTGTGGTGGGATAACTTTCCCTCTCCAGCAAAAGCAACTGACAATAAATGAAACTTCTGAGGGAGGAAATGGGACTGCCAAAAAAAAAAAAAAAAAAAAAAAAAGTAGTAAGGCAATACAGAACACGTGAAATGCCACAGTCATTAAATATCCACAAGGAAGGTCAGTAGTGAATGTAGGATCCCCATTACATCTGAATCCATTTGCATCAGAAGGGATGGTGAGAAGCTGTTCTTCTTGTTGGTCTCAGAACTCTTTGACTGGTGTCACTACTCTGTACCCACAGTCTAATGATGTTTCACCGAAGTTGATTTGGAGCCTATTTGGAGCCTATCTTTGAAAATAATGTTAAAAGGATTGCAGCTGTGCCATATGTGGGTTTGGTGGTTTATTGTAAATGATGGAGAGTGAAGGTGGTTGCTGTGTGGAGGGTTCTTTTCAGTGACTTCATTGTACAAAAAAAAACCAGAGCTGGTATTACATTACTGTTAACCGTTACAGGAGAGGGAAGTGCAAAATGGTGTAATTAGCCTTTGAAGAGAGCTTGAGATACTTTCTAGCTGAGTATGTTAACAGATCTAACGTGAAGTTTAAGATTAAACAAGTGTGTTTGTTTTTATATATACATACACACACATACTTGCCACAGGAAGCATTCTGCTTACTGTTGTACTGAAGAAGCATGCCTGTCAGTTGTTCTTTCCTCTTTGGTAATGACATTAAGCTCAGTCATCCAGTACACTTAAGTCACCTTTGTAAAAGTTTTGATGAAGTAAAGTAAAATAGAAATTATTGGCTGATCCTTTTGTATAGCAACCTGAAGCTGATAGCTGTATTTGCTCCAACTCATTCCAAGTTGTTACCTTTGTCCCTCTCCTCTTCCCCCCAGTCTATTCAAGACAATGACTAAGAGCTAGAAAGACTTTGCATCTTGGAGAGCCATGTGGAAGTGGGAGGGAAAAGTGATCTATGATTTCATCCAAGTTGTTCCTAATGCAGAGTTCTCAAACTTCATGAAGAACAACACCAAAAAAGCAACTATGGGCTTTAAAATTGGTGCTTTTGAAGGTATCACAATCTAAAACCTGCTATTCATGAGTCTCAAATTGTCCAGTATGGAATGTCTGAAATGACATGGTCTCAAGGATAGTGTGTTGAGTCTTATGACACTTGGACCAAACATCAGATGGAAAACAGTAACCCTTCTACATCCAATGCAGAAATTCCATTGAATTGGCATCTTTAGACATACACTGCATTGGTGAATTGTGCTATGTCCAGGAGCTTGGAGGATCCAAAGAGGTATAATTTGCTTTGTACCACAAGTTAATTAATTTATTTAAAAAGATAAAATAATTTTAATTAAAAACTAGCCCAGTGCTGATTCTGTAAAAATCTGTTAAGTTTGTACACGTCATAAAAACTAGCCCGGTGCTGATTCTGTAAAAATCTGTTAAGTTTGTACACGTCATGTATGTCTTCATTTTAGACTGTGATACAGAGGTGCCTGACCTGGAGAACAAGGTAGCCAGGTATCAGAAGACTATCTCAATATTTTACATTGTGTATATGGTCATATAAATTCATCTTGCTCAGAGCAATACTTATGTGCTAGCTGATTTTTTTTTTTTTTTCTAAATCATTGGAAAACCCCATGTTTTTCAATCAGGGCAAAAAAGTGAAGCATTGTTTAAGGAAAATCACTTTGCTTAAGGAAAAAACATTTTAATAAATATGTTGGCATTAGTATAAAAATTGGAGCATGGTTCTCTGTCTCCTATCCAGTTGTCTTCCCCTCTTGTTTCTTCTTCCTCCTCCTCATTACATTCTCCATTGCCCTGTCTTGGACTGATCTGAACAGGACAGTTTGTAGTACAGGACAGTTTAGGCAGGGTTGGTATCACCGGCTGAGCTCTTTCAGTGACAGAATGTCAGTGGTCTGTTGCTCTGTGCAGTAGTCAGCTCAACAAATCCGTAAGTAGGGCAGTGTATTTGTTTTCTAGGTTATAATAAATAAAATATGCTGTGTGTATTTCATCATATTCTGTGGATTGATTTCTCAGTCTCCCAGGTTAGGTCTGATCTAGCCTCCCCAAACACACCACCATCCAGCAGTGAAATTGATTTTAAAAGATCAAATATATTATGTTAGCATTGTAAGTACCTCTTGATATGACTTTATAAAAAACTAGGTGACCTACAAGCACAAAATAAAGAAGTCTGTTTCCAATTGGAAATCTTTTACCTGTATGGGCTGAGAATGAAAGTGATACTGAATGTTTTTGTTCACCACCTCTCTAAAACCTTTCATATGTAGTATCCATGGAGATCTTTGCTCAGAGGGGCGAGCATTCAGCAGCTTCCACAGAGAAAATTCCAGTGCTTCTCTTCAGAGAAATTGGATAAGATACTCCTTCCTTCTGTGCTCTCGGACTGCCTCATTGGGAGCCTGCAATTTTTATACTGCTACGCAATAGATGTGATTCCTGTACAAGACATTCAACTCCAGAGGGTATTAATAATCAATAGAATCTATAGATACAAGACCGAAGAAAGTTTATATTTTGTCTGTGTTCATTTCCTCCTTATTTCAAAAGAGAGTTGCATGGATAATCTAGGACTAAGCTGTCTCCCCCCAAGGACATTTACTGCAGGTATTTATGCAAATACTTTATTTTTCCTTCACAAAAAATGAAAAGGGCACCAGATGCCAGCAGCTGTGATCTTTTCTGTGACACTGGTAAAAGGCAAGGTGGTATATAGGTCAGGCTGACAGTTGGAATTGATGATCTTGAAGGTCTTTTCCAACCTAAATTTGATTATATGTCCTGATTTAGCATACAGATATAGGCATTTTTCTTTGGGTGAGTACATCTGTAAAATCACATTCAGATGTATTATCATCAGTTACACCTGGATCATGCAGGTCAACCAAAGCGCCTAGGACCTTAGGTATGTGCAGTGAAGAAGAAACATGCGACCCAGCAATTGCAGAGACCAGAGGCAACAGGATCCTAATGTTTGCTGGGAAGTAGTTTTTAGAGGGAATAGTTTGAAGGATTTATCTTGCAGTTTTTAGAGGACTTGTTCTGCAAGATGTGGAGCTCTGTTGTTTACAATGCAATGCTGATGAATTCCCAACTACAATACTTACCCACGAAGTGATGTAGACTGGTTTAGCTAAGGAGAGGTCTGGCAGAGCACTAAGCTTTCCAGAGGAATCTGTCTCATGCCGCAGCTCTGTGTGAAGTGCGCTTTTCTTTGCAAAATGAAGTTGCTACAAACAAGATGTGGGTTGCTTGCAAGGCAGCTCCCAGAGCTGATGGGTGTGTGTGTGATGGGGCTGTTGCTGTGGGAACTAATGAAGTTCTAAAGTCAGCAGTAAGATTTCCTTCTGCTTTGATCCCCTGGGGAGGATGAGCAAGTCCTTTTCAAATGCAAATCTTCAATGTGTAGCCTGTGTAGAGGGAATAAAGACGGGAAGGAGAATAAATCTGTTTTAAGCTCCAGGCATTTTCATATTGGTTGTGCTACTGGTGCACTTCTTTAACCTTTATTTTTTCCTACTTCTGCACAGTGTTACGTTGAGTAAGCTCTGCTATGCTAAACACTCTGATGTTTGGAAGTGATTTTTCTATTCTGTGTGCAGGAAGTTTGTGGTTTTGGCGGGAGTCTGCTTTCTTCTTTCCTCAAAGAAGGGGAAGTGAAAAGCTTCCTGCTACCCCAGAGTGAACAAGGGAGATCTTTGTCTCTTTGGGAGGAACTCTGCCTGTGCTAATATGGAGCTATCTTCTAGGCTTGGGGAGTTACACTTGTCCATATTCTTCTTCCTCTGCTCATACCTTATGGTTTCATTATAACCTGACATTGGATTGCAGACAATCTACTTTAGAATGTGTTCTGAACTTGCAGAAATATCTTGTTCTGCAGCTTTTCATCTGTGCTAAACTACTGATTGCAAACTATGTTATTGCAACATTTCTGAAATAGTTATTTCTTTGCAAAAGCCTGTAAAATGCCAAGCACCTTTCCTGCAAAGAGGTACAGCAGCCTAGGATGTAGGATCCAAACTGTTTTCAACAAGATGATGCCTGCCTGCTGTTCTAAAAGCTGCCTTCTACGCAAAAGGCTTACAAATTACATATTTTTAGGGAAAATAATGATCTTAACAGCCAGGTCAAGATTGCAGTGAAAGAAGGGATAAGTCAAAAGTTGCTTCTGTATTCCCCTAACCTGGTAGTTGCTGTCCTCTGAGCTCTTTAGAGTCCATCAGCCTGTAGGTCTATTTCACTTGCCAGTTATTGTTCCTTGAACCAGATTTCTGGAAACGGGCAGTAGCAAGTAAATGCGGAAGAGAGCAGCATTAGTGGAGGTGTGATGCCCTTGAGGGCTGTGGTCTAGAGCCTTAATGCAGACACAGTTTTATAACCTCTCCTGGAATTGCTCAAAAACTCTGTGGCTTGGATCTGTGAAGAGGGAGCAAATATTGTCTGCCTTGCAGATGGAGTAAATGTGAGGGATCTATTTGCATGAACTGTCACTGGATGAAAATATGTGTTTTGAATGTTCAGCTGTCGCAAGCACGGCTGTGCAGCATTCTTGATTTTGGGGGTTAACATCAGGATTTCACTGCTGTAGTTCCACTGACTTCAATGGCATGACTTCTGCTGCTCACCAGAATTGAGAAAGGAGCAGGACCCACTAGTTTTAAAGTTGCTTTTCACTAGCTACTAAGTAGGTCGTGACTTTCTCTTACCATGTGTTTCCCATAAAAGCCCTGGCTGCCTTGAGTGCTATATGATAGGCTGTCTGGAAGCTGGAGACAAAGTGCATGCACTCTGCTAGAAAGACTTTCTGGAATATCTTGTATACAGTAGCTAAAGTTGCCACATGCTGCTTGTGCTACAGTGTCTGTATGCGGTCACATTTACAATGTTCACACTGCAGCATTCACAAGAAAACCATGTAATGATGAAAGGGCTTCAGTGCATACAGAATGATGTAAAAACAAGTTAAAAAATAAACTCATGCAACATCTAAGGAGTGGAAAAATCCAAAAGGCTGTGCAGGACAATGCAAACCTGTATTCTCATGGATGGAGGTGGGGAAAGGAGAACTAAACACATGTCAAAACAAATACACTGGAGGATATGAAAAATGTTCTCTCCTACCACATTTATTTTCTGTAACAGAAACCAAGACTGAGAATTGAAAGAAAACAAGTCTAAGTGTTTCATCAATGTAAAAGTTTTCAGCTTGTAGAAAGTAATAGTTAAAGAGTAATCATCCAAAGCCAGCGTTTTACAAAGTCATTTCATTAAATTTCATGCTGATTTTACACTTGGCAACAGCAAACTACCAGGTATATTGCTATGGGTTCTGCTTGTATCTGTTTGTTTGTTTTCCCCTGTTGTCTTTTTGTTAATGGTTATGAAAACAAGTCTGGAAGCTGACCACTTGTACCTGAAAATCAGTTTCAGCAAAGAACAATGTATTTATTAGGTTTCTTAGTTGAGCTTTTTTTTTTTTTTTTTTTTTTTTTTTCTTTTAAACTATATTTTTATTTTTTTTCCCACCCCTGCTGAATTCAAGGCAAAATGTACAGGTTTCAGTTATCATTGGATGCTATTTAGTATTCAGATCATCTTCCAGTCTTTCAGTGTAGGTGCCTTGTAGCAACTGTTGTGGCTTCCTCTTCACGGGGCTGAAAAGGTTTTGTGCTGCATGCAGAGGGTGTGTCACTGGGACAGCATAGCTCTCATCAGTGGCTTTCCAGAAAGGACAGCCTACTAATATCTCCTGGAAGAGAGGGAGAAAAGTTTGCAGAAACTATTGCCACTGTGTAGTTGAGCTGCAGACCAGACAGATGAGCGGTTGGGTGTCTGACACATTCTGTCCCAGCCAAGGTGTGGGGCCAAGGTATCTGACAGCACATCCTTCATTCGCTGCCCTGGGCCTGATGGACCAGCCTGCTGGTCATGTGTCAGTACTACCACTTCTGCCTTATGAAATGGTTTCCTACAAGGTTCAGAGTTAAACTGAAATGAAGGACAAGGCCTAGGCACCAGGAGTTCAGGCTAAATCCTGAAATGTTTTTAGTTTTCTGTATAAAAAAAGCAACTAAATAACCAAGAGCTCTGGGCTTGACCCAATACCAGTTAAAATCAGTGGACTTTCTGATCAACAAAAATTACAAGGCCTAATGGAATTTGTAATTACTTTGAAATACAGAGATTTAGAAATCTACATTCTTGCTATTTATCCAAAACAAACAACAACAACAAAAGTTTTGAAACTACAGAGTTAATTTCACACACATAGGTGGTGGTTTGTTTGTTCATTTTAACCTGTGTGTAAACTTTAATAAATTGCTTCATCTAAATTCAGGGTGGGCAGCGATAACCTCTGGTGTAGAATAATGAATTTTTGAAGAAAGAGGATGAGCATAAAGTCCTTTCATCTGTGCTCCTGCATGGCTTCCACCATCTGACATATAGATATGATAGCTGGGGGAACTGCATGATGTTTGAAGTTTTCTGTGGTTTGTTTGTTTGTTTTGCATACAAATCCTTTTCTAAACAGACAGAGGCTTGGGTGGATGGATCAGAAAAAGGCAAACATCTTGCTGAAAAAACTGTCTTCTCTGCATCTCAATGATGTTGAGACTGCAAGGCTTTTATAAGTAAAAGCTAATGAGTAAAACTTTTGAGTACACATAAGCACATAATAAATCTAAATGTGAACTCTGCAATATGACCCACTGTATAGCAGAGTGGATCTGAAAGCTTATAACTTTGTGATCTGTGGAAGGATTTTGCAATCCATTCTCCGGTTCTGCAGCTTGAATTAATCAGCTGCAGTTTATACTCACATTGTGAATATGGAGCACTTGAGTAACTTACATAGCAGTACAGGAGCTAGATTTATAGTGGAGATGCATTAATCCTTGTGAGATAAATATCTGAAATCCTATTTGTAGACCCAGTGGAAGAAAAATAAGTGGGAAGGTGAGAGGGGTCTGGCTGTATGTTTAGTCTTTAACAGCTGCGTGACAGAGGTTTTCATAGATGAATGGGAGCAATCCTGGTAAGGAGGAAAATTTTAAGTAGATTATATGAATGTCTGTGTTCTCCAGATCTGTTCTGTGGAATTATTCTGAATATTTCATTGACAAATATAAACTGAAGTAAATAAGATCTGGCTTTTGTTTTCTGTAAAAGTCATCCTTCATTTCTATCCAGAGATATTTGATCTGAATCCATCATGTTAACAAAATGCATTTAGCAACTATTATAAAAACTAATCAAACTATTTGAGGGCATAAATGTCATTTTATTTTTTAATTAAGCAAATCTGAATTTCAGTTAAATATCGTGCAAAACTTAGAGTAAATAAATCTGAAGAAGCTCCATTGGACATGGCAGGGAGGTAGTGAATGAAAAGGAAATATCAGGGTCCTCTGCTGTCAATGAGATTTATGAGGCTTCACACAAAAGCCTCAGTCAGGGTGAGGGGGCAATAATTTTTGCAGTGTTCTGTAGCATTTCATTGGATATAGAATTATTTTCCAAGTATGCAGGGGGAGAGTTAAGGATCTGTCACAGAGTGATGTTATTGGCAACTGGGGAATAAATGCCTCTGCAAGGTGTGGTGGTTTAATTTGAGGGCAATGCATTCTACCTGTTGGATGTGGCCAATTCATGAAGCTGTAACTGTGCTGTTTATCGGATCTGCCAATCAAGATGGTATTCATGCTCATTGGGACTTCCTTCTAGAGCATGTGTGTTGTGAGCACTGTAAGTAGTTCAGGGCAAGGCTGCAGTCTCTCTCACAGGTGCAACATGGAGTTTGGTTTCAGGGAGTCTGTCACGGTGCCACAAACCAAACTTAAAGAAATGATGACTTCTGACTAAGCCTTGATTAAACTGAAAATACTCATTTTTCGTAAGTTCAAATGTCTTTTCTGTGATTTTCTAGAGGCACGGGATAGATGTGCTCCTCTTAACTGCTATGGAGCTGTTCTTTTCTTCCTGTGGTCCAGTTCAAATACACAGTTATATACACTGACTAGCACCTCCTTTTTGTTGTTATTAACTATTGGTTGGACTACCATCTCTGTCTTTCTAGAAACATTGTTTTATCCTAAGAAATATGGGTTATTTTTGACAAGAATACATCATGATACATGGTGTGATTTGATCATGTCTTTCCCTGTACTGAATTTCTCATTACGGCTGTGCCTATGATTCCTACATTTTACCAAGTTCCTCACTAATATTCCATGTGGAAACAGAGGCCTTTCCACACTTCTTTAAACTCGTAAGTCTAACCCCAGGGCATTCTCCCATGTGACTAGCAAAAATGACAGATTTGTTGTCTAGAAAAGAGTGAATGGGAAGAGAGAGAGAGAGAGGGGATAGAGTATTCCCTCCTACCTAAATAATAGTAAATTCCGCTAAAAAATGTTTTGTTTTTCCAGGTCCCATTTAGGCAAAATAACTGTTCATGTTGCATATCCATCTCCCTGTTCCTTTTCTCAATAGATAGAAAACAGAAGGGCCACATTTAGTACACTGTCAAGAGACGTTTTACAGCAAAATCATTAGCTGCCAATAAATGTTATTTAGAATGGTTGTAGATGCTATATTTACCTGAGAATAACTGTATAGCAAATGTGAAAAATCATTTATTTTATGATAGAATCTTACTGTATCAGTCTTGAGTTAACCTATTGGATTTATGTAGGCATGCACATGTGTGGTTGATTATGGAGTTAGGATATATGTTGTGCTGCATCTTGTTTATCTGTTTGCCAAGATGAATTCTTTATGGTCATATTTATCTTTTAAATTATAGATGATTTTCAGGTCTTGACATCTATCCTGAATGTATCTGCTGGTGTTCTTTTCTTTTAAAAAAATAAAAAATAAAAATAAAAATCTGCAATTTGATCTGCTTTGCCATTGAAATAGGTTATACTTTAGACAGAAATATTAACGTGTCTTATTTTCAGTTCAGGAGCAGGCTGATTCAGTTTTATTCTATTCATTCTTAATGACTTTAAAGGCCATTGTAAAACAGTGAGCTCAGTACTTGCAGGAAAAAAATTAGTCTGGCCTTAGGTGGGGTTTTCGTCCGGCCCTTCTTGTAGATGGGCGTCATGTTTGCTAGCTGCCAGTCAACTGGGATCTCCCCCAATAGTCAGGACTGTTGATAAATGATGGTAAGCGGCTTGGCCAGCTCCTCTGCAAGTTCTCTCAGTACCCTTGGGTGGATCTCATCCGGCCCCATCGACTTGTGCACATCCAAGTGCCTTACCAGGTCACCAACCATTTTTTCGTGGATAGTTAGGGCCACATCCTGCTCCCCATTCCCTTCCACCAGTTCAGGGTACTGGGTATCCAGAGAACAACCAGTATTGCCGCTAAAGACTGAGGCGAAGAAGGCATTAAGCACCTCCACCTTTTCCTCATCTCTTGTAACTAAGTTTCCCCCCGCATCCAGTAAAGGATGGAGATTCTCCTTAGTCCTCCTTTTTGTGTTGATGTATTTATAGAAACGTTTTTTGTTATCTTTAACGGCAGTAGCCAGATTGAGCTCTAGATGAGCTTTGGCCTTTCTAATTTTGTCCCTGCACAGCCTCGCAACATCCTTATTGTCCTCCCTAGTGGCCTGCCCACTTTTCCAAAGATTATAAACCCTCTTTTTTTCTCCTAAGCTCAAGCCACAATTCTCTGTTCAGCCAGGCTGGTCTTCTTCCCCGCCAGCTCGTCTTTGGGCATGTGGGGACAGACTGTTATTGTGCTATTAAGATTTCCCTCTTGAAGAGCGCCCAGCCTTCCTGGACTCCTCTGCCCTTCAGAACCGCCTCCCAAGGGACTCTACCAACCAGTGTCCTGAGCAGCACAAAGTCAGCCCTCCGGAAGTCCAATACAGTGGTTTTACTGGTCCCCTTCCTGGCCTCGCCAAGAATAGAGAACTCCACCATTTCGTGGTCACTCTGCCCAAGACAGCTCCCGACAATCACATCCTCCACCAGTCCTTCTCTGTTTGTGAAGAGAAGGTCTAGCGGGGCGCCACCCCTGGTAGGCTCACTAACCAGCTGCATCAGGAAGCTATCTTCCATGCTCTCCAGAAACCTCCTAGACTGCTTTCTCTGGGCTGTGTTGTGCTTCCAGGATATGTCAGGGAAGTTGAAGTCCCCCACGAGAACAAGCGCTGAAGATTTCGCAACTTCTGTCAGCTGCCTGTAGAACTCCTCATCCGTCTCCTCGTCCTGGTTCGGTGGTCTATAACAGACCCCGACCAGGACGCTAGCCTTGTTAGCCCTGCCGATCCTAACCCAAAGGGACTCAACCTTGTCATTCCCAGCCTCGAGTTCTACAACATCAAAAGACTCTAATATAGAGAGCCACACCACCACCCCTTCTGTGCTGTCTGTCCCTTCTGAAGAGTTTATAGCCAGTCATTGCAGCACTCCAGTCATGAGAGTGGTCCCACCACACCTCTGTTATGGCAACCAAGTTGTAGCCTGCCTGCTGCATAATGGCTTCCAGCTCCTCCTGTTTGTTACCCATGCTGCGTGCATTGGTGTAGATGCACTTCAGCTGGGCCATTGCCTTATCCCCTGGCTTTGCTGTTGTTCCCCCCAGCACAGCTCCAACAATCCTTGCTTCAGCCCCATTCCCCTTCTTACCTAGTTTAAAGCCCTCTCAATGAGCCCTGCCAGCTCCTGGCCCAGGATCTGTTTTCCCCTAAAAGATAGGGACCCGTCTGTGGCCATCAGGCTGGGTGTCGAGTAAAGTGCCCCATGGTCGAAAAACCCAAGATTTCTGTGTTGGCACCAGCCCCTGAGCCACATGTTTAACAGGTGGGCTTTCTGTGTCCTCTCTGTACCCCTCCCTGCTACCATAGGGGTGGACAAAAACACCACCTGCACTCCCGCTCCATCCACTAACCATCCCAGTCCCCTAAAGTCTCGTTTGATAGCCCTCAGGTTTCTCTCTTCAATGTCATCACTACCTGCCTGGACTATCAAAAGAGGATAATAGTCAGAGGGGTGAACCAGGTTGGGAAGCTTCCTAGCAACGTCCCTGACCCTGGCCCCAGGGAGGCAGCAGACTTCCCTATGGGTAGGGTCAGGTCGACAAATAGGGCCCTCTGTTCCCCTGAGAAACAGCATATTCCAACAGCATATCAGGTTAAATACCGAAGAGCCCAAGTTGGAGGTCTTATATTATGATATTGATAATTTCTCCATTTCTGTCAGCAGAAAGTGATCTTTTGCACAGTGTATCCTTTTCTTGTTAATTGGTGTACTCTGTTTTAGTCTGTGGTGGTATTTTTTTGATCCCTTGTTCCTGTCCTATGTCCTATTTGAACCTTTATCTCTGCAAATAGAATGAGGAAAAAGCATGAAACCAGCACTGTTTCAGGGATCTCATTTCTTCTGTCATGGTGTTCAAATGTCCTAGAAAGTATTCACTGAACTGATATTGCAGGATCAATCACAACCTTTTGTGATTGTGAAAATGTCCACTTTTAGGTCTTAACAGAATTTTTATGTCTTAGACTAAAATGAAATGGTTGCATAACATGAGAGTAGTTATCGGATTGATGTTAGTGTCTCCTTGCTTTTATCATGTCAGGTAGAACAGATTTCTACATTTCTACATCAATTACCATTTTCCATACATGAGTATCAGCATTTCTATCACAATACTTGTTCCCCGAAGCTCAATTCTTTTTGCTATCAGATAGAATATCTGAAAAAGAAGAGTGAACAGCTTTTTCCAGTAGTAGGCTACTATTATCTACAATTATTCTGTTTTTCAAGGTACACTGTTGTTTTATTTGCAATCTCCTATAGCCCTGTTCAGAAGTTACAGAAGTGATCCTGCAGTTATTTGTAAGGAGGGATTCTTATTATGTAGGTCCCCATGGTATTGTTTCCATAGTATTATTGTGTCTATATTTGGTTATTTAGATGACAAAAGTTGTCATAGGAATAAGGAATCTTGTTACTGGCAAATGTATCGTTGTTTTAAAGACTTGAGAATGGTGTAGTGTCTTTGCTGTGTTTGTGTTTGGCTGGCTACTACAGTGTCTTTGTCAACTTGACAAAAAGGTAAAGAGCTCAGTAGTCAAGAAAACTGTTTTGAGATTCCATTGTCAGCAGAAAGGGGTAGAGGGAAGCAGGAACATCATATTTTTGTGATCTCTATTGATTAAATTCCTGCGGAAGTATTTCCTAGGACGTGTCAAACAGTGAGAAGGGAAAGGGGATGGGGGGAGGGAATGTGTATGCTTGTGCATAAATACAAATAATTGTGGGATATACAAATACATTGTGGGATTTCGGAAGCTACTTCTGATATATTTTTATCTCTTGATGTTTAAATGTACAGAAATTAATAGTGGATGGTTACTTTCCAAATGGGTCCTTGAATGTAGTAAGTCTGCATGCACAAAAAAATAATAAATGGCTGAAAGTAATGTCAGGGTAGAAAGAAATGCTAGATAACCTACTTAGTTAATAGAGCTTACTTCTTACTTGATAGAAAAATATTTTGTATCAACCCAAACCACCTGTTGTATGGTTTCTTTTGTGTGAGTTTGAACTTACAACCCCTAAGCTGCAAACCAGTGAAGTTGCATGAATTTACCCTAGCTAAAATACCAGAACACAGTTTGCATGATGCTTATAGTCTCCTCCTAAGTGTCAATATTATGGATTGGTTTTCAGCTGGTGTCAGAGATGCCCTCGTGTAGCTGTCCTTCTCTCCTTCAGTATGGTTTTCATAGCTCAAATCAACTGTAAAAGCCAAGTCTCTGGCATGATATTCAATGTAACTTTGATTTACACAGTTGACTCATTGATCTTACTTAAAGTTACTTATATAACAATGAACTGAGAATAATTGAACTGAAGGCAGAGGAACCAGTATAAAATGGATTTGGAAGACTAATGAAGTGAATGAAACCAGAATGGATTGCTACCTGAAAAAAAAATGTTATAAGACCGAACAAATTTTCTTGGAAAGAATTTGATTAAATTAGTAAATTAGAGGTGTTCCTCTAAAACTCTTGTGTAACCAAGGGCAAAGAAATGAGAACTTAGGTCTTGGTCATAAGTTTATAAAGTGATACTTTTAAAATATATTTTATTTATATGTATATAATTTATTGCTAGTAATGCATAGTATTTATACTTAAAGGTTGCTTTATTAACATATTCTTGTATTATAGAAAGCTGTTTAACCCTGACTAGGACTGGCAAATTCAAAGATCAATTCACAATCAATTTTTTCCCCTCTAATAATTTTGATTGACTGTTAAATTGCTTTTTTAAATTGCCTCTAATTCAGTAACAAAGCACTTTGGTAATTTAAAATTTGAAAAACAGGCCAGGGCTGTCAAAACATGGTTTTGGTAAAGGTGTGCAAAGTTCCTAACAAATATGTAAGATGTTACTTCCCCCCCCGCCCCCAATTTATTTCATATCAATAAATTTACCTGATCATCACCATATTTTTAATCTGTAGTTTTATAGGCATTGTCTGGATTTTAATTAAAGGATTGGATGAGTATGAAAGACTCTCTGCTCTGGAATGTTTCAAGTTTTATTTCATCAAAAAGTATATAGGCATAGTGTTTCCATATGTTTTGTAACATTTTACATTTTGCAATAATCTGAGTGATGGTCATTGCCATGATATTGCTTCATGACTACATGTGAAATTGTGATCAGGTGGTAATTAATTTAAAGAGAAATACTGTAGACTCAATTCAGTCACATACTGAGAATGTATGAAATGTCTTAAGTTTTAAGCATATCTGTTTAATATAATGTGTCCTTAAATCATACCTGATTTTTGTAGTTTGCTTTAAAATTTTCTCACATCTCTCACAGTCTCTGATAAGTAGTGAGTTACATGGATGGCTACTTATTGAACAGTCTTTTATTTATTTACTTGAATTGACACAAGACCTAAATTTAGAAATAAAAATAAATTAATTGTGTTTTCCTCTGAATGATTGCAATTGAGTTGCTTCATTTCTAGGAAATTGAGTGTCAAATGAATGTCATGACATATAATGATACTGGTGCAGCAAAGCTTTTAGGTTTGTCATATTTGCCTTAGATCATTGTCAACAAACCCCTTTCCGAAGTGTTATCTGCTGGACACCATGCCTAATTCTTCTCTGTACTGTGTTAGGATAAATGAAGACTGAAATGATTAGTGTTGTACCTATAACTGTACTGGTGTTGCCCTTACTGAAGGAAAGAGGCTTTTGTCTGAAAATTGTAGTAGTTCAGCCTTGGGTACTTGGTTACTCTGCAAGCAGTTTCTTTGGTTGTTTGGAGTTTTGTTGTTTGTTTTCTTGGAGTAGGTTTTTTTGTTTGTTTGTTTCCTTTTTTTTTTTGGGGGGGGGGGGGGGGGAAGGGTGTTGTGGGTTTTTGTTGTTGTGTTTGGAGTAGCCTGTGCTGTACTGATACGTCTAGGATATGAGTCAGAATCATCTTTATGGTTTCTGCATCTTAACTGATCTTAAGTACAAATTTGAACTAGAGCACTACTAAGACATATGTTAGTGGTTTGCAAGTGTGCAAGAAAGATTCAGTAGTTTTCCTAATGGATATTATTTGGACATAAATAGTGTTGCATTTTTGAATAGGATTTTCAATCCAGGATACTTAATGCTTGTTGCAATGACTCTTCTATGACACATTGGCCATTATTGGTATATCAAAAAAATTGTAGAGGCCCTGTGGTGATATATCCAGTTGATATTGTTTAGTGTAATGCCAGCTTATTTTGAAATGGGTCCTAAAAATAAATTTCAATGAAAATTATGTCTTCTAAAAGTCTCATTTGAAAAACTCACATACTAGAAAAAAAAAGTCATTAAAAATTGTTTTTGGCAGAATTTGTGTCAGGTAAATGCCCTTTATTGTCAAGTCATAAGACTTTCTTACCAGGAGGAAATATATTTTTCTAGGTCAAAAGCGAAGTAAAACAGGTATTCTTATCTGTTCTTTCATGGAATATTCATGGGGAATAAAACCCTATCTATCCAGTGTAAGGCAGAACTTCCTAGGGTCTGCAAGATTTACCTACTTTTTATGTTTTATTTCTCTTCCAGGGAACTCATCTTGGCTTTAGTACATGGTCAAAGCACTGTGATGAAGTGAATAATGTCCTAAGGAATTAGAAATTTTGTTTTATTTAGAAATATTAAGGCTTGTTCTTGTTTTTCTTTTTAAGTGATAAAACTTTAATGACTAAAATATCACAAAACTTGTGCAGAAGCTCATGATGTGTAAGCAAGCCATTTCATGTTTTTAAAGACCAACATTGGATAGGTAAGAATCTCACTTCAGTTTCATGTTCTGACAATGAAAACACCTCAATTGAAATGGAAACTTATTAATGACTATCACTCTGTGTCAGGGTTTGACAAAATGTTTCTAAACATGTTCTAAATATATCTGGAAACTTTTAGTGAGAATTTGTAACAAGACTGAAGCAAGCTTTTTATTTTTTCTGTATATTTTTAATTAAGGCAACCTTGACATACAGTTGGCACATCTTATTAGAGAAAATATATCAGAATTCTGGATTAGTCATTTTCTGCAGAGAAAAGGTAGATTTAAGGTTTCAGAGATCCAGCTTTGAACTGGATCAAGCATTTTCATATTAATTCAGTCTGATTAAAGTGATCAGTATGAAGAAGCTTAACTCAGATAAGAACATTGTGTTATTTCATGAGGGAAAGTATTTGTGGAGTCAGCATGTTTTATTCAGTAAGAATCATCTTTCCTATTTCTAATAATGTCAACAACCATGAGTTCCTTTGACCCCTATATATTCAACGTACCATTCCCTTTTGGGAATGGTAATGGTGTGCCTTTAGAAAATATATTGAAGTCCAACATCAGTCACTTCAGGAAGACAATCATTTGATTTCAGTAGGGCTTTCAAGAAACTTGTTCTGCTAATTTGCTAAAAGCAAAATTATTCAACTTTTTTTAAAATGCTTGTTTCCAGAGCACTAGCAGTTCTAATAGCTGTATAGTTTGTTTTGTTTCTGCCACACAAGACACACAGTCTATTTCACCTTTTCTTTTATAATTGGATTTGCAAATGAGTATAACTTTGAAGGACTTGCTTGCAATGCAGTATCAACCATGTTTTTTACCAAGTAGTAAAACTTCGATAAAGCTTACAACTCAAATAATTAATTGTGGGAAAAACGACAACTACAATGTCTTCTGCCTATAGTTCTGCTCAACAAACAGAAGATACAGAGTTCATTTCTAGTTTACTTGTAGGAATGGAATACTGGAAAATGATCTAGAAGAAGATAGTACAATTAATTGATATTTGATGTTGTAATCCCTACATATTGTGAGGTTTTCAATTTGTACAATGGTAGAGAGATCTTACTTCTTGATATCTATTTGACTGGGGGTCAGCCTTGCACAACTTAGTTCTCTCTTGTCCTTGGGATTTTTCAGAGAAATGTGTATAAATAGCTGCCACAGTGCTTGCACTAACTGTGTAAGGCAGCTGTGTTCATGTGAAGTAAGGGAGTGCTTTCTGCTTCAAATTTAATACAACTGTTTCTCACACCTTGAGAACTCCTTTGTTATCCTTACTTCACCACTTTGTCATTTTTTCACTTGAGGTTTCTTTTTTGTTAGTTTTAATCAAGTGTTAGAAGTGCAGTGTCATCAGCTCAGTATGGAATGGAAAGAAAAGTATATCCTGGTGGGCAAAATAGAGGCAGATCTCCATTGCACACTGAATGGTGGTGAGGGGTTACACACTTCTTGGAATTACAAATGAGCTTATGGATCTGCTAATAAAAATATTTTAAAGGGCAAGAGATAGTGAATATACAGATCAGAGAACGGATTACAAGCAAATGTGGTTATACAAGAAAGGGCATTAACTGAATGTAAGGGCAAATTACAGGAAAATGAAGGGGGAAAAAACACTTCTCTTTCAGAATTCATAAATCTGAAGAGCTGATACTGAATTAAGTAACTACTTTGAGATAAATACATTGATCTACACATCCTCAATAAAACATTTGAGATTGTGGCAACATTTATTCTCTTCCACAGATACAGGCAAAGGTAGTAAACAGTGCTTAAAAGCAGAGTCCTCCTGAAAAACACTAACAGCCAGAGGGAATTCTTTAAAACAGAGTACATGAATGAACAGATGAGCCAGAGTCATATAACAGTGAATGCCAAGACCAACTATTACTGCGCCTGTCAAGTTTGGCGATGTAAATGCCATGCCAAAAATGAAAGAAATCTTTGCTAAGGAATAACAAACTTCACTATTGTCAGATTCGTAGAGGTTTGTCAAGATACTTCATAAAGTTGCACCAGAATAAGTTATTTTGAGCATTTATAAAATGTGGGAGTTGTGAGTGTTAAAACTATTTTAGGAAAAATAAATGATCACCTGAAAATAAGCATTTTGTTGAAGGTGATCTACTGAGCAAGCAACTGAACAGTGGTAGACATCTTGCGTTGGTGGTTGCTGTGAAGCAACGTTTCCTGGTTATCTCTAAGTTAAGAATGGGTTCAGAAGGCATCAGGGATGTGACGAGCTTGAGTTCTGCATTTTTCTGCCTCTGACAGGTTTGAGGATGATGCTTACCTCTGCTTTCACAACTTTACTTTTAGAACCTTCAGGTCTGTCTTAGGATTCAGGTAGAGGTTGTGCATGCACGTTTAATTTTCTCCTCTAAATTACAGACCTAACTTGGATGGAGCTGTATAAAGATGGTAGCACATGAATAAAGGTGGGTGTAAATACAGTACTCTGAAACACTGTGCTGCATGATTTAATCTTTCAGTACCTTTTTATCTGGTTTGCGTTGATCCATGAAGACATTGTTTTCTCACACCTGGACCTAGTGCATTTAAATCATGATATGGTTTAATGCAGCAGTCTGTAGACACAGGGGAACAGGTGGTAGAGGGAGTACAAAAATCTAGTAGTACTTTGGCAATTAGTGTTGACACTTCCCAGCTGATCACAAGTTGTTCTTTCTTCTTCAGCGAGCAAAAGGCAAGCAAATGAAAAGCACTTAAAACTTTCCTACTGTTGCAGCATGACAGCAGGGATAAGATGAAAGGACGTGCTTGGAGGTGCTCTGAAGGCTACTCAGCCTGAGCTCTGCTTGCTGCAACACAGAGCTCTGCATCCTGACCCAGCTCTGGCAGCAGCAGCCCTTTGTTCGACTGTGTTTTAACCCACCTTCTGCCTTCCTGGTGCTATCTTTGGTCTGGCTCCATGGTATCTCAAGGATTAGCTCTGTGCATACTCCAGCAACTTTGCATGTTTCTTGGCAATATCCAGCTTTAAACTTAATACAGTGGGAGGTCATTCTTCCCATTGCTATGCTTCTTATTTGTTTAGAATTCATTCATTTGTTGGATCTGCCACAAGCTTTACATTCTTGCATACTTGGTTGGCCAGTAAGTACACGTGTATAACTTACTGATAAGTGACACATTTTTGTTGTTGTTTCCAGACTAGTGCAGTTTGTTACGCTTGCCATATGTGTGCCATTTTCTGTTCAGTGGTAATCTCTTTCAGATGTTATATGCTAATGTATCTTAATAAACCATTACTTCAGACAAAGTACCTGAATAATTTCATTATGCTTATATAAGCAAACATCTTTGGTCTTTTAACCCTTATCTTTCTAAGTAGGGATGTTGAGGCACAGTTGAGATGAGAAGACAGTAAAGCAGTTTGAAGGTTTTTGGCTCAATATATACCAGCCATCTCTGTTATACTGGGGCCTGGTGAGGGTAGCAGTGTAAGGACTGCTAAGTGAAGCACTGAATTGCCCTTGCCTTAAGAATTTCTGTTGTGCAAGGATGTCTGGGAAGCTTTATATATTTGGCTCTGTACCTACTGGAGAAAAATGAGATATTTCTCAACAAGAAAAAAGGACAATGGTCTTCTGTAATATCGCTAGCTACTATAAAGAAGCTTATGGCATCAGCAGGAATTTTGACTCTGAAGTGAGAAATAAAATGAGGCAAAGGAAAACTGACGAGCAATAAATATTGCCTTTCCATTTAACTTGCCAAAAGGCCTAAGAATGTAGCACCAAAAGTCTGTGCTGAAGTGCTCTTGCTTATTTCCCTTAAAGCAGTACATTTCTTATTCTCTACAAAATATTATCACATCATGGATGTTGCTTAAGAAAAGCTGTGCTGTGACTCATGCGGTAGTTAAACTGGATAAAATAAGTGGCAAGAAGCTCTTAACTCTCACTGATGCTCAGTTGCCAATTAATTTTTCTGGAGCATGATGCCTTGTTTGATACAGTAATTTATTTAAACACAGTTTATTGTTACACTTGGTTCAAAGGTACTTTAACCACAGTGATGGATATCTCTAATTTAGATATCTTCATCCTAAAGCTTAAGGCTGAATAAGCGTATTTTAGTTCTATAACTTTAAATAAATAGATAAACTGCTTTTCCAAGGTGGGGAAGATAAGTTTATGGCTGAATCCTACATCTGGATCATTATACTTTGGAAATACCACTCACCCACACACTTCTAGCTGTTTCCAAAATGATAGTGTAGAATAAAAGAAGAAATTTCACTTCGGCAGTTCTGAAACCACTAGCTCTTACACAACTTTAACAAGAACAAAAAGTACATGATTGTACAAAACACCATGCATTACATAGTAAGCCTGTGTATGTGTAGTAATACGAATGTTGCATAGGATTTGCGTGTGTTTTGCAGATTCTTGTGAAGAATTTCCAGTGATGGTCCCTATCCTTCAGAGCAGGAGTGATGCTGAAGGGCAAGGAGAATGTCTTGCTGTTCGTTTTTGTGGCCACCGGGTGTCATTCTAGGAGAAGACTTTGGACAGCCTGGGAGCATTACTATGGCAGCAAGTACTGGAGGCTTCACAGAAGAAATTGCTTTGCCTCTAAAAAAAAATCAGCCTCTAAAAGCAATGATTTACTTTTGTGTCTATTTTCATTATTCCAAGGAATAAATGTTGTTGCTTTCCATTTCTGCATCCAGATTGTGATACACCAGGATGTAGCATGAAGTACTGAGGCAATTAAAGGTGTTTGCATTAAGATGTCCTGTATATTCTACATATTCATTTGGGGAAACTTCTGCACCTGCACATCAAATTTGCATGGGTTTAAGTACAGTGCTTCTGAAGAGGTTAATAGCTATTTTCAATAATTATCTTATTAGCAACTTATTTGAATTTGTCCATAACTAACATCTTACAATGAAAGTACAGGAAGAAGGGGGGGGGGGGGGGCCCAAAAAAAAACACTATGCAGAATCAAGTAAATGCTAACTTTTTTTTTTTTTTCCTATTTTTTTTTCTTCTTCCCAACTCATGTCCCAGAAAGCGAAAACCCTTTAAAAGATCCACAGCACCATGTTCAGGCATCAGTATTGGCTTAGGTTGGTGTTACACTGAAGAAAGCTTGCTGAATTCAGTATTTGACATATCTTGCTGGTCTTGTTTCAAATAGTCCGTAGGAGAAGTTTATGTGCGAGAATGAGCCAATGAGTGCACTGGATATCTTCAGGAATGGGAATAGTAGCATGAAAAAACATGTGAAGAAAAGTAGATGAAAGATTTAATGAAGAGGAGCAAGGTACATGAGGCAATGAGGACAGATTTTGGTACAGCAGAGATTTATTGAGCTTTAAAAGTGGAGATGTGGAACCTGGACTTAGAAGTGGAAGGGCTCTGGAAGAAAACCAAGATGCAAGCAGGAGTAACAGTTGAAGTATTAGAATCACATTTGATGTTGAAGTATTAGTATCACATTCTGAAGTGGGAGAGAAACAAGGGATTTTTGTCTTGTGTACCTATGTTTATCTTCATCCCAGCATATCTGCTTATTGAGTGATTAAAATGCCTCTAGGTAGAAAGCATCATTGTCAATCCAGGCAAACTAATCTGGAGACCTATGTATCCTTCTACTAAATTGCTGATAAAATATTCAAGAGACCTGAGAAGTGGTTGATAGTGAAGCTTCGCAAGTAACATATACCAGAACTAAAGTTGGTTCTGGAATTCTTGTTCCATGTTGCTTGTGATGTTTTCAAAATAAAATATTTATATATATATATATATATTTTTTTTTAAAAAAAAAAAAAGAGGTGCACCTTTTGTAATGTTAGTTTCCATTTTCTCTGACTGCCACCTAACTCTCAACAAAGATGCCTGGAATTCACATTTAAAATATTTAAAATATTAAATCTAAATTTAATGTTACTGGTGGTATTTTTTTAAATTTTTTTATTTTTATATGGAACACAAAGATCAGTCAAGTCTGGCTTGACCTGAAACTGTCCGGACCAGGTACAATTTGAGGGGTGGAAAGACCTTTGTCTCTGTGAAAGCTGATGCCCCTCCTGCCATATTAGAGCTGGAATATTTCTCATACCTGCAATTACTAAATAAAGGATGTTCATTAACAAAGATGGGCTGCAAAAGCTGGCAGCAAAAATACTGAAGAAATCCTTTATGTTTCTTGTTTTCTATGCTTCTGATCAGTCTCGGCCTGTCTTATGTATAACTTGATAATCTTTTTCTTGACTATGTGGGAATGCTGTTATGAATGTCATGCTTGCAACTGAATAGTTTTAAAGATTTTCTAAAGCAGTTGGACAACTTTAATTATCTGATAAGTGAAATGCAAAGTTTGTTTTTATTGGATCAGACACAGAAGTATTTAATATTTTGTTGTTCCACTATGGTTGCATTTCCAGTAGTGTCAGAACTTGAAAATTTGCTTTTTGTCCTACTAATAATGGTTTTAAAGGCTATCACACATTGCCAGTAAATTTCCTTCTGAAGGCACTTCCATGATGAAGAGAATCAGGCCTCACAAAGAACTGGGCTTCATCTGAGCATTTTTTTACATCCACATTTCAGGAAGGAAGTTGTGTTCTTATTATACTTTGTCTCTGCCATGCTGTCTGAGCATCTGCTAGTATTATGTTAAGGAAAGTGACTACAGTCTCTCACAAGATGCTTTCCTTCCACTCCTTCCACCCCTCAAATTTCTCTCCAGGAAGTGAATTATGTGTTTTATGTTCTGTATGTATGGGCGAAAGAGCCAGCATACACGTGCTGCTGTGTATGAGACAGCAAAGCCAAAAGTACCCAGGTTCAGTGCAGAAGAGACGTTCCTTGCGGTAGCTGCTGACATGAGGAAATGTTGATATTTCTTCAGGCTCGAACCTGCTTCCTGGAGGTCTAGGCTATCTTCTGCGTCAGGCTATTGACAAACTGGAAGAAAAACTCAGAGGATTTGCATCTAGTTGCGTGATTTAGTATTTCCTAACAATTAAAAATTGTTAGTGGCTAGGCATAGGCATTGGAGGTGGATTTCAGATATTAAAATAGATGCTGTTGTGCCCATTCCTTTTAGGGTCCTTAACATTTTAGTGCATTTTCCTGGATGTGTGCCACCCATTTGAGAGTGCAAGTAATATCATTTGTCAGCTTTGTGTTGCCTGAAGTTATAATAATACTCAGTTCATCTAGAAATGTTGGTATATCTCTCAACCACCTTTACTTTGCAATGGAGTATTTATTGATTTATACCTACCTGCCTGAGGATGCTCCTTCCCAAAAGCTGTCACCGACAGTACAAGTCCCACCCGGGCTCTTTACAGACTGATCCTTGACAGGGAACACTCCTTAGCCCCTGCAGGCTGTAAAGAACCCCAGTGCTTTTTTGATCCATCTCCCATCCTCCTCCTCCTCCCTATGCCACCTCTACACAGGCTTAACAGTGGAACAAAAAGATTTATTTAGCAAGTGTTTACATACATGGCTTTAGGGAAAAGATTGAAAAACAGCTTTAAGCTACAACTGTTTTATAGCTTAGACCTATAGCTGCCTAGCCAGCCTGAACTACTTCCTACCTCAGAATCAGTGCTAGGAATTCGGTGTGAAGCAACACGTTATTTCCAGAATTCTGCAGTCATTTCCTCCAGTGCCTTTTCTTGCCTTGGAGGTAAATTTTATGATAGAGATGAACCACAATGAAGAAAAATGACAGCTAGAAGTAAAAAAGCTGTGGGATTTCTGCTCTCTAAACTGATACGTGGTTTATTGGCATTGAAGTGAAGCACTTCTTTTGGCAGGATAGTTTGATTCCCTAAAAGTCACTCACGTTAGCCAGCGTGAGACATTGTACAGTGCCCATTCACTTTGACTTTTGAGGCTTAGTATTTTTCCTCTATATTAAACATTGCTACACACATTCTACAAAGTTTGTGGTTTCTAAACAATCACCAATTTCTTTTGTGAGTGCTAAACCTGATCCCATTGCTACAGGTAACTGATCTACTCAAATACTGTTTATCTTGGATGTATCTGTGAGATCAGCTCTTGATTTGTGCAAGTATATTCTCAATAAGTCTCCCTAATCCTCTATCAGAGACAAAGTTTTTTTGTTTTTTGTGTTTTTTTTTTGTTTGTTTTTTTTTTTTTAATATCTTTTATAACAAGTTATGATAAACAGTTCTGGGCTTTGCATATCTAATTATACTATTGGGTTCTTAACGAGACAGCAAAATGGTACGTTGCATACAGCTAGTAATTACTGGGAAGGTCGGAAGATATATTTGAAAAAGATCTAGTGCTAACTGCTTAAAATATTGCAGCTACTGCAGAGTTTGCTTTTAATGTTAGGTTGGGTATATGTTCAAACATAGTACATCTAGTTACCAAGTCTGACTTAACTAGTAGTTGTCTTGTTTAGGATGTTGAGCAATAAAAAGGGAGGAAAATACTATGAGTTTTTTTTTTGTTGTTTGGTTGGTTGTTTTTTTTACATTTGTATCTTGAGTTGCTGTTTGTTTCTTCTTCCTTTTTAAAGGAACAATGTTGTTGAATATCTAAGGAACTGTAGAAGTTGAAGTCTAATTTATTGTCCTGAGCTGGGTGCTAATGAGTAGAGTTTCACTGCCTCTCTGCCCTGTCCTTTCGATGTGGAACATGTTTGGAAGGGGGAAAAAGAAAAATCACAGTTTTGCCCAAGAGTAATACTCTGCAAATGTCTGCCTATATAGAGGCACAGAAGGACACATTAGCTGCTTCCACTGTGATATCATCCTCCCCTTGCATATTTAAGTACCACAAAGACCACAGAATAAGGGAGGGAGTCTAGGCATTCTCTGTTATGACTAAATGCCAGGTTTAGACATGGCTTTTTTATTTTTATTTTTATTTTTTTTTCCCTCTGGAACAGTGATAAGTAAGTTTTACTTTCTAGATCCAGAAACTCTTTTTTTATTCTGGTAATGTGCTTCTGTATTGTCACCTGTCATCTGGGCTTGTGTGGCCTGATCTCTTACAGACAGGATTTGTCTGCTTTCCTCAGTCAGGGAAAATGCTGTTTGCTGTTGTATGGGATGAGGTGTTCTTGGTGATCCAGCATTAGCCATCTTTAACTCTCCTTGGATACATCTGAAAAAGAATATGTGACTTGAAGCAGGAGCATGCTTGAATCCAGCACTGACCACCTGTGCTTATTTGGAAAATAAGAACAATAAATACCAGGAGGAGATTTGTTCTCTCCTCCTTTCTGCCCTTTTTTAGGGTGTAAATGAAGAAATCTGGTAACTGTTATACCTACAGCTGGAACTTGAGATAAGTTAACTTTCTTTTCATTAGCTCAGAAGACAACAGTCAATTTGTGTAACCTATTGCTAAAGAGCAGAACTTTTACTTTTTTGGGAAAACGTTGAGGTGAAAGTGATTGATTCCCTTCCTTCAGGTATAAATTAACTAAGAGTTAACTAATGAACCCATGCAACAAGGTTCTATTCAGATATTGTATGAAATAGCTACGTTTAGTAATAATTAATACCGTGCAATCCACAATAACTAACCAAGATATGAAAATCCCTCAACTCCAGTTTAAATATTACTTCGCACGGTCTTAGTTCACTCCAGCTCTCTTGGAGGCTTGCACTTCTATCTCCAGCAAATAGCCAGAGTCAATATGCACTGCAATATCATCAGATATGCACTTCCAACACAGAAATTTAATGGTCACCTGTTATTATTAAAGCCATGAGAGATCAGAATGCTTCACAATTCATGCACAATTGCACAATTCATGTCTTTTATGATTTATTCTGCCCTAATCCCACTGAGTGCTACACAATATTTGTAGAGAGTTACTGAGTGACTGAGAGGCAACAAGTTGAGTTACATGTCAGTCCCATCTTGGAAATAATTTAGTTCTCTAGAGATATTAAGTGAAAGTTTATTAAGGGTAGGTACAAACATCCTCTGACTTAAGGGTTAATTGTCTGGCAGCACTGAAATTATGAGTTGTACTTGCTTAATTTTTTTCTTTGAGAGAATTAGAGATGTTTAATTATTTTGTAACGTCAACTTTTTTGTTGTCACTTTATTGCAATAGCTACTCTATTGTACTGTCCTTATAGGCTTCGGATGAACGGTTTCTCTGACTGACTTTTCTTAAGAATCTGTAAAAATCCTACTAGTTCTCTCAGCTCTGACAGGCCATGCAACAATCACAGCACACGAACAAGGTCAGCTATAATTCTTCAGAAACAAGGCCAGGAGCGTTTCTTTACACTGCTTTCTAGCAGCCTACAGAGGAACATTATGTCCCCATGCTAAACGTTTCAATTAGACAAGCCTTCATTTCTGAGGCCATGGTAACAAATCACCACAATTTCTGTGGCTGATGTGAAGAGCCTAAATCTGATTCCAGAACCAGATGTTTTTTCACATTGGTTTAGCAAACCACTGATTTTAAATTCTAGATGCAAACTAATAATGCAATACGTATGCAAGTGAGGGTGGAGGAGGAGATCTCCCTCAAAACCTTATAGAAGGTAGCCAGAACTGATGACATTGGACTAGTGTAACCAAATATACAACTCAATAGGATTGATCAAGATTTCTCAAAGTCACAACAGGTATATTAGGAATTAATTTGTGCCTGTAGGTTCTTATATGTGCTGCTAATTTGGGAAGCTCTCTGAGACTTAAGGTATATCGATGTGCATTTCAGATACTTTTTCCTGCTGTGATTGCTTGTAATTGAGAGAAAATGTGCTTTTTAATCTCATTGATTATCTTACGAAAACGATAATAAGCTAGTTTTTGTTTTCTTCAGTCTATTTCTAATCTGTGTATAACACGCTGTTTCTGGTTCAGGGCTAGGTCATATGGCTGCTAAAATTCTAAGAAGTCTTCTCTGAGTAAACTCCAAATCAATGTTCTGGGTCAAGAATTTGGTTGATTTGAAATATTTTGTCAGGGAAGAGGGTAGAAGCAAGGAAGGAATAGAATTATTGCAGTTTCTCTCTAGAAAGCTATTATTTTTTCAAAAAGCATGGTGTGTGCTTTGACTTTCTATATGTGAGTTCTAGTAAAGCAGAAAAGAAACCCATACCATTGCCTTATGCAATACAGGATTAATCTTTGGGACTTCCCAATGGGGCCAAGGACTTAGTTCCCTCTTAAAAATAGATAAATAAATAGATCCGTGGACAAAACTTCTGTGAGTATAGTGAAATAAAAACTAGCTTTGCTTAGGTGGATGTATCCTCCAGTCAGTGTGGGCTTGAATGTTGCTGTAAGTAATGTAATTTCCATGACTGGTTAAAGAAACCTGTGACAAAATTAAGCAAGTATAGGCACCTGCAGTTCAGTGATTTAGAGCACTCAGAGTAAAATGCAACTTTCTGCAATGGTGACATTTCCACATAGTAAAATGTGTGTGGAACACCAGGTTTATCTACCCTTATTGCAGACATGTGACCGAGGGGATGGGAGCTTGGTCATGCAAACCATGATATCAGCTGGTGACTGCAGAGAATGACACTGATGTTTGTGTAGAGACAGGTAAAAACGCTTGTTATGGTATACACTGTATACACTAAATACCACATCACATATTTAAAAAAAAAAAAGGAAAAAAAAAAAAAAAACCTCTCCCTAGGTCAAGTCCCTCTCTCTGTTAGTACAGCTGTGTAGTTTTTACAAGCCTGTCTTTCGTGCTTTGGTTGTATTCTCAAAAGGCAAACACCACTCCCTTTGGAGGCAGTTTCATAATCAATAGACTTCATTGCAGGCAATGTTTTCTCCTTCCTTTGTTCATTTTATTAACCCTAGATGACTCTTGCAATGTCTCAGGAATCTAATCCCTGACTCTCTTTGGATCACTCCCCTCTCAGCCTGCCTTTACCCCACATACTTTGGAGATAGTATATAATGCCTCCTAGCAAAATTTTCCAGGAACTAACTTCTCTTTGCACTGTTGAGCAGAGCATGCTTAATTATGTATATACCTGCCAAAACTAGTGGTGGCATTTTGCTTTGTTTTGTTTTTGGCTTTGCTTCCTTTGTTTCCTATTCTCTTACCACCTGGCCCCATTAAGAACAAAAATAGAACTAATTCTATTTTAAATAGTTTAGAAAATCAGACTGGTGCAGAGAGCTACGTTTGTAGAATGCAATTGTAATGGAACTGTTAGCCTTCCTAACCAGCACTTAAGAGCTCTTTGAGAGGAGAGGTATATACAGGTTAAACTGATACAATATAGTGGAATACTAACAAACCTCTGTGTGTGTGTTTAACATTTTCTATTTGCATAAATCAATGGAATGAGTCCTTTCACAAGGACAAGATTAACAAGAGGTGATTCCATATCAGTATGAAGTTAGATATTTTAATTTTTCCTCCAGAGTGCAGTGAGCATAGCATGGTACGCAAGGATTAGCTCAAGCTGATATGACTCCATTTATGAAAGGTCCTTCAAAGGAAATTCCTGATACAGTCTGACACAAAAATGCTGTCAGGAAGAAGCACATTGAGCAACCTGCTTTCCAGTTAGGGTATATTTATTAGTTACACGAGCCAAAGTATTTGCAGAAATGTGTTGAAACTCTTGCTCTTTTTCTAACATGCCTTAAAATTATGTCATAGCATAATCTTACTTATGGCTTCTTTTCTTTAATAGTATTTTTCTTGTTGGTTAAACCAGAAACTATTATATATTTTCTGTGGTTTTCTTATGGTGGAAGAAGAGTTGTATGTACAGCACAGCTGAAAACAGAAACTGAAATGTCTGAATATTTGCCAAGATGGAACAAAGTGTTGGTGGTTTTCTCTTTTATAATTTATATGCAAATTTTGAACACTCTGAGAGATAAGAGAATAAAATTAAAATCATATTTTTTTTATTTTTATTTTTTTTAAATTCTGGTTGCTTCTGATCAGGTCAGAAAATGCCCTCAGCTGTCCAGCAGGGAAGGAGGGCCAATACCAGGGAACACACCCGAGCAGTTCTCGGTGATGTCCAAAGCAGCGCGTAAGCACTGAAGGCCCACCATTGTGCCATTGCTAGAGGCCAGCAGTTGTCTGCTCTGCAGAGCCACGGCTTGTAAACTCTGCCCCTCCTGAAAGTAGTTTTTACAGAGTTTTGGACACAAAAGTAGCAGTAATCTGTGACTTGTGTAACTCTTTGTGGGGTCACAAAAGCAAAACTTACTCCTAGAGAGGAATTAAAATAAACTCTCCATGCTCTCTCTTTATCCTGCCCCACTGGTATCCCCAGCCTGAAGGGATGAGCAGCACAGAATCCTGCCTGTGCTGTGCCATGCCCCCAGGTTATGATTATGTAGGAAGAACCCTGCCTGTTTCATATTTACTGCTTTCTCAGTGAAAAAGATAAAATTCTATAAGCATAACCATAGAGGTGTGATAAGAAGTACTATGACTATCAAATTCTCTGCTGCATATCAAGTTCAATATTTCCTGCTAATTTTAAAGTGAAAGGGTCTAGATTCCCTCTCACTTAATATGGATAAACCTTGTCTTGCTCACCTATTTGTAAATGGTTTCATTGGGCAGGAAAGGGAAAGTTAAAATGTGCTCTTATTGTGGGATTTCGTATTTAGGCCACTGTTCTAAAAAGTCATCGGTAAATTGTCCTTCAAAGACCAAACTGCCTCTCAGTGACCAAAAACAACCAAAAATCAATCAACATTCTGAAGTAAACTGGGTGCATTGATCCTGTTCGTAAACTTGTGTGAAATATGACTCAGTGTATATGCTCCCATGATTAATTGTGTGGAAAGCCTGCACCCTAAAACCTGAACGCTGCTGCATGGTGCAGTAAAGAGCATTTTATCTCACTGCAGGCTAATGATTCATTTAGAGCTTAGTGAAGCATCTGTTTGAAGATGGCAGATGACCACACCTCGTACAGCCATGTGACACGAGCATTTCTGAGGAGGTGGAATCAGGCTGTACTTTCTAGGGTGAATTCAGACTGCTCTGTGAATAAATGAGCTGGAGTCAGGTCTCCCTTTCTCCCAGTGGAGCCCCCAGGAGAGCTGGGGCTTGTAAAAGGAGGGAAACAAAGCAAGTGGAAAGGCTGGGAGGTAGAAGTGCTTGTGCCCCAAACTGGGATTCTGCTTGCTGATGGCAGGTTTAAGTACAAAGATCTTAAAGTGCAGGGGATTCCATTTTGATTTTAATTGAAATGTATCATGGCACTTTTATGCTCACAAGATGTAAAGGAAGTCCTGGGGACTTCCTTCACGTTGTGGTACCGTACACAACACCTGGCCTCCCTTTTTTGGTTTACCTGCCTTTGTAATATGCTATGTTTGGGATTATTGCATTCCAGAAGGGACAATTTTAATTTCTTGGCATAGGTGTTGGGTGGTCGTGCAAACCTCCAAGAGATTGCTGCTGAGATGAAATCTAGGCTGCATTTTTTTTTTTTTTTTTTTTTTTTTTTTAATATCCAAAGGGAGTAAGACGCTCAACTGCAAGCTGCTTCTATGGCATATATCTCCTTCAGACCACTTAGAAAGTGTGGCTTTCAGCCCTTTCTTTATAGCCCACCATTATGACTGGATGCTTCATCTTTCAAGGAGGAATGAAAAATATCCTAGTTTTAATGTTATATCAGTCCTGGTTGCTCTGCTTGTCAGCAGTGTGTTCTAGTTCAGGGAAGGAAACAAAGCACCTTTGAGCAGCTATGCTTGCTGTCCAGTGCTTTTGTATTAAATAGCTGCTGTTTTGAAGATTATTTATTAATTGTCATCATCACCGATGGCACTAGAAATGTAAATAAGTGCTCTGAGAAAGCTGATAAAAGAATTGTCATTGGAGCAGTTTATTAGTTTTGGGTAATTTGTTTGTTTTTGTTCTGTGTGCTTTAAGTTAAGTTGTTCATATATTTGTGTAATCATAGAAAACAGATTTTTTAATTCCCTGTGGATACCAAGTATTCCTACTGTCCTGACATCTTACCTATGTAAAGTCTGAATCATTGGTAAACTGTTAGGCTGAACGTTCAAAATCTGTACTGTAAAGAACCAATTGGATCTGCATATTGGATTCCTATACACCAGTATCTCATCTCTACCTGTGTGCCATTTGCACGTAATTGTCATTAAGTGTATTTTCCCTCCATGCATCACAAGGTACGTGCACACTGGGTGTTCTCCTCTGGAAAATCTCTTTCAATAATTCTGCAGCTGCAGCCCCTGACTGTGCCACCCACCCTCTCCACCTTCTCTCTGTGTTACATTCTACTTTTCCCCTGGTTGCCCCAATCTCCTCTGTCACTATAAGCAGTGCTCTCCCTCTAGGTCAGTTATTACACTGTGGTAAAAAGGGGAGGATATGAGGGTGTGTGCATCCACCAGGAGTTGGTGAGTCCAAGTTTTAAATCTATACAGAAAGCAGAATATTTCTGCTTTTTTACCTACAGAAGCAGGTATATTTCTGTGAGAGGGCAGAGCAGTGGGAGCTGCTATAACAGTTTAAAAAGGAAAAAAGAAGTAAATTATGCACTCCTCTCAGTGCTAGCCACAGTAGGCAAGCCAATAAAAAGCTGAGCCCTCTCTCTGGACACAACAGACATGCACCTGATATGGGAATTTCTGCCAGCAGCGCAATTTGGTTTTCCTTGTGGTCAGGAAGTGTGGGCAGCTGCGTTATCATTACCTCGAGCACACGCTGTTGGGGAGCTGCTACTGCTGGTTCCTGCTTTCAGGTGCATCCAAGTAGAAGTCAGTGTTTGAGCCTCTGTGTAGCCAAACTGTAGATTTGCCATGGCTTACTGTACATTTTCTACTTTTAAAATATATGCTGAACCCCAGGGCAGTGTACATGCTTTGAACGCTACTTGCATAATGATTTAGTGCTCACTAGTAAATATTTTGTGGGCCTGTACAGTACTGTAACTATACCCGACTTTCATTTTTCCAGACTAGTAGTGATATCTGTGATATTTTTTTTATTATATTGGGGGGGGGGGGGGGCAGTTTCTTATGTTCAAAAAATTAGGAAGGCCAGTGATTGCTTCAGCAGTGAGGCAGCTTGCCCCTGGTAGATATGAATGCAAAGCCACTGAACTTTATAAATGCAGCTGCGTCAAAGGATCTCTTGGTGTGCCAAGTTACATAAAAATTTTAAATGTTACACATTAACAAATATATCATTGTTATTCTTTCTTTTCTCAATTTTTAGTTTTGTCTGGTTTTATCAAGGATTAGCAAAACATGGGATTGGAAAGTTCTGAATATTGTTTACTGTTAGGCTCTGAAAAGATTCTCTCTCAGGAGAATACCTCACAATTTCTGTACAGCCTATAAAACCTACATAAAATTATAAATTTTCTTTGGCAAACTTTTATTTTAACTGAAAGAAAGTAAAATAAAGATAATTGTTAAAAAAATGGTGGTCTGCTAGGATTTAATGAAGAAAGCAGACTATAAAGCTTGCTTTGGATCAGCTAGAATAGACTTCCTGACTACTCCTAAGCAGTTGCCTACTTCCATTCCTTTGGAGAATTTTTTGTCTTGTTCCAGACTGGATATTGTATATTCATAGGACTATTTGAAAAAGTGGAGCTGATTTAGAATTTCTTGCCTTGAAAAAAATGGTCATAATTTGTTCCTTTTCTCCTCAGTTTCTTGCTACCTTTTTGTCGTCTTTAACTCTCACATGAATAAACTGCCAAGAATATTCATATTGCACAGTCTGATTCTGTTTCTTGATGGCTAAATTATACACGATTAATATTCTGGCAAATATTAGGTTTTAAAAATCCTACATATATCTAATATGTGAGTTCAGTGTACTAATAAAAGAACTGGGATGCATGGAATCAAACCCCTCTCCTTTTCTAAGACTATTTCACATGCAAAAGCTGCACATTGCTATCTGGACTTGTGGCCTAGCAACTAAGACACTTTTTTTTTTTTTTTTGGCTTATGCTAGATTTTCAGTACTTCTGTGCATTAGCATATATGATAGATTTTGAGTTGTATTCCTTCCTACCTTACAGTTTTCTTCTAGAAGGCATGCTTTGGGCCTTAAAAGTAATGAGTTACGTTTAAGGGTTCAGGGTAATAATACTTGTTTATTCCAAGTGAGGCTATTAGGGGATGGAGGGGTGGGAGGAGGTGAGAAAGAAAAGAAAAAAATAATGAATCTATGTGGTAAACTCTTTCAGGTAAACAGAAGACTGTTAAAAATTTTGCACACCCATCTGTTCAGGGTGACCCTAAACTGCTACAGTAGAAAGAACATTTTACAACAGTGTCTGACAGTGTTAGTTTTCTTATCAAAACAGCTCATCAAGTTTAGTGTATAACTACAAGTCTGACTAAAAACTTGGTTTAAAGGCATGAGGTCACTGCAAAGAAATGCTTGCATTTATTTGTATTGAAACAAAGCTAAACATGTAAACAGCTAAGTTTTGCATTGTCCGTTGTGATTGCTTCCCCACAGAAAGTAGAGCTCACAGAATCAGTAGAAACAGAAAAAAAACTCTTCTGTTTTTATATTTCTTGGATGAGAATCAGCAGGAAGAAATGGGGTTTCTGGAAGAAGCTGTAGCTGTGCTGACCTCTCCCTGTCAAAGAAATGGAGCACAGAGTGGAGTGGCCATAGTAAATGTTTTCTGCATTTTAAAGTGGCTCAAAGTTACGTTTGTCCAGAGGGAACAGGGCACAATACTGTACCAGAATTGTTATCTTCACTCACCATCAGAAATGTTAAGTGAGATGCTCTTTTGCCTGGAGGAGGTCTGACCAAGTGGGTGGTTAAGTTTCTAGGAAACTTGGAAAGGTCTTACAGGCTGCTCCACACAACCCAACTGAAATGCTTCTTGCTCCCCTTGCTCCCTTGCTTCTTGGAGGGAAAAAAACATTTCTACACTTTCTACACTGGGGGGGGGGGGGAAGGATCTTGAAAGTTTTTGCTTGTGGACACATGGAAATAGCTCCAATTTTATGGGTGTATATAGATGTTCTGATTTTGTTGCAGTTATGTTCTCTTTATTTAAAGGACTTTATATACTATGACAACATGAGACTCTGTAGTTCAATCACATAAGTGCAGAATTGTGTCAACATGATGTGGCAAGTCCTCGGATACATCCGAGTATATAATCTTGTTATTAATCTATGTTTACTTTAGTCTGATAACTATGCTGATAAAAGCGAGACAGCTGTGCTGGTAGTACAGGTAAGTACTGCACTGAAATCCATAGAGCTGTACTGCTGTGCCATTACATGAGAATCATATCCCATAGGAACAATGCCTGAAATAATAACTTGATAGCTTGTCATTCATCCTGAAGGTACTGGAGCAAATTTTATAGGCAGTCTAAAGAATTGCTCTGTTATGTTTTATGGAGATTTTTCTCTTAAAAATAGGTTGCTAGACACAAAGGTCATACACATGAAAAATTGTATTTAATGCCAGGCCTTCTGGACATCAGGGACTAGGAATGAAGAAATGTCAAAATTAGGGTGTGTGTGTGTGTGTGTAGAAGTGTGTATCTTGATCTTCTACACATAAATGTAGAAGATCAAGATTTTACAGCTACCTTTGTATATGAGGGTATTGTTTACAGCTACATAAGAGCATGGTACCATAGGGAGTCTTAAGGCCATGCATATGGTGAATGATGTATCACTTTCCTTTACATATACTTTGCTTTTTCCCAAGGCTCTTCTGCTTCTAAGGCTGTGAACACAGTGGTATTCATTAAACTGTTTTTTATGTTTCCTATGCCAAAGCTAAATGAGTCAAAAGCATTTTATTCTGATGGGGAGGAGGGGGGAGAGGTGTAAATCTATTCTCTGCAGTGATCTGTATGGAACGGGGAATTGAGCCAAGGCTTATGTTCTGGGCAGTGTCTTAATCAGCAGGCTACATGCATTCTTTGCTACCAATCTCTTTGGGGAGCGGGGAGGGGGGGAAGTACAGCCAGCTTTGATGTGTCTGGGTGCAAGAAATATCCCCAGTAAGATAGCAGAGGAGCACCTCCCTTGCATAAGCCCTTCCTAACCTTAAGAGACGCAGCATGAAGGGGTCTCGAGGTAGCAGGAGCTGTGGGGTACTAGCAGTACCTGATCAGCTCCTTCACAGTTAGATGGCATCTTGGAAGGGCACTGGTTTTCCTGATGGTCTGTGATGCCTGTGTGGTAGAGTTTAATTTCTTAGGACAGCATCTTCTGAGCCTTGACTTTTATTTAAGGAACAATATTTGTGGCACAGAAAGCCATGTGGGCAGTCTGATACAGATTAAGCAATAACATATATTGAAAGCTCCTGATAGACACGTCACGATCTTTTAATATGTGCTTCAATCCTATTGGAAAATGTTAGTGGATCTTGTCAAGAAATGCATGACTTTGGTTCCCTCCCTCTTCTGAAGTTTTTAATTAGTTTTAATTACTGCAGTCTGGATTTCCATTGATGTCACCTAGTGAGGAAATAATCACCAGAAGGTAAACTGCAAGGGTGTATGAATATTGCAAGGCCGAGCTTATGTAAATGTGAACTCTTCAGGAAGCAGATGACATAACAAAATTCAAACCTGGTTCTTAATCCGAGTTGAGATGTCTTTGTGTTGAAGCCAACAGGGGCTGTTAGTTCTCTATTGCTAAATTTGTAAAGAACCACCAGTGTGAAGTGGTTTCAAAGACCTGTAGGTAGGATATTGCTATAAATCAGGATACTACAATTCAATTAGTGTTTATGACATAGCATTTTGTACATTGAGCTTTGAACTGCAAATGGTAGTTTATTTTTGACCAGCAAGACAGTACATTTTTGACCAGCAAGACAGTACAGATCCATACATCTTGTACAATCCATACATCTTGGTGTGGGTTCCTGAGACACAGCTTGTGAGGGACTTCCTCAGGTGAAAGACCAACCAGAAGCAGGCTTTGTGTTACTGACCTGTATAATGACCAACCAGTATAAGAACATAATAGCTCTTAAACTCAGTTATTTTTTTGTTAGGTGACAGTACAGTAGTGGTGCTTGTTACTACCATTATACCATTGAGGTTTTCCAATACTTTGTCAATGACTGATGTTGTACAGCTATGCTTTCGGCCCCTTATTTATTCCTGGTGCTCTGCTAGCATACCTTTTTCATTTAAAAATGATGTTGGTCTGATGATAATAGATTATTCTAAATCTGCCAGTACTGCAGTAGGACTTTAAACTCTGTAGTCACACAGTTCAATCCTTCTCTGTTTTTCTTTGACACTTTTTATCTCCAAATACACCTCATTACTTCTTTTCTGGAGTGCTTTTTATACATAGAGTCCTCAACCTTACTTTGTGGTAACTGAATCACTTGCTGAAGACCATATATTAAACTCAGGTGTTAGAGATAAGAACTTCTAGAAGCAAAAGGGCATTGTAAGCTCTGTGCAGTAGAGGAAAGCTGATTACAGTCAGCTTTTACAGTCAGCAAACTTGGTAGTGAAGTTGTAGGAAATCCCCAAAACGAATGTAACAGTAAGATTGACGGGAAACAGAGAGAAAGAAGTTGACAGGAGAGGGTGGAAGTCCCCTGCATCAAAAAGATTTAGAATAAAAAGTACAGAAACAAGAACATGGATTGCAAGTAATTAGGGAAATTTGTTTTCAGTTTGCTGTGCAACTCTGGGCTTATTTATTGTTTTTTTCACATGATGAATCTGCTCCATTCAACTTAACCAAGTTGAAAATTTGGGGGATTTTTTTTTTTTTAATAAACTTCCCAGAAAATGAAATTGTGTTGTAGATTTCACAACAGTTCTGAAGTTGTTAATATGATTCTCAAAATGGAAAGCTGGTCAGATTTTGCTTCAGAAAGGAGCATAGGAAAAAAGAAAACCTTTTAAATATTATCTGCTACAAGCTCTTCTTAAAACTGTAAAGAGCTGTACAGAATGTAAGCAAGATTGGAAAGGCAAGTTTGAAAAGTGGAAGGTTCCTGTTCTCCACCTCGCCAGTGGATGGGCTGTGCTTCACGGTCCTGTGGAGTTGTGGTTTTTGGAGGGATGCATGAGACACAGAGGAGCAGGCAAAGTGGCCCCTTGGACAATAAGGCTCAGGAGTGAAGGATAAACAGCTGATATCATTGTGCTTTGAAAAAGCCAATGAGATTGGAAGCTATTGAGTAAAAACTGTAAAAACTTCCAGGATTAGGGTAAAAATGTGTTGCCCCTCATCTGACATCTCACTGAAGGCCAAAAATGTCCTTAATCCCTGAAGAATGACTGGCTGCATCAGTTCATTCTCTCTCCTCTCCTCCTAGCCCTGGGAAGAGTATTCCAAAATGTGGCATGTATCAACCTGCTGAAGTAGAAACTGAAAGGGGCAGGAGAGAGAGGGATCATGGTTGGTTTTATATGCTCCTAAGGCAGTTTTCTGTGAATGAAAAAGATTATTTTTGAAAATGCTCTTTCTCGATTATAACAGCTTCATGTTTACTTGGGGGGGAAATCTAGTCTAGAGCAGGGAAACTTCCCTGTGCCGTGGGATGAGTGGAAAGGACTTAGGCAATATGCAATGTCCCAGATAACATTGTACAGTGAAGCTCAAAATGTTAGTAATGACAGCTGGCAAAATCCGTGCTTTGGATCACAGATCATATTCTGTGCTACCAAGTAAATTTGCATAAGGTTAGCTAAATCATCACCCCATCCTGCACCCATGTTATTAAGTAGCAGATGCAGTGCTAGAAATGAAAGAAAAAGGAATTAAGGCTGTATGAGAGTGAGAAATGCAGGCCCCATGCATACAGCAGCTGTTAATTGCGGCTGTCATGTAACACAGGCCTGGGAGGGATGCTGTGGAGCCATTTCTGCATTAGGTCACCCTTGGAAGAGTATGTCTTGGATGGATTAGCGTGTGCTATATCATAGCATTGGATTTGTTGCATAGCAATTTCTAAAGTGAATATAGACCCTATGGAAGAACTAATACTTTTTACATATCTTAATATACTTTAAGATGCTGATTTTTATCAACGAAGACAGCCCTAGTAGTACTCAAGATTCTGCGTACAAAAAAAGGAGAATTGATTTACCAGGCATTTTGAAAACAGGGAAAATGAAGGTGGTGATACATAATGCTGCAGGATGCTACAGCATCAGTTCTCATGGTTTGTTCAAAAGCCCAAACACAGAGCATCTCTCTGCTTTCTTTGGTATCCCTAATATTGAAAGATTTAAAGTAAAATTAAAGCTGTTGGATAGCAATGCTACTACACAGCTCCAGAACATAAAATACAATTTCTTAATGCCAATATGCAAAAACAGGCCTTTAGGCCTTTTATCAGAAGAGAAGCTGGCAGGGTCAGTTTTTCCAAGTCTGACTCAATGTCTTCTTTTGGAAAGTCTGCCTCACTCATATTCTGAGTGCAGCAAGGTTTTATCATGTATTGTCCCAGTGCCCATTTTTGTCAGTTCAATTACAAAACGTAACAGCACCAGTGTTTATATGTGAGGATAAGGCTCTGAAAGAAGGTAGAGGCTTATGAGGTAGACTATTCTGCGTCTTGTTGCACTAGCCTTGATTTGTGCCAGGGGAGATCTAGAATGGATATCAGGAAGAATTTTTTCACTGAAATGGTAGGGATTGGAATAGGCTGCGCAGGCAGGTGGTAGAGTTAGAGCCGTGGAGGTATTTAATAGACGTGTGGCTGTGGCGCTTAGGGACTTTCTTTAGCACTGGACTTACAGTGTTGGGTGGATGGAGTTGATCATTTTGAAGGTCTTTTCCAACCTAAATGATTCTATCATTCTATATGCCAGACCCTTTCCTACAACCTGCATGATTACATTTTTCTGGAAATAATAGTAATAGAATAAATTGTCTAAATCTGTGTTTTTACAACTCCATAAGATACACATATCAAATACCTTTATTAGCAGTAGCCAGTAGCTTTTAAATAAGCTCTGTGATCTCTGAAGTCAAGTTGCTGGTATGCCCCCTTCCCTCCTGGAAGCCTAGCTACCTGTCCAGAATTGCTCAGGACAGCTTTTGCTGTTGGAGCTGCAACTTTAACCACCGCCACTGAGCCTGGCCACAGCAGGGAGTTTGGGTTGTTTGGGGTTTGTTTATTGGTTGGTTTTCCTCCAGAGTCCTCATGTTTTTGATTTTGCAGGGAGCACTTTGTATTTGCAGTGGATCAGAAAAAGTGTAGCACTTGACTGCTGAATGTGTAACCAAAGGAATTTGCTGGTAATAGTGCTTAAAATCTGCTAATTGAAGAGAATAAATGGAAATGAAGAAACCAGGAAAGTAAGAGATTGAAGCTTGTTATTGTGTAGGAAATAACAAGTGCTGTAACATAGTGTCATACTGAGGGAAAGGCCTTAAGAGCAGTGGTCATTTTAGAAGCTTTATGCCTTCAGCCACACACAGGAGTAAGAACAAATTTACGTTCAGTACAAAAACTGCACTAGACTTCTGCACTTACACGCTGTGATTCAGTCCCACCTGAAGTCTGCTTGATGTGGCTCAGTCATGGTGACCTAATGCTTAGTAAGTCACAAAGCATTATTGCAGATCTGTAGAGGAACAGGCATTTAGCAAGAAGAAATATGTACATAACACGAGTCTGGAAAAGTGTTTTATTCTGTTCTGAATATACATGAGATCATCAGATAACAGGCTTTTCAGTAAGAAACATTAGAGATTGTACTGCTTTTATCTATTTAAAAATGAAGAGAAAACAAATAACAGAATAACCTGTTGCTATGCAACATCATGCAAGTAAGTTAAAAGTTGGCAAAAGTAATTAATACAAAAGATGTGACTAAGCATACTACGTATGAGGCCTGTCCTGAACCACTTTAGCTGACTCTCATAAAACAGATTTAACAGTGGAATTGGTTGTTTAATGCACATTAGGGCAATACTTACACAATAATTGCTCCTGGAAATTCCTTTTTCTAATGAGTTTTATGCCAGTGGATGTGCTTGTCTCTGTATTTTAATAATCCCTGTGCTTTAGGACATCCTGTATGTACCAAAGTAATGCTGAGAAATCAGATTATTCAACCTCTAAGTTCTCTTTGTGATCCCTGCTTCTCCATTACAGCTTACATTATCACAGTATGTCTAATTTGAGGTCTTACATTTGTTTAGAGGGGAATAAGAGAGGGGAACTATTGCAGTCCTAAATGATGTGGCCAAGAGGCAAGGGAAATAAGCATCAGATAAAGCAGGATCTATAGTGCAAAACCACTACCAGTAATTGTTTCTGTACAAACAACAGAAGGTGGACCTGGGTTAATGGAGGGATCACAAGGTAACCCCAGGGACAGCCACTTAACTGCTGGTAAATACATTGAAGAATCTAAGGTACAGAAAGGTTTGAAGATGTTTAAAAGGTTTAATGGTGTTTAAAGTAAGACAAGTAAGAAGGATACCATCCAAGTAAAATACTCTGACCATATGCATGGAATAAAGAGAGAAAAGGGAATTTTATAGTTTCCCATTTAAAAGCAGTATTATAGATTAGACTACCAGAGCTCCTGCACTGACTGTGTAAGTGTTTGGGACAAAACACAGTTAGCCAAATAACTATAAGGATGTAATTTCAATATGTGCTATTTAATGTGAGTAAGTATGCCTGAGGGCAGCTCAAAACTCATTTTTCAGTAGCATTAATAACAGCTTATGGAATATAGTAATACAAACAGCACTAGAAAAAGGGTCAGTTTCCTAGGATAAGAAGGTTTCCAAGGAGTCAGTGCTGGAAATGCAGCACTTCCTCTCCTCCTCTTGCCCTCCTGTTTGGCTGGTAGGATTTGCCAAAACTGTTAGGTCAGTAACAGCAAGTTACAGGGAACTCTTTACCAGCCCAGTGAAAAGTCTATCTTGTGGGTCTTGCAGTCAACTACAGTGGTAGTTGACCTTAGGATCTCTGTCAGTCTCATATTCCTATGATTATTCTCCCTGGTAGTCATGTACTGTCTCAGCTTACAAGCTAAACCATTGCACCCAGTGAAAATGGTTAAAATATGAGGGAGGAAAAAAAAAAAAAAAAAAGAGAGAGAAGCAAACACAAACAAACAAACAAGCAACTTTCTGTAAAGCCTGACTATAAATGACTTGTAGTGAAAGTAGCAGAGGATCCCATGCAAGGTCAGTGCTATCTGGCATATTAATGCAAATTTATACTGATACACAAGCAGGAGCAACGGACAGACCGGCAGCTGATATTAATCCTATCAAAGCTCAAGTAGGTTCATTCTGAGTATTAGTGTTTCTCTTCCATTATCAGTACTGACAGCTCTGAAGGTGGTCTTTCATGTTATGAAATCACTGAATTCAGGAGGAGAAAGTAGACCTACTTTGTATACTCTATAATTACAGTATTTCTATCACAGCATGTGCTAGAGGTGAAGAAGTCTCATAAGAAACTGGATAATGAAAAGCTGTGGGTAGGAAACGTTGTAGATGACATTCATGTGGAGATTGTTCTCTACTTAGCTTGGAAGGTTGGGACATCCTTGACTTGAGTTCCCTTTTCATTTTGAATGGGGAAGGGATAAACGAGCAATAAAAATTGTCATTCTTCATCACTTGATCCATTTTATCATGTCTGAATAGGCAGACATTGGTGCAGTTGGAAAGTCAACAAAGGGATGGAAAAAAAAAGTACAAGCAGTCCTTCAGTTATATGTAACTTTGCATAGAGATAGAGACCTCAAATAACAAAAAACTAGAATAGGGAATGTTAGCAACTGCTCAGAAAAGGAGTCCCTGAAAAAGTCCAGCATTCACTGAAATTTCACTAGCTAAAGAGCAACTGCCTACAGGTTAGTGCCCAGTACTGCAGACATAGAGCCTGCATCCCAGTAAAAATCAGTCATGTTGCAGGTAATCCTTTCAACACATGTGTGCCTAAACAATACTTTGTTCCATGCAGATTTCTCCAATGAGGATCACTGTCTTGTTGCAGTAGGTGGTGCTGCATGAAGTAGGCGGCTGAGTGGAATAGGTAATTGGTTATCCATATCTTTCCTCACAGCACTACAAAAACACAACGATAAGAAACTTAAGTGTCATTTGTATTTGGGTTACTGATCTGCTTAACAGCTGCCTCAGACTGTTTCTAGAAGATACTCTTAAGCACTGTGCAAAAGATACAAAGCAGTGGTAGAGGCTGGTTATGGAAAATGGCTGGATTCATTCTATGGCAGGCTGTGAATACGCTGATAGCTGCTGTCTCAGCATTTGAGAGATGCTTTCAGTTGCAACCATCAGGAAAGAGTGCCAAACTGTGTGAAACTGGATGTCGTGAGTCACCAAATCCTTAGCTTTGTGCAGAAGAAAGAATGAGGACAATGTCATGACTACAATGAGGCTACCTTACCTTCCGCTTTTGTTGAAATGTTTATCTGAATCTAAGTGCTAACTTATCCTACCCAGTTAATTTGTAGATTTGCTGTTAAACCAAATCAGGTTAAATCAGATGGAAGAGCTGCGATAGAGTATCAAACCTAGAGGCATTTGCTGCTAATCACTGTGTTTTATAGCAGGCTCCAGATGATCTCAGAGGGATGTAGTACACTACTAGGTGCAATATTGTAAATATTTATTTAATGTGAGTACTGCAGTCAACAAAAGCATGCTGGTACCTTCTCCAGGAATCCTAGATGAGTTAATCATAGGTGTGATATAAAAGGGAGAGTGACAATCAGAAAGGATAAAGTTGCTATCTGGCCAAGTTGCTATTTTGGCCAGTTGCTAGCTGGCCAAGATAGCAACAGGATCAAAGTAAGTAGCCTAGACCTCACTAAGTAGCCTAGACCCACAGAGTTTGGTTTCTGCACACTGGAGGAAGCAAAACTCCAGCATCTTAGTGCAGGTTGGATGCAAGCTGCTGGAAAAGGGAACAGTTTGATCTGGTCCTTTACAAGGCAAATAGCACAAGCTGAGAATTTGCTAGATTCAGCTTGTCTGGCAAAACCACTGGCTGTAGTAAACTGATGTGGACTTTGCAGCCTCACAGAAATAACAAGATCCTCAAATTTGAGGATTTTGTTCTAACGACATCAAGAATTAAGTATTGTAATATTGTCCTTAGTTAAATTTACATCTCAATGTGAATAACAAACTGCTGACTACAGGGTAGGTTTGTCAGAGGCAAAAAAAAAAAAACAATTTTGCTTACAATCTAAACAAGATTAAAAGGTTGTGCTCCCTTGTTTGAAACAATGGAGAAAATTTTTGAAATTTCAGAGGCAGAAATGAAACGTGAAAATGAGATGAAGTTACTCTAGATTCCCTGGTGAATGTGAGTGTGGCTGGTTGGAGAGTTTTATTACCTGAATTGTCCATTGTTTTTCTTCAGGTAACTGATCTTACAGTAAAGACAGTAGAAAAATATGTATGTTTATTTTAATGTCATAATAGGCAGCATGAATAATTGAATTACATTGACATAAACTGACTTACACGTGTGCTACAATTATGCTACGTAAAGAAGATGCAGGAGCACGGTCATTTTATGTGGGCAGTTGTCTTCAGCAAAAGGACAGTATGAGGTGACTCAACAGCAGCAGCATTTTGAAGTGCCACAGCCAAATTTGCCAAATACTGTCTGAGACCTAAGTCTCAAAAAAAATGACTCTCTGCCTCCCCAGCTGTTTCTTTATAGCAGTGTAAGTGCTGAGAAAGTCATTAAATACCTTAAACTTTTTTTTTCCTGTGTTTACTGCTAATAACAGCTAAAGTTTTGTATAGCCCTCCACATCTAGTAGACATTAAGTTGTCCTACTAATTCTAATATTGTTGGTTTGTGCCTATATTTTGCTTAATAACTCGTAACGTGAACGTGAAAAGATAAAACTGTTGTGCAATTGGGAGAAAAAGTTATGGGTCATAGATTTAGGCACTTACAATTTCTGGGCTTCTTCCCTACTGAAATAAAGAGGAGTTCTACAGTTGTCTGTAAAAGATGCAGGACTAGGTTTAAATCATCCTACAAAGCATTAAAGCTCTGTTAAAGAAATGTACTTTCAGAAGGTGCTGAAGAAAAAGCTTCCAGTCTAACTTATTCCATATAACCAAGAGGGTGATTAAATGTTCCAAATATGCAGAAGTCAAATGTCCCATTTCTGCTTTAAATCTTTTCCTTTTATAGGCTGTGGGTTATACTCCCTGCTTTGAAAACCTGTGCTGTTTAGGAACAAGAATTTATTTACAGTTTTAAAAACTTGCAACTAATCTTGGATGAATAGTCTAAATTAACCTTTGGCAGAGAAGTTGTAATTTCTAAGCCAACACACAACTGCATTTTGCATTAGTTCAGGAATATTGGGTACTTTGAGGGGTTAAGAATGAAATATTTTCCATGATTCATATCTCTTTTAGCTTGAAAAGTCAACAACTTGATTCTAATGTAGCCAAAAGGGGTTTTCAGTCCAAAATGTCTCGTTGCTTGCAATTAATTTGGGTTCTTGCAGTTAGGGTTTTGTATCACAATGCATTAATGCATGAAAGCAGCTGCACAATGAGTAGTGCCACATGTTTCAACTAAAAATAATCTGTGTATATTGTTGCTGCGCAAACAGTTGTACATTTTGGTCACTGAAGATAATCTCTCTGTTAAAACAGCAGATGCAGATGGCAGAATCAGATGTGCATTGGTAGAACTATTAGGTGCCTGCTTTTGCCACCTAACCATGAGCCATTCCTTTCTGTCTTGGCAAGGAGGCTGAGTCCTATTATTTAAACCCACAAAAATTGCAACTAAACTTTTTAAGATAAATGTACTTAGGCAAATGGAAACAACTTTTATTTTTCCTGAAACAAGGAGTTTGGAACTTGGACAACTGACATGGAACTTGTGGAGAAGGGGGGGGAGGGCGAAGCTATTCTAATTTAGAATTAATTCTGTCTTGCAGACATATCTATGGGAGAGGAAAAAATAGCTGAAAATGGTATGCTTTCCAACTTTCTGAGATCCAAACCTTTCTTCCATTTGCAGGCCCATGTTCTGTGGCCCCACTGAAGAGCCTGTGCCTTTCAAGAAACTCCAGAGAAATTGATTCTGAGCCCCCTCCTGCTAAGGTACATACAGTGGTTTGTCAGTGGATGACTTCTTCATCTTTGGATCTTTAAAACACTTGCTTCTACTTCCAGCTTTTCTCTTTAAGCTCTGCTTCCAGTCCTAAAGTAAGCTATACAGAGAAAAGCTTAAAGATTGTCTTTTTCCTCTGTTCCTTACGTGAAACCAGTTCTGGCCTACATCTCTCACCATGCACAGTGCTAGCTCTCCAGTACAATACTGTGGTACACTAGAGAGGGGGTCTTAATACATGCTGGAAAACCTAGAGCTTGGCTTTCCAGCCCATAGGCAACTGGAGTACTTTAGGAAGCTGTTCCTTCATATCCTTCCTCTCTTTGTCTGTCCTTTGTCTTTTTGGGGTCTGGCTGGGATGAAGTTAACTTTTTCACTTCCCAGGTTAGACTTCAGTGGACACCAGGAGTGCTCCTCATCCACCTAGAGCCCTGGGGGCAGCAAAGTACAGGTCTCAGCTGCAGCACAACGTTGCTATGCTCAGGAGGAGTAAAGGATAACTGTTCCTGCTCCCACTGCAATTGGACTCATTTTTGTTAGGAAGTATGTTCCAACTTTTCATCTTCCCATCTGTGCTGTCCTGTTAGTCTGCATCTTAGCATAAACTGCTAGTGAAGTGTAACATAATGGAGGAGATAACACTAATTTCCATTCAAAGATAGCAGGACTGTGATCTATAAGCACTCAGTAAGCACTAACATCTAAGGCAAGCTGTCTGTCTTTATTTTCCAAGCCTTCAGTACAGTGCAATGTACTTAACTCCAAGAGCTGCAACTTACAAGCTTTGGTTGCTGCCACTTGCTGCCTTTTGTCTGGGTCCAATGTTTCCAGTCAGCCAGCTTGAATTAGTTTACCACTGGAAACGAGGAGGCCCCATTCCTGCAGGTAAGTCTGATCTCATTTGACAGGGTGCAGGTGTCTATTGATTACCAAGTGAAGCCTGTACAGTAAATGCCCTATCTGAACATTGTAACAGACTGGCAATATGGTTGAAAGTTAAAGTAGTAACAGATACTTTGTAATAGTGTATTATAGTTATGGATTTATTTGTAAACCAGCCTTTTATAACCATTTACCTATCACTAGGCAAAGGTCTAGGGATGTTCTCTATAATGGTCTGCTCTTACATCTGCTAAGTTCTGCAGGTTAATGAGAATGTATTTTCATGCAGATATCTCTGTCTCCCAAAATGAAGCAGCAATCACCTACTGATAATGGAGAAAGAGAGGCTGGGATCCTGCAGCTGTGAGACCATGCAGAAATCGTAGGAGAGACTTAGAAAAGTGTTTAGTTCCTCATTAAGAAGGCGAGAAAGGGAGTTTTTCAGTCCAGAGTGTTAGCTATAAAGAGACTGATCTGCGATGAGAGAAACTGATTGATCTTGTATCTGTTCTTTGTAAAATGGGCAATGAAAAGGGCTATATTCTTGCTATCTAGGATTACAGCCACACTTGCTCATTAACTACTCCTAGAGGTGAATAATTACTTGAGCCAGAAAGCACAGTGGAATTAGAGTATTTTTTTTCTTCCTCTCCTTATTTCAAACATGTTTTCTACTTTTTATTGTGTGGGTTTTTTTTTTTTTTTGGTTTGTTTGTTTTGAGAGAGAGACGATAGCAATGCATGTCCCATGGAAGAACTTACAGTGTATTGCCTTGTATCTTGGCAGACAAGTAGGTGCAGCTCTGGCATCTCATTTTTTTGTTCTCTAGACCATACTGACAGTAAACAAAAGAAATGCTGTGAGCTAGGTTTTTTATTTCTACTTTTGCCAAGACCATCTTGCTTAATGCAATTGTTATTGAAAATTTTGGCACAGAGAGAGCACATAAGATGTACCCTCTTGACTTGTATTTTGACTAGTAATCTCATTTATTCTTCTTTAAAATGGCTATTTGGAAATGCTGTTATTGTTTAAAACATCTTCCCTTTTCTAGAATAAGGGCAGAGGTGTTTGTGTGAACAAAAAGCTCAGAATACAAAAAGCTGTTATAATGTGAAGCTAGAGAAAAAGATATGCTAATTTCATACATACAGTAGTAAAGATTTGAGTTTCTGTCTCTTTATTATAGTAATTTGTTTGGTCTGATTTTAAGGTACTGTTTGCCCTAGAAATTTCAAGACTTAAGTTTCCCCTAGATTTTTTTTTTTTTTTTTTTTTTTGAGAGAGATAGGCTAAAAGACTAAGATTTCATTCATAAACTTTACAGCAGATGAGCAAGTGAACATGGGAAATCTTCTTCGAGATTATCTAAGATGGTACCTTACATAGCTTCAAAGAAACTAAGAGGTAACTTAAGAATTTCTCTGTTCCTCTAGATAGAAATTTAACATTGTATATATAACATTGTCCTTCATAACATTGTAACATCCTTCATAATATAACATTGTCCTTCAAAACTAACATCAGATCCTGTACACCATGGGGAGTATAGGGACAATTTGGAATCTAAACTTTTATTTTTCAATACAGTCAGTTGTCCCCACTATTTCTTTGCTTCTAATCCTTCTGTTCTCTTGGGCTTAGGTATCTCTTTTCACTTAGAATGCACAATCCAGAACACTCTTTTTGTAAATCATTCTTACTTCAGAAATAAGTTTGAGAATAATCTGACCACAGGCACCAAATCAAACTTTCAGGGTTTTAGATTCAGGGAAAACTTATTTCTGAATCCCAAATCATATGTGGAATAATCAAGGTGTGTAGCAAAGTATATCAATGTTTTTGGCAGTGCTCAATTATGGAATAATTTTAGTCGTTGTTTTAGCTTTGCTAGTAAAAATATAGGTGTGTGTTGACTTCTGGTTACTTAAACACATAGAAGATTAGTTACTGTTTTTACATCTCTGCTGGTTTTACTGCCTTGAACTTCAATATCTACTTGCTCTATAATTCACAATTTACTGTCTGTTCTTTTTCCCCCTCTATTGGGAAACTCACTCCTTAGCAAAATGAGATGCATGTGGAAACATTCAAAGGCCAAAATTCAGACAAAAACTTTGAAGGAGAGAGTTAATGACTGCAACTTTTCAGGTTCCAGGATAAAGCACAGTTATTATGGTTTTTGAAAATTTTCAGTTTTGGATTTAAACACCTAAATTCCATTTCACTCTCACATTTAGCATCTAAGTCTTGCATTTTACTTTTCTTTTAAACAAACAAAAGTTTTTATTAACAAGTATTTTCATTCAAGTTTTCAATCCAAATTCCTACTACTGCAATTACCTGTGAAATTGAACACATTTAATAACAGTGTAAACACTCCCAAGGAATGAACTTCTTAGACAAAATCTCAGACTGTCATAACCAAGGCTAGATCAAAAAAAAAAAAAAAAAAATGTGTTAATATTTATAATTTCTGGGGCACAAAGAAATTATACCTTCCAAATTCTGTCTCAGCTGCTATTTTGTAGACTTTTGAGTTCTCATAGTAAAGGCTATCTTGCCTGGATTATCAGGACTGAAGAAGAAAATAGATCTTATCCTTTCTTTTCAGTGTTCATGATAACAGATATAACAATGGGTGATGAAGGGTTGTGCTTAAGACTCCAGAGTTAAGTGCATTATCTCCTGAGATCAAGAATTTAACTATTGGCTAAATTAGGTATCTTGTCTCCTTAACCTGATAATTTTTTTTCTCTCTTGAGAAGAAAAAGTTGCTTTTCTTGAGTGATGCAAGTGGTTTTTTGTTTGTCTTTTAATTTTAAATTAGTATGAAGTTAGGATACCTACATATTAAGAAAATAGTTTTGATTATTGGTATGCTAATAGTGAGCCTACTGAATCCACACACTGCAGCATTAATGATTTTCAGTGTACTTGAAAATTGTTTAGGAATGGTTATCTTGTCCACATGAGAATGAGAAAAGACTAGAATGCATTCCCCGCACAACTAATGTGTTGTCCTTCTGTAGGCAAACTCTGCTTTGCAAAATATAAGGAATATTATGGTATAAGCATAAGGAATGAAAACGAACAAATGGTGAAAAGGGGGCTCCGGGCCTCTATGTTCTGTTTGACCTTAAGGTGTCAAAATTAGTATTTGTCATTTATTCATTGAGACTAGGTGCATTTTTCAGTTTTATAAGTATCATCTAAGGAAGTACAGTTTATAAGGACAACAACCATTCTTTTTGTTACTGCTTGTGGAAAAATCAGAATGACTATGAAAAGTGAGAAATAATTAGTAGTCTATCAAATGAAAACAAACCAAAAAAGTAACTGAACCAGCAGTTCAGAGCTCCACTTAAAAAAAAAAAAAAACACAGCTTTCTAATAAAAATACACATACTATTCATATTGATTTCCACTAAGATGATGCTCATTAATTTGTACTCCACCTGCTGTGTGAGATCTGTCTCCCATAAGAAAATATAGATTCTTGAATCCAGAAATGAGATCTTGCTGCACTCACTGCTTAATTCAGAGCTCTACAGGCACTACCTATTCGAAGTTTCTCACCATTCCAACTTTACTTCTCTTGTACTTCTGGTAGATAGAAAAAAAAAAAAAAAAAAAAAAAAAACGAATTCCTTGTTAAATCTGAAAGCATTCAATCTAGGTAAGCATTATTTGAGATGCTGCATATTAATGAAGCTCGCATGCATCATCTGTGTAACCTAGGTACTTTTTTTTCTATTTAAAAAAAAAAAAGCCAAAGAGCCAAAATGAGAAGCTTCTGCTCTCTCTTCTTCCATTTCTTGTCTTTTTGTAGAGCATCTTGTTCAGGCTGAGAGAGCTATGCATTCAATTTCCCCAAAACAAACTTCATATGCACATGTTAAAGTTCTAACCCACAACAATTTGGTTGACTAATACTGTTTTCTTAAAGATGATTAATTTAATGTTTATGAACTTTGTGATTATATTAGAAAAATGGTATTTCTTATTTATAACCTTGCTTTTAGAAATATAAAAATCATACTTTGTCTATTATATTATCTCACAATGTACCAGTAACATGTTCACTATTCAATTGGACTAGAACTGGAACCTTTTGAGAGACACGTTCTTCATTTATATTAAGGACTCACCTGTTAGAAAGTCTCTCATTAACCTATGGCTGTAGGCAACCAGTACTCTAACACAGTGTTTGTTTTAATGAATTGTTATTGTTATGTTCAGGGACTGAACATCTGAGGAATGAAATGAGCAGTTGTGATCCAAAAGCCAAAACCCACCAGAAGAGAATGGACTGAATTATCAGAGAGTCTCCCAGAAAACCGTGAGTACAATCCAAGATCCTATGCTGAAAGAGAACACTTCTGAAGGGCACTACAAGCTCCTGGTGGACTAGAACAAGTGGTCTGGAACAAGAGAGATGAATAATGCAGATATCAAAAGTAGTAGTTACACAGTACATTGAAGTATTAATATACGATGCCAAGAGTAAGACATGGAAGACAGTTCAAACCAGTCTGTCAGTACCAGAAATTACCTACTTGTATCACACTTCAGGAAAATGAGAGAGAGAATAATTGAAAGCAGCATATGTAAGGAGGGATGAAGGGGGTAAAGCTTGGGTTTAAAAGGCCAGAACATTTCCCTCCCCACAAAGTTCAAAGAGTTTAATAGGCAATGGAGTACAATGTGATCCACTTATGAATAGGAGCTGAAGCTCCTATTTACGCTTAGATAAGGTATGCTTTAGAAAAACAATACAAAAGACTGAACATAATGCCTCTGACCACCTAGAAATGCTACTTGGGGGATGTGAATTTGACCAAGAAGTAAGAAAGCTAGGCTTCTAAAACATGAGCAAATCATAGAATAGAATCAAAGAATGGCTTGGGCTGGAAGGGTGGGAGGCGCGTGCATTAAAGATCATCTAACCCCAAAGTCCACTTGTACAAACATGACTAGGTGAAATAGTAGGGCACTGAGGATCAGTCTCAATTTCATGATGGTATAAGTGTGTGATCAGACACATGGAAGGCTGTTAATTCTTTTATTTATTCAAGTAAAATTAATTACTTTCAGGTAATGGGTTTGCAGTAAACAAGCTTGTTTATATGCAAAAACAAATTCCTTGCAACAGCTTTTCACAGGATTTTTTTTTTTGCTTTGCTTTTTTTTTTTTTTTTGGTGAACAGGGAATCCCAAAGGAATTTATATAGAGATGAGTGAATATGAATCAAAAATGGACTTCTATTAGTTTGGTGAATTATCAAGCTGTGAACAGTTTGCAAAAGAAAAGTAAATTTAGATGTAACTATAAAATATATACTAGTCAATCTAGTGAGGCCTAGTTTGTGAATGAGGGATGAAGAACGATGTGGAGTTCCACTAGGAACAGTAACACATCCTTATATGAGGAAGAACAGGGCAGTGTGAAGCTGAGTAGAAACCAAGAAACTGGAAATGCATTATAGTGGTATTAGAGCATGAGGGGGTTTCTTTTGTACAAAGTATTGATCTTTGATAGTTTAAAAAAGCCCTAATGGCTGCTCAACTGCTTTTTCCAGAGATACCTTGTTACCTGAGCACGGTATCAGACGGTGCAGCCCTGGAACTGCTTCATGGAAGCAGACAGCACGTACTGCTCTCTTTTCCTTCCACGCCTTCTCTGCAAATTGTACTCTCCAACTCCTGACAGCAGTTCAAATGTGTCAAAAGGGTAGCAGGATAAAGAGACTGTTAGTTCCACTCTGTATTCAGAAAAGCACTTGAAATAGTAAAATGAAGTCGATAGCTAGATAGTCTTATTAAAATGGCAAAAATAAATGACCCTTTACTGAGCAAGGCAGAGTAATGATATTCAGTTGGCCTCAACAGCAGGAGCTGGAAAAGAATCCTTTCCCCGTTTGGCTAGCCTTCTCACATTTGAGTGCTTTCCATAATGAAACATTGCTGGATTTCTCCATTTTTTCCATTCCTAGAGAATCCAATTTATAGCAAAGTGTCCTGCTCTATGCATTACAATGTCAGGACTCAAGTCCACTGTTACTTATAGGGTGTTACATCAGGGTGTGCCAGTACAGTAAGATTTTGATGGAGAAAATCCTACATAAATCCTCTCCTACACACAGGAGACTTATTACTAGCTATCTTATCAAATCCAGCCTCAGTAACAGGCCACACAGGAAACAATCTCTGTGACTGTTGTGCAGTGGAAGCTAGACTAGAGCCTTTACAAAACTGAAGCATTATTTTCAGGAAATAATTGCTCAGACTTGCTTGTTAAATCAGCTATGTACTATTTGATTTTTATACTATTTATTTCAGGTTTTTTTTGTTGTTTTAAGTTTATGCCCAGAAGAATAATATACGTTGATATCTTCTGCAGAAGTTATCTGGATGTGAACAGTGACATATGGCCTAAAGAAACCTGATAATCATTCAAAAAGCTGACATTCCAACTTCAGTTGATTTGGGAGTGGAGGGGAAGAGAGAGGACTAGGGAGAGGAAGGGTGTCTAGATGCAGTGCTAAACCTTAGCCTTCTAGAATTTGACAACTTTATTATGAATTGAGGCATACAGGCTGTTGCCAACACTTGTTCTTCAAATTTCCAGTGAACACATGCTCCAGTGTGCTTTTTTCCTCCCAGATTTGTTAACATCACTTCTGTCTTACCCTTGTAGCTGCTCTTCACTCATACTTTCTTGTACCCATGGGCTAGCTGAGAAGCATGATAGCATGAGTATGTATTTGCAACACTAAATATTCAGTGCCGTGCCAGTTTTTTTCTCTTTTAACTGTACTATCTATAGAGACAAGAACAAGGTATATACTGGCTAAACCCTCTAATTTTTAAAAGGTAGCAGGGAAGACGTGTACCATCTGACAAGGAATATCAAAGAAGTGAGTTCCTCTGTTCAGTTATTTGTCTTTAGATTGAGTACTGCATCACCTAGCTAATTCTCCAACTTAACTACATTTGGCAAGTCATTAGCTGTGGGAGCATTATCTAGGACTTGCCCATAGAGTAGCATTATACAGTTGGTCATTGATCTTAAAGATGAGCGGCATGATTATTTAGAATGACAAAAATGTACACAGATGATGTGGTACAGATTTACTTCTAAATATAGATCTAGACAACAACTGGGTATGGAACAAAGGTTTCCCAGAGAAGAATCCAAGTGTACTTCCCAGTGAAACTTTTTCAAGTGTTTTTTATGATGGTGGGTATAGTAAATAAGGTTAAGCCACTTCTGATCTTTCACCTACCACCTCATCTCTTAACAATGACTTCTCTTTGAATCACATTGGAAACGACCCACAACTTATTAATAGCTACTCTAAATGAAAATAATTATGATGTATTAGAGGGAGCCTGTAGTTATTTTTTTGACCAAATACTCTTCCTCTTTTCTGTTTCAGTGGCATGTAATAAATAAATAAATGAACAACAACCACCCCAACAAAAAACACAACCAGGAAAGTCAAGTTTAACCATGTTTCTAGAATTACTACTGATCCAATTTCCTAGAAGTCTCATCACACACTAGAACATCTGGAAATTCTATGGTATGTTTAATGTGGCTTCTGTCGTTCTTAGAACATAAGTAGCCATACCTAATAAGAATATTGTACTTATAATGTAGATAAGTTTATTCCACTTCTGTTTCCAGTTAGTGTAATCTGCAAAGCTAGGAAAATAAAATAAAATAGGACTAAGTTAACCCATTAAAAAAATAATAATAATTACTTAGCTGGCAGGAATGAAGACTTTTCAGGTCAGGTCACTATTGCTTTGAACCACTGGCAGGAACTGGTGTCTTCAAAGATGGTGCAAATGAGTCTTCCTCCATATTTAGACATCACTATAATGTAGGTCAGGTGTGGATTCCTGCCTGTTTCCTTAGTGATCTGCAAAGAGAAGGGCAACACTTTGAATAAGTCTGTAAACATTATTCTGTTAGCCACAACACCAAATGTGATGCTATGCATTCCTCCAGAAAACTATATCTAATAAATTACATCAAAGCCAGTTACTTCTGAATATTAAAGTCAACATCTCTGCTTTTTGGGGTATGTGCTTATGAAGAAAGCGATGCTACAGATTTTAAAATATCAGTTTCTAATTTGCTTGTGCAAAAGTATATGGCTCAGAAATGCAGTTTTAGTGTAAAAAACCTATGTGAGCATGGAATAATTATTCTCTGTCATAAGCACAGTCTTTCTGAATATCACTGTGTATTAATTTCTTAGTGAAATAGCTTAATCAAACATAAATATCACAAATGTTGGTTGCCTAACAACTTTAGGTCTGGCAAACAATTTTCAAGTGAGAAGGCAAAATGCACCTTAAGAAGCCTGGGCACTAAGTTTAGTAATAGAGACTGTTACATCCCAGGCTTCCCTGCAGTCCCCTGTGACATGGTATGCTTACCTGGGTAGGTGCTCTTTCTATTTTGCTGTTGAGAGAGTACAAAAAAAACAGATCTAACATTTTATCTGAAGTCCTTTATGTAAATATAGGTCATTAATTCTTGATATGAAATAGTATGTATATTCACAGTATATTTATGTATCCATCATTACACTAACCATTCTCATTATTTTACTTTGTGTAAAAATTTACTATTTTAATTTTGCGTAGGAAAAGGCAAGCTAAAAGTAGGTCTCCATTCTTAATTCCTTCTGCAGAAGTACACGTCAGTAGCTGGAGCTACTTTACATAGGATTTAAGCAACAGTAAACAAAAACAGATTAGAAAGGCTGCTAAAGCCTCAACCACAAAGGGAACTCAGTTTAGCATCCATTTTACAATCTGCCTACCACTAAGTTTTCAGAAGACCTGAAGGGGGAGGATTTGGGATTGAAAAGCTGGCTAACTGCAATTCCCACAGTCATGGGGAAGTATAATCCTTTATCTGTAAATGAAGAAATACTGTCCTAAAAGTCACTGTGAACTGAATACAACTTTCAAGTCCCCAAGTTGGGAATAGGATCTCCTTCTTGCCAGCACTATTCACAGTTTAAATAACAACTTGCTTGCAGGTGCTTATTGAAGAGTTAAGTCACTCAGAACAGAGGCATCCACTAGACCCAGAACAGGACCCACATACTAGGCTGTGGCTGCTCAGGCCATTTGGTAAGTACATTCTTATAAGTAGCTGAATGTAGGTACCGATACATCTAAATCCTTTTGTATATACAACTATATTCTGCAGCCTGCAGACATAAGAAATTGCACATCCTTGCGTGCTCAAATGATTGCTCAGATTTGTTTGTTTCGCTATGACTGAAGCCTCAGTATTCAATTAGAACAACATGGAAATCAAGTGTCATTTTCAAGTTTAAACACTATTAATCCTCTCATCTTTTTCCTAATGAGAGAAGACTATTAAACACATTTCATACTTGAACAGCATTTTAGGAAACAGCATTCATTCACATGCCCTAGTTCATTTTATTAAGCATGAGAGTATTATGGCTTAGAATCATTAGTGAGAGAAAATAAATAAATAAATAAAGTGATTTACATTTACTTTGGTTAGACATTTGGTTAGGTTAGATGTAACAACAGACAGTTTGTTAATGGAAAGCTTTTGTGTTTAGCAGAGAAGATTAAAACCTTTTCAGTATAAAATGCAGTGGAACTGCAGAATGAAATAGACAATTACTTTCAAAAAGAAAAATCTATCTAACCCAACGTTTTGAGCTTCCAAAAAAAAAAAAAAAAAAAAAAGCTATAGACATGCTTACTGTAGAATTTGCATGAAAACTACCATGCACCAACTAAACTGCATGCAGCATTTCCTTCATCATTTAATTATGGCTTTTGGTTACATGCACACACGACTCTGGGCAATAGCACAAAGCACAACGCTAACTTTTTCCTTGTTTTTTTGCTTTGTTTTTTTAAACAAAGCCAAGTTTGTCAGCAGAACCTAGGACTGTTTTAGATATTGAAATGCAAGCAAGTTCTTGGCTTTCGCTTAAATAGACTTCTCTTCCCAAAGGAGAGCATGAACAACTTGGTGAGTAACAGTCACTCATTTGGGAGTGTCATTGTTAAAATGACAAGGATGAACACAGACCAGGATCCATAGTCTTAGCTCTTTCTTGTATCTCCCCTCACTGGCTATACATCCACGTGTTTCCTGGTGAGCACTCTGGCCTTATATGCTATAACTTCGTTCTGAGGTCTTACTCCTTTCTTTGGCTTACCTCTCAAACAAGCTTTGCACATCTACTCTGTAAAGTGGCAGAAACGAAAAAGCTCAAGCCTTATGCTGTTCATTTGGAGGATGAAGACAGACAGTTACAACTGGATGATCATTATAAGTAAACTAACAATATTTCCATTTTTTTTTAATACACACATTATTGAAATATACACATTACTGAAATGAAAAGCTGAAGTTATTTAACTTAGACTAAAGGTAGAAGTTTTACCTTTAGAAATGGTACTTAAAATAAAGTACCAGAGAAATACGATTGCAGAGAAATGTAGTTTTTAAGAGGTGTTACGGACTGATATTTATTTCAGTCCTTTGTAAGTCCCATCCTTTCAAATAATATTTGTGTTGGCTCTTGGTTGGCCTTTCCCACTCAGCCCAACTAGGAATGTTGGGAAGTGATGTCATTTGGGAGGGCTTATTTCTTAAAATATCCCCCTCTATAACAAAGCTCAAAACATAAGGGAAGGCCAAAGTGAGACAACAACTGTCGTTAGCAAAGACAGCAGGGTAGGGCAAGTAATAGTCAGTACACACTGGCTGGGGTAAGCAAGATGCTCCCATTTGAGAGGTTTTGTGGCTTTTTGCAGGTCAAGTGGCACACCTCACTGTCATGGGATTATGGAAAAATGTAGAAATCCATCTTAGTGTACCTTTCTACACGCTAAGTGCCTGTACAAATAACCAGTGTGAGCCAGTGTTAGAAAAGATTATTTTGACTATAAACATTATGCAGCAGAAAGAGTATTAGACTAGATGAAAACTCTGAAAACGATGTAAACCACCAAATAAATGTAACCTCCAAGTGGAAGTGTATTCTACTTTCTGCATTCAGGATTATTATTTTTTTTTGTATCAATCAAATCATCTTTCTCTTTCTTCCAGCTTAAGAATGAATTAATTCAAAGTTTTCCCATTAAAACATCGTCAGAGACATCACCCCTCTTGTCCTTGTTAACAGAATTATATTAATGATGTTATTTGCAAGCATGGAGAACAAATTAATGAGAAGCCCACCCATTACTGTGTAGTACTGCACCTGCTTAGCTGTCTTCTATTGTACAATATATATTATTTAAAAAAAAAAGTCACCATAGCTATTACAACCAGCACAGGAAAAATAGCAGAAAGACTGAAATGAAAGTTTACAGTGAAGCTCTAATCTACACATGACACATAAAACTGATGGAGAATGTTTCCCTCAACTGGAGACTTCAAATCTTGCTCTGAAGACTCTGGCCATTGAAGCAACTGTTGCTCTGGAGGCCTGTAGGTTAATTCTTTGTAGTGCTGTAGAATAAATGCTTATGAGTTCAATTTTAATGTTTTTGTTGTTTAAAATGTCTCAGAGGGTTTAGGTTTGATGGTTTGTAAAACCAGTAGAGGTCTGTGTTGTGTATGGAAGCTGTGACCTCCAGCTTGGGATCCATTTCATACCACCACCAGTCTACTTAGAAGGCTGGCAGGAAACTGGACCCATAATTACACCATCAAAACTGAACTGTTTCCATAAGTTATTTACTTCCAAATAGTATATTCCACAAGGGGAAAAAAGCTTGTCTCTCCATGTCAAGAAAAGAACTTCCTCAATAGACTAAGCATGCTCCTTTACAGGTAGAGACCAAGAGATCAAGTGCATAGGAAAATAATTAGACTGGGAAAAGAATGAGCTCTCTGAAGGAGTATGCCAATAAAGAGCAAATGCCTGTAATCCCTCCAAAATCAATAACATAATAAATTAGGCATATGCTACAATTGCTTTCAGTTTTCTTTCTAGCAACCCAACACCAAATAACATTAAGAAGACATTTAATATTATAATATTAAACAATTTCATCATAGGCATTTGTTTTCTAATACTGAGACATATGGCCCATGGTTCTCTCACCTCTTGTGAGAGAGCACACACACACACAGAACTAGTTTTCATGCAAGCAGATAGATAAAAAGAATTGAACCTACTCACTGTATATGCTTTTTATGTGTAATATTTATTACACACTTTTCTCTCCCCTCACCTTATTCATCCCCTTAGAAAAATACTGTCCTACTATGTGAATATGTGTCAGATAGTATTACAAATATTTCACTGCTATTCTCATAGTGAAAGATTGCATTAGCTTTTTACAATAATAATAATAATCTGGTTTTCCTGTTATTTCCTGTCTCATTTGTTGTTTTTGGCTAGAGCTGCAGACCTTGACCTTTCACTTCACAGCACAGAAGAGGACAGGTTTTGGTGACAGAAGCCTGAGTGCCACAACTTAAATTGGGACATGCGTTTGATAAGTACAAAACTCATAATCATTGCTGTAGAGCTGGCTAAAGCTACAGCACAGAAGGAAGGATGTCAGTTTAGTGCCTTCCTTCCCCATCCTCCTCACTGGCAGAGCAGAAGGCAAGGATGGGCTATCAGCAGCCTTAGGGGCTTCCTCTTATGCAGCAGCCGCTGGCCACGCAGGCGTGAGCAGGCAAGTAGCAGTGACTTCCAGGGCTGGAAAATGAGATTGAAGCGTGGCATAGAAAGTGTGTTTGGTGCCAGATGCATCCAGGCAGGGAAAATGGAAAGGCATCAAACAAACCCTCCTGCCTCACCCACACAACCAGCTTCTGCTCAGATCCTTATGATTTTGAATTACTGGATTCCTACTCATTCTTTGAATTCAGTTAATTTTCTGAAAGGCTGAAGCAGTTCCATGGGAAGTCATACATGTTTGCAGGAGGTACAGGCAGAGGTCAGAACAGACCAGTTCACTGATCCCGAGGCACTGAGTGCACTGGGTTAGTAGTTACCACATGCCCATACTGCGGGGGGGGGGGTTCGGGCGGGCCGAAGGGGGAGGGGAGATTTGGTTTAGAGTCTCATACAGCACAACTCTTAAGCTGTGTCCCTGATACGTGAAAGGTCTTGTAACAAAGAGTAAATGAACATGCATCTACCACATCTTGCATAATGTCTTAAAAGGTGTGTCCTGTCCCTCACTTACTGAACAGGAAGACAGTGCATCCTTTTAAACACATACCAGACCTATTGCCAGATGCATTGTCTAAAACTAGAATCACAAGTTTAAAAAGCCATTTAGATTTTATTCTGGTGTGTTTGAAACTATCAGAACAGTCAGCTTTCAGCTGAGCTTCTGCAATCACCTGTGGCTCCAGCCCAAAGGAACATCTTAGTTTTCAGAAGTCTTAATTTCAGCAGCATTTCTTCCCTATTACAAAACCAGTTAAACAACAGACAGCTAAGCCAAGCTACTGCACGTGGAAGACTCTCACTATAGATTGTTGAATGCTGTTAAACTGTAATTTCAGCTCATGATTAATCCTGAGACCTTAGTAAAGTACATTGCTGATATTCTGATAGAGGATGGGGAGTGCTACAGCCCCTTGCTCAATGTCCACGAAGGCCCTTTACACCATGAATGGAAAACAAAGTCACAGAAGCCTTTGATATGCTTCCAATAAGCCTTCACAACATTCAAAACCTCATAAATTCTGTTACTTGAAAAGCAACAGAACATACCCACATTGCTTTCAGTAGAGGAGGTGCTGGAAAGGGCTTTCTTGTTTCAGGAACTTTTGTAGAGGGAGTTATAAAAACAATGGTAAATCTTCCCTTCTCATCCATTAAATACCAGAGAACAAAACACTCTTATCTGATTTCTGTCCATGCAACAGCATTGCATTTCCAAAAAAGCTAGTGAAAGCAACTAGGTAGCAGGGGAAAATAAGTTAAAAGACACTTCTGTACAGCCCCAGATCCAGAAATGAGTAAGAATTGGAGATTTCATCTCAGATTAGTGAAAGAAGATATCAAAAGTCTTGCAGAGGTTTGATTCTGAACAAGATAGAACAACAAGAAATGGCTGCATGCAACATGCTGATCACATCTTATTCCCCCTCTATGAGAACGTAGATGACTAACTGAAAAAAGGACCCTAATCCACCGAACAAGAATTGAGAAATGGATCTCTCTCCAATACTACCTGTTGTTACCTTATCCTCAGGAAGTGTATTACAGTTTTCCCCCCAAGTGGCTTTTGTATTTACTGAAAAAAATGCTACATCCTGGGGGGTCTGGGCAACTTGCAAAAACAGACACCTCTCCCAGTTACTGAAAATAAAACTTTAAAAAACAGCAATTAACCAACCAAAACAACTTCACAAGCCTAGGAACATTCTGAGTTTTCTTAGATCATTTCACACATATCTCTTTTGATATAGCCAATGCACAAAGCTAGTCCATTGGTATCTTTGATACGTTCTGCCAATGGGATCAGTATTCCTATCATTTACGAGTTGCTTGTTTCTAACCATCAGTATCAGAAGCTTTTGTAGCTAGAAGAATTATACAAAAAGCGGTTCAGAAAACGTCTTTGGCAGCTTTAAACACAAATAAGCAGCTAGATTTGGTTTCTGACCCAAAAAGAAAAAGGTGTGACACAGCTGAGAGCAGAAGGATCTTCAAGAAGTCATGAACAGAAATTGTCTTTCTTCCCTGCACACTTGACAGGACATTTTCTCTACATCTTTCACCACTTTCTTTTCTGGACAGACAGACTTCCAGTCTCATGGACTTGCCAGTATAGCATATCTACATCTGAGGCAGATTGAAAGCTTTCATTCAAAAAACTAACCCTTAGGAATACACATCATCTTTTGCTAATAGCCCCTATAGATCAAGCTTCATCAATATTCTGAAATAAATCTGTTAGCATTACAGAAATTATCTATGCTTGATACATCTGGGCACGTGTGTAGGTGTACATGAAGCTAAATGGCATAGTGCTTTTAGTAATTTAAAATTTTGGAACAGGCACCAAGAAGTCTGTTCCCATGACATGTTTTTAAAACATTTCAAAATAGTAGCCACTTAATTCTTTTCAGAAGGAAACATTTTTTTTTCTGAGATTTAACTATACATTTACTCAACTCGGGAATATTTAGTGATTTAGTATGGGCAGGCAGTGCCTTAATACAGAAATACACAGTAACACATCACCTGCAGCTGATCAGTGCCCTACAGCTCAAGGGCAGCACGTCCATGGTTAAAATATCTGTTTGCAACCTACTGCTCATTTAACTTATACTGCTGGGAATATAAGACAAGCCTTTAAAAATCACCGTTTAAAAAAAGGTGTAAGATTAAAAGGGGAAAAAAAAAAAAAAAAAAAAAAAAAAAAAAGGAGGGGAGTTAAATCTTTCAGGTTTTTATTGCCTTTTATTGCTGTTTGGGGTGACTTGATAGCTATCTTCACAGATGGCATGGCAATGTCTGTAAGATGGCAGGGATTATACACCACCAGCTATGTTTTCGGAGCCCGACCAACGTTTGTGGCTCTGTGTACCAGAAGCACAGACGAAAACCAAAGCTCCAGTTCTGATGAGCAGTTTTAGCTGATTGATGGCACCTTGACTGCTAACTTGATGCTTGTTTGGGGTAAAAGTCACTTCTTGTGCCTGCCCTGCTCTTTGGCTCTGCATACCTCATGTGTCCCTGTAGAGTGCATGTTATACAGTAGGCCTTTATGCCTTTCGTGTAAGGCTGCAAGGAGATAATTGTACGGGTTTGGGTGGTTCCCCCCTCCCCCGGCCTTTTCCTTTTAAATTTAGTGTGGTCAAGTCAATCATTAAAATTCAGTTTGTTCCAAAGGGTCCGCAAGGATGGATGTTTGATTACAATGTCTGAAAGCTCTTTCCTATTTCTTTATTTGCCCATGGAAAAATAGATTCTTTTAATGAGACATTCTCAGCAATAAGAATATTTTGAAGAGTCGCACACATCAAGACATGCCCCAAATGTTTCACAATTTGTAGTTTCCTTCTCTAAGCACAAGGATCATCTCTGAGCATAATACTTTATTCTGTTTGGAGTTCAAAACACTTTTCTAATACGTTAAACCACTTCCCACAAACTTCACTCTCAGGAAGTTTGAATTGGCTGCTTTTCCAAAGAAGTCTGAAGGATGCCAGTGTTCTCAGCTTTGTAAACTCAAAATGAACTTGTATTTGTGCTTCAGATCAGATGAAAGGCTCAGCTCAGGTTTTGTATTTTCATTTTAATCAACATGGTAGCATTTTTGGAGTCCAGATATCTAGTTCCTATTTCTTGCTTTTATAAGTGCTTGCTCACTCTTGTATTTTGCCTAGCCCTTCTGCCCGAACCACCAGCTTGAGACTTTTCATAGCAAGAAAACAGCAAACACAGAGAATTGCATTTCTCACATTGGAGGCTGGGACAGAACTCAGAAAGGCCCCGAAACACTAAGTGAAACAAACATTACTGATCAGCCAAAACAGCTGATACAGAGCTATCTCTCTAAACACCTGAACAGATCCCCTGAAATGTCTCATTTAAACTTATTTTTCTTTTCAGATGATATTTAGTACATATATAAGCCTTAATCATTTTGAGTTTAATAGTAGAATAAGTAGTGGTAATAACAGCACTAGCAGCAAACAATGACAAAATAAACAACCAACCAATGGAAAAAAAAAAAAAAAAAAGAGCAAAAACCACTAACAAAACAAAACCTAAGATCCATGAAAACCTTAAAAAAAAAAATCCTGACCAACTCATTATTCTAAGAAATTTTAGAGCTCTATCAGTTCAGAAGTAACTTGTGAAATACAGCCGAACATGGATATAACAGAACAATTTGTATAAGTACCCTATGAAGGCCAAGAGCCAAAGAAAGTAGTAACAGAAGAGAAAACACATTTGACAAGTGACTTGTCTCATAGCCCTACCAACCACGCATTCAGACCGCACATTTGAGCTTGGTGGTGGCCCCACCAAGGACAAAGCCCAGCACCACCTGCAGGTAGCTCTGCCCTGAGGATGCCCCTGACATTTGCCTCTATGCTTTAATCTGTGCTCATTGCCACCCAGTCAGAGAGCACCTCCCAGAAGAGATCTTCTCCCTAGTCCTATAGAAAACCACAGGGTTCTGACTGCTAACTTCAAACAAGGGTCAATGCAGCAATAGTTCCTACTTTTAGCCTTGGACTAGATGAAGCCACAAGGGTGGCTACTGCCTATAACCATTTGCTCTGTGATTTGCATTCCATCAGTTGACTCTCTGCAAGAGCTGGGATTCCTGAATCTCACCATCCTGCCAGATCTTGTTTTCACCTTCTAAAACAAAAGTCAGTGTGACCCAATGTCAGATGTGGATTTACGAGAACAGTGGATTTCAGTTCAGTCCCTAGATAGGATTCCTTAAAACAGGAGGTGGAAAAATGTTCAGAATAATAATAAAAAAGTACACCGAGATAATGCTACCGCTTGCTGATTGTCAGCTGGCATACACAGCCCATTAAGCCGCTGCAGATAGAGTAACAGCTTGTCTCAGTTGAAGAGCTAGCTGAATATATTGCTTCCGCCTTCACATCTCACATACACCAGACACCATCACAACACAGCCAAAGACTGGGTCTTCCTGAAATATATTCTAAGACTTATCTAAGTAATTACAACATACTGCAACAAATGTCTGTATCTCGAAATCATACAAGAAAGCCTTTTGAAAGCATCCCATGAATTACCACATTATTGAGAGAACCATAGGGAATAATCATCTATACGTTTTCTGTGTTTATTCACTTGAAGAGTTGGATGTTTGGGCGCTTTGAAAAATACTAAAAAAATCTTTAGGAGAAATGAAAAGGAAACCTTAGAAATCTTCAAAGAAATACTGCTACTACCAAATGTAAAACACCACTATAAAACAGTCACAGTCACATCATTTAAAAGTTGTTTTTTTACATAACTGAGCTGCATTACAATAAATATTCTGGACAGTAGATGTCCTAATTGTAATTTGGCAAAAATGTTTTGGCTGCACCAACCTAGTTAAATAAAGTGTCAGGCAGTTACTGAACAAAATCTACCTTATAAGGCAAAGAAAATACTTGGATTTGAGACACAGAGTAAGCAACAAACATACTCAATTAGCTTTAGCTTTTGAGATAAAGTAAACACAACAAAAGTGTTTCTGTTAGAAGTTCAGCAATTCTCTTAAACACTGTTTGTGAGGTTTTGCTTGGCCTAATGACATGGACAGTTAATACAATCCCCAGAACGTGTTAATGGGATATTCCCAGTCAGGAATTTATCAATAAAGCTGGCAAATTCATTCACAGGATAAAAACATGATACACTTGGGGAGATCAAAGATAACCTCCATTGCTGATCAGTGTTTGAAAGGCAAATCTATTATGCTATGTAAACACAAAGGTCACGTATGCCTTATTGTATAAACACTGGGCCAAAAATGCTTTAGGACACCAAGAGCCTATAAATTTGAGACAACATGGATTCAAATCGTGTCCATGTACGTGCAGCCAACCAGTCCCACCCCTTAGACTTGAACTTTGTTGGCCAAATAAATGCAAATAGTGCTTCTACTTACTCTATGGTACAGGAGAAAAAGGTAAAGCAGGCAAAAACGCTACAACTCAGAGTCCAAACTGTAAATAGCTTTAGGTTTTAGAAAATACAAACCAGAGAACTGAGCATTTCTGGACAGCAAACACAAGGGCTGTTTTCAGACAGATGCCTACAGTAGGTCTTAAAATAACTGACAGTTTTACTCTGTAGTTTTTCTTCACTGTTTTTCCAAGCTATTTTGGAAACTTTGAAATCTGTCCTCTCTGTAAAAAAGGAATTTCAGCCACAAGAAAAAACTTTTTCAGCACTGCATAGATCTTTTCAATAAGAAGAAAAAAGCATCAGCATATTCGGAGCATCAGCTTATCATTGTCTAAAATTATCTAACATATCTGAGGGGGTTAAAAATGTCACAAAAATAAACAAGCTCTGTAGAGCTTGAGAACAACATGCTCCTAGAAAATGCCAGAGATGCCAAAACAGCTTACACAGGTCAGAAGTAAAAATTCAATGAATTTATGCTTGTTGTAGAAACAACGTTACAAAGAAAGAGTCAGATTCCTTGTCTGACAGATACCAGAAATACAATGAAAAAGGTATTTAAATACATGCTGTCAAATTATGTCAAAAGTCTATTCACATGTATATCTCAGAGTAGGAATTACATTTCAAACAAAGTTTTGGGGCTCAGGAAGGTAGCAAGAGCAAGACATACTGTGTGTTTATCCAAACTGAGTGCTCAGAGCAGATTCATGTCTAAACAGTTGTCTTTTGCTACCTATATATCTAAATCTCACCGCAAACTCACAGTATAGCTGGCACACATTAAATGCAAAGTTCCTGCTCTGTCCTGTTGACCTATTTGACTACATCCATCCACCCAAACACCTGCAAGCGTTGTTACTAAAGCAAAACATGTTCAGAAAGAGAAATTGCTGTTATTAGACCTGAGCAAGGTCACTTGGATCTTTTGGTTTTAATCCAGCCCAAATGAAACCATATAAACGGTTCGTGTCATGCTGTCTGTTTTGAATACCTACAGGGTCTAGGTAGAAGAAAACCCATTTTGAAAGAAAATAGCAAAATGTACGCTGCAGCTCCTGGGTCTTGCTTTGCTTGTCAGGCCACACTCAGTATTTTGGGCTGGTAAACCTCACCAGCTGAGATGAGCAGATCCAGCAATGGGGGCTGGTGGACAAAAAGGGCAACGCACTGCTATGAGAGTTTCCCTTACTGCCCCTTCCAGTCATGTCCTTACCACTAAACAATTCTCTCTTTCAGTAAGTCACATGATAGATGTTAGCTGTTAACCCCATTTAAGCTATTTTTGTTTCTTTTCCAGTATGCTCTGATCAGCAGCATGAACCACAAACAGTGCCCAGCAACTGGCGAGTGGCAGATCCCGAATCCCATGTTTTTCATCTCAGTTCAATATCCTTGACTCATGCATCCTGTCTATGCTAATGTTAGTTTCCTGAATGCAGTGTGTCTGCAGCTTTCGAGTGTCAACAAGTGCCTGAGCCACCCCAGAAAACTCACTCCTCTCCAGTCTTCAGTTTTGCTTGCTTTTAATGACTCTCTCTCAAAGCTACCTTGTTTTTCCAATTTACATCTGGAATCTTTGGATTTACACTGGAATGGCAGTACACTTTCTCCTCTAATTTTAAAATAATTATTTTGATGGTCTAGAATATTCAGCTTTGACTTTGACAACTCAGAAGAATGTGAGCTACTAGCCACTAACAGTTATACTCACCAGCTATATTAATTACACTACCACATTCTCCCACTTAAATGAAACACCCCAAACAGCAAGATCTGACCTAGAATAGATCATTGCTTGTTTGGGAGGTGCTCATGTCTTCACTTCCCCTATAGTCTGAAATTCTCCTGTCCCAATTGCTGTCATGTTCCAGATAGTTTAGCAGTGCCTTCCCATTGCTTAAGATCATTTATGATTTGCATTTTTCTTGCAAACTCATTAACAGCATTCACTAGGGATTCAAAATAGTTGTCTTTTTAGTTGTCTTTTTATTCTCCTTTTAAAGTATACAGCTAATACAATACTCAAATTAGGATCACCACTACCTATTAAAAAAAAAACAAAAACAAAAACAAAAACCATACCACAGCAACAGGCAAAAAGTACCTGACAGAACTAGACAAATGCATTATTAAACTACTCAGAGCTTTAGATGCATTCCCTTCCACCTTCAGATATTTATCTTAGAGCCCTTTTCCTTACCATTATTTCAAATATTTGCCCCCAAACCTTTTGACGGAGCACTATTCTCACCCACATTTTACAAAAGAAGGAACCAACAAGTTCCATGCAGCCAAGACTCCTGAGTCCCAGCACAACACTTTGACCACTTTCTGCTCTGTATCCTTCTGATGTTTTCTTTCAGTAAGCTTATGTGGAACTATGAATCGAAAGCTGCAATTATACTCAAAATTTTTAAAAGAAATCAATGCTCAGGTCCCAGGTACTCTGCTCAAACAGTCCACAAAGAAACACGCTACCAGCCACCATTATTTAGGCAATGGGATTATATATACAAGGCCAGAAGTCTACAGGGTCCCAGATTTATTTCCTTAAGTAATGAACTATTCATCTAAGAAATTGTTAGCTAAATAATAATTAGCTGAAGCGGATGGAAGACTGTCTCACCTTAAACCACAACAATAAGGGAAGAAATAGTAATGGTAACAGTAGCTGCATACACTAACACTTTGGGTAGAAACTTTAACTTGAGGCTTATAATATAAAGGGTTTTTTTGTTTTAAATTACAAGTGGCACCACGGTCCAAAGGTGCAGTCCTCCCAAGAGAAACAAACTGAAACAATGAGAAACCTGAAGGCAGTAAGTACTGAAGCAGGATGGTGAGTTCAAATATCAAAGGCCACATTTAGTAAGGTGTAAGTCATACCTTACTACATCATAAACTTCTGTCCTCCTACTTGGAAAGGAAGTTGCCATCTTTTCCTCCTTCCATGAACAGCCTCCTGTTCAGGCCGTTTATAATGAATGTGTGCAGATTAAACAAGAAATCTCTCCTCCCCGGCTGTGCAAGCACTGATCACAATAAGCAGTCCCTAAGTCCCATAATTTTCAGCTTTGTAAAACTTTTGCAATGAAGCTGTGTTTAACAGATCTCATAGTTACACAGCAGAAGGCAATCCTTGCTCCTCTAAAATGAACACAGCACTAGAAAAAAATAAATACTGTGCCAGAAGAAGTAAGAAATAACACTTGTCAGTTAAACTAAGAAATCAGAGCTTAAAAGAAATAACTATAATGCTAGATTTTATATAAAACTGGTTTAACATAGGTTTGACTACCTATATGCCTTATGGTATAGGTTTAACACAACTATCATGCTATCAAACTGGATATGAAATCCACAGAAATAAAATATTTTACCTACCATTTGTTGGATCATTACTTATTTTTGCCTCTATTGACATTTGTCTTTGAAAAAAACACTGCTACACAACCTTGATAATTGTTAGCTAAATCTTTGCTAAAATATCTCTTTAAAATGCCCTTTGGCTGTAGACTTTTCTTGAATTGTCCCTTGAGGAATAAACGGTGCTAAAGAAAACACCAATTCTATTTCTCAGGCATGTTATACATACAATAATGTTACATCTAATCAAGCATCAGTAGTTTCTTCTTGGAAATTATTCATCATCTGTTGTAGAGGTTTTCAGCAAATGAGTTTTGATGTTGTTATACGGATATTTCCCTTATAAAATTATAATATTTAAACTAGCTAAAAACCTGATGCAAATCTGTTGTTGCAAATGCATCTGAAATTATTCTTAATCTATCTGAATATTAGAACTGATTGCCATTATCTGTATTATCACTCACTTTCATAAGTATATTTTACATCACACTTCCAGGAAGCACTTGTTTACAAAGACGGATGGTGCCCACATTTATCACATTGATAGTGCTTACCGTATCTATTTCTGTGGGTAGTTATTAAATATTTTATTTATTGCTGCATACAGCTGATGTTATTGCCATTAGTGAGACATATTGATAAAGCTATTGTGGGAGACTGATGTCAGTAAGATATTTAAGACCAAGAAAAGCTTACTATTTTATGGGTACAAGTGATACTGTATGCAACTCTTGTTTCATCAGTAAAAACCCAAACAGGTCTGAATATAAGATACTGTTTTCAACTTAGTCACAAGAATGTTAAGAATTTCTTTTTTAAGATTTGTGTGTCTTCCTTGTCCACTTGGAGCAGCAGCCCTAGCAGTCTATTCCTAAATTCGAACATCGCTCTCATATAGACTTATTAATAAAACTGTCAGTCACAACACTGGTCTTACATTTTGCTATAGATTTTCTCTTTATTTTCAAATAGACTTTTAACCAGTCACCTACTATATACAGAACAAAGTCATGTCAGTCTAAATAGGACACCACGTGGTCTCTTCTGGATGCTCTGAACCACCACAGGCCTTGTCTACTTTTTCATGACATCTATACACAGCCCACATTTCACAGCTCAGCCCCAGTTGTGCTTTGCACACAAGCAAGCCAAGGTTCATGACTTCAAGTCAAGACATCCCCTGAGTAGCCTAAAAGCCAGAAGTAATTGCATTTTTCATTTAGTTGTTGGAAAGAGGGGATGAAAGATTCAGTTCACATCACATGACTTTTTCAAGACAGCACAGCAGAATTGCATATACAACGTGGACTGATTTTCAGAAGGGATGAATGATGAACTTCCTTAGGCAGGGGAAGTGGGAAGTGCCTGTTGTCCTAGCCCTGTACCTGTGAAAGGTTATTCTTTCAAAAAAAAAAAAAAAAAAAGCATTAGTTTTTTTTTTTTTTTTTTTTTTTTTTTTTTTTTTTTTTTACAGGAAGGTGAGCACAAAAACCTCTTCTAGAAGCTTACCGACAATAATCAAAGTAATACTGGGAACATTCTGAGCACTGCTTATCTATATGATAGGTAGTTTCTGTAGGAGAAGAAGCAGGAAGATGAGGAAAAAATCTACTTCCCTTAGAACAGTTCTTAACAAAATACATACATGAAAGTACTCTGTAAACACAACTGGAAAACTTGTGTTCCATATGTTATTTATCACTGCTGGAATGAAATCATGTTTTTTCCTTTCACACCCCAAAGACTGTCAACACCAAAACATTTTTGTTGCTTAAGTGAGAATTATTTATTCACTTTATAATTCATTACTACTAATATGAAGAAAATTGTTTTTAATTTGAAGACAAGCATGGAAGCTCTATCTTTCTATTTTTTTTTTTTCCTCCTCCAGTTGAGTGCTGACACAAGCAATTCATGTTTCTGTTCTCTCATTTCCATTCTCATGTAACCACCCCAGCTTGTGGTTGTGGACCCAGGGTTTCTTGCTGAAGGCCTGTTCCTCAGGTACTGTGCCTGTGATTTGTGTGAGGAAGCCACATCAGTAATTTCTGGGCAAGAACTGACCTGAGATGCAGTGCCTATTCTCAAAGTCGCTGCACTGGGCTGCTTTGTCAGATTCTGTCTCACCATGAAGTCTAAACATGCCCTCCAGAAGTCCAAAGAAACAGGATGCATCAAGTGAATAACGTAGGTTAACCAACTGTCTACAACATTTTCTGTGAAGCCAGACAAATTACTATGAATTTCAATGAAGCAACACCCATTAAAAAGGATCCTGTCCCTGTCCTTTGAGTTCAGCCAACAACTGTATATGAACTTAGTGTAATGCATCTTAAAGAAATCAAATCTCTTATAATGTTGCCAGCTCCAGATATTCCTTACAAATAAATACAATGATTCCTATGACATTTCAAAACCTCTGTAAGTTTAATTTTGAGCTCCAAGTATCAATGTTGTCAGCTTTTCTTAACAAGTTCCTTGCTGTTGTTTACCGCTTTTAGGGGGGAAGGGCCATAAAGCCTTCAGCATTAACACATCAAACCTAGCAGTACTACTACTGGCCCCACACATCTGGAAACCAGAAATTCTCATTGCTAGTTTTATTTATTCATGCATACTATTTCTTTAAAAGTTATATATAAAGAGCATGTTGCTAACTTTTATTTATAATGCTGATTCAAAGTGTCTCTTTTAAATGATCTGAAAAAAGTTTCTCGTCAGAAAAATTCTCCTTTCTGTAAGCAAAATACATTAGATAATCATTTTAATTTTTAGTTCTTCCTGGTGGAAGACTTGACTGCACCTTGCCTGACGTCGCTGCTCAACTGACTGCAGCCGTATGGAGCCGATGAAGCAGGTGCCTGCTGAGTAAGTACTTCGATAGCGCCCCCTCACCACAGCGAGAGGGATGCCTGTCATGGACCTGGCAAGCACAGTGCTGGTCCATAAGCTTCCTGGCCAACTGAAAACATTAAAACTGTGTTCTGAGAGAAGCTTGTCTTTTCAGAAAATACATATGTATTCTGCACTAAATAAACTAGTGGCTGACTAGCTTCTGCCACCTGATGCTCAGTAGAAAACCTCTGCCACCAAATGCATATAAAAGTCCACATTTCCAAGACATAAGACAACAGATGCCTGCATATAGATACGTTTCCTACCAGCTGTGATCCAGCGTTATTATCTGGTGCAGGAGCCAACCTCCAGGGCCAGCCAGCATCCCTTTACTTTATTTATTCAGCAACGTCAGCCCCATGTTTGAGCTAAGAACCTCTACCGAGCAGCGTCTGTGTCATTGTTAAATAAGTCAGGCAAGGTTAATTACCAGTGTGTTTACATATACAGATGATCTGTGATGAGAAAGACATCTCAAGAAAAGTACAGTGCAATTAAATAGAGGTAAAACACCAGATTGTTTGTTTAAGCTTTCCATTGCTGTAGAAGTAATTTTCTCTCTCTCAAGAGCCGGAGCACAGCTTTTTCTTTCAGTCAAGAAGCTGATTCACTCAACATCGCTTTATTTAAACAAAATGCAGCATCTCTATAGCACATATTTTTCCCTTCATATGAGGCTATCAGTTTTGCTAGGTTGGGTAGTGCCTGAATAGCTCGTGTGCAGATGTATTACAGATGTACAAAATGTCACCACAATTTACTGAGCCTGCTGAGGATGCCCTTGTTACAGCTTTTGTTTTAAATCCAGTACTGTGTCTGCCTCCTAGGGCCCCAAAGTGAGTCTCTTTAAAAAGAGATACAGATTTATTCCTCCACTTTGAATAAGTGAAAATGCGTTTTGTTGAAACCTCAGGAGAGTAAATGGATTTACTGTAGAATCTCCTTTTGTTTATGGGCTTGATGAAAGCATTTGGCACTTAATGATTCCCAGGCTATTCCAAGTTTAAAAAAGAAGAAATCAAGTGTGCTGAGTGTTAAAATGTTTTCCACCAACCTCAAAGCAAATTTAACATAAAGACTTGCTTCAGGTGTCAAATTAGTATGGAAGTGGAATGCTTACTAACTCACCTCCTCAGAATTTACACCCAGCATAACATCACATTTTGTTCTTAAAACAGAGCCAAAAGCACGGGGGGTTAGGGCGACCTATCCACGTGGCCACCTGAAATCCAAACCTGTTCCTCTCAGCTCTTTTCCCATCATCTGCTGCTCCTCCCACCTTCATTTTCTTCACAAAACTTTGCAGAAGTTCTGAGATTACAGCACGCATTAACTTCCCACAACCACAAAATAATTTCAAGAATGAAATTTATGTAAGCACAATGAACTTCCATTAAATTATTAAACTCCTCATAAGAGACTGTTTATGTTCTTCTATCAAAGTGGTTCAACGTGCAAATTTTCTAACAGAGCACTACCGACACTATAAATACACAGAGGACACAATAAATCATCACTGTTAAAAGTTTTTATGTAGGGATAGCTTAGTTAGCAGTAGTTGCGGCTTTTGTTGAGCAAACTATTTGTATTGCCATAGAGAAATATTGCAGTCTACGTCAATTTTTAGACCAATACTGATCATGACTAATAAAGCACAGAAATTAGAAAGCTCTTTAAAACCTAATATCTCACCTAAAAATCTCAGCACTACTATTCTATTCCCATTTAGAATATTCAGGAATTTTCCAGCAGAAACATTTTAAATGTTAAAAATACTTAAAAATACTTTTTTTTTTTTTTGAGAAATAGCAAGCTACCAGTGCTTTCCCACTGAGAGACCATCAGTTGCTCTTTAAGAGGATAATCAGGCATAATATGCTTATCTGATCCTGTTCTCCAGCCAATATATTTCTCCCTTTCAGCTTTTCCTTCTTGACAGCCTCTTAGGTCTCTGTTCTTAATATTGAGCTTTCAATAGATCTTTACCCACAGAAGCTGCAAGACATGTCCAAGTCCCTGCAAAACACAGTATGTGATGTGCTAGTTCTTACTCAATTAGTTATTATCAGTCTGTGGGTTTTTAAAGGGAGGTTTCTCAGTCTATAGATTATTTTTTTTAACCTATAGAAAAAAAAAAATATCTCCAAGACCATTCAGAAGTTTGTGTTTTTTTTAACAAAGGCAGTTCAAAGCCAGTTAGGCTCCCTCCTCACAAGAGAACTACATTATATTTTTCCTTTCAGGGAAACAGACTTTGTACTGAAGACATTTATGTAATTTGGTGTTTGTATGGATCCCTCAGCATAAAGATGATAGACGCTGTATTACATGACTGGGCATGCAGAACTACTCTGCTAAAGAAGTTATTTCTCTAAAATACAAACGATTGAAAAATTAAAGGGGCAGATGGATAGAAGGGGGATCATCACTGTACCCTAAGATTCTTCCTATCCTAGACAGCTTTGGTTTATTCCCTATAATGAACGACTGACAGTGGACTATTAAGAGAAATGGTGAGGAGTAAACGTATATACACTTGTATACTTTATGATTTCATCATAACTTCCTGCAGTGATTACATACCTTTAAAGCCCAAGAGCTACTGAACATTAAAGTTACAGCAGATTTGGCTATTTAAAACATTTCCCAGCTCTAAAGGAGGAAAACCACTAGTTAAACTCTCAGGGTAAACCTGAAACCTTCCTCTGAAACCAAAGTTCTTCCCATCTCAGCATTTTGCTTCTGTTTCACGCATAAAAAGGGTTTCTAATGAAAAACCTGTGAAGTACCTCAGGATGTTTCCTCCATGCAATTCATTAATTATCCTGAGAAAACAAATCATTATAACTAATGCTGACCTTAGGTTGCCTCTCGCTTTGCAGCATTCACTATTCTTTTTAGAAGGTACGAAGCGCTCCTGGCAGATCCATCCAGTCTAGCAGATTCCCACCTGGTTCAAACTCATGTCACGGACCGATCAGATCAGCCTTTCTCAAAGCCACGGGTTGTACAGCCACCTGCAGGGATGCCACAGGGTTACCATCTCTTGGGTGGGGACTGTTCCCAAACTGCCAGTTATCTCAAGAGACCTTAAGTTCACTGCCAGTTACCTTAAGTGATGACAGCAGTGCTTCTTATTTACAGTGGCAGGGAAGTTAACCCATAGAATAATTTTGTAAGATGCAGTATGAGAAGAAAAACAAGCCAAAATCTTAAGGTTATAGTAAGTAATCCTGTGAGGCCATCAGCTGAGTATCAAATAAGCCTGCGTATTTATTTTGAAACAGGAGCACAAGGGAATATCAGCGGTGAAGCAGGGAGCAGTAGCACTAGTGTGAGATGAAGAGAATGCAACAGGGGTCTTTGGAACTGGTGCCACCAGCAGCGTGCTGCGCCCTGGCCCCTCATTTGCTCTCCTCCAGCACTGAAAGAGGGCTCTTGCTACTGGCAGTGGGATACATGGCAATACCTTGCCTTTTCCAGTGAGACACCAGGATCCTGGCAATTTTATAACCAGGAGCAGACATATTCAGTGGTATACATTAAAATGTCTCAGCAAACAAAGGCTGGCAGAAAAAGCATTGCCCTTTCAGGAACACTGTGTTACATCTGGCGGCAAAAGGCTGGGAGGAGGTCACTGGTATGCAGTCATTTGCTCCAATGCCACAGAGGACAAAGACAAGCAAAAGCAGAAGATGAACATTTTAGTTAATCTATTCGTTTAGGTTTTGCATTAAGGCTAACCTTTGAAAGAAAACTGGGTGATATTTTCTTTGCTGCACATTAAACAACTACTGAATACTATTTCAGCCCCAGTAACTGCGTAACTGTATTCTGAAAGTACCTGGCAGCATCAGTTCAGGCACCGCTCAGTACATGTTATCGGGAATCAGGCTACTAGCCAGTGCCTTTTATCTCCTGGTGACCAACACAGGACATTGCTGAGGAAGGCACAGACCGGATGCTTGCACAGCAGCCTGTTCATGAGGGAGGACTTTCCCCAGGCCCTATTAACATTTCAGCACTTAAGATGTAATCACGCCTGCTCTGTGCCCCTTTGCCAAGTACCTCTGGCACTTTCATACCTGAGCATGAGGTAAAGCAAAGCCATTGGCTACTTTCCAGGTTAATGAGTTCCCAGTCTCTAACGAAAAGACCAGAGAGAAGCTATAAGACACACTTGCAAATAACTCCAACAGAGCAGCACATCTGCCTGGGGAGAAGCAGCAGCCATCAGACCTCATTTGTCTTTTATGAGAGCCCATCTCCTGCCTCCTTTTTTTTCCTCCCCCCCCCCCCCCCTTTTTTTTTGTTGCCACCACTTTTCCCACCTAAGGAGAGTGGAAATATGAAGGTAATTTTTTTTTGGTTGTTTTGTTTTTGTCAGAACACCACCACCACCTCATTATCTTCTTGCCCTTCACTCGGTTTCTCTCCCCTTTTTCTCCATTTTGTTCTGGTGATCAGCATGAGAACAGCAGCTGCAGCTGGCTATGTTAGCTGAAAACAGTTCAGCTGTAACTGATCTAACGCCACTAATGTTCTCATTGCTAATTTGTAGTGCTATCATCAGTGCCACAGGCGCAGAAATGGATCTTTACAATTTTACAGATGAATTCACTCCAATCTTGGTGTAACTTTACAAGTGGTTGCTGAGAAGTCAGTCCCTGGGCACTCTGAGGTAAATCCCAGAGCAGACAGTTGGCCATAAGGAAAGCACAATTGTCAGAACAAATGCAGGGGCAACGGAGCAAAATTATCTGATACAGCAGGAATTCTCCCTTGCAATACAGTCACAGAAACTCCAAGAAAACCCTAAGTTTTAACAGTCCCACCATATAAATCACCTTCCTGCATACTGATAAGAGGCTTTCTGGGAAGTTCTTAGTTGCTGATTGTCCTCCTGCACCTGCTCTTTATGCAAAACACATTGAAACCGTCTTCTCCCAAGATCCTTTCAGTGACATACTATGTTTAATGCATCCTCCGTCACACTAATCATTTAAGCATGGCTACTGCTCATTCTGTACTGGTAATAATCTTTTAAAAATATTATACCCATGGACAGATCACCAGGCTATTTCTAGGTCACTCAAGTCTGCTGCCACCACACAGTTGCCATGGCAGTCGTTGAACAAATTCAAGGTATAATACTAGCACTGAACACACACGTTAAGAAATTCCAGGTGCCTGCGAAGAAGGAATTTCTGCTAATGGCAGAAGTTCATTACCAACACAAGATAACTTTAGTTTTTGGAGCAGAAAAATACAAACCTATTATTCAGCACCCAGGAACTGTTCCTACAGCAAGCGGGAAGACAATACAAACTTGTATCTTGCACAATGTCTACCTCTCCTGTGCGATAAAATGCCCCAAACCAGCAGCCACTTCTCCACAGAAGTTTCTGGTAATAGCAGCTGCAATAACAAAAGCTGCCTGAGCCTCTCATTTTATGGGTCTGCATCAATCCCACCGAACACAACCTGCTGCATTTCCTAGACATACATACATGAGTGAGCTCATTCTGTTGTTTTGAACCATGAGAAATGGTGAGCCCTTAAATTGATGTAAAGAAGGAACAGCTTTATTGCCTTTTGCTTGTGTGTGCCTGTCCGCAAGTTTCAGTGGATCCAGGGCTGTAACGTGCATGACTGTATCACAAAGACAGTGTTATTCACATTCACCTCTGCAGGTCACAGGGTCCAGCCAACAGAAGTGACCGCAGTTTGGGGCAAATGTAGTAAGTGGGGAGGAAAAACTCTCCATCCCAAAGTGGCAGCAGAAGCCCTGTTGTAGCTATTTTAGAGGATGGGCCCCCTCCCTCTGCCCAGACCTGTCACAATCCCACCTGCACCTGACAGCAGGGCAACGACAGCCCCACTGATGGAGACGTTTGCCCCAGCAAAGCTGAATCAGTTCCACTGCCAGGGAAAAGCGACCGGCTCCTCTCTCAGAAAACCTACACCGGTGCTTAGGCCTCCTCATCCAGACATAAAAGAGAAGTGCCACAGCTGGTTAAATAATTCTGCTCAGAAGATTAACTATGTAGCACAGGCTTTTGAAAGGAAACATAAGAGTGGCTGTCATGCTTTCAGTTGCCCTGATAGCCATGCACTTTGCGAAGGATGCCAAGTGTTATTGCAAACACAGTTTGTACTTCCAAGACAGCAAGTGCTTCTCTGCTCCTTTTCATTGCCACAGAGCAGCGCTTTTGATCCATCAGCAGTGCTCAGCACTCGTTCCCAAGGGAAATCCTTTGAAATGTACCTTCATCTTGATCGCTGACCTCAAGCTGGTCCACACCATAAGCACTAGTGCAAAGAGCTGCATTTGCTTTGTGCAGGACTTTATCTGATTACCAGATTTCAAAGCAGCTAAACCCAGGCTAATCCACCACATAAAAGAGTCAAAGCATTTTTAATGCAGGTTCTTTCTTTTTAAAACCTAACAAGAGGCCTAAAATTCAAACTAAAATTTAGCGTAGCTTTATTCTGACCCAGAGCCAGCCTACTACAGTTTACCACTGAAGATTATATTGTATTAAGAATACTGTTCTAGAAATAATAGAACATTAAAGCTACTTAGGAAAAGCAAACATACATAGAATGCCAAGAAAAATTTATGAACAAAAAAGAAAACCCACCACAGAACAGAAGATGAAAACAGAATAGCTTAAGCTATTTGTAAGCAACTGGAAAATATTACTTTATTCTGATACTACTAATACATCCTATGAGAATATTGATGCATTTTGCTTCAAATAATGACTAACAAAGAAAGCTGAACATAAAGACTGATTCATTCATCCACTCCGTTTGACACAGAGGTCACTTTGGTGGAAGCTGTGTCAATTCTTTTTAAAAACACACAACATCTGCAACATATATATATATATATATATATATATATATATATATATATAATGCTTAGGGATTGGGAGCTCCAGCTGCTGTGAGACTGAAGAAATCCTCATAACATCAGAAAGCAGGAGTTATATTTCATTTACCCTTTTTGCCATGGTAAAAAAAAAGTCAACATGATCCAGATGCTCCGGGTGTTAAAGAGCGTCTACTTGGTAATTATTGTCCGAGACACAAGCTTTTCCTTTATAGTGCTGAAATAATTGACTTAATCCAGAAGTAAAGAACTCAGAAATACAGCAGCCTTCTTCCATTACTCTTCAGAGTAGAGGACACAGTTCAACATTTTTTCACATTTTGATACTTTAAATGAAGTCACATAGCTTGACCATTAGATAAACAAGTCAGAAAACATAAGCCAATGAGCTGATATAACTGAACAAGTATTAAAAATGGTAAGTTATGTTTCCTACAAAGTTATATGAAATAATGTAATTTTTTGCAATACACATCACTTAATATAGAATAATTTATTTGTAATTATTTTCAGTTCTTTATGAAAATGGTTCTGTTTTTAAAGGGGAGGGGAGAACCCCTGAAGTTTTGAGTGCAAAGTGTATTGCAGCTACCTAGAACACATTCACTTTTCCTTTTAAGCTCTCTGCATTTATTTTCATCAAAAATGAAAGTGACACTGGCACAAGGAGGCAAGCTGTGAAAGCACCTCACTCCTCTAGGTCAGCTCAGGTGGGAAATGCACCAAGCGTGGTCAGAGGTTTACTCTGTCCCTCGGTGCGGACACTTAGGGTACGCTACAGCACTGCATCAGCACCGCTGCTCAGAAGCACCAGGGGAAATGGCAGCTATCCCGGCATAACAGAGAGGAACAGGAAATTACTCTTAAAAATAAAAGCTCACATACAAGTCTCCATCATTAAATTATAGTGGAATAGCACAGTAAATATTTATGGCACATCCTCCATCTTAAATCTGTTTTACAATAATACCAGCTGTAAGAAAAGCACATACCGGCTTTCCTCAGCTTCCCTCACTGGTGAACACCCTTCCCTAACTTTGCTGATATCAGACAGCTGTCATGAGCAAGGAGAGAGGAACCCAGGGGAAACCTCAGAGGAAACCCAGGCATTGCAGGCAGGTACCTCCCAGCTGGGGCCTTGTGCTGGGATCACACCCAGGACCACAGAAAGCAAACTGCAAGAAACAGAGATCATAACACACCAGCAGGAATAGGCAACACTCCCATGTTGTGCTGATGCTCATGTTTTGGCTTTTTGGGCATTTTTGGCTTTTGCCACTCCAGCTTCACATCAAGCACGGAGCAGGTCAGCAGAGGAGGTCAGCAGAGGATACATGCTCATAGGTGTGTGTTAGGGAAAGAGCCTCAGTAATGTACAAATCTTCTGGATAAGTCTCCTTCTGAATTGATTTGAATGGATGGAGCCTTGTTCCTCACCTCAGATACAGTGATGTGATCTCTTACCCCTCAACTAGCAAAGAAGAAACATAATGATAAGCAACAGAAGACGTCATGTTAGGCCATGTTGCACAAGCTCTGCAAATTCAACAGCAGCATAACGTTGCAAGCATAACAGTTTTTAATCAGAGCAATAGAAAAAGTATTTTTGCATCAGACTGCTTCCTCTTGTGCAAGCTTGGAATAAAACAATTTATTCAACTGCAGGATGCAGACATTTAATAAAAGCAGCATGCAAGGAATACCCTGTCCTTGCCTCTGTTTCCTTCAGCCTCCTTGCCATTATCTTATCATTACAGGTATGAATTAAAAGCCTCATGGGTAACTAAGGCCACACAAATCTCATCCCTATAGTGGGCAATCTGTGATGATGCCTGGAAATTCCCCTGAACTCCAGCATACTGCAACCAATGCACCGGGACAGGCTGATGCCAGGCTTGCAGGTAACACTTGAGCTTAAAAACTCCATCAGCTGGAAAACACAGGTGAGCCATACAGTGAAACAACTGATGGCTCCAGTCGAATGAATCCTTACAGACAAACGTTTGTTTCCTCACATACCCACATTATGCACCAAAAATGCTGGTCTTTCTTCTGATACTGTATAAGTGAACATGCTTGCAATGGGGTTGTATTTTACAAAGGATATTTTGACTGCCAAACACTGCAGATCTACACAAGCTGTGACAGTGTTTGCCCACATCCAACTCGTGGTATCAGAATTAATCGTGTGTTGCTGCAAAGCCTGAAATCTGCACTACCTCTTTACAGAGGAATCCAGATATATGGCACAAAACCCGAAAGGCTCTGGAACAGCTCCTAGTGAAACTTCCCTGAGGTGATCAGCAAACTATAAACTCCAGCAAGGCTTTTATCTCTACCACCCATCAGCTTTGTGAATATGCTATGAAAGGAACTCTTCTAGGTAGACAGACATTGACTGTCAGAGTGGCTGTGATGCCACGCTGGTGTTTGACAGGGGGCAGGGTAGGAACCAATGAAAAATATGGGCACCAGGTTTATGAAGGTGGCTGGAGGTTCATGCCTCAGCTAAGATACAGGACATTTAAGGACAAGTAGCTAAAGCACAAATGACAATCAAGCCAAAGTGCTCATGAAGAGGTTGTAACAAAGACATCCTCTGCTGAATGGTTGGGACCTCTTGAATAAACTTCCAAAAAGAAAACACTAACACACATTTAAGGGAAATCCTATTAATCTGTAAGGGTTTCAAGAATGTGTTAAAGAGTATTATTAAGTAATGATTTCTTCAGAGATTTGTAGGTGAGAAAAAGTTGGGTTAAACTTCCTGTTATTCTCATTAAAAATAAATAAATCCAGTCTGAAATAGCCCGTGTATAAAATAAAGAATGAGAAAAAAACAAGCAACAACAAAAACTAAACATCTAAAATTATTTAATAAAGTACATAATTACCCAGATCATTCTAACCATTTCTAACATTTTTATGAAAGTGGAGTGAGGAAACACCACCACCCGCCTCCAGTTGGCTAGAAGACTGAAACTTTTAATTAAACTATGTATGCAAGCACCCTACTTCCAGCAGCAGCAAACATTTCAGGATTTATTTATTTATTTTTAATTTTCATTGGTTGTGTAAGCAACACACTTACTAGATTCATATTACTAGTAATACCCATGAGTAGCATGTTTAGAATTGACTTGAAAACAGAAACCCTATTTCTTTCAGAAGTCCTTAATACTTGAATTAATGATGATATTATCAAATAGAGTTACGGACACAAACACCTAAAAATCAGAAAAAGATTTGTTGTAGGATTTCTGCATGTAAGGTCTCCATCTGCAGCTAAGAAACCCTATTAACACCTTTGCTTTGACTGCACGGTACTTCATTAGCACAGTCACTCAGCAACTGTGGTTTAATCAACTTTTTTTTTTTTCTTCTTTATGATATTTATTAAATCAAGAATACTAGTCTCCTGGTATAGGAAGAAATATTTCTACCACTCATTCCACCATGAAGAAGGCACCTGAAACAGATGGGAAAGATCACATCCTAAAGTTGCCTCATTCCCTCCTAAGACTTTTTAAGGAACTTGAAGAGCAGCTAAGGGGCAGGCATCTACATCGGGAAATTCCCATGCCCAGTTCCAGGCAAAGCCTCTAGGGTTGACATAGTTTTGGCATTTAGGTGCAAGAATCACACCATTATCATTTCAGGATTATTATTTCTAAACATGCATATGAGTAATTTTAGTGCCAACACAAACATTTTATATTCAATTTTTCACTGCAGAAGTGGGGAGGAAAAAAAAAAATAGCTCAAGAAGCAGAGTAGGAGAAGTGCATTCTGTTTTTGCTCAGAGCACATTGAAGTTTCCCAGAAAACATGGCTCTCCTCTACTTTCCTCCCATTAACACATCAGTAATAACCTCCGATTACTGTTCCATAAAGGTTATCTGACAGTCTAGAGGACTGTGTGTGTTGCAAAATAGCAATTCCATTTGTTTCAACATATAAAATCTTCTCTGGAATGAGAGAAGTTAAAACATACGCTTAAGTTAATGAAATTCCCACAGTGAATATTTACACAAGTGAAGATAAGTCTTCATGTATGTTTAGCTTTGCAGCAGCCTGGGCAGGCAGGGAGGGAAGAGAGAGAACCATATTTTGTGCCAAACTGAAGACATCTCATTGTTTTTTTTTTGTGGAAATCATCACACAAATTCCTCAGCCTGACCAGTTTTATAGGGCCTGTGCATTTTTGCAGGAAGAAAGAGAAGCCCAAAAAGACAATTAATTACATTGGGCTGTATAGAAACAGTACAATACAGCAAATTCTGCTTTCACTTCAACAGGACAGAAATTCATCTGGATCATTACTCTTCTGTGTCGTGTCTGTGAGGCTACCACCGGACTAACCTCGTTTTCCTTGTTTAGCCCAGTGGCTCAGCATCTCCCATAGACAAGGGAACCACTTGGTCACACTCAGTTCAGTCCTTGTGAATCCATAGCTGCTGCTTGTTTGGTGTAGTTGTGAAGGCCACATACCACAGCCTCACAGCATGGAAACCACTGCCCTAGCCATTCATTATAAACACCGCAGTTATCAAATATAGCCAGAGTAGAAGTTCACAACAGACCACAAAATTATACTTAGCGTAAAAGTCAGAGTGGTCTTCCATTTCCACTCACACCTGGTTTTGATCAGTGTATTGGCACAGCATTTTGGCTGCTTGAAGCAACGTACTGGATATGATGCTATATATGGCACACCGTCCTGGAACGGGGGACCACAGAAGCAGCAGTCCCACGTGCAACGCTGTGCTCCTCACCTGCTCTCCCACACTGGCAGCTTTTTGTTGAAATACAGGGGAATTTTTCCTCCCCTCACTCACCCAAGTAAAGAACAGGGATTATCTATTTAATACTCCAGGGAAACTGTGGTAATGTTAAGTAGTCAACTATTGAGGACAGAATAATCCAATTTATTTTTCAAAAGCGAGTATGCAATTAATAAAGGAAATAGTTTACTATTTTTCACCTGCCTCCAGTAAGAAAGTGAAATAAGTCAGGAACAAATATTTTTTTTTCACTTTTTCATCTTAATAAAAATAGTGACAACATCGCTAAGATTACAGACAACTTTTCATACATATTATCATAGTGTTGATGTTGGCTCCAAACAATACATAACCCTATCACTACTGTACACTTGAGCAACATGGGCATGGAGGTGGAGGGCAAATCACTCCCCATGTCATCTCCTTGATAACTGTTTCACGAATCGGAAGAATTTTTTTTCAAGCTGCTTTTGCTTGCAAAAGGGATAGAAGACAAATGTGAAAGCATTTACATATCAGAGGAAAGATGCTTACTTAGGAATGAGATTGAACAAAAACTGCCCTTACAGTTTTAGCAAAATACAGACATGTGCACCTACTTTGCAGCTGAGTTAAAAGAAAAAAATAGCTTTGTACCTAATTTGAACATATTAAAAGGTAATAGCATCTCAGGCAATTACAATCAGACTAATGTACAGGTGGGTTGAAATGATTTATAGAAGTAGTAATTCAGCAAAACTCATTTTTCTTTTCATTTACTCAGAAACAGGTATTATCTTAATTATCCTCCATTAAAAATGCCTTATGAATTTATTTATTAATGTGGTTATTAAATATATAAAGACAGCACTTGAAATCTAAAATGAAGTATTTTTCCAGATTTTGATATTAGAGAATGGAAACATTTCTTCTTTTGAAACACGATTATACCAAGTTACTTTGTCTCATTTAAATAGTATTAAAGTAAGGCTTATAAATAGCTTTTCCTGGAATCTTCCTAACATTACTATGGTGAACGAAGTGTAATGACATGTTGCACATTTAAAAAGATGAGGGTATATTATGCCTAATATAGTGTAAGGCTCTGGATAAATCTGAAGACAAGGGATTGAGGTGACTAACATTGAACAAGCACCCATTTGCATCTGTAGCTGATGATGGAGTACTTTCACCTGAAGCACTGTCAGGCAGATCACCCTGAGCACATCCAGTCCTGTGCAGAGCACGGAACACAACAGCCATGGAGATAGAAATGCTTTAATCATACAACAGGAGAAGCTTAGAAATAGCCCTGTGTTTATGGACTCCAATTCACTAAACACTTGTTCCTATGAATAACCAGCAACTAACAAGAAAATCCCTACTGAGCAGTAGGGATTCACTGCTGGCAGGAAAAGCTCCTGGCAATAGTAAAGGAATAATTGTTTGCAGAAACAGTGTTTTACACATCTACTGTTATTATTTGCCTCATTTTAGAAAGCCACAGTTTGCAATGACAATTTAGAGATAACATGAAGGTTTTTAGGCATTTTGAACTTCCCAGTCTAAAAGTTTCCATCCCAGAAAACTCATTTGTCTCCCACTTCCCCTCAGAGGTGCCCATGTTTTTGAAGGAGTTAGGCAGGTCACTGGGCCTCATCCTGCACAAAGGCAGGGATTCACTTCTGGGCTTGCCCATAACTTTGGCAGAGCTAGGAAAGAATGCAGGCCAAAGCCCTGCCAAGATCTACAAAGCAGATCCCCTTCTTTGCCAGGCTTTCTCAGCCTAGGAAGCATTCTTGTGTCCTTATCATTCTTGATGCATGTTTTTCAAGCAACAACACCAAACGAAGAACTCTCCCCACCACCACCACAACACTGTCCATCCCCCTGCCCCCAGCCCTATCTATCTGGGAGATAATCTGGGGGGGGGTCTGGGGTCTTCTCTAGCCCAGCAGCACCCTTACTGGAACACCTGGCCCTGGGGACAACATGGGGCTTTAAAGTCACATCTCTGCTGAAGGAGACAGGACAAGGAAAGTAAATGTCCAGGCTTAGTTATAGGGCTCTCTAGCATCTTTCTCCACAGAAATGACTCAACTTATGTGGAAAAATTACTCCATGGACCTCTGAGAGTGAGAGATATAGAGATCATAGACTAGCTTGTACTCCATCTTATAATAAGTGTTAGAAAATTGGGTACAGAAAAATGCAAATGTAACTGCTTAACTTTAGAGTTAGAGCACTCATTCAGGATAGGACACCTGGGCTTTGTATTTGACATTGAGCATGCTATCATTTAATGAAAAATGGAGCATTTCCACAAGTAAAACCAAGAGCGCTCCATCTCAGACTACTTTTCAACTCCCTGGCTTCAAGCATTCCCATTAGAAACTGTTAAACGTGATTCAAAGCTTCAGTTAGAGAAGGCATTTCAGCTCTGGCTTCCAAAACCTGGGTCACTATTCTCACCTCTAATTATGTTTTTATTTTCCTCTTAAGAGGTTATTGTTCCAACAAGGTTTTCTTTTTGAGGAACTTCTGAGAGGAACAACATGATGGGATGGCTGCAGTGCAGCCACGTCCTGTGGGAACAACTGGTTCATACTTCTAAACCAAGCATCTGTCGTTTGCATCTTAGGAGCAGAACTGAATTAAAACACAGCTTAGTACACCATTAAGTGTCTGATTAACAGTGCTCTCCACATTATTACATTCACTGACATTGGATTTATTAAATTTGATGAAACCAAACAAAGAGGATTGGAAAAGGAGTGCCAGCAAACAGTATCTTTTTATGTCTTACAGTGCTTCTTCCTTAAGGGCAACTAGAGGCTGCTACGCTTTCAAAATTGCCATTTCAAAACTTTCTGGAACTTGGCCACAGAACATTCTTTTCAAACTGCCATAGACACAGATCAATCAGATATGGGACACAAAGAGACATAAACAAAACACACACACAAAAAAATAAAACTATAGCTGCACACAAGGAGTTGGCAGCAGCAAATCACAAAAGGGTTGTCCACAGGTCTAGCATTAATATTCTTCCTCTTCCCAAACCTCATTAGATGTAAAAGCTATGGAAACAGTAAACCATCTCTTAACCTTCTCAGACAACATAACTATTATAAAGCATTCACAGTCTACTATGTTTTTCCTAGCCTTCTACACACTTAAGATTTTCTGATTTTAAAGTAAACGCTTACCTTCATGACAACGAGGATCACAGTTCAGCTACCTGCTTCCCAAAACAAGGCAACACTACTGCCATAGTAAAACCAAGGAGAAGAATGAAGTTCACAACTGTGTGTATGCTGGAAAATTTGTGTGCTCATGCAAGCACACTAAACTGCACGCTAAGGGGTCAGCTTGCAGAAATTGCAGGAACAGAAAACGCAACAGGTGTTTGCAATAGCTGTCAGCTGGAGGGCAGCAGCAGCAAAATGTAATTGCACCCAACTGCAGAATAATTACTTCAGGACTCTCACTGGCCTCGGTCTGGCTGCCTTTAAAAGATCAGGACTCCAAAAACACTCTACTGTGAAGAAGGGGGGCAGGTGATAGCAGAGGGAGGGAGTTGCTTTTGATTTCTGATTTAGCATGTTCAGTACTATTTTATCAGGTGGGTACCGGTTCTGGCACCAGTGTTGTTTAAAGCAACAACAAAAATGACACACGTGGAGCAACATAAAAGATTTTGTCCTGTTGAGATCTTGTCTGTGCATGCAGCAGGCAAACAGGACTGCCAGGAGCTGTTGTGGTGAGTCCCCAGGCTCCAGAGAAGCCAAAGGCACCACCTGCTCATGTCCCCCAGCAAGGACAATGGCCCGGAGGGACAGCTGGGATGGCAGGCAGGTGTGGCAAATCTAGCCTGAGCTGCCACTTAAAGGGGATCTTTTACTTTCTGATAAAAAGTTGGAAGGCCTTAAACCCTTCTAAGGCTTCCCCTGGAATCAGCACCAGTTAGAAAATGTTGAGAATTTTTGGCCTTCTCTTGCCAGTCAAAGTTTGGAGTGACTCAATTTGTTTGTTTCAAAAGTTACTGACAGAAAGGCAAATGTCTTGTAAAGTTTTGTAACCTTGTATTTTGTAAAACATTTTGAAAAACAGTATAACTATAAACCTCCTCTGTTTGCTGTTCATTTACATGTTCCTCATCTTTCTGTATGACAGCTAGATATTTCTGTTTTGAGAGTTTATCACGGTCTTGATCCAAATACCATCTGTATAGCATAAAATCCCAGTGCCAAACTACCAGCTTTTCAAGAAATTAGTGTAACTATGGCCTAATGTTCCAATACTTAAAAGAGATTAAAAGAGATGCGATTTGAATCCATTATTACTTACACCATACACTAACTAGTAGTTGCAATGCAACTAGTTGTAATAGTTGCCTTTCCAGCTTAGAAGTAGTGGAACTTATAACTATTAGTTCCATAGGTGCTAGGAAATGCAGAAGATGCATATTTTTGTAAAAATTCCTGGCACTGACTGATGGTTCAATTTTCCATTTGAAAGACGTAGCTATTGAAATATAGTTGAAATGATGTTATTCTGCATCCTCCAACTTTAGTAAATTAACCTACTTTGTTATTATTATGAAAGCTGTAAAGTCCTGCAATTTTGCAAAGTGAAAAATCTAATATAGAAAATTTCTGCTTCTTCAGGATGAAACAATAAAACAAAACAAGCTGATTTTCAAGAAAAAAAAAAAAAAAAGTAAAAGCATCAGTTGCAATGACCTAAAATAGAAGTGCTGCAAGAAACCAAATTAAAAATCAGACCTCCTGTTGCATGCTGTAACTGTATTACATATTGTTATCGTGCGTTGCCAGAAAGAGTAAACAGACAGTGGTGGTGGTGTTTCTTCTAACAATCATGGCTTTGATTTTTAAGAACATGGAAATCTTATACCCTTTACTGTTTTTTCTTATTCTAGCAATGAATTTCTGCCTAGCAGAAATAAGTAGAAAGACTTCATTTTGATCTCAAGATCATAGCTGTTTCTAATCTCTTATTCAATAAGCAAAACTAGACATATGGAAAATCGTGTGTAGATCACAGGAATTCATTTCTGAAACCCTTCCCCTATAATCAAGTGGAATGTACCCATCCAGCAGAGTACCTGTTTTCAAAGATGATGGGAAAAGAGTCTGGGTTCATTGAGCCACTGGAAATTCCTTCACCTTTTCAATATGCCAATAACCAAATCAAAAAAGACAGACTTCTGAAAACAGTACAAACTCTCACAGAACCAAATTGCAACTCTGAGCAGCCTGTAAGGCTAGGTGATGGCAGTGTCAGGCTTTACCAAGGAAAAATGCTGAGATCAACATGTAATCAGCTAGGAAGTGCTATATTTTGAGCAAACCATGATTTAAAAATCTCTGCCATCGTACCTCTTTGTGAGTCACGAGCATAGGATGTTTTGCATCATGCTTGAAAGCCACTTATAAAGCTTAGAGGCTGAAAATGTTTAATTGGTTTTCTGAAGAATTAAAAATATTATTCATTGAAGTATTAGTTTACCGCATTTCTTCTGGGCAGGAAAAGGGCATGAAGAAGCAGAAAAATATAAACCAGGAGATATAAACAGATTCAAGAAAAAAATGAAACCAGAATGACTATTTACTTGTGCAAGAGTGGCCGTATTTTCCTTCTGGAGCCAGCAAGTGGCAGCGGACAGTATTTCTTCAGATAGTAAAATTGCTGGTGAAGCAAATAATGCCCATTTTGAGCAGCAGACAGACAAACAGACTCGGCAGATTTGGGCAGCAGAGCTAGGAATGTGGCTTGCTGTGGCAGTAAGGAAGACCATGTGCCTTGCTGAGCCTTACACACTCACTCTCATCTGCCATGCACCCCTGCTACGGTCAGGGATGGAATGGGAGGAGCTGAATGCGCTCTTGCTGGCTCCTTCCCCATTGCACAAAGCTGCCCACAGTTGCTCATGCAACGGCATAGGCATGGGCAGTGTGTGAGGAGAGCAATAGCTTCCCCTGCAGGGATCACATCACATCCTACCCTGAAGCGTGACTTTCAGTTTCCCTCATCCAGATACATATTTTCTCTGCAGAGTACTCTGTGTTAATGAGGATGAAGAAGTAAGCAGTGAAATATCCTTCTGTGCTGCCACAAAAGAAAAAAAAAAAAAGAAAAAAAAAAAAAAAACAACTTTCAATACAGTAAGTCTTTACCTGTCATATCTTGCACTGCACCTGATTAAAATTGGGCAATTTGGGGGCAGATTCTTGATGGCCATATGGCTGCTTTTGCCAGCCTGCACTGCTGTGCTTCTGGCCAATGGCTGCAGTCAAGGCATATTTTAAACAAAGCCTAAATTAGGGCACTCCTCAAGTTGTTTTACTGCCTGTGGAAGGCTGCCCAGTCTGCAGGAGACCACACAGCTGCAGGAAGACAGGAAGTGAGAAAATAGGCCACTGTGAAAAACTTGGTGATTCTGGGCATGCATGGGAGTAACTGACAACTGGCATAACCTGGAACCATCCGTCTTCACTTATCCATTTGAAGAGTTGAGGAACTCAAGACATGTTTGGAAATAAGAAAGAACTTGACTTCTCCCAGGAGCTTCTCAGTGAGTAGCTCTGATGATGGGAGTAATATTATTACAAACTTGCAGTGGTGCAAGCAAGGAAGCAATGGGGGCTGGCTCCTTGCCCCTTCCTATTTGCATTCCAGAGACTATTTTTGCACTGGCTGTGATCCTGTTGCAATATCTACATGGGAATAAATCTTACGCTCAGATTTTATCGCAGATAAGACCACACAAGGCAGTAGGCACAGAGCGAGCTCCCTGGGGCCCTGTTCCCAGATGGGGCTGAGCCAGCTCCTCTTGTGTGGAAGCAGCCGATCAGCTGCCACCAGGGCAGCTCCACCACTTGCTGCTCCTTGTGTGGCTGGGGCACTGGGGACACAGTCAGTCTCCAACTGGGAAAGGAGCTGAACAGAGAATTGTGGTGGTCAGCATTCTGTTGTATGTGAATGTCCTTCACACTCCAGGAACAGAGGGAAACTGGCTGCACAGCTGTTTTGCACAAGAGCAGAACAACAGAATAAGTCAGCAGTGCTTTGTAAGGGCTGGGGATGTGAACTGTGGTGCCTGGTTTGGATGTTTCTCAGCAGCTCTTGATATCACGTGCAAAAAAATGCCTGTCCGGAGATGCCAGACTGTTCAGAGCCCATGGGAATCGGGCAGCTTTCACATCACCAGCCCTGATTTTTGTAGTATGCCAGAACAACAGACCTATCAATCTTCAGGCATAGCTTTTGCATGGAAATCTGTGTATACTGGGCAGCTCTCTGGCTTGTTTTTCATCACAAATCTTCTGTAGAAGAGCAGCAATTTCAAAGACTTTTACAAGGAAGCCTCAGGGCTTGTTTGTCAGATTTGGAGCATGGTATGTGGAGATTGAGCTGCCTGACTCCTACTGATGTTAGCGGAGTCAGGAGGCTAATGGCCCGTGCACTGCTTTGCTGACATACCTGCAGCGCCTGGCAAGGAGCCTGCTGCCATTCCTCAGTCCTTCTAGATGCAATGTAAAGTAGGGGGGCAAAACAAATGGAGATGGTCAGCATAGTTTCCTCTGGCTAAGAAATTCTGCAAAGCACAGTAGCTTTGGGGGTTTTGCCTCAATTTTCACAGAGAACCTTCCACTTCCATATAAACTTCCTTAAGTATAAGATATCTAACAGCATTGCAAAAAATAATTTCAAAATAATAATAATAATAATAATAAAATATAGTAAGCAGACAACAAACCATTAGCAATACATTGGCTTAATATAAACTAATAGGTTAGGAGTTGCACAGGACACATGGTCCTACCAAATTCTAGTGTACTTCAATTATATCTGTTCCTTCAAAACTGGAGATAAAGGAGGTACTTTTCTAGGATCAAACATAGGGCTGTTGCACAGCTGAAGCTAGAGCTAATTTAAAATGTAACCTGTGTTTAAAAAAAGTTTTGATCCTTGATTCTCTGTTTATGAACACCTGCAGTTTACATCACACACATTTTCATTGGAAACAATCTGTTAAATCTGTAAAATTATTATGGTGTAGTCCCACAGTATGTCACACTGTGGCAGTACCTTTGATCTCAGCCCCTGGGAAACATTTTTTTCATGTGGGCAGCAGCAGCAGCTGTAAATACAATGTTAATACTATTGGGGTATTAAATTTCCCTTTTATTTTGCTGGCTGAAGTCTGAGGGTTTATACAGTTCTACACTTCCCATATAACACGCTTTCAAGTTTCTGAAGTTTCAAGATAATCTAGTAAATGGTCTGTCTTAGATACTTTTACAGTGGTGTTACAAGGGAAAAAAGACCTCTCTGTTTCGTTCAAATCTGAGAAAATATACTTCAATGATAAATCTTAATCTCTCAGGATCTTGATCCTCCCCTCAATCGCCTCATAATTGACAGATTTTCTGCTTTAACCTGATTAGAAACAACCTGTTGTCCGAGGCACGCAGCTATAACCTACAGATACCCCGCATGTTGCAGTTATTCACATGTACAGTCCCACATTAATCTGGAAAGAGACTTTGAAAAATATTATCTCTGTCCCTGTTGGTTGTCCCATCACAGCTCTGCAATTCAAGGCCATATGCTGACTGCCATGCCCACACAGCACAGAAATCTGCCCTTACCTTGCTGCTGGGTTACGGAGCCCGTCAGCTGCCCAACGCCCATCCCAACCACACCTGAGGTCAGTGGTACAGAGAACAGATAATATGCTGAGCAGATAAAACAGTAAGTTGACCTAACCTTTATTCAGAGAGCTACTCCAGCTCCTCGTTCAGATGTAGCTACTCTGCAATAATAGCTTACTTGTTCAAGTTTTATAGTGGGAATGGTATAAAGATTAGCCTCCTCTTCAATATTCCAAGCACTGAATAAACATCTCTAGTAAGAATATTTATTAAATATTATTTAAATAAGCACACACATTCTGTTAAACAAAAATATACATATATACACATACCACATCTTTGCCTTCCAAGAACACTTACATTAAAAAGCCTTTAGAAAAGCAGTTCTACCAAACGCTATGAAAAGATTCTGAAGTGTCCAAATTATCTTGACTTAACCTTTCTTATTCACTTCTATGCATGCTAAATTAGATATAAACCACAAGACCTGTTCTTCTTTGCATGCTTTGTACGCTCTGCTGTCAAATGTGCATAATGACACCCATTTTTGCTCATTTTTGAATACCACTCTAATAGCCAGTTGTGTGCACACAAGGCTTTTTAAATGCATGTGCTGGGTTTTGTGCCTTAGGGCAAAACTCATATTATGCTCTTTGGTATCAGTATAGTTTCGGAATGCAAGGACTGAAGTCTAAATTCGGGGTCTAAACCAGAAAAAGATATAAATGACCTGTTAGACAGAGGAAGGCTGGGGGAGAGGAACAGGCAGGCATGCAGGTGAGCACACTTCCTACTGAGGCAGGTAGCTTCCTTTCTTCTCTGAGCTGTGAGTAGCATTATACATCCAGCTGGGACTTAAACAGCCAGGAGGCTAACGTTCGTGAATTTTTTGTTAATCAGTCATCAGCTATAACTTTTTAAACAACCGTTAGCAAGGACTAGAACTCATCCCTCTCCTTTTCCCAGGTAAGAACTCTAACTGCCCCAGGACACCACGATAACATGACTGTCCTGGCATAATTTCTGTGCACACTTCTTCCCACCTCCTTCCATTGACTTATAAGTAGATATTCCTTTAAACTGCAGAGCCATTTCATAGAGGAAAGCTATATTGAATAGCTGTCAAGTTGAAGGTTGGGGTGAAAGGTGGGCAGCTAGAAAGCAAAACCAGGCTGCCCACATTGCCTGCTGATAGTCCTGGAGCAATGAATGAGGACAACCACCTCCTTCTCCTGTTGTACTTCGCCCACGGTCTGAACCAGTAGTCATGCTAAGAGCGTGCAAGCTGGATAAAGCCCCTCAGGTGAACCAGGCTGAGGAATGCCTTGCTTATGAATTTAATTTAGGCTTAAATGTACATGATGGTTTGGCCACTCCACTCTAAGCTAGTTCTGGGATGCCCAGGAAAAAAAAAAAAAAAAAAAAATGAAAGCCTTCAGGAAATACTGGGGTTTTTACAAGGATGGGTGGCTAAACACAGCTGCAGGTTCAATCTGCATGCCCTCCAACCCTGACCCACCTAAGCCTGCTCCATCTGAGAATCTGGACAGCCATGCCAGCGCAGCAACATGCTGAGGGCTCAGAAAAATGCAAGACAAAGAAAGGATTCACATGGCCCCAAAGTTATGGTGCTGCTTATGGGAGTTATAAAGGCTACAGTATGGGACAGAAAGCCTTAAACTGAGTGTTAGGGACCTTTGTTCTTTCAGATTTGTCCTCTTTGGACTTTCGTCAGATTATTGATATGTTAGAAAACCCCAGTTAAAATAATCCAAAATTTTAGGGAGGAAAATTTCACATGACTCCAGGTGACTCTGAGGGAAGAATCACACCATTATGCTGCAAAAAGGTGGTGGCATGGAAGAGAACAACCTGTCTGAAGTTAGCAAAGGATGGAAAAGAAGGAGAAATATGTGCTTCTGCAATGAAGAGACAGTCTAAAGTCTAAACAGACTCATCCTAATAATTTGCAGGAGAAGGCCTGAAAAACTACAGAAGGCTCAGGGAAAGTATATCTGCTGACTTCATTGTGGAAAGGGTCAGTCCCAACATACAGAAAGCTTTCTAAGAAAGTAAAAGATAGTATTGCTGGAAGTGGTGTTCAGGAAGGAGAATAAAGAGATTCTCTACATTAAAAAAGAAACAAACACCCACCTAAATATTTGTTTGGTACATCAGTGGTAAACTGAGAGTTTTCTTTTTGGTATGATACAATTCTTAAGTTGTCAGTGAGTATTTTTTTGTTTAGAAAGTAAGTAAGAAGGAAATTCTGGGCTGTGCTCTCAGATTCTCCCGGGGATTCGACAATGCCTTACTGTGGCCAAGCACTTGTAGTGATCAGAATTTGAAACTAGTGAGCTCGGGCCAATGAAGAAGGGGCAGCATCCTGAAGCCTTCAAGTTGTTTGTGGGATGCTGCTGAACCTACAGAAAATGGAGCTGTGTGAGTACCAGCTCTCCTGGGGAGATAAAGGTTGGGGAAGAGAGGACATTTCCCAAGTTTCCAGTCACCTGCTCCAAAACAAGCACATTCCACAAGGGACTTAGGATGCAGTTGCACACTTGAGGGCTCCCACCTCAAAACCACTCAGGTTATCTCCCAATCCAAAACTTCTATTCCCCAACCTCTTCAAAGTTTCTACAAACCTCTTCAAAGTGCCTACAAAGTTTCATAGACTATGATAGGAACAAAATAAATATATTTGAATAGGAATCATTATCAAAACAACTATAATCAATGAGAGGACAATGCATTTGCTATGGCAGCTTTTAAGTATGTTAATGGCATTCTTTGAGGACCATTCTGCTCAGTATTTCCCACTCATTGCTATCCTAGATAGACATAAAAGAGACAATATGCAATTCACTGTATAAAATCAATAAACTACATTATGCACAAAGTGCAAAAAGCTGAAATTACTTTTGTCTGAGTAAATATTTCTTAGCTGTGTGGCTTAAAAATATTGCAGTATCATTTATTCAAGAGTTTTTTCTTTAGTTTAGAAATATGGATTTGGTTAAAAATAAATAAATTAATAAATGTCCAGAAGTACTCTTTTCGTTCTCACAGCATCCAGGTACACAAGTTGGAACATTATGGCCTGGATGGCTGGCCTAGCAGGTGGGTGAAAACCTGCCTAGGCCCTCAGGCCCAGTGGGTAGGTGGTTAATGGCACATGCTCTACCTAGAGGCCAGTTATGTGTTCTCCAGAGGTTTACCCTAGGACCTCTCCTGTCTTATACCATTTTTAATGAACTGGAGGGGAGCCCAGAATTCACCTTCACTGTCCTTTCAGATGACACCAAACTGGGGGATGTCGTCATCCTGCTGGAAGGTAGAGCCACCATCCAGAAGGATGTAGGTAGGCTGTAAGGATGGGCTGACATGAAAAATGAAGCAAGGACAAATGCAAAGTTGTGTGCCTTAAGTGGATGAATACCCTGCAATGGCATAGGAATCCCTGAAGAGGAAAGGAAGACATTGATGAACTGGATCAGGTTAAGCGAAGGGCCAACAAAATGCTCCAAGGCTGGAGCAGTTGTCCTGTGAAGAGCGCCTGAGGGCCCTGGGCCTGTTGAGCTGGGAGAAGGGATGGCTTCAGGAGGACCAAAAGCAGTACCTATGGAAGTTTTCAAGACCCAACTGGATCAAGCCTTGAGTAGCCTGGGCTGACCCTGCTTTGAGCAGCAGATTGGACTAGAGACTTCCTAGGGCCATTTCTAACCTGAATTAGGCTGACTCATTAGATCTCTTAAGACCCCTCCTGGACTACAGAAAACAGTATGTTTCTTTTCTGAGGAGCTTTCTAATCATTACCTTTTCAACCTTCTTTTGCTTTAGCATGAAAACCTTTTAAACTAATGTTAAAAAGTACATCTCTGAAAATAACTGTTCTAGTTTAGGTAAATACTATCATGATATATGTATATATTTAAATTCTAAATACTTAAGGCCTCTTCATAAAATAATGTAAGCAAAAGCACACCTTTTACAATGAAATCTAGATGAGTTATGTGGGAATGAATTAATGCCTAGGGATATTCATTCCTTCATATTTAAATGTAGAAAAGTGTAATTACTAGTCTACGACTAGAAAACAGAGCGTCTTAGAAAAATTAAGACTTATTTAAGAAAAATAAAAGGAACTGCAAATGCCTGGATGACTTAAGTTTCCTTTTGTTACTACGGCTACAATAAAGAATTACCAAAGGAGATAATTGGATTGGTATGAAGACTTGGTTCAATTAACATATTTTGGAAGTCTAGACTTTGCCATTTTTAAAACACTCCAAACAGCCATTTACTATCAGCTTTCTAGCGATAGTGTTTTCTTTTGCACAAGTATAGTTTATAGTATTTTTTTTTAATATGTATAACCATTTGCACGGTGCCTCTACATTTTTGGCCACACAAAACTGTATACATGTTTGAACATAAGCTCTTCCTATCTATAAAACAGTCGTTTTAAACTGAAATACACCTAGTCTTTATACAATTTTAACTCCATATTTTCACCTTATTTTTCTAACATTTTAAAAATATCCTTAAAGCCAGATTATTCTTTGTGTGTTTGAAAACTGACGCGTTGGATTTTTCATCTGAATATATATTCTTGTATTTCTTTTTTTAAAAAAAAAAATCTAGGTTTGCAAGATGTACGTACAGAAATAAAAGCAAAAGCATGCGAAGCTGCCTATAAATTAAAGAGAGAAAGAAATAAGAACTTTTCTTGAACAGTCATGTATTCAAATACCAAACTGGTTAGTGAAAAAGAAAGATCACTAAATGGAAAAATCAAGAGGTAAGTTATTTCCATGTGCTAGGCACTGAGCTTGGACTCAGATTTTGATTCATTCTTGGCTCTGCCGCAGATGTGATAAGTGACAGGTTATATCTATTCTTTTTCTGCCTGAGGCTGTAGTTCCTAAAGCTGATCTGCCTGCTGGCTGCCTCAGTCCTGCCATACTCCCCTCTCCCTCCCTTCCTCAGCTCTGACAGTGGTGGAGCTATTTCAGTATGAAAAGCCATATGAAAGGGTTTTGTTCTTTCCTCCCCCCTTTTCAGTTTACTTTTCTATTGCTGTAACATACTGACGCAGCCTAAAGCAAGGCTGGATAAACATCAGAGCTCATTCAAAGAGGAGAGGATTGTTCGTTTGCGAGCAGAGACAAACATGAACGGCAACAGCTCTAAGTGATTACGCTACCTGGCACAGCAGCTTCAGTTTCTCCATCTGTAACACAGGCTTACTGTTCATTCCTCCCCTCTTTCCTCTTTATTTATCCTAATTTGTTACCTGTACCTTTTAGGTGTATTGAGCAGTCATTTTAGTTTAGGTCTGAAAAAAATATTCATGGACACTTATTAGCAAGACGTATAGAACAAATGCATAAAAAGCACTAACGGACTAAAGTTAGAGGCACCAGAAAGAAATAACAAATGGATTTCTGCCAGTAATGTGTTAAAATTAAAGGCTTCTGGGAATGTGGTTCAGCAGATGTGTAAGAGTCTGATAAATATTTGAAAGCACTGGAGGACAGTTATACTCTTGCTCTACATCATCCCTATTAATAGGTATTTTTTATACATGCATTAACAGCACAATCTGCAATAATAGGACCAAAAAAAACCATGGGGGCTCCCCTGAAAACCTTACTAACCCAAAGGCAGAACTAGGGGTCATCAGGCCTTGGCCACATTTTCATCACAAAGTGATTTGTTTGCTGTTATGTCTGGACTGGAAATAGTACTCTGCTTCAGAAATGGTAAATGGGACACGCTTATCCAATCCATCCCGCTGAGAATCTGAGCAGACAATAATTTTATTTGGCCTTTCCTAGGTGACATTAACATTTGTTTCCAAAGCAAAAGGAACAATTGAGCATCTGACTGGAGGAAGGGCCAGACTATTTTTAAATTAAGGTTTGCAAAACCTTTGTAGGGGAGAGAATTTAAAAAGATATTAATCTGAACAGAAACACGGGTGCACTCACATTTACCCTCTCGTGCCTCATTTGCAAACTGTCTGGAGACACAAGGCATGAAGTTGGACAGTGGTATTGAAGAGAATGCCATTTTTATTTTTATTTTCTTACAGTAGGTGGGTACGTGCAATTCCCTGAATTCCCCCAATTCTGTGAGCATGGAAATCCATTGTGTGTGTGGCCTGAGAATAATTCTTAATGATGCCCATCCACAAGGCAGAGTTCACTGAAATATCTCAGCAGCAAGGGGGCAGACCTCAGTTATGTGCACACTGGACAAGACAAGGATCTGTGTGACAGAGCGAGCGGCCAGTACAGGCTCAGGCTGTCTTCCAGTAAGCGACACAAGCCAGACAAGCTCCCTCACAGCAGCAGCCCTTACAAAGAATAAGTCTGTGCACAAAAGCAAGTATATTCAGGTATATTCAGGAACAGGCTCCCCAGGGAAGTGGTCACTGCACCGAGCCTGACTGAATTTAAGAAGAGATTGGACTGTGCACTTAGTCACATGGTTTGAACTTTTGGATAGACCTGTGCGGTGTCAAGAGTTGGACTCGATGATCCTTAAGGGTCCCTTCCAACTCAGGATATTCTATGATTCTATGATTCTATGATAATTTTTGAAGTAACCTACAAAAGCTTACAGGAGCGCTTCAATGTACACAGGAGGTCTCATTGAGTATAGTAGGACTACTCATGTATGTTAAGTTAAGCCCATCTGTAGGCCTTTACAGAAGAAAGCTCTTGGCACATACATGAAGTGTGCCAGTGACAAGGCGCTGCTGACAGTGAGGTTCTTTAAGAAACTAAGAACAGAACTGAGCATGAGGAGAGATTCACCAGGGAAAGGACTGGTGCTCAAGTACCACAGCACCACAAGTACCACAGCACCACAGGTGGGTGGCAGGCCTCACACATGGAGCAGCTTTGGCAGTGCCACAGGGGGAGCTGGGGGAAGGAAAGGGGACACAGGTAGCAAAAACAAGGAAGGAACACAACAGGGGAAGTTGTTACGATCCTTCGCATATGGGAGGGCTTCTTTCAGTCCCTCACAATTTGGTGGTAACTAGCAGACACAGAAAAAGCCAACACTCAATACAAAATACAGGTATTTGACAGCTACTACTCTAGTGTCAATCACTTGACATGCAGAATGAAATATCAGAAGAAAAGGACACAGAGTAGACAACCTTGAAAATGTATTTTCAATTAATCATGGGTTTGTAGAGCTGCCAGAGCTGCAAGAGTTCTGCAACATAAAATGGTTCACCAAAACCCATACACAGCCCTTACAAGGAAATCAAAACTAACCTGGGAAGCTTGAAGTTGGTGACTACCTTGATTCCACCTCAGGATAAGCAGCTACGTCTTTGAAGAAAGCCAGTAAATATGTTAGTAAAGAACTAGAACTGTGATCTTTGGGAAACCGTAAACCAAACCAAGATGGGTTTTTTGTTGTTGTTAACACCATTATCAATACTCTTGTGCAAAGTGGATGGGCAAAGCCTCTGTCAGAGGACAGCAGGCAGATCTAGACCTGACCATCTTTAGAAAACATTGCACAGTTGTCTTCTTTGAACAAGCCTTGCCAACATCAGTGACACTCACAAGTCAAGTAGTACATCTATTACCAGCATGTGACAACCCTGTCTCCCTGCCCCATGGAAACAAAGCAAAAAATAACAAGTAACTTTCTGGAACTGTCAAGAGGATTTGAATTGTTTTAAGGTCTACATAAGATTATCCTACTAATTTCTCATGTAAAATGCTGAGGCATTACAGGGATGAGCTACAGTAAAAATCTCACCAAGGAGTCACAGGATAAACTTCATTTCTGTGCCCTACAGAAAAATAATGCCAACACTTCCCTGACACAAATAATTCCAATAATTTTCTCCAAGCTAGAAAATAGACATAAAAACACAAGGATATTTATCAGGGAAAGGCTTATGAATCACCTGATGACACATCACATCTTAAAGGGGGGTGAATAACTATTACTTCAACAATTTTCATTCGATGCTATTGTGGGGCAGGAAATGGCACGCAAGCACAAACATGATAATTACTGTGTGGCACTAGCAACTTATATCACATATTGATGTTCTCTAGAACAGAAATTCAAGAAACTGCAGTACAGACTCGATGCTTTCCATCCGATTTCCTCAGACCCATGTAAATCTGTAAAGAGAGCTGTGGAGGAAGTATTCACATCAGCCACCTGCTGTTTGCTGCTACAACTGAGTCAGATATTCTATTAAGACGTTGGTGTAAGTGGAATTTTCAGTCTCTGAATTGCATATTGAAATACTGCAGTCAGAAGAAATCAGTTGTGTCTGGCATAATCACTTTGATAGGAAAGAGGCATTGGCATCGCATTGATGTATTATGTAGGCGCAGCAGAATCTAATCATAACACAGAGCAGTTAAGGCATTTTTCACTTCTGAAGCTAGAAGCTCCTATAATTAGGTTTCTCTCTTCTCTAAACATAATTTCTCCTAAGGAGCAATAAAAATAAGTGTCAGAGAAAAGGAAAAAATCTGTCATCAATTCTTATTAAATTCTTGCTTGCAAATAGAGATTCCAGCTCAAAGTCCATAGTAATTTCAATCTCATCACAACATAATTGAATGAGCCTAGACTCATTTTAGAAAAAAAATAGAATTTCTTCAATTTCTTTTAAGACTCGTCCCGTATCTTATTTCTGAATAGCTTTTTCTATCTTAAATAGAATATATATTAGAATTTAAATTAAATGTAGATTAATCAAACATAAATAATAAAAGCTCTATTTCATGATCACAATTAAAACATAAAGAATTCTGGGCATGATTTTCAGTACTCGCCTATTCAGATTCCTTTCAAAGTGAATGTCCCTTTTTTGGGGGGGGACATAAACTTATGAATGATACAAATTTCTGCAAACCACATTCAAATGCATGCTTACCTAATCTATTCAGCAATTAACTTACTGAATATTTCCAAAAATATCCTAGGTGTTCACTGATCATACAGATCTTTTCAATATATCACAGCAATGTGCAAAATGTCCTATACATTCTAGAGTGATTTAACCTTTCTCTGTAACCTTACGATCAATAAATCTCCTCTGTCCTCCTAAACTCATGATTTTCTCATTGAAAAAAAAAAAAAAAAGCAAATAGATAAACAGAAAGAGAATCTGATGTATGTGTTACTCAGTCAGTTGCCTGTGTTATGTTTTCCTTTAAGTGGTTTACCACAGTGCCTACCAAGGTTATAGCACCTAGTCTAACAAAATTCATTTGCTAAGAGCTACTATTTCTTTCTCTAAATTTCCACCAAGACCTTTCTTCACTTGAAATAGTTCACATTTCTAGATTTAATCATGCTTTTTAGTCTGATTACCTACATATTTCCTAAAATATAGGAAAATGAGCAATCAATCTGAAGAAGTGTGACTGCAAACCACACAGACACAACAGTGACACAATATAACGAGGACTGATTCTCCAGAAATGCCTCATCCTTGGTATCTTGAGAGATATGGGTATAGTATCCCTGTATTTGTTAATAAAATTTGTTAATAAAAACATTAGTTAAAAACATTAGTTAAAAATATTAGGTGACCCTAGCACACATTAAACCAAGAATCTACATATTTAATTACTGTTTCCTGAAATTTCAGAACCCTAGTGTTAGCAGCTGATAAAAACATAGAGGAAGACGGAATGCTTGCTGGATGTTCTGCTAGCTATTATTTCTTTGCAGTGCAGTCATGTCATGCATATTACTTATGTTGTACTTTTGTTGTTCAGTCAATGTGTGTCTGCACACGTAAATGGGCAAGTGACGTGTGTTATGGAATGGTGAAAGGAATATTGTATTTGCCAAATTGAACAAGTATGAGTGCTAGTCAGTGAGCTGAAGATGGTCTGCATGTACAGCTCAGAAATTGTCAGCTGCTTGTCCCTAATTAAATTCAGCTCACAGCTTGGAAATGTAGGCTTGAACAGCTCCAGTATCAGGCCAATCATCTAAATGTCTAGTCCCTCTTCCCTCTTCTCACATCCTAAATCTAAAAGAAAGCTATTTATAGCCCAGTACTCCCTGAGTCATTTATTGGAATAACTGCTAAAAAAGGAACTCTGGGAATTAAAAGCAGCAGGAAAAGGGAATTCACCCATCTCCCTTCTTTGTATGAACTTAACCCTCCCGTTCATTTAACGGCCATAAAAATCAGAATTCCCACTGAAGAGAGAAACCTGCCACAGATCTCCTTAGGGCAACAACTAGTTGCACTGTCACCTGGTGTTGCATTTAACATCAGTCCTCTCCCCGTGTCTTCTGATGGGTTTGTCACCCCAGGCACAACATACATTTATGTGCATTAAAGAGCGTTGAAACTGTTCCTCTTGCCTTGTCCACTTGACCCACCCTGATCTCAAGTGGATGCTCAAGTTACTTCAAGGGCACCTAATATTTATAGAAGAAAAGTTGGAGCTAGAGCTTTTTTATGAAGTAAACATTTTATACATACAGTTTTGTAACAGAAATTTCATATAGGACCATATACTCATACAAGATCAATAAAACATGTCCACTCTGACCTTTCTGCTAATATTTGTGAGAATTCTCATTTTTCAATTTCTGAAAGTGGTCTGGTTCAATTCAGTCTTTGCAGTTTACCTTTCACCAGCTTCCTAGCATAAATGGGAGCTTCAGTCAACCAAAGGACAAAAATATATGACTGGCACCATATTTACTTAGCAAACTCAGTTGAATGTTCTCCCCCAGTTTCCACTTTTCCTGTGACTTGGTGAAATCCAAGTCCTAGAAATTTTTACATTCATACAACAATGAATTGAAGGAAACAAAAAAGAAAGCATCTTAAGTAAAGGAGAAAGTTCCTGGAAACAGAAATAACTCTCTCAAAACATATGCCACTTGTAAGGAGCAATTACTGTGAGGAGTTTGTGTGATAGTCTAGTTACTCTTTATTTCATTTGCTTTCCAGAGACTGCATAGTCTATAAAAGGACTGGAAACTCCCATAATGAATACTATAATGGCATTTATTATGTCAGCAGAATTAAGCTTGTGTAAACACTTCATTATAAAATCTTGTTTTTAAGAATTTGTAATTTGTCTCTATAAATACTGCATGTCTCACTTTATTTCTGAATAAGTCAAAATATTATTGTCTCACAGCATACATTGCTGCAGTGATATTACTGATTTTAAATGGACAAAGGTCTTGATTAACAAAGATGAAATATAGAAAATAACCTAATTGCTTTATCATTAAACTGCTCATTCTTTTCCAGCAGTGTGTTTGAATTTTAAAACACATAAAAAAACACATAAAACTGTTTTTTTTTTGTTTGTTTGTTTGTTTGTTTTTCCTTTTATAATTTAACACGCCACTGCTCCGATTCTTTCTGTGGATTAAGACTAGGGATTTATTTATTTTTTTCCCAAAACTATGTCTGTTACAAAATTTACATTTTAGTTCCTGTTTGAAAAATGAGACTTTACTATTAGTGTGGGGGATGAAGGAGAAAACACTCCTCACACATCTGCAGAAGCAGATTAAATGGTATAAAGGATGCAAGAGCAGATGTGCCATCCTTCCCCTGTTCTACCTTATGTGACCCGTATTCACTGTGACAACAGCAAAGCTGATGTTGCACAGGAACAAAGCAATGTTCAAAGCTTGTGAGTTAATACTTGCTGGATTTATGGATTTACTTCAGAAAACTCAACTTTGAAAGGAGAGAAGAAACCAGGTGTTGGAAGAGCCCACGGTAATTAGACTGGGGGTGGGGAGGGAGCAGCTTTCCTGTTGTCGCTGAGCATAAGTGTAAAATATACAGCACTGAAGGCTTCTATGTTTGAGAGATTACTTCCCATGTAATTTGGATTTTTTACTACTCATTTCTTTGTTAATATTTATGTGCTCTTTGTTTTCATGAAACTACTAACACAATAGGAATGACAGCATAGGCAATTAATGAAAACATTGAATGCACAATATATGTAATGTTCATGAATGTATGATAGGAAGACAAGGCTAATTTCACATAAAAGGCAACAGCTGAAAGACACACAAACACCCAGGGATGTTCTTCCATTAAATGAAAAAAAAAAAAAGAAAAAAAAAGAAAAACACTCATATATATCTAAAGAAGCACTAATTCCCATTTTGAAGCTTTAATACCAGAGCTAGCTAACTCAGTGTCAGTCTGGAGTAACATTACTAATTTCATTTTATATTTACACTCAGTGTAGTTCTAGGCCCTTTTTGAATTACACCAGTTTGGATAAACAGCCTCAAATTTAATCTTCTTGTTATTAAGTTTTTTTATGTGTAGCTACCGAAAGGAGTATAAATTGGGGTTGCTTACAGTATGAGGAGTGAGAAAGAGGAAAAAAAAGATATTCAGAAATGTATTCAGATACTGGATACTGCAAGATGTTTTAGGTTAGAAAGAAGCACTTGTCATGTCTACAAGGAAAAATAAAAAGAATAAATTTCTCCTTATTATTTCAGAAACAGTCCTTAAAAACAGAAATGAAGACCATTTAATTTCAGCTCAAAATGGTTGCTAGTAAAATACTGACCATGGATTTCTAATATAGGAAAATACATGGCAGTAGAGGAAAGACATCTGATCTTCTTCCGGGGTACTAAGTGATGATTGGATGAGAAAAGAAAAATGTGTTTCTATCCCAATAACCTCCACATGTCCAAGTAATCCATAGACAGTAAAATTATTTCCTTATTAACCTTCCAACCATAGGTTGCAACACACAACTGCAAGGAAGACACAGACACTGAAAGAAAAACAATTAATCCTGAAGCACTGGCATTTCAGGTAATTCAAGCTATAAAAATATGATCTGTATTAGGTTTTATTGGCTGGGAACTAGTGAAGACAGACAAAAATACAAAATACGGAATCCATTGTAACCTTTAAATGGTGCTACACTAGCCCTGTTGATTTGGCAAGGAAGCTGCACTAATGATGTGCACTAATGAAGATGTCCTACAAAAAGGGAAGGGAAAGGGGAAGAGAAAAGGAAAGGGAAAAGGGGAGGGGAGGGGAGGGAAAGGAAGGGAAGGGAAGGGAAAGGAAGGAAAGAAGGAAGGAAGGAAGGAAGGAAGGAAGGAA
>CM021734.1:49633045-49682503 GCA_011075105.1 Heteronetta atricapilla | reverse complement strand
TCTAGGTGTGCTTTAGCCACACGAATTTTCTTCCTACAAACACGAACTTTTTTTTAATCCTTCCACCAAATAAATAGCCTGTATGACACTACTGCTTTTATTGAACACTTCATGGTACCTGCAAGTTTCTTGTTTTTCCTGTGTAAATCATCTGTGCTCCACTATTTTCTTGCCTTTTTGGTAGTAAATTAACTAATCTGCCCTTTTTGAACACATTAGGAGACAACAATGGTGAAGAATATGAACGAGTAGTCTAAAGCAACACAGACTTTTTGCTTGTTCTCATACTCACTGACTCCTAACTCTCCATAATCCAGAACCATTTTTTAAAGTAGAAGCCATCCTGTGACCAAGGACCATACACAGTTCATATCTCTCAGCAACACATACACACTGTTCCCCAAAGAGTCAGATGGCATAAAACAGCCAAGAAAGGATCCCCTCCAACTCTACACCCACAACGAAGATATGATTTTATTGTACAACTAAGAGAACTTGCAGGTTTATTTTGCCTCTGATTCTTGTTATTTCTGCTTATATCAAAAATTTGTGCTTAAGCTCTGAGATTTAACTATGCAGTGTAACATTGCATGAGACTGTTATGGCTTACTGAGTGAATCAGAGCTCTGGTTGCTTAAGCCTCTGGATGTAAAAGCTTTTTTACAGCTCAGATACACATTGTTTCTCAACACATACCTTCAATGTAAGAAGTGGGTCACAGGAAAACAGACTTATTTTGAGACTTACGGGGCATATCCCTTCTAAAGAACAGTGGTGAAAATTTATAGATTAGGGAGTCTCTATGCCCCTCAGTTGCATAAAGTCTGCTATGGCTTCACAATTATGTGAAGTCTCTAAAAAAGCCAGTTTCTGCCTAGCACCTACTTAGCATAGCTATATCAAAAACAAACAAACAAACAGCAACAACAAAAAAACTGCTTAACGTCTTTAAGGAACTACACAAACTACAGAAGTATAAAGATATATGGTAGGCAGATCACCTGCTTCTCTTCGTTGAAAAGTATAGTCACAACAAAAGAGAGACCTCCCTGAAGGCAGAAGGAATTTGGGATATCCAGACTTTTAACACCTGAAGACAGAGAGAGATGTGTTTATTTCACTATTTTGAAGTGAAAATGCTCAGTTTGTGACACAATGATACAAAATAAAAAATATTTAGTTAGGAAGAAGAACTGTTCCTCCTTTTCTGAAATTGTGGAGAACCTTGAAAAGAATGAAGTCAAAGTTTAAACATTATTTTCTTCTGGTCAGTCTAACTGAAGCCTTTAAAACAAAGCAGTGTTGTTAGTTTTTCATGCAGTTGATAGTTCACAAAAATGCTAATTGTACCGATCACTGCCATTCTTCAAAACAATATTAATTAAACATCATGGCCTTCACTGGCCTCTCTTAAATGAGTCTGATGTAGGTGTTATCTGAGGTTCTGAAGCATACTGCATGGATATGGCTGAAGCAGGACTAAGTGAGACAGATAAACAAGATGTATTGCTAACCTTGTTATCTTACTGGGATCCTGCCTGGTGAAAGAAAGGCAGAGTATACTATGAGAGAAGCAGTTTTTCAGACTCCAGTCTGAACCAAGCTATGTGGAACCCGTCTTCAGAGCAGTAGAATCTCAGGAAGGCAGCATGGGCATGTGGAATTGAACTGTCACTTCTGACATTCGTTCACTAGACAAAATAAAAGCTTGCCAAATCAGCTATATGAAAAAACACTCCATGCTGCAAAACGTCTTTCTACTCTTTGAGAAAGAGAGATGTTGTTATTTTTGTTTGTCGGTGTCCTTCCCCTACTCCCCCCTGCAACCCCCCCCCCCCCCTTCAGAATAAAGGCCTGTAAATGGGGTGTTCACCTTGATTAACTTTGTACATCTAACAGAGCTGCCTCAAGTGGGAGGGCCAGACTTTGACTCTACTTAATGAAGACAGACAAGCTCAATACAGAGTGACACAGAGCATGATTCAGAGAAGGAATCTAGCTTACGTGCTCTGAATCACACTTTCCAAGAACCTGTCACCTTTCTTGCAGGACTTAGCTATACGGTTATTTTTCTTTTAACAGTCTAGGTGAGTTTCAGTGAAGCAATAGGCAAACTATGTCTTCTCTGAACAGCTTTGTGAAATTTATGCTGAAAAAGTAGTCATATTTTTCCTTTGTGATTTTGGCAGATAACAAAGAAACAAAAACACTGCCACTGGGTTTACAAAAGGTGCATAAAAGGAGTTTGAAAGACAAGTTGTCTGATGAAACATCCCATGAAAATATATATATATATATAAAACGAAGAGCAAACTTACTCAAGCTAATTTAAATATCAAATTGTCCCAAGCAGCACCAGAAAAGTAGGTTAGATTACATAGCTTCACAGCCTGGTTTGAATGTGAATATTGCAATTACCATTCTTTGAGAATTTTGGTCTTATGAGAGAGCTTTGAACAGTAGCATTACTACAGTATCTTTAGAAGTCAAATAGAAAGTAAACGTTTCCAATTTTTATGTCCAGAGTTTGCTGCAATTGAAATGAGACTATTTGAGCAGCAAATATATGAGCAGCAGCAGTATCTGAATTGCAAATTTAAGAGCTTCAACAGTCCTCCATTAGAAAGGAAATAAGGTAACAGCTTACAGTAGCTGATGCAATATCTGCTAAATAAGGTAGCTTTGTGCTCCTGTCTTTCTTCCCCCGCTGTGAACTCTGTTGTATGAACCACAAATATTTTTTTCCCCTCTTAATGCTGAAAAGGAGTTGAGAACCTCTGCAACCAGGCAGACAAAGAGCAAGGAAACTTAAAAGAGTTTAAGAGCCAACAGATATGCAGTTAACACCCTTGGTGACTAAAGTTTTTGTGCTGCTTCCCATCGCTCCCACGCTGACAAAGGCTGACAGAAAGATTCCAGGAATGTAAATATCTACAAAATCCATAAAAACAAGGCTCAGCATCAGTCGGCAACTCCGCACCTATTCCTCTGGGGGGATTAATTACTTTTAGTCTAAGCCATTTATAGGGAATATGATACAACCTACAAACACAGACTACACTATTTGCATTTTGTCTATTTACAGGAGCTACTTTATTCCACTCTGTTGTTTTCACTGCTTAGGCCTACTGGAAATGGTCATTTCCCTCTTTACTCCCAAACACTGATGTTTTCATTAATACAATTCAGCAACTCATAGACTAAAATAGACAGTAATAGTTTAAAAAATGCCCACGAAGAAGTAAAATTGAAACCCACAACTTATATTTCACATTGAAAATCATCAAATTTTGATCCACATTTGCCAATCTTTTCTTACACATATGTCATCCTTTGTGCTTAGCTGTGACGAAAGCTATGGAAGAGGCACCACTATTTGCTTGTTCATAACTCATGATTAATAACTTCAGTTAGTTTTTACCACACTGCTGTCTTTTGCTTAGAAACAACAGGACATAAATAATTACAAAACAAACAAACAAACAAACAAAAAAACCTCCCTGAGAGGATCACTTCCTGAATGTTGTATGGAATTGGGGATGTAGAAACCTTGGCTCACCTTGAGGATGTGAGGAGTTATACTCCGCAGGAAAACCTGACTGAAAAATTTCATCCTCAGGCAAGAAAATCTTCAAAGCAAGAAACTAAATTCTTCTGATGGGAATTTTAAGCACATCAGGAGACCATAGTCATCAGCACCATTGCTCTTGCCCTCTTCTGCTGCATTTACCCCACTGTCGCTGGCCTGGCCCAACTCACCCAGGCCTAAAACAGTGGCGGTGCAGCCCTGCTGCCCACACCCCCATCACCCCTTGGATTTTACCTTAGTCCCACCTCTTCCCACTTACTATTGGAAATTGTCAATTTTATTTTTTCCACACCAGCATTCCTGTGCTATCAGAAGCGCATCTTCAAACCTTCTTGAGACTTTTCTGGGTGTAGGCCCCTGGCAAGCCTGGCTGGCTGGCTAAGCACAGGCGCAGGGTGCAGCAAGGCCCCATGCCATCAGGCCCCCAGGGTGAATTATCCATGCTCGGGGGCAGCTGCTCTATTAAACAGGAGAGAGGATGTAGCATAAAGCAGGAAAGCTTCACCCTTCATTGCTTAGCTTGTTAGCAGCTTTCCCAAATCCTGTCCTTTAAAACAACTGCATCCACTGTATGGCCCTGCTGTCCTGGAAAACGAGCCCCAGCACAAGGCAGATGTGCTGCCCTGGCAAGGTCAGGCCTTCCTTCCATGCCTGTGATCCCTTTCCAGCGTGGCAGCAGGTTCTAAAACCTATAGCTGGCACTTCTCTCTCACACCTGACTTTCCATAGTCCTCCACACACTAGACAGCGAGGGGAGGCCAAAAAAACAAAGTCTCACTGCAGTGGCAGTGAGAAGACACAGCTTCAACATGGAGCTGAGGATGGAAAGAGCTCAGTAGGGATGGGCACAATGATGGCAGCTAGGAGTGATGGTGATTTTGGGTCACATTAGAGAGGGTGCTGGGAATAAGGATATAAAGAGCATGGGAATAACAAGTTCAGATGCAGCATTGTTGGGCCTACAGCAAGCAGCTGGGAAGGAAAATGGCAAAAGAAGTATGGGCAAGGAAGGAAGTGCGCCAAAGGCAGGAGGCAATAAAAGAAATACTTGTCACTTTTGGAAAACATCACCCTCTGGATCCTGTATGCTTCCAGGAGCTGCCCATTCCTATGCTGCCACTAAATACCTACCCCAAAATGCATGCCATGCCTTCTTCCACTAGTAAGCCTACTGACTGGATGAGACCTCCTTCATTTCCTACAGCAGAAGTTTCTGTAGGGGAATTACATTTTTCAGTTCTAATGAATTATGGTACCAGAGGCTATAATTTTTGCTTTTATCCTAATTTGCTTTTTAAAAAGCTTTTGACATCACAAAGAAATCACAATATTAAAAAAAAAAAAAAAAAAAAGTCCTTCAATACCTTTATTCTGGTCAGGGACTCCAAATTCAAGTAAACCACATTTCCTATGTGTCCATAATTCTGCATTCTGAAATAGGGTTAATGTTTTGACTGGTAATTATATGCTGCATTTACATCAGATATTTGTCTTACTCAGTAGGAGACTGAGGGTGCAGTAAAATAGGCCAAATAAGACAGAATCAGATTTCACCTGAGAATTTTCCAGAACTGATATCAGAAAGTCATACCAAAATGCAAAACCACCATCAGAACTCATTTTCATAATAGAAACAATAACAGAAGATGTTATTTCTAGTTGATGGCTTCACATCCACTCAATTTTTAACATTTTAAATGTTTATACAAATATCACCACATTCCTACACCCCCTTATTTTTATTTATTTATTTATTGACTCAGAGCTAAGCAGAATCAATAAAACAAGTGAAATTCTTGGTAACAGAAGACTTTCATTTTTAACTAACTTTCAAAATAAGTAGAAAATTATCCCCTTCACATTTTTCTATTTTTGTGTATCAACCAGATACAAATATGCAATCACACAGAAACATATATTCTCCAAAAATTAGCATTGTTACTTTATTTGGTGATTCATTACAATCTGCAAATCCAATAGTCAAAAAAAAAAACCCTAGACATAATGTTAAAGCATTTTACAAGCAAAATACTTTACTGTTTTCTTTTCAATTTGCATAGGGTGGGATAAGTGTATTGGTTAAAGGATACAAAGTACAGAAGAAATATAACCGTATTTCATCAAACTGTACCAAAGTGTTATGATCCTGTGAGTGAACAGAATTTAAACAGCTATAAATGTCAATGGAAAACCATACACTTCAACATTAACAAGGCTGCCTTCCCATGACTGTAATGCATCACGAAGGCTGTGAGTCACTGAGCTTCTTATGTTGTAGATCGTCCTACTTAAAAGAAATTAAACAGTTAAACAAGCCAGAATGCATCTATCTATGCTCATTTCTTTTCTACTGGAACAAAGGCCAGAATGGAGAAAGGGAATTTTTAACATCAGCTTCTGAAACAACTTACAGTAATGTCTTTCTCTTGTATCTCAGTATCATGGAGCTAACAAAGCTTTGAGCTTCATCCACACATCTCTGTTTAATATTACTGTGCTTCCAGGTTAAAAAAAATAATAATAATGTATTTTTTCACTGTGTAGCAACAAACTGTAAAAATATAGTGCTCCTATCCCATTGTAACCACATCTCTGTTCCTCCAATTGTACAAATCTGGCTTTAAAGTTTCACAAAACTAAAAAATAGTTGATCTAGGTTGTAATAAAAAAGAATATTAAATACCTTTGGTAAAAATAGATATATTTAACAAGTTTAGAAAAGCAAATAGTTATATTGTCAAAAGGAGAGTATAAAAATGTACACAATAAAAAATAAACAAACAAGAAATCATCGGCAATAGTAGTAAGAACAAAGGCGCTGTTCTTTTCAACATTTGCTTCCTTAGCTCATGTTATTGTCCAGTCTTCTTTCTAAAAGGCAGGAGCTTTGCTAGAGCATATGGAAAAATCCAGTCTTTCCTACCAGCATTAGACAAATTAAGTTTAATTTGGTACAAGACAGTCTGTTATAAACCAAGTTTATAAAACAGAGAATGCTTTGAGTACATAGGAGTTGTTGAACACAAAGAAAGATTTCAGATGTTTTCAGCCAGAGGCCAGATGTACTGGAGCTGTAGAAATGAGCCAGCCAGCAGGATCAGGTCTCCATGATATGAGCCTTCTAACTTTATTTTTTCTCCTAAATTATAAATCCATGTATTGTCAAAAAAAACTGTGGGGGACAAAAACAATACATATATTTTAAATCCCTCATTGATGCCTTTCTCCCATCCTTTCACTGGGCCTCCAAACAGAGCTGTCACACAACATATAATCCCAGTTTGGCTTCTCCTCTTTTTAGAGCTCACTGTAAATCTTGAAGATGGAAGATCCCCAAAGCAAACAACTGAGATTACAGAAGGAGATAATGCACAAGCCCCATAATAGAATCAGCCATTGATTGAATGTGCTTCAAAAGAAAACAGCACAATTAAATCATGTTTATCCTTCAGTATTCCCTTTGCACACACAGTCACACTCCTCATGGTGTTCCAAGGGTACATCTGTCAATGATTTATGCAATCCCCGAACACCAGTCCTTGGCTTCAGCTGAAGAACCTGAAGGAAAAGAAGTAAAGCATCAAGAGAACAGCAAGTGCGTTATCACACACCTACACTATGAGTTAGACTGCGCTGGAAACACACAGGATGACAGGAAGCCTATTAAAAGAAATTGGGTTTCCTCAGCTGAATTTCTGCATTTATTCCACCCACTGGTTTTTATTTTTGCTTTTACAGCAATTCCTTCACAAAAGTGATTAAAACATGTTGAACAGATACTTGCTTGTATCAAAGAAGAGATTCTTGCAGTTTCATATTTCTACTTCATTAACTTTAAGGGCTAACAATACAGCTAAACCAATTGAACCATTAGGTAATACAGTTGTAAATAATTTTAGTTATAACTTTATAACAATGGAAATGAGACAGATACCTCTTCCTTCATGGAGTTTATATCTACCACTAGAGAAAGCTGAACAAGGGGGTGTGGTTGTGATGTATCCAAACTGCACAAGTTAACAAATACCTCAGAAATGACTTAACAGTTCCACAGAAAAGTATTTTAACAAAAGTGTTTTAACTTTTTTTTTTTTTTATGTAACACCTTGTTAACAGTGGTTTAAAAGAAAGGTATTTATTATAAGTGTAGCAGATACAATGTTAAGATATATAGGCACATTCCTGTAGTAAAAATAAATTATTTAATTTGCTTTTAGTATTTCCAAACATGCAAATGTAAATAAATAAATAAATAAATAAATAAAAGGTGCATACCTCATGATATTTCTTGGTGACTTTTGTTGGTACACATTGGCACTCATTGCAACTCCGATGACAACAGGCACAGTTTCCACCACAACGTTTAACCAGAAGACACAGCGGCCAGAAAATGGTGTCAGTTCGCTTCAGCTCCTCCCTCAGTGACACTGAGAAGTTGCGAGGGGTACAACTATACAGTCGTACCTCCTCCTTTAGGAGGTTGAGATCAACCACTGCAAAGAGACAAACAAACTGGTGCTTTTCTGATTCATAATACAACTTCAATGGTGGTAATCCAACTTGAACACTGCAAAACCCTTGAGGAAAACTCAGTTTTGTGCAGGCCATACAAGTTCAGCACACAGGTGTAATACTGCAGTTATATGAATAACATGAAACCTAAATTGAAAGATTCTTGTTTAGGAGTATTCACCAATTATTTTATAACTCTGGAGGGGTTGGTTCAAATTAAATAAAATAAGCTTTGGCTGCTTTGAGTGTTGTTTGAGTGTTGCTATTCTATATTAATTACGGATTGGAGAAACACACATGATATTTAAGAATACTACAAACCTCCAAACACATTTTAAGTTAGTTTGTATAAAGCATTCCAACCTCTCCCCCTACTAAAATGTCAATTGTACCTTTTTTTACAAGGGTGGTATAATTAAGTTCCTCTTGGATATAAATAGTTTCTCACTTCAATGGACAAAGAAATTAAAAAATTTGTATCATCACCAGTGAATATTGTACAGACAAGTAATCGTAAAAGTATGTGCTATTAATTTTAGTATACTTCATTTTTCAGAGGTCCCCTTCTCCTTCATAGTAGTGTATATATGAATTTCTGTTGCTTTTTAGGCTTTGTTTTCATTTCATGTGTCTTAAATAAAATATTGCTCCTCTTTCTAGGCACCTCCCTTGAAGTATAAGTTAAAGTTATTCATATATGGCACCAGTTTCCCTATAATATGGTTCCACTTTACCATGCTAAAGTTTCACTATGCCAAACTGCTAGTTCATGAAAAGTTCGGAAACAAGGCACGCTACTTTAGGTTCCCCTTAGCTGCATAGCCTAGAAATAACAGACCTTGAAAGAGGCAATTAAGACTGAAAAACCTGGGATTGGTTGAGTGAAAAAAATAACGCAGTTTTTAGCTTGGTGAAATTCAGTGCAATTTCATTACTTTCAGAAAAGCCAGACTAAAATTATCATGATCTGGGATATTTCATCTGAACTGCTTCTCTCCAAACCTACCACCATTAAGGAACAGAAGTAGCGTCCAGTTCACAAGTGTATTCCAACTGGTTAGTATGATTTTATCTTCCTGAACAAAAAGAAAAAAACTAAAACCCTACAGTAATATGTCTTTTGAGATTGTTGAAATATATGTCTGAAAAGAGCAGAGAGTTTGAAGCCAACTGCTTCTGAGCTAGCTCAAGAATAAACTAGGAATACAAATAACACAGTGCAGTTTAAAAATCATATTATTAACCAGTAACATTTCAGAATCCTTTGTAGGTATTGCTAATAGTTCATAAATAAAAAGCTATCAAATAAAGCTGAAATATGTTCCTGATCTGAATGGCCCTTTGGAGAAATACTTTTTTTTCCCCCTGTACTAACCATGTAAAGAGCCTATAGAGAACTTCACCATGGAGAACTTAAGTCCATCAGCTCTATTTAAACACATAGGGAATAGAATTTGGAAGATGCACTTCCTGAGTAGACATGCTCACAGGTACTGTCTCAGGAGCAGATCTTTGGGCAGCAATTTCATTCCACGTTTCTTCAAATATTTTCTTTGCAGACCATACCATATCCATATAGTGGCACTCATAAGTCAGGGTTCACTGTGGTGAAGGGTAAGTTAAACACACTGAAACCTTTTCTCCGCTGACATCTGTAGTGAATGCCAAGCTGGTGCACTTCATTCCATCACTATCAGGATAATTTTGGTTCCTAAATAAACAATCTGATTTTTAAAAGTGAGGAGTATGTAATAACTCCAATAAAGTTACTGATAGGACACCACTCTGCCTCCCACACTGCAAGAGCATTCCTTGGAGAAAGCTGAGAAGGGAACAGAGAAAAAGAGAGACAAAACTTACTGGGGAGAGATCCGCTGTGAGAAATTAAAAATGATTTAAGCTCTTCTGATCAGCTAATAGCTCCAAACTGAGTCATTTAGAGGGTGGACATGCCTGCCTCCATTAATCAAGGACTGTGGAATGGAGAACTTTCTCCTGTTACATTTTCAATCATGTAAGAAGTGAATTGTCTGAATGAGGATAAAATGCCTCAAACGTGAAAGAAATGCTAATTCTGTTATGCTTTCTACTGGTAGATTTCTACAGAGACTGAAGTTGCTTGGTACAGTGAACTTCAAGATGCTAGGCTTATGTGTCCTAACACAATGACCCTTCATCAGGAGAAACTGAAAGCAGAAGTTGGGCACTGCTGCCTTTTTTCCAGCAAGGCAGCTGATCCACAGAAGAGGGATGCCTGTGTGGCATTCAGCTTCCCTGATAACTCCTGCCTTTTCACAACAGCAAAAGAATGTATCCATTCCCTGGTACAGTTATAGAATAAAGGGCAATGTGCTAAAATAAGCAGTAAGTGTGTTGCACATTTTGCCCCAGAATTGGAATGAATTTGAACAGAACCCCCTCAGACCTGTGGAGCCAAATTTTAAAAATGTTCTGTGCAAGAATTCTTTCAACTCTTGGCCACTAACTTTTAGCATCTGTTGTTGTAATGATGGGCTTCAGGAGAGATGAAAAATGTCATATTTTGTTGCCATGCTTTACAGTGTATAAAAGTATATTGGTATTGTACCTTACAATGAACCCTTGCCTTACCTTATGTAATTCAATTTTATTAAAAGGTCTGTGGCAAATTTATCTAGTGCTTATATAATCATTTCTTTGAAGTGTGTGAATGAAGCTGGTATTTTTTCAAAGAGTATCTGTCTGTCCAAAATTTATTTTAACACACTGTGGGCATGAAGCTAGATGAGAGAATGTATATATTCCCTTTAAAGTGTTTACTTAACCACAGTAAAAGGTTATGTGGATTTCCCAAGTGCACTGAGTTACAGTACCTGTTATAATGTGAACATTTAAACACTCTTTCAACTTGGCTTCCACTCATGTATCACGTTTGACAGAACAGTCAAAGTTCTTTTGTTTAGCACTAGCTCAAGAGGAATGGAAGGTTCTGAAGTAGAACACAAATGGAAAACACTAACAGAAAAATAAGGGGAGCAAGGAGGGGGGGAGCAGAGCAAAATGTAAGTGCAACTGTCCAGCATCTTCTTGGACTTGTATCTAGTACCACAGTGAACCCTTCTTCTCCCAAGAATTGATTTATATATGTATATATATATTTTTTTCCCCAGGTGGAAATCATGGTTGGGACACTTGTGTGTAGGCACAGATAGCAACAGAATGGTTTGAGTTCCAAAGCACCTTGGAGATATCCTTGGCAGTGTAGCTTCTTACTGGCTCCTACAATAGCACAGGGCTTTTACAAAATTGGTTCCCATGCAATTTTTGGACTGCAAACAAGGAGTACAGAAAAAAAAAATCACTTAACGTTTATGCTAGAAAAGTATCTACTAAGTCCTATGGTTGTATTATGTCTCTGTTCTTTTAAAAGAACTGCAGAATATGGCCTGATGATTATGCAAAGATTTCTGTGGGAAGTGATGTGATCATTTTTTGCACTGTAATATATACTTTATTTTAAAGTATGTTTAATATTATAAAAGAATTCAGGACTATAATTATACATCAAAGCCTCTGAACTTGGTGCTTCTTCTTTCCTGGCTATAAGTTTTTGGAAACATTTTATCCAGAGAAAACATCAGACGTAGAAGTTCTGTGGAATTTGGTTATCTAAATATAGTTTTTAATACAAATTATTAAGTAGGAGTAGAGGACAATACTCTTCTCTGCATAAAATAACACACACTTTCAATTAGACTTACATTTGAGCTATATGTAAACTGGTATTTATCAGTTAACCAGTGTTTTTTACACTGAAATATTGAAAACAAACAACAACAACAAAAACCTTCTATTTAACTATAGGAATGTAATTTCCTATAATTTGGAATAAGGAAAAAAAAATAGGGCATGCACTTCTCCCAAACATTTCTTAAGAAAGTTTCTAAATACAGTAAACATGCCACTGAAAGGAATAACAAACAAAACAAAACAACACAAATAAATAATTTGCTTTCCCTATCTATTGAATAGACCTAGCAGTTAATAGTATGTCATCTCAACTGGACATATTTTCTGCCCCAAGCTATTAAATTACACAGTAATGCAGTCTGAGGGTGGTCTCTTCAAGATGAATGTGGCAATACCGTGATATGTTTATTCAGTGGAAAAATCTATTTCAGCGTCTAATTAGAAGTCTTTAAGATAGTTTCTTTCAAAGGTATGTCTTGCAGGGAGTCATTTTTGTCTATATAGATGTTATCCAACACCTGCATTTTAGTTTATGTATGGTTTCACAAATTACATTTTGTTTTTCCTCCACTTACTGTATGCTCATGGCTAACATTTGGCAAATATGGAAATCCTTTAATTAGGAAAGTGTTAAATGACTATCTGAAAGACATAGTCCACTGCTGGAAGAGACTTCATCCTCTTTGACTCTTGATTTAGTTGTTGTGTGCATAGCTGTAGCAACAGAGGTAGGGATGAAGGATTGATTTTTAGGGTCTGATCCAAGAATCAGCTGTCAGAAAATTAAATTTGAGTTACGAAAGGTTTCATCTCCTCCCTTTTCTTGCTGATCAGATGATAATCTAGTTTACATTTGCCAACAGAGGACTCTATTCAGTTACTCCCGTATGTCATAATTTTCTTGCTGTGTGGTGGGCAAGGAAGGAGGTATTGTCTGCATGCTATCCATCCACATGGAATCCATAAAGATGAAATAGTGGGCAGCATCTGGATCACATGTTGTGGAAAATGCAAAAATGTCAAATGTAGATGGAAGAAAATGAGTTGCTGAACAAGAAACAGCTCCACAACTCTCAAAATACATAATCTATTTTACATCTGATTAATTAAGTTGAAATCTCCATGGTCAAACTGGACATGGATACAGTGATTTCATGAGGTATCACCAAAGATAAATATTGAGTTCATGTGGTGTAGGGACTGGAACAATTCTAACAAAATAAACCAATTGTTCATACAATACAGTAAACGTATCAAAGCAAAAATGTTATCCTCCATAAAAAAAAAAAAAAAAAAAAAAGAAAGCCACAAAGCTAGATCACATTACTCAGCCAGGATGCCCTGTCACTCTGTGGAAAAGAAAGAGCTCTCAACTGCCTACAGATAGATACCCTTTCTGCTTGTATTTTTTTTCACTCTGTTACTTTATACTGCTAAGTTCCTTTAAGCTCTAAGTTTGGTTATTGTCCTTTCTCAGATACAACGATCATAAGAACAGCTAACAACAATGATCTCTAATGTATTCCTTTCTTGGAATCAAATGTTTGAGGTGTAGAATGCTCTTAATTACTGTTTCTTCATCAAGAAAACACAGCTGTAGAAAACTGCAATGCCAAACAGAAAAGTAATTTACCTCTTGATTTTCTTCCATGAATATATGCCTTTCCAAGAAGTTGCCACGTTGGCCTATACAAGTCTTCTAAATCCAGCTGCCACCGATCTGGCTCAAGGTACCGGATAAGTTCTTCCACAGTACTAAATCCAGCAACGGCATTGTTTAATACATCTAATGGTAAAGCTGACGGGGGTAGCAATGATGGGCTAGGTGCTTCCGTGTGGTGCTGCAATCAAAGCCAAGAGAAGAGTACCAGTCAGAGGTTTAATGGATTTGCTTTGATAAAGTATTGTACTTTATGAAGTTACATAGCTGGGAAAGTTTATAAGTGGCTAGTTTGTTTCCAAGGCACAGTTTACCTAATAAGACAAATGACAAGAGTCAAAAAGTGCCTAATTATTTTTCAGTGATAAGTGTAAACAACCTTCCATGAGACAGCTTTCCCACTTCTTACATTCCTAGCCTTAAAGATAGCACGCTGCTATACCTGTTCTTTGAAGAACTTCACTAAGTGATGGACAAGATTTTAGAAATAGAACAAAGAGTGACTGTGAAAATATGGCCCCATTAAGCACCAGTTATGTTTCATACAGTGCTACAAATTATGTTTCTGGTTAAACAATAATTAACAGTAATAACATCAGTAATAACATCTGACATTACTGTAAGTATTTCTCTCCTATGAAAAAAAAAATCCCAAAGATATCAAAGTTACTTAGATGCTGTAAATCAGTACTATAAAAATCTCCGTACTTTCCCACAGCACAAAACTTACTGTCGAACTTGCACTTGCTGGTTCAGGGGCTCTCAGCAGCAGGCAATTTGAGCAAAGTGAGATTTCTGATTTTGTTCACTCTACTATCCATTTAAAAACTATTTACTGATCTGTATTTTCAAAAGAATAGAAAAAGGCAGAAAGGGAAACCTAGGCAGAAAGCTCTACAAATCCTAAGGCAATTTATCTAAGGACCGCATAAGGAAGAAGAAAGATTTGAACCTCCTGCTGATTTAGGTGACAGGAAGGACAAGGAAACTTCAAGTTAAATGCACAATGTTACGTACATTGCTGCCCTCAACTGTGGTGCATGCAAGTTTTAGGGAAAATTTATTCACTATAAGCACAGTCAAACTTTGGAGGAGGCTGCCCAGAGAGGCCACACAGTACCCACTGCCAGAGGTTTTCACTGCCTGACTCAGGGATGAAGCCCTGAGCCAAGGTGTGACCTCAGATCTGACCCTACTATGGAGGAGGTTAAATGAGGGACCTCCTGAGGTCTCTTCCTGAATTTTCCCAGAACATCACGCTAAGAAAGATGAACTGGCTGTTACTCCAATATGTGAACTAACATGCCTTGTGGTCAACATATACATACATATATATAATTATAATATTTAATATTTTAAAATCTTAAATTATTTAAATAATTTAATTTTTATACATTGAAAATAAATATAAAATATAAATATGCATATATAATTCCTCAGCAGACTTAGTGTCGAAATGGCACTCTTGGTACTCCAATGTGAAGTGTAAATGTACTTTGTAAGAGCAGTTGTGTTTCTTTAGCTTTTCAAAATGATCACAGAAATAGACTGATGAGGAATTTCCAGCTAGGCAAGAAGAAATATTTACTAAAATAACCCTTGCAGCACTACATACTACATAGCAGTTTTCTAAAATACGTATGCCTACCATAGCTATATTTCATACCAATAAATATTATTTTCCCTTCTGTGCTCTCAGTTTTATTATACATACATTTTTGCTTTTGGCTAAATCTGAAGTTGAAAGGGCAGCAAATGGAAGTAAACCACCACTTCCTTCCTATTTTTGCTTCAAGGGCTTGTCTCTGTCTTCAAGAACTACAGAGACTAAAATGATCCGTTTTTTTTTTTTTTTTTTTTTTTTTTTTAACTGGGAGTCTGGTAAAGGTAACAAAACATAAATCTAATGTATTACTAACTTTAGTGTATTTTCATCTTGCTTTTCTAATCATATTTTCAATAGTGTGACTGAAGTGGTTGCTTCCCATTCTGGATGAATGTGGAGTTCAAAACTCTAAAGTTTTTCTTTCCCTCTTCTATCTAATGCCCGTATTAAAAAAAATAATAATAACATGTTGATACCTCTATTAGGTTATGATAATATAGCAACAGATTCTGGTCTGTAATTTAAATATTTGCTCTTGGCAAAACATGCTACTCAGCAAGTTTCAAAATAGTGCTGTGACACTGTAATTCAGATGGTCAAAAAAAAATTACATTTTTTCTTCCTGTTTTTCTCCACAATGATGTATTTGTTAGCAGTCACATTTCCTGGTTTGAAGGTGCAGGGCTTTGCTAAGGGGAAAAATAAAATAAGGCACAAAAGGTAGAACTAGTACCTGAAGAAAAAAATCTCCTATTTTGTTTCCAGATGAAGAATTTACTTCAGTGTCTCACATATACTGACAACTTTTGTTTTCAAATCAAATAGATGAATTCCAGATGAAAATCTGTTGATCTAGAATCTGTTTTCACATTTCACAACCTCAAACATGCACACTTAGCAAATACATACATAGAAGCTAATCCATCGATTTATGTTATTCTGGATTCAGTAGGCATTTGCCAGAGTTAAGGTATTATGAGGTAATGGTGAATCATTGTGCTTAATAGTAGCACAATTAAAGTTGTCATCACTTTTTCATCATTTTCATAGTAAACCAAACATGAAGAAAAATTAACTGAAACACCAAAATTGCACAGCTTTTTTGAATAAAGATCAAGATTATTGATGTATTTCCCAATAACTGTAGTCAATTTAAATCAAATAGTTAAAATGTATCATAATCAATATAATAAAACTACATGCTGTAATTTATGACATAATAACCTTTATGAATCTTCAATTGATAAATAAATATAAACATTAATTAAAATCATACTCTATATTGCTTTTACTTGCTAATAAGTATTACATTTGTTACTTAAATCTTTTGGACAGAAAAGGACAGCAAAAATGGTACTCCTTCCTTTGACTAACATAATCTGTTGGAATTTTATACAATTTATAATTTCACTCAATTTTCTCAAAGTTTTATTCTGTGACATGCATCCTTGATTAATATCAATATTTTAGGCTTGAGACCACCTTTTTATTTTTATGCCTGAGGATGCACAATTTCCCTGAAGACAGATTTTGAAAAATACCTCAACAAGGTTCTTATTTCAACGTGATTCCTCTTGTAAACAAAACACTCTATGGATTTTGTTTCTGTAACTAGGAAACAATTTCAATTTACTTTAATAAGAATAAAGATGCTTAAAAACAAGATAGAGCCAGAGTTGTGTCTTTATTGTTACTAAAAATGATTCAGGATGAAAACCAGAGCAGAAAACTTAGGATTTCTGCTACCCTTTAGAACTGCCAAGGACGACAATTTGTGTTGGATCAAACAGAATTTTCAGTATGTCTGTTTATATTATATTCCTGTGTGTGTACTTGACTCTATCAAAACAAACACCTTACAGAAATTCCCTAAGGTGTTTACAAGTGTAAAAGACAGGCAAATAGACCAAATTTAGGCAACAGTTTAAGATATTGTCTTGGAAAAAAAGTAGGAAATAACATGAAGTCTTCATAGAAGTATCCAGCCCTGAAGGTTATACATAACAATAGGCCTCTGGAAGAAACCTAGGGAGTAAAATTCATGTTAGTGCACTCAGAACACAAGTTATGCCCTGCTGAAGGAATCAAAGCCCTCATCTGCCCTCTTTCCCAAAGGGGAAAGAGTATGATGCTCATACACGGAACATACAAGACAGCACCCATCAGTGAAGCAGCAATTCTGAATAAAACGCTGCAATGCATGAATTTGAAATTACCCAGTTGAAGCTAGGACCTATAGGATGATGTAGCGTGCAGCCTAACTTGAATACCTGTGATCCATTTCTTGTTCTGACATGTATTTCCTGAGCATATAATTTAGGCCACAGCTTCATGGCAGAAAGCATCTGGCAGCAGCAGCTCCTTGTTATGTCAGCATGACCGTGTGTATGTGGCTGCATCATAAACAAGAACTAATCTTTCTAAAGAAGAACATTTCTCCTTTCCATTTTTCTTTAACTGCAAGCTTATTCACAGCACAGACCTCCAACAGCTAAACCATCACAACCAAAAGCACAGTGGCCACTAACACAAACATTATTAGATTCACTCTGGCCCCAGGAATTTTGTACCATGGAAGCTGCCTCACAGCCTTGTCAAATCTGTAAAGTAAGCGTAATGGCAATGCCTTGATATCACAAGCTCCATGAGGGAATGGACACAATAAACATTTATTAGATACTCAGCAGTTTATCTGAACAATCCAGAAGTATTTTAGATAGATGAAGGGCAAAACTTTGGATACTAAACAGTATGTTATAGCCTTTCACCTTCTGCTGCTATCCGTGTGCTATGCCCTTGCACAGAACCTGCTCCAAGGATCAACCATTCAGAACAAAACAGCACTCACCTACCACTACACCAGAGAAGCTCTTAAGCACTATCTGCAATCTAAGCAAAGCTTTCCTTTTGGTCCTGCCTCATAGGTACTGACTGTCAAGATCCTGGTACTACCCCCTTCCAGTTAGAGGAGAAGAAAGAAGTAATTTTGTTAGGTTGCTGCTGCCAAGAGTGATGAATTTCATGTTTAACAATTCAATCGCTGAGTTAAGACTGGAACAACAAAAGCAAGTGAGTCAAATACTTGGCAGGATGGGACATTTACAAGCAGTGAATAATGTGTCCCCAGAAAATTCCCTCTCTGCAGAAGAAATCCCTTTTTTCACTTCTTTTCTTGAAGAAAACATTGTCAAGGAGTTCCTGAGTGAAAACCCATTCATCAGTTGGAACAGTTTGGAGAAACTATTAAATATCAGTATGGTTTCATCAGGCTAGAAGACACTCTGTAACAACAAAATAGAATTCAGAGGAATCTCCCATCCTCCCCAAATCAACGATGATCAGTACTTTGAAGGAAATAACATATTTCTTCTAATAAAATATCCTTACAGCTTTTATTGTTATTATACAAGAACAGATTTAAAAGTATGATATTAAAACTAGAAGTGCACGCACATTCTTGTAACACAACAAAGAAAGGCTATTTTATTCCTTTATAATCACAGGTAGCCCTCGTATTACCATCATTATAAGCTAGAGGGAGAACAGATACCCAGCTCAGAAAGAGTTTGCCCTGAGGACACAGAAGCTGCTTGGCATAACTCTTTCTTTTCTCTTCTCCCATAAATAGATGCAGTAATGACTCTGAAACCCCTCTACAAATCATTGCCTATCTGAAAAGAATAAACTTACTTGTGCTCATGTAAATAGTACAAAAAAGCTAATCCTTTTGTGAAAGTCTGTTGAGCAAGGATGCTCTGTATTTGGGCCAGTGGGCAACCACCAAAGCAGAGAAAGCAGGTTCCAGCATCTGTCCCTCATGCCTCCAGCTAAGAAAAAGAAGGAAGAAAGGCAGGCATTTATATAAACCCATTTAGGCTGCCAAAGCCATGGAATAAGGCAAGTGTGTTAACTTGGATGTGAGAGATGTAAGCCAGGAAGGCCAGGACAGTTCCTATCCATTGCACCACTTGCCGCTTTGGCCAAAGTTGCTGCAACAGCAGTGAGGATGACAAAACAGGCTCCAGTGGCACTGAAGTAAACACCCATCTTGTTCAGCTATCCTCACTTCAAGGATACAACTTCTGCTGTCAAATGACTAACAGGTAGGGGAACCAACCCTCCTCATCTCAATCAGCTACTGCCTGTGGGACCCTGGACAGAGGACAACATCCTCCTCCTTCCTTATGGAGTCTCCCGCTCTCTGCCTTCCACAGGCTCCCTAATTATTCTTGTGTAAGCCTCCCTTCATTATGCATCCAGGACTTTCCTTTTATCACAGTGAGAACCTTACTTTCTGAGTGTCCATGTCCTTGCAGCAGTTAACATCTTAAAGCCAGAGATGGCTTTCCATCAGTAGGTTTTATTAATGGTTTTCAAGTTGTGCACCATTTCTACTCGTTTCCATAATCCCCAACAGGAGAAAGGTCACAAGGGAAAGTGAATGGATTGCTTCCTGTCTGTCTTGTTCTGTCACAAGTGTGAATAAAGGAATAAAGACAGATAAAAGCAGTGTTGGGAGCAGCCTAACATTTCCTCAGCTTAGCTGACAATGTTGAGATAAAATATATTTGGAAAAGTCCCACACGCTCCTCCGAAATAGTTTCTGTGCCATTCACAGAACTGTAATGGTGCTGGAAACAACTGGGACGTGCTCTCAAGGAAATTGGCTGCACAAAAATTGCACAGGATGTCACTAATGATCAGCTTTCTTCCTGCAAATCACAGCTTTTTGCCTGAAGCCTGTGCACCTTCACACCCTTTGAAATACACAGCATAGGAGAGAGAATCACTCATCTGAAGCCAAAGCTGACACATATCTAGAGCAAGTTTGTGAACTCTTAGAGGATGACATCAATAGCAATAATTTCTGGAAGCCATTTCCAAGAAAAAAATACTGATTTACTTTATTCTCTTCCTAAGTTAATTATCTGTAATCACATATGTATATACATATGTGTGTGTATATATGTACAAAAATACATATTTACATGTAATACATAATACAAAAATATATTTTGCTTTTTCCTGTGACCACATGTATCAGCAATAATCCACACTAACTCATTCCGAAAATTAGAAGGTGGCAAAAAGAAGAAAATTAAAGCTCACAATATTGTATTCACGATAAGGTCTTCCACACAGTGCACTTCATTGTGGTAACTGTAGTATATTCTACTCCTATGAAGTGCCTACACAGAGAAGTATCCTTCTTGGATGTGGCTGCATGGATTTACTGAATTTTTCAGTGTATCTGGGTAAGTCTCAGTGAAACAGCACACAGTACTTCATCAGGAATTCATAACCAGTATAAAATTACCTCTCTGTCTTGCCCTCTGACAGTATTACTATAAAATAACCCAGTGACTACTGTATTCTTTTGGGCAAAAACTTTAATTTACCAATTTATGCTTTCTTTCAATTAAGGAGAGGAGAAGAGACAGGCTATTCTACTTGAAAGCGGTGTTGCCAGCATCTCTGGCAACTGCTAGCCTTAGAATCCATAAAGCTTGCAGACTCAGTAGTTGCAAGAGCAGTCAATTTTGATACCTTTCCACCTTCACCGTGGGTTTTTACCGTTATCTGCTTACATTAGGAGTTTGTGGCCATAGTACTGAACGATAAAAGATTCTAGACAGAAGACCCCAAGAAATGCAAGACCTCTTATGACTCAGATGTCTTTTGACTCAGTAACCAAACACTCAAGACTTATGTTGAATGTGTGTCCTGACGTACTGAGTTGAACACAGAGCATCTAAAAGCAAACACAGTGCTGCAATGGCCTATTAGGGCAGAACAAATTATGGCACAAATTATCTCCATGACATAGAAAGTTTCAAAGTCAAATCTCTATGTCAGTTTTCATCTGCAGTCCTTCCATCAAGTAATTTGTTTTTTTTGTTGTTGTTGTTGTTGTTTTCAGATTACCACAGATATGCAAACTAATTTAAGGTATATAATCCATGGGTTTTGGTTCCTATAAAGTATATTTGTGAACGAGTAATATCTAAACCATAACTACTCCCAAAACCTTAATCCTTTATAAGCACTAGCTTCTTGTTTATAAATCCCTCTCTTCTAAATAAGACTTTAAAGGAAATTTACAGTGAGTTCTCTTCACTATGTGCGAGAAGAGCCATTAGAAAAAGAACCTCTACATTTCTCTTGTGCTCAAATGGTGATTAAGACAGTAGTGTACTTTGTGACTTCATAGCAACACTTTGCACTAAAATATTATTTCATAGGCATACGAAGATAATTGAATGAAAGACTAGAAAGCTAAATAAGAAGTGTTTTTTTAACATTTGAATAAATAAACCCTTTGCAAACCCTTGATAGCCTTATAATAAACCCTTATAATAATTCTTGGTATATTTTTATTCAATATTCAATGTTATTTTATTCAATGTTATTCTCTGGAATGTCCTATTTTGATGAATAAAACCTGTAATTCCTTCCTTCAAGGGAAGTCTTACAAATTATTTTATATATCAAATACTGAGAGAGAAAAAAATGCTTTTCTGAATATTAGGATCTCATTATAAATATTTTTTTTTTCTTTTTTTTTTCTTTTTTACAGTTCAGACCAAAACTCAAATTTAATGCACAGAGAACCTTAGCCCCAATATTTAGCTGAATTTCAGTGGAAAGGCAGAACTAAAAGAATCCCAACTGAACTTAACTTATTTAACTGAAACGTTGAAAGTATGCAAGTCCTATATACATACCTGCTGTTGGCTGAAAGAGGGAAAAGTTTACACTTTAGTTAAGGGAAGATTTGCAGCAGAACAATCCAAATAATGCCTTAGATATGAAATTATTATCTAAATGGAGGAATATAACTGTTGGACAAGCAGTAATGTAAAAGTCTCAGTGCACAAATGAGTCAATGCAAAAAAAAAAATGCTAAAACCACAGGACTCCAGTGAGCACTTAGACAGAGCAGAAGGAATATTAGCTCAAATCTTACTGCAGATCGGGTTCTTATGATTATTAATCACCTCATTTATATACACACCCAAAATTCATACAGGAAATGCACTTGCATCTGTTACATTTATGATTTATAGAAGGGTTTTGTTGTTGTTCTGTACACAAAGCTCTAGTTCTTGCTTGACAGACAGTTGTTTACAAGAACTAAACACTCAACACAAGTGCAGTTGTTCTGAATAGAGGATGTGGTCAGCCATAATTAAAGGACATCATGTTTGCAGATGTATTTTTTTTTTTTAATTACTCATTCAAGTCAAAATATGTGAATACTTATAAAAAGCTTAACCAAATGGAACAATAGCAAGTGTTTGGAGTCAAGGAATGAACTGCTTTCTCTAAGTTCCCCCTAGGTATTAGAAATGGGTAGTTGTTTTTATGAAAATGTTTACTTTTCCCAGTAAGTTCATAGGAGGTTCAACAAACGTTAACCACTAGGAATGATTGTTTATTACAACTGGAAAGTGTATTTGGCAAGGGCAATGAAAATGACTTCTACAGTATATGCAATTTTAAGGTGATCCTTCAGTATACATACAAAATTGCATTCCACAACAGGTTTCTGTTCATTTTGTATCACAGTAAAAGGAACACACCCAACATTCCTGCACAGCAGATACTGCAAATCAGAGCTTGTCCTGCCTTGAAGGTAAAAAGTCCTTGAACAAAAAAATTACCTTGCAAGGAAGGAACCTCAGCTCTGTCCTCACATATCATTCCTTAGTGTCATCAAACATGCTAGAGATTTTCCATATTAAGATTTGTGAAGAAAAGTAATTTCTATAAATTTGCTTTATATGTAACATATACATCATAACCCAATGACCCTCTACCCAAAGGTAGAGGCTATGACTGCATTGCCCATGTAGGGATTCTCACGCCTTTTGACATTTGTGCCAGACTTCAGATCTGCGAGCTAGCTTTTGCAGTCCTATACAGCTAGCCATAATGGTGTTCTAACATACTGGTAATGCCCAGCTCTATTGCTCTTAACTACATATTTTCTACTATATCTCTTAATTCCCATCTCATGTGACTTCAATATACTTTCATATATATATTTTATAAATTATGCACACAGACATGATTACACAATGTGTGATTACACAATAACCAAAAGGCAAAATAATTTGGAAACGTATGCTTAAATAGAGAAATTTCTTTTCCTAAGAAAAACAGATTCCAAAACAACTTGCAATTAGAAGTAAAATATATATATATATAGTATATATAGTGTATATATATATATATATATACAGAAGTTCTAAATCCTAAGTACTCCAGCAGAAGTCCTGCAGTAAAATAAACAGAGGTACAGGAGACCAGAAATTGTGACAAGAAATAGGAGACAATGTGATCCTGTAATGAAAAAGGCAAATCTCATTCAGACGTATTCAGAACAGCATCACAATGCTAGACTACTGAGCTGCCAGAGGTGTCTCAGCTGAAATACAATGTTCAGTTTTATCTACAGCACTTTTAAGATACAGGCAGACAGAAAACACTCAGAGGAAGAAAGCAAGAAGAAAACATGAAATACGGTAAGATTGAGTGATACAAATTTCTTTAATCTAGACTGACAGGAGATGTGATAACAAACATGTAATGGAGCATTATATGATCAGCTGTTCCCTAGTCCATCAATGACAGGAAATAAGATTTATGTTGGGGAAAAAATATATCATAATATGTAAAGCAGTGCAACAGATGATTGAGCAGATCTCTGAAATCTTTACCCCTGAACTTCAGGAACAGTATAAATATATAGCAATAATAAACTGTCTATCTAATCCCTTCTAAGAATGGGAGAATGGCTCAGAAAAGATCCTACCAAATTCCCTTCTAGTCTTGCCTTTCTGTGATTGTATTATACAGAATTTATCTGGTAACCTTGTAGTTTCAACAAAACATGGAAGATTATGCTGTGAAAAACCCTGAATTCTAGAAACAAAGTAATGCTAAATCATTTTTATATTTACTCTATTAGCTAGGTATAATCCCAATTCTTCTGTATACACAATCAAACCATACTGCACTTTTTTCCTTTCAGTGATTATTTCTCCTTTTGTACATTTTAACCTATTTTAACCCTTAAAATTATTATATTAATGCTGTAATAAAAAGCAGTAACTGCATGCCTATATACTTAAATATAGAGTATCTGGTGGGAAAAAATATATATATATTTTGTTTGCATGTCAGCCCACAAGCCTTTATTCACATGAGAATATGGAAATTAATAAAACTACTTCCAATTTTAAACTTTAATTTGGCTTCTTTCGCTTGAAGAAAACAAGAGAGTCACAAGTTATAACCAGGATTTCAGAGGAACAGGTTTTTAATAAAAGTTGGTTGGTTGGGAGCAGCAGAAGTTCCTTTGGCAGTATCATTTACAATTTCTTTGAAACCTCAGAATAGTATGTAATATAACCCACTTCAGGAGATGGTTTTAGCATCAGCCATAAAATAAAAGTAGACACATATCTTCCATGCTCTAATTTTTCAATCTGTATTGAAAATGGAGCTACTTAAATGGAGCTACTTAAAATGGAGCCTTCAAAGATGGTTTGAAAACAGACTGCTTCATTCTATTTCAAGTGCTCTCCCATTAAGTTTTGTGCTGCTTACAGCATGAACAAATCCATTAAATTAGAATAGGTTGAATTTTAAGGCTCCACTGCAAGTAACTGCTTCACCCTGCTTCTTGGTATTATAATAAATAATAAAAATATTATACAATATTATATATACGATATGTACTATAAAATATTATATAATAATAAAATAAATTATTAAAATAAATAGCCTAATTGCTTTTATTATAAAGCATAAATATACAATGTTTTCTTTTGCACATGCAATTCCTTCTCAGCCCTTTCTGTGAGACATGTAAACAAAGATGGAAGGGAAATCTGCTAAGTAATAAACCCACAGTATTAACAAATCCAGTGTGTTGCAGAGCAAAGTCTGATTCTCCTGAAGACTGCTAATAAATGAATCACTTTTCATTTAAGCCTGACAGAGGTTTGGTTATAACACTCTCACTGTCCACAGATGTGGTCAAATTATCTCCAAGTTTCCTGGTCAACAAGGCCAAGTCTTGATTATTTTTAACTAGGTCTTGCTAATGTAATATGAGTAAAACTGGCACTCTGTAATAAAAATGTTTGAAAAAATCATGTTATCTTGTCAACCAGGCCATTAGTTTTCCTCATCAAGTTTTAAGAGAGACAAACAGGTCGATAGATTATGGCCCCAATCCTAAAAGCAGAATTGCTAGTACCGTCATGTTGACTTCATGGGAACTTGTCTGTCAGATGGTTGCATCTCCTTTCAGGTTAGTTCTCCATTCTTGCACACTCACCCTACTGTAAAGCTACAAACCCCAAACCAGTTATCTGCACAAGAAAGGAAGTGCCACACACTAACATAACACTGCACTAATCCTAATCCTTTAAAGGAGTACTGTCCTATCATCTAAACACAGTGAGTTGTTTTTTTCCAAAGGAGTAATTTTAGTAAAAGTTGCAAAACCTTCTGCAAGGTCATTGTTCATTGAATTTCTCATGGACCCTTTTAAAAATTGTTGTTAATATCCATTTGAAAATTAATATTTATACACTTAAGCATACTTTTCTGCTTTCATTTTTTTGCTAGCGTTTGTTTATACTTAGGATATTTTCTTGCTCAGTCTCCTATTTTCCTATTCACTGAATCAGGAATACTGGGTGTTTCTGATGATTTCATGGAGAATATATGGAACTAATTACAGAACACAGACATCAAAAACTGTGGTTTTCTAAGCTTTAATTAACTGCGGTTTCATGGGCTGCTATTCATCACAACCTAGGAAGTGGTTCAATGTGGGGTTTATTATCAGTTTAAATAGTCAAAGTGTGAAGCATTGATTCCACCTGTATTCTCCAGCTCATGGTTTTCTGTGAACTTCAGACATTGTTTACATTCTGTTGAATCCAGCATTACATAAAGTAATATATTGCATTAGCGTACCAGACTGAAAGATCTGGTGAGATCTTTCTAACCACAAGATATCTGTTGATCCAGACAGAAAGTGTGCCTCAAAGCCATATGATCACAAAGGTTGAGACCAAACCTTTTCTCTACACATATCACTTGAATGCTTGACGTAACAGTTTCAGATATACAACAAATAAGAATATAAATTAAAGTCATAGTAAAAAGGCATGTTTTAGAAGTACTGAAGGTGGGATTCCTTCCACATGACCTGCAAATGGAAGCCCCATGAAATTATCTGTTTGTTTAGATAACAGAAACCGATTCTGAAGGTTCTCAATACCAAAAAATGACATGTAATTGTGAGGTACTGCAAAAACTATACTTAAGCAGCAATGTCAAACAAGTCAGCCTAATTGACTACAATGACTACTGTGCTTTGCTGAAGAGTCAATCTACTACTTGGAGAAAATCTTTTCTCTGTCAACAGTCATATAGGTAAGACACCTGTTTGCTGAGGTGCTGTTATCATGTTCTTAGCTTTCTCCATTATATACTCATAGAACCATAGAATGGTTTGAGTTCAAAGGGACCTTAAAGCCCACCCAGTTCCAACCCCCTGCCATGGGCAGGGACACCTCCCACCAGACCAGGTTGCCCAAAGCCTCATCCAGCCTGGCCTTGAACACCTCCAGGAATGGGGCATCCACAGCTTCTCTGGGCAGCCTGTGCCAGTGCCTCACCACCCTCTGAGTGAAAAATCTCTTCCCAATATCTAATCTAAATATTACCTAAATATACAACTTAATTTAAAACAGTTTTTTATCTTTATCTGTGCAGTCCCACTGGACAAACATGACGATTTGCATGAATGAAAATTAGTAATAGGATATGTCAGTATAATCCACTTGGGGAATGGGAGAAGAATTGTCGTTTCAAGTATATCACTATAAACTTAATATAATTTCACTGAATTCATATGGATAAAAAATTCCCTCCCTGTCTCTGTGGACAGAACATTATTCTCAATTTAATATACACATACAGAGAGACAATTATTTGCCAATGAATTAATCGATATATCTTTTAAAAATAATCTATTTATACTTGGATAGCCATTGCTTTGATGATGTGGTCACTATTTTTCTGAGTCCAATACCTAATATTTCCTGTTGAGGGCAATGGGATCTGTTTGTTTGAAAATCTGTCTGTTAGCAGTCACGCTATCTGTACAACAGAGCTAAAAGAGCTAATCAAAACATCCACATATTTCAAAAGCTTATACATTGAAAAGGGTAACATTATCTATTATTGCAATTTGAACTGTGTGCCTATCACTAGATGAATAGAAATAACATTAAATTTACATGCAATAATAAAAACAAAGATGACACACTTTTAGAATAATGCTAAAGTCATTTTTTTTTTCTCCTTGACAAAAACTAGGGGAGTATCATTTGTAATGAATGATCCAACAATGACAATCTGGCCATTTTTCCCTCCTTAGGTAACCTGACCATAATTTTCACTTTCTCCTTGAAACCTCGGTATCTAGCAGCCAAAAAAAGCTGCCATCCTTTTCTGAAGCAGAAAATATCAGTGGAAAGTGCAATGAAGCAGTGACCTATTACACGTGGTGTTCTGTATCCATTAACAGCCTCCAACAGATTCAGAATATAAAACATCACAGAATCACAGAATTGTAGGGGTTGGAAGGGACCTCAAAAGATCATCATATCCAACCCCCCTGCCAAAACAGGTTCCTTAGAGCAGGCTGCCCAGGTACGTGTCCAGATATATCCAGATATATCCATAATGAAAAGTTCACACATTGCACCTATACAAGCCGTGGTCCTTCCCTGCTTCTCTTTAGAGGCTCTCTGGTTGCTAGATTAGGGCAGTGGTATTTGGAAGTGTTTGATTAAAGAAACAAACATGTCTTCATAAGAAGTATTTCATAAGAAAATTTACTCTCACACTATTTTGGAATTGGATTTAAAGACAAATTAAGAATGGAATGTGGTATTTTTTCTTAAAACTATATTGTTTAAATGATTTGCCTTTGTTTTCAGATTTTTATGATGACATCCCCTTATTTTGCCACTCTTACAAGCATTAACCATGAAATTTAGACCAAACCCTACCTACAAATTATCCACTGGCATTTCTGTATAACACTAGTTTTGTACAGCATCACTTTGTACAGCTTAATTCATAATGCTCCGCAGACTGGCATGATTGTTTTTTAAATTATCATTACTTTTTTTTTGTAAACAGCCTGAAGAGCAAAGGTGGTGTTTCTGTTCATACTCAGACAACTTTTGATTTATTGACCTCCTGAATTTCCCTATAATCTTTAAGCACTTGTGGGTAATGAAATAACAAACATTATTATGGAAATGTTTTTATTATTATTAAACAGCATGACAACTCTTTTTTCCAAATTAAAGAAACACCTTCCTAGTACAGTTTTTTAAAAATACTAGGTGAGAGATTAATAGTTCATAGAAATTGAGGTAAGAAAAGACCAAAAAAAAAGTTTTTGTTTAAAACAATGGTCAACAACCACAATCTCAAACTAATCACCAAAGCCCCTGCAATTGTACCCATTATCTAAATGAAAATCTAAAAAAAAAAAAAAAAAAAACAATGAAAGAAACAAAAAAACCACACCTCATTTACTAGCCCTGTTACAAACAAATATTAGAGTTTTCTTTACTCGTTTTTGTTTAATATTAATTCTAAGCAAATTTAAACATAAATCCTTAACTACATATGGGCATAAGCATGTAACTTGCAAAAGTAAAAAGTGAATTTACTTTGCTCTTCCCTAACAACATTGCCTCAAAAGTGTTCTTAAACTGCAAATTAAGTGGGGGTATAATACTGCTCTGCTGAAGATGACCAGAACAATTTGGTTTACTACAGCAGAGCAGAAGGCTGCCTGAAGAGTGCTTTGCCTCCATACAGTGGACTTTACACAAGGCTTAGCTTCACCTTCCAATCCCCTCTACCAGATGTGCAGGTGTGGCCCTTCAGCTGTAGTACTTTTAGATGCATTTTGTTAGAAAAGTAGTAAATTACTTTCAAATTGTTTATCATTTTTCATTCATCTAAATATTTAGTTCTAGAAGTAACTCAACTTTTTATTCTTAATGACAATCTGGAATATAATTGAAAAAACACTTGACAAATTTTCCTTTTTCCTTTGTACTGCTGATTTAACCATCTGTCTTTAGTTCCTGGTGAAAAGCTGGGCTGTATTCTGAAGTCTTTTATAGCAGCAAAGTGCTGGTTTCAAAGTTATGAACCTTAACTCTACATTTATATTGCATTGAGAGACATACTTCTATTTTAGAGCACCTAATTGCTAGTTTTCTTTTTTTTCCACATGAAAGGTGCCTATGACTTTCTTAAGCAGAAAGGCAATTAAAAAAAGTAAGTACAGTATTTAAAGTTACATATATGGACAGACTGTGAACAAGAAGAGAACGATTACAGAATTTACTTTGACTAAAATACATGAATTCCAAACCAAAAAAGCATTACACAGATGACTCAAGAACTGTATTTTATTATTAACCTTTGATTACCCAGAAAACCTCACATTGAAAAACCTGAAGGCAACCATGTTCAGAAGAGTTCAGTAGATCAGAGTGATTTTTAAAAGATAAGCAAGGGCAACCCTATTAACAGCTTACATATCAAAATCCTACATATATGTGGCTAAATGCCCTGATAGCTAGCACATTTTAACATCGTGGCATTTGGCCCTTTCTTTGCAAAGAAATACAGATGACTGAATGACCTTGATAACTCAGGTCAACTCAGTGATCTTACTCTCCTTGGCTACCTAGTCAGTTCAGTCTTGGCAGGGAAGTCTTGGGTCAGTTGCACATAATTAGCAGAATTTGTATCCAAAACAATTTTAGAGGTTTGAAGTTTTGATTTTTTTGATTTTTTTTTAGATTTTTTTTTTACATTCACACACATATATGATGCGTAAATGATCTTCTCAGTAAAGATCCAAACTGCAATGTATTGCAGTGTACTGACAGATTTAGACTGTTTCTTTTGACACAAAAATAGTTTAAGTAGACCTACTGAAAACAAAATATTTGAGAATTCAATTCTTCAACTGTATTCACTACACCAACTGTTCACCAAACCATGAAAATATGGACTTCTAACAAAATTACCATAGCATAGCATCTACCTTGCTAAAGACTGTCAGGTTGTTCAAGAGCTATTTGCCATGCTACCAGAAGAGCACTTTGAACAACAGAGTTCCCCTGAGAAACTTTCAAGCTAAGTGCTACCAGAATACACCAGGGCTACGTACTAGACAATAAAGCATCGGGTTGATTTAAATGTGCACATCACTACACCAAAATTCCCTGATCACTTAACAAATAACTGTAATGAGGCCTGAGAACTGTTGCACATGGTGTCAGGGCAGAGTTCCGGAGTTTCCCTAGGTATCCTTTTGCAGCTGAGTAAGAAGGGCTATTAGGAAATACCAACTTCATACTTTATATAGGGTTATATGTAAGATTGCTTCCAAAGGGTGTGCCATCTGCTTTCATACATCCATTTTTCAAGTGCCATTAAGCCAGGTCTTTCATGCACTAAATTGCTCCCTTCAATTCGAAGCCTAGCAGTTTAGTTCTCCTCGTAAATGGTTGTTAGCATTTTTCTTCCTAAGATTTATTGCCTAGTTCAAAACTAGAGTGAAATGAATATTCAAGCAGCCTGAGCCCCTGGAAATGTCTTTTGCCAAACAGATATTGCCCTCTGTTCTCATGCGTAAGGTTTTTGCTTATTTCCATTTTTTAAGCAATAAAAGTTCTTCGTTAATATGTAGCAGCTATCAGCAGTCAACATGGAAACAACCCTCCTGAATTCTTTCTCTACCACCCTAGTCAGAAATAACTGAAAGAACAGATTCAACAGCTTATGGTGCTGCCTGAAACCTAGTACCAAGTGTACATTTGCTTACCTTTTTTCCACTATCAAGCATATCAGGCACAACATCTCAGTATTTGAAACCATAAAAAATATAGGACTGTGCTAATTACACAGGGGATTACTTTGAAAATAGGACAGAATCACTTTGGTTTGGGATTTGTAGAGAAGCCATCAGCATGCTTTCTCCAAAAGCTGTGAATAACATGTTGATCTTGGAAATTGGAAAAGGGATAGTCAACTAGACAATTACATAATGCTTGAAACATATATATATATATAAAAGTACCCCAGGAGGGAGAAAAAAACATAGAGAAAAGAAACACCCAAATGCTAATGAAAAACATCAGAGCTTTTTTGTTTGTTTGTTTGTATCAGTTAGTATAATGGAGCCATTTTTCTCACTAAGAACACAATCTGAAATGGCAAAATGAGATGAATGACAACCATTTATTTATTTGATGTTTAACTGTGTGTTACCCCAAGTACACAATCTCATACCCAGAATATACTCAGGACTACAATGGTTGAAAATTACTTTCATTACTGATGTGTTCCTTGTTTATTAGCAGGTGTAAACTTCATTATCTATTAAGTCAAGTTGAATGATACAAGTAACACCAAAGGTAACTGCTACGGTAATCCACAAGGTATCTCCCCCAGGCCCATCTTCTCCATGTTCATGTATTCTATTCCTTGCATCATTACTGCAGACTAGGTTTTCCATATTAGTATCTTTCCTAGATTAATATACAAATTTATTATTATTTCTGCTTTCTTATCAGTTGGCAAAATATAGTTCTTTCAGATCATTCCCAAACAGAAATAATATTAAGATCCTATAAATGCTAGTCAGACTGCTCCCAGAGTCATTACATTCCAGTAGAATTTTGAATTGTTGCTTTGGAAGAGAGACAAACATTCCTCTTTCTACCTTTAGCTTGTCTTTCAGACTTTTTGATATAAAACAAGAAAAAAAAAAGCACACAACTGCAGAACATATATGCAAGATTACTTGTAGAATACTACAATAAACTAAATGATACACCGTGTAAAATATCTATTTTCAAATTAATTAATTATGGGTGCATCAACTTGATTGAAATACTAAGAGAAACCCCAAGAAAGTTTCCAAAAGTTTGCAATTAATGAAAATAATCACTGTCAATAATAAATATTTATTACTAAATGCAAGCCTAATAAAAGCCCTTAGCAGCTTATAGACACAAAAGACAAGATACCATCATGATTTTGGAATAATTTTCCAATCTATTTCCAAAATTATTTTTTTTCACACCTTAGGGCATTTAAGGAGGTTAAAGAGTGTTTGCACTGAGCTGTCCTAGTAATGTTTTTTTTTTTTTTTTTTTATGGTGTCCACGTGACAAAATGAGATATAGTCACAAGGAAACGTGACACTATGATTTTATTAGAAAATACCCTTCAAAGGTTCTTTCTACTTCAAAGTTTTCTTTTCCTTTCATTGTAGCTGCATGGATAATAGCCATCTTAATCTGTGTACTCTTTGTAGTTTTTTGATTTACATGAACTGAACCTGAAGTATGTCTCTATCTATGTATTTGTGAGTAATCTTTAATATCCCACATTAAAAAAAAAAAAAAGTAAAGGGAATTTCCTTCCTTTTGTCCTCAGCACAAACCTAATGCAAAATGAAATCCTCAAGCAAAGAATTAGTACAAAAACTTCTCTGACTGGCAATGCATCATTCTTTGCCACACACAAAAATTAAATGATCGAATTTGCAAACTTGAGCATCTTTAGGATTTTATTGATTTATCTGTGCTTTGGTTTCTCTGTACATGAGTGGAAACTCTGAATGCAGATTTTTTTAAAAAAGTCCTTCCCAACGTATGAAGGATTTTCACAATCCTCTTTCACTTTATGTGGCATTCCAATGTGCTAAATAACACTTGTATACTCTCCTGCTGCTTCATGCAACCTTGGCTTAAACAACTCTGAAATCATGCTATTCCTCTTCCAGATACTTTTGATTTCTTCTTGAGAAAGTGCAGCTAAAGCCCTTCCTTCACCTTTGTTTAGGAGATCAACAATGTCCTTTGTGATGTTTCTGGATGGATTTTCAGTTATTGCAGCCAGAATTAGGCCTCTCTTGAGCTTTGGTCCTGACATGTGAGATACACATCTGATATCTCCGGAATCTGTGGGCTTTTCAAAGGAACCAAATGCTAGGTAAGAGCTTTCTTTTTTCTCTTCTTAGTATGCACTTTTTTCTATTAGTATTTGAATTTTATTTGCATTTTTTCATTAAACAAGCTCAACTTAAAAAGATTCCACAAAGAAAATTAACATGCTCAACATCAAAAAAAATCAAAGCTTAGCTAATTTGGATGAAATAGAGGAACAATTATTAGATGGCCTTAAACAGATTATCTGTGTAATATTAATCTTAAATATTACTGTTAAAAGCAAGAGCACTACTAACATCACCTCTCCAACAAAGAAAAAAGAAAAAAAAAATCTCTTGGATTGAAATCCAGGTAGCCATACAGGTACTGCACCAAAATCACAGAACACCTGCCAAATCACTTTTAAACCAGGTCAGCCATTTAAGACCCTTCTCAGATTTTGCTCTTCATCTTCACTTGAATAGAAGAGGGTTAAGTCTGTTCTTAGCAAAGATCTTTGGCAAGATCTTTCATGACAAATGACATGCTACCATATGCCAAAAAAAGAAAGGGGAATATAGTCACCCCCAGCTTCAACTTTAACTGGAGCTGCTTTGTTCTGAGTGCCCTGAATAATTAATAACTACTTTGGCAATCAGTCACGCATTCCTTAATGGCACCTCAGGCATCAAGTATCCCATTCACCCGCTCCCCCAAGTAACAATGGACTTTATTACATCAAGTTTTCTATGCCAAACTTGTAACTGACATAATTTAAACTAAACAAGTCACTAGGAAGACTGGAGCTCCAACACATTGTAGGAGTTCATAAGGTTTCCCTCAGTTGCATGTGGCTACTATATGGGTTACAGTTGTAACTGGGGACAAGTGAGGAGAGGAAAAGAAATGAAATATGGATTGCTTTTTGCAGTAAATTTCTAGGAGGTTTTAGTGCCAAATACATGACTTTTAATAAATGCATAGCTGAACAGTCAAAATGCAGAACAACCACTAAGAAGCCCTTAGTGAATAATGCAGCTCACCAGTAAGCGCTGACTAAGTGACAGGGCATAGCATGAAAAGAGTGCCTAAGAATAACAGTTGTGCCAAAAGTAGCAGGAGAATTTTAAATTAACACAAGCTAAATTTTCATAGCAGAAAAACAGCTTTTTCAACACTTCCTTCCACATTACCGTATTCCAGACTAAATGAACTTGCAGCTATAGAACAAAGAGAGCTAACCAAAATTGCAGAACATTCTTCTAAATGCACCCAGACTACACAATTTAAGTTGGAAGAAATTCAAATAATTAAACTGCAGTTATCTAGACCCTCAAGAAATCTTCATGATTTTCTCAGGAAGCTTTCTGCTTGTATACAGTATATGCACTGCTTTTAAGTAGTGACTTATAATCCTGTGTTAAACCATCCTGTAAAATGATGTTGCATCTAACGATATCAGAACTGCTGGGAGTCCTTTTGAGAGGCTAAATCCTAAAAGTAAGGTAACCAGATCAATAGCCATTCTCCCCCTGCTTATTCATCATGTGAAAAGTTCGTTTGAAATATAACATACAAAGTAAATATATATATATATACGATAAATTACAGAAGATTTAAACATAGCCATTCCTCTTGCTCTTTAAAAGACCTGAAAATGTGTCCGGTGCCCCTCTCTGTGTGTGGCCTCCAAATACAGAAACAAGCTTGCACTGTTTTATTTCAGTTTTGCTTCATTTCTCCCCAAACAATCTCTCATTGCTAGTCTACCAGGCATCTACCCTTCCCCCTTTCTTTTAAAAAATGAAAAAAAAAATTAACTATTTAGGACCAAGTCAAATAAGTGAATTCTAAGCAAATAAGATATTTTTTTTTCAATCATTATTTACAATTTACACTTATTCCTATAGCTGACAACTGTAAATTTTAATTTATCTTGAAAGGTAGGATGATATAGCCTTACAATTTTAAGGAAAACACAATTTTCATTTTTCAATTGTTCTACATAGAAGAAGCAGAAGATCTAATCCTGAAACTTATGAATACAGACTGCACTTACAAGCCAGATAGTTAATTATGCAACCAGAAATGTGAAATTGTATTTTGTATGGCTTATTAAAACAGAACTTTTCATGAAAAATCTCTCCATTAAAGAGATTGGGAAATTAATTCTCACAAACCTGTTGTTATACCGTTTATTTTGAAGCTGGCTTTGAATTCCTGTGACAGGAAAGGGGCTGTTCTTCCCTGTTACATATGTGAGACAGAAAATAGCTTGGTTTCTGTAATAGTTTGTATGTGTACTTCTCATGCATATAAACTCTATTATTGGAGGAAAAGAGGGACTAAAAAAATGCATCCTACAATCTCAGCTCATTTTGTCTACTGAATACATGTTCAGCATTAATGAACTAAATATTTTGAATTATTAAAATTGTTTTGAATTGTTGATAACTTAAATCATAGAACCATTTAGGTTGGAAAAGACCTCTAAGATCACCATATCCAACTGTTAACCTAGCACTGCCAAGTCTACCACTAAACCATGTCCCTCAGCACCACACCTGCACATCTTCTGAACCCCTCCAGAGACAGTGACTCAACCACTTCCCTGGGCAGCCTGTTCCGATACTTCACAACCCTTTCAGTGAAGAAATTTTTCCTAATATCCAACCTAAACTTCCCCTGGTGCAACCTGAGGCCAAACTGAGTCCTGCATTGAAGATAATTATACTTACATTATGGTATTTCTAGGTGCATTTGTTTAATCCATTCCACAAAAATTGGAACATACGTAAGTCAGATACACATGTAGCAGATAGGATGTAATACTGGAAGGCACCTACAATGAAATCTGGCCTCAGCACACACAAAGCATCTATTTAGGGTTTTTCTTTTACCATTTTCTGAAAGTAACATATTTATTACCTTCTGCCCTCTGGTATAAAAAGAGCTTAAACCCAGCCATACTCCAAGCTGGTTTGCATGCCGACTGACATTTTATTTAATTTCAAAATTCATCATCTATCAGTCACACTATTCTACTAACAAAAGTGTCCAACTCACAAAAGAGACAAATATGCAGATCAAGCCCTTAATTATTTCAGGGATAATACTTAGTTAGGCCTAAATATTTACCAGTACTTACAGGAATACAACAGGAAATAGCATGTACATATACTACTACACTTCACTTGCATCATCAGTACACTAAATGTATTATCTATAAGCTTATGTATTGTTGAATAAATGCACAGAATTATTCTATGCTTATTCTCCGTAACTGAAGTTTTGCAAAGGAGGAAGAGGGGAAATGCAAAATGGCAAAAGCAGTAAGCAAGCCAAATGCACCAAGTGATGCATACGTCAGTAAGGTTAGAACATGGATTATTTTGATCAATTTTTTATTGAGTTTGCAGATATTTCCAACCAAACAAATACCACAAACCACAGGATGACTTAAGAGATTCACGAAGTGAATTATGAGGAATTTAAAAATATTCTTCACTCTCTTTACATACAGAATATCTATACTGTAAAAATATGTCAGCTCCTGTTCCACTGCATCCTGATGCTTCAGAACGTTATTTCATCCTCAAAAATCTATAAACATTGCTTTGCTATCAGAGATAGCAAAATTTCTTTTTTATTTCCCACCAAGTGACAAATCTGCTGACGGTTAAAATACCCATATTTTAGACAGTGACTAGTGTTTAGTACCTGTGAGCTACAAGTGTTAACCAACATGCAAGAGAAATCTAAAGTACATTTTTTAGGAAAAATGCAGTGGAAATTGAGTATTATGCATTTTCTACTTTGTCACTATAGTAAAACAATTCAGGACAATAACAATGTTTTTGAACTAGGTATAATCATTTGGCTGTGTATGAAGCAGCTGACTAACAAGAACATTAATTTCTTCAATCTTCTTTGTAACTTCCCAATTCTCTTTAAGCATCATGCAGTTGATTTTTCTTATGCTGATTTTATTTCTACTCAAAGAAAAAAAAAAAGTGGCTTTTTCACAGTACTGTATTAGGAATGCAAACATTTTATTCAAGTTTCCACATAAACAACCAAGCCCACAACTTCCTCGTCCAAAGCCATCTGAGAGGAACCACAAGAACACTCGGTTAGTTAAAAGGCAGAAACAAAATGTACAATTCTGGAAGACAGATTATTCATTATTGTTATTATTGAGAAATAAACAGCAATTAATCCTAAACTTTGCAAAGATTCTTTTGAGCTACCACTTCAAAGATTTTGTTTTCCTGAAATGCTCCAATCCTGAAACATGTTACTTACTGGCACAAGAAGTGTATAATGGATGCAGAATCCAGGTTGAGAAGGAAAATATTCATCAGACACAAATCTTATTCTGATCTGGTTTCCTTTGGAGATTTGTCTGCTTGGCACATTACTGGAACCACACCAGCGCCCTAAAACAGTGCCATCACTAGGCTCTTCAACTTCTACAAAGTCATACCTGAACAGAAAAGAAAATTACATGTTTATTTACTGGTAAATTTCTATAAACTTCCTCTTTTAATAAACAGACTGACTCTGCAGCTTGCATTTATTTTTTTTTTAATGATACAAGTATGGTATCAAAGCCAGCTATTTTAAAAGTAGCTTCCAAGTTGCCACTGGCTTAAATAAATAATAAAATCATGCAGTGAGGTTAAGAAAATAAGAGCTAAGTTAGCATTTTGAACAGACCATGAGCACGATTGCTTGTTCCTTTTATGGGAAACAATTACAATATACAGGATAGTGGAGAATGAAGTCAGAGCAAAAACTGAAATTGCTTAAGCCTGGCACGGTAATTCATACTGCAATATCACTAGAAATATACTGCATGTTACTAGGGAAAATTCAGTGGTTTTTTGATACTGAAACCTTGCCCTCTTTTAATAGCAGTGGTGAGCGGGCTCCAGGAGGTTAAGGTGGCTTAGGAAAACTTGGAAGCACATTTCAAGCTTACGCATATCCCAGTGAGACATTTGTGAAGCAAAGACCTAAATGTACCACGTGTCAGAAAGAACCTGCTATTTTGGTACTACTGACAAGAGATATATGGGTTGGGAGCTTTAAAAGAATGAAATGTACGTGGTTTGATTTAGTTTCACTGGTTTTTAACGTGTGGTCTGGGTATCCCTGGGGATCCGTGAACTTCAAATAGCTCCATGAAAGGTAAGTAAGAAACGCCAGTCAGTTGTCATCCATAAGCTTAAATATGCCCCGCAAAGGTCCTCGCTTCCACTGCAGAATGTTTAGGGGCTTCTCAAGTCACAAAAACACTGAAAGCCACTGCTCTAGAAGGCATGTCTGGTTTTAATATTTTAACCTGTTTCATGTCAGTTCCCCAGCTGCCTAGTGACAGAATAAACAGTAGGAATTTCAGTCACTTTTCCCCTGCTGGAGCTTGAAAAGCTCTGAGCCGCAGCACTCTGGGAGGCTGAGAAAGACATGAGAGTGTTGGTGAGAGCACAGCTGGCTTTGGGAAGGCCACCGCCGCCGCTGCCCCGCTGCGGCCTGCTCAGGGGAAGCCTCCCAGTCTGTGGGGCTGCTGCGCTCTCTTTCAGGTCCTGCCATGCAGTGAGGACTCCTCTCACTGAAATCTAAACTGGTAAATATCCCTCAGTCCTTTCCGAGGGTACAGACAGCCCTACTTCTGATGACAGCAAATATCCACATTCTGAAAAGGAAAACACACACACACACTCTGCCAAACATGCCGAGCAATGTTAACGTGAAAATTATTACCTCAAACATTTGCCATTGAAGCTTTTTCTGGATTTTTTTTCAGTAAAGCTAATCTTTATAATGATTCCCAGTTCCCTCATTAGACAGCAGGCAATAAATTCTTCTGTTGCATGTTTGTGCAAGAGTGACTTGCACATTTATTATCTTCATTTAAAGGACCAGTATTTTTTCCACTTAATTAGAAATGAATGCAATGAATATGCTCATTAACTGTGTTCAAATGTATTACTGCCATGTACCATAGTTTTAAATCTTTGTTTAACTTATGATACTAATTACTTCATCACCATCTTTTTTTTTCCCCCAAACAACTAATTCTTTTAACTGATCCACCACCTTTTTTACTTTATGATCAGGTATACAACGTATTATAAAGGCAATTTGTACATATAATTGCACTAAGACTTCAGAGTTCACTGTATTTATCAAATTGATCTTGAGCACTGAATTTTATTTTATTTTTTAATATCAGGTTACAAAATTTCCAACAATAACCACCTTTTTAGTTTTCTAGTTAAAAGTATCAAATAACTCTATCTACTTTTCTGATTTGTAAGGAGTGAATAAGTTAGTCATTATGTTTATCAGCTTAAGATGTTTGGGGGTTCAGGCATAGCACAGGTATCAGTGCTGCTACCACAAAGTACACAGCACTTTCTGCTGCACTCATTGGTCTAATGGGACTCCTGAAGTAAAAGACAAATTCAAATTCCATAGTTTAAACCCTAATCCGATTAGTTGAGACATAAGTTAGAGGAGATTCTGAAAAACCCAAACAAAATTCAGCTTTCTGAAAAACCCACCAGATCTGGATAACTCTGTTTGTGTGTTTTTTAACTTCGGTCATTCTCTCCTTGATCTACGCATGTGGTGTTTGTAAGCAATCTGTCTTTTGTAATCAAAATAATTTCCAATTTTTTCAGTGCTATCAGTCCCACCTTGGCTGTGTTGTTTCTCAGTCACCCTCTCCCACCCTAACACCCTTCTGATCCTCAGAAACCCACTTGTTTCCAAGGGATCAATCCAGATGTACTCTCAGCACTTTATAGCAATCACAGGTTCTGCACCCAAGTGTGCACAATTGCCAAAATCCCTGTTTGAGGGATTTACTAAAACCTACTTTATAAACCAGTCAAACATAACTTTCTCTTGGCAACTTGATACAGTGCATACAGCACTAAGTGGTTTACAATAATTGTTCCCTTTCTCTGAAATCTCCCTCAGGACATGTAGAGGATTTATGTGTTTTGCTGTTTTGCCTTTTTTGTTTGTTTGTTCAACAAACAGGTTTGGTGCTGTAGACAAAGTTTCTGTTTTCAAAAGCAAAGATGAGATATGAGTAGTGGTTTCTTACTTCTGGACACAGATGTAGGCAAATCTTTAAGAACTCAGTCTACATCAACAAAAAAAGAGAGACCCTCACACATTTCCGGGACATCGTGACACTGTTAGCCCCTAGCTTTATTCCCATCAGTTATCTAGGTTGAACATGCTGCAAGAACCTGCCAAAAGGATCTTCTGTGCAACTAAGAACTCCTAGCACTGCACATGCTGACTGAAGTTTGAACTTGCTGCAAAACACAACACAAAGAGGCTTGGATGCTTTAGTGTTTACAAGACTGCTGTGCACAGTGCTGCGGCTTTGTGTCACAGGGCTGAAGAGCGGCAGGGACATCACAGCCATCCAAAATTACCTCCCCATGAAGAGAAGCTTCTCCTCAAAAAGCAAGAAAAGCAGGATAAATAATCTAGAATTGAAAATACATTTTCTACCTGTAATGGAGGTTTTTATTTTTTTTTTAAAAAAAGTTTAAATGCATGTTGAAACCAAAAATCCTTCTTTTTTTGTGCAGTGTACAAAGCAGAAGACACAACCTTCTTTGGCACAATGACTAAAAAAAATGCTCTTGTGCTGCATCTATGTTCAATACATTACTCAAATATTAAATTTGAGTAGTCTCATCTCCTTTGCCACGATGAAAGATGCTTTTGCCCTTAGTCACAATGTCGATAATGCCCTCCCGGATATCTAATGCAGAATGTGTATTCCTCTTCCCTAAGGCTGAGATGCTCAGGACCCTGAATTGCACTAAAAACCTGAATAAAACAATTTATTTGAGAAGGACAAAGAAGCAATGTAAGGGGCTCTGAACTTCAATGCCTTTCCAACCAGGAAATATATTTTCTGGTTCTGGCTTTCCTGGTGACAGCAAAACAAAATACCCACCTCAGACTTGGGCCAAAAGCATCCAAGGTATTCTGGCAGTTCACCAGACAAACTGTTATTGAACAGAACTTAGATGGTTTATATTTGGGCAGCTTCAGTTCTGGAAACAATGGAAATTACTAAAAACTGTCATCATGAAAATATTGTTTTTATCTTTTTCCAAACCAAATTTTGTAAGGAAAGTTTCCTCTTCCTCTGCCATTAGTATTTGAAATAATTTTCATTTTTATTGCTGAAATATTTAAATTTCCTATGGAATAGAACTTTTAGTTTCCATCATTCAAGCTAGACTGTATGGCTGTATAGACAGAAGTGTCAAGGTACTGGCAAACCCTCGCATGGTCTTCACCTCTTAGATCACTTAAATCACAGCTGCAAGTAATCATACTGTTCTCTGTGAAATAAGAGAAAGAAAGAAAGAAAGAAAAGCCAAGCATCTACCTTGAAGGTTTTTTTTATTATTATATTTATTTTTTAAAGTTTGACTGCCTCACCTGTAAAAAATTCTGGAAGCCTTCCTCAATCAACTGAGATCTCCAGTAATACTTTATTGGGAAAATTCATGTTTATTTGGGTGGAAAGGGGAATACTGGGGCATGATAGAGGCACTCAGGTCCGTGGTATCTAATTGCAGACCAATCTGTTTAACCAGCCTTGTTGTTGCCCATAGATCGATGCATCATAAAATCTCCAGCAAAAAATGGATGATGAGACATGGAGAATGAAAAGCTCATGATAAAGAGCAGAGAAAATGCAAGGACCCCTAAAAGGAAGAAAGCGTGAAACAATAATGTTATGCTGAGCCGGAGAAATAAAAGTGGATTTCAGGAAAACTACAAGCCTACAGATGCAGCAGTAGAGTTGCAGTAACCATTCATTCAAGAAGAGAAGTTCCTTTTCATTTCCCCTACTGCTGCTCCCTCTGAGGTAGTTTTCCTTAAAGACTGAAGCACAGAAGAACAAGATATATCATGTGAAATAAAAATCAAAATGAGATAAGAAATTAAACAGTTACAGTGCAAGCACTTATCTACTGTTTTTCAATTTGTGTGAGAGGAAATCTTACTTGTAATTTTTCCTCCAATGTGGCCACACAGTACAACCGCCTGCCACCCAAATGGTTATGTATTTTGTTTTCATTCCAAGTGCATTAATTTACTTCATATTGTTTTGTATTTATTGCCAGTACAACATATCCACATGAAAAAACGTGGACTAGAAAAGACTGGCCCATCAGTCCAGCAAGTCCACCCAGGCACATCAGTCCGCCAAGAACTAAATGCGAAGTTCCTGAAATCACAAACGTCTAAGGGTGCACGTCTGTGCAAGTTCGCTATTAATAACTCAACTCACCACCCAGGTGGCAGAGGAAAAAACTCTTCTGGCACAGAAAGCAAAACTTCCAGGAGGAAGGGAAGGGAGAGGGCTCACTGTCTGAAGTGCTGACCCTGTGGCAGCATCAGCAAATACTTAGCGCAGTGTAAAACTTCAGTAAATCTGATCCCACTCTACATTAACCGAAAATTTTGACGCGGGGCTACTTTGAGCGACAATAACAACTGTCAAAGGCTAGCAGATAGAAATTTTTTAATATTTAACATACTCCATCATGTCTTTCCAAAAGGAAGCTCTGAAAAAAAGGCTCCCAGAGCATAGGACTCCAAAGCATTAGCAATTCCCCCCCAGCCTTCATCCTTCATCAAGGAGGACTTGGCAGTGCCTTCGCTTTGCAAAGGTTCAGACTATCCAACAGTTGAGAAATGAGTCACGTTCCACTTAGCAGCTGACAATTTCTGCCATGCTTGATGTTTTCACGTAAAAACAGAAAAGATGTCAAAACAGCAATGACTTGATGTGCAATAAACTTCCACAGTTGTAACTTCATTTGCTGATCCTACACATACTGTGTTTTAATGGTCACTGTTAAGAAACAGCATACCCAGAAATAATCCAAATAAATAAGTGATGAGGTCAGCTTTTCATTCTCAGAAGATGATGTTTAATTATACACAAGCATCACTTCCAGCCAATATGGCAAATGAGTATATTATAGAAAAAAAAAAAAACAAGTATCCTGCCATGCCTACATTTTCCATGAAATGAAGATACTCAAGGTATAAACAGAGAACATTTCTAACTGCCATTCACCAAATATGGATTGTAGTTTCTGTGCCAACCTACTCTGAATACATCTATTTTAGAATATGCAGTCCCTTATGCTAGGAAGTGCCTTATGGAAACACAGATTCATTCACAAATGTTACAGGGTTGCCATGGTTCTCTCTAATCTTTCCTTGTACTGATACTGATTAGTTACAGCCTGAGGCTCCTACCATAAACGCACAACTTCTGTATCTCTACCTTGTTATTTAGGATACCAAAAAAAAAAAAAAAAAAAAAAAAGCAAGATTACAGTTTTCTTTCCCTTCATTCACTGTATACACTCATAATCTAAGTGGTTTACATTTACAATGCTGCAAGCAAAAGGGAAAAATGAGACAGGGTTTAAACCCCAGAATTCGACTCTTCGAACAGCTGAATGCTTTTTGGGAAATGAAAAGGATGCACTGGTTGTTCGATTGCAATTAACTGTTGCATAACCATGGTCCTGTCTACCAGAAAATGCTTCAATTTTCTGTGGATCTGCTGAAAACTTGGGGCATCGCATGAAGCTGAGACACCTATTGTTTGTAGGGTAGCTGAAAGCATCATGTCCTTGCCCTGATGAATAGCACTTTGGCACACAAACACATTCAGAGAATAAATCCCGACTGGCACCTACATGCACTGGGAAGCGCTTGAGCATCTCCAGCTGAAGCACATGATTACCACAGACCAAAGGTAACGTTTGTCTTCTGGGGAGAAACGGGCATTAACTCTAAACAAAAAGGATTCTGTATTCAGTCAGCAACCCTGTAATTATGTAAGCATTTTTTAAACTTGTCATACGGATCAAATATGTGCTTTCAGGAATACAGCAACCACAGAATTCAGTTCTAGATAGCCTGGGCCACAACTTAATTTGTACTGGTATAACTTCTACTGATCATTTTTTCTCAGTCACTTGAATAACTATCCTAGGATACTGAAGAAGACACTATAATCATGCATATAAAAAGTGGACATAAGAAAGGAAGAAGATGGTTTCCCAACTGTTCTTTTTAGAAGACTGATTGCTGGCTTTCTTAGAAGCTACCACTATCTTCTTTGCATCAAAGACTGACAGGTATTTCCTATGCCAGTCAGGATACGACATGTTCAGCTCTTTAAATAAAGATCATTTGGTCTAAAAAAAGCATGCTATGAGCTGAACAGAGATACAAAACAAATAAAAAAGTGCATGAAATTTCATTTCAGCATTAGTATTACTATACATCAAAGGTGCATTTGGGAAAATTATAGAACACATACACATAGAAACATGTGAATCAGCTTGTAACTGATGCCCCAGACTCCTTACTTATCTTGACCTTCATTGGGAAATGAAGTTTCCACAGGGAATAAAGTCTCCATAAGGTTCAATCACTTTGGGTTATTATGCTAATCTCTTCGCAATCTGCCTACAGATTATCCTGTAGACATCTAAAATACAAGAAATAAAAATAAAAAAAAAAAAATCCACAAAAGCAAAGAAGTCACTTGGATTTTTTTTTCCTTAGTAATATTTACCTACTATTTCTCTGTAAACCTTAAAGAGTATTTTAGCTTGGGAATCATTTTAGCTTAGTGATCATAAAAATCACATGTTCTTTCTACACAGATTAGTATTTTGTACAAAACCAACAACACTAATGGAGCTCAGAGTTCATATCGACAGTCAATCTTGTAAAGAATTCTTTCCAATCTACTGTAAGCTTCTACCTGTACTCACACTGTTTACCATAGTCAATGTACCTCTTTCAGCTTCTCTGAACCTATAGTTATGTTTTTATCTTTTTTTTTTTTTTTTTTTTCAAGCAGCATTTTCAATATTTAGTCTAGTATCCCAAATGGTAATTTTTCCTTTATGCACAACCCTTATATCCTGAAATGCACCTTTGGCTCCAGTCAATGATGTGAAAAATACCGGCTAAGCAATTTCTTTAAAATATTCAGGAGTAAATTTTAGAAAACACCAACAAAGACGTTCGTAAGGGGCATTTTAAGCTTGCGAAGATTCTCCCAGAGCAGTGCAGGCAGCACCCCTACCCTCCAGCACCCCCCAGTGACACAGCCACATTACCCCCTCTTCTTTTTCCCTCCTTCCTGCCTGCCTCAGTGGAATATCCATGTGTATTTAAATTAAAACACTTACTTATTTTGTTCGGTAATGCAGTTACATATGGTCTCCTGCCTGCTACAGTAGCACACAGGATTTACCAATCCAGCACAGACCATTTATCACAAAGTCCAATATCCTGCTTCAGGACAGGCTCATAATTGCTACTTGAATAGAAAGCGAAAAATCCCTGTAATGTAACTGGGGAGTTGCTAAATACCACACAAGGCAGAAAAAGCCTGCCCCCAATCCTAGCAGGAGATCAGTTTACACCTAAAGCATGAACAGAGTTTCCTCTCACTTTGGTTTATACCTAGTTATAAGTTAATGGTCATAAAATTATGCAGACCTACTTTTAATCCATCCACAGCATATGAATCAGAGGCTAGTATGAAATAGTATTTCCTAATAACTGCTACTAGTTTACTGGTCTCCCTACTCCTATGTTAGTGTCAGAAAGGGGACGAGATCTATTTATTTGACCTTGTAAGCACGCTAGGACCATAACCATCTATCCCTTTTCAGGATTAGTAATCCTGCTTTTTGCACTCTCTCTTTCACATGCGTCTTCTCCAATATCCTGATAATCTGACAGCAACAGATTGATGTAAATTGCATTATATATTTGCTGGTGCTGCTCTCAACTACAACTTCATTTGAGCAACTCTGTTAAAATGTTCATGCTAGGCAAAGAAAGTGAGTGCAGTGTGTAGTGAGAGGGAGTGAGGGAAAGAAGAAAACAAGGGAAGGAAGAGATGGGGAGAGAAAAAAAGAAAAAAAAAAAAGGAAAAAAAAAAAGAAAAAGAAAAGCTGAGTAACAGGTGAGGAAGCAAATGTCTGCCTTGGAATAGGAGAGCAGGAATGCCTGCTATTCCTGCCAATGAGGCAGGCTAAAACTGCCCATAAACCTGACAGCAAGCCTACAGGCTTAACCATACTTAGACTTTCAGTAATCAGAAAAAAAAAAAAAAAAAAACAAACAAACAAACAAAAAAAAACTCAGGGAAGGAGCAGGTGCTATGCACAAACTGAAATGCTGAGACATTATCCACAGTAACTTCAGCTTTTGCTGCGGGGCCTGACTTTGTAGCTTGTCTTTCTCTTGACATTGGCGACTGAGGATAAGCACGCTGGGAAGTGCAGGTGGCTGCACGGTGTGCCCCCAGCCCCGAGCTCGGGCAGCCACGAAGTACTCCCAGTGCTTGCTCACTTCTATCTATTCATGAGCAGCAGGGAGGGAGCAGGGGAACTCCATCAACAGTAATTGTTCCCAGAGCACCCCAGACAGAAGCAAGACCCAGCAGTGCCACGCTCGTTTTCAAAGAAACTAACTTCAGCCCACGCCATCAGAAACAGAGCCAACTACGGTAACGTGAAACAATTTTAGAAAAAATAAATTAGGATTAGGATCGTTTACAAAAATATTTTGATACTGTGGACACAGTTTACTTTATTCAAACAGCTCGCTTGAGATTGGGAGGACCAGGAAGTAATTTTAAGGAGCCTAAAATGTTTTCTAAGTCAATGAGTGTAGTCTCTGGTGTGAAAAAGGAGTAAAGGATTATGTCAACTGCCCACTTGTCAGCAATCACTCTTCTAACACTCATCTGGGCTGTGAAAATAGATTTTAAATTACTTGTGAAATAACAGCCATTATAGGGTCCTGTAGCAATGGCAGATTCTAAAAATGAACACAGGATTTACATTAATGGAGGAAAAATGTGGGTGGGCAAGAATGCTGTGACAGCCCCTAGGTTTGTGCAGCGTGTGCTCCTGATCATGGCATGCCAGATCCGCTGCCCTCCCATTCAGACAAGGGAAGCACCTTGTTCTAACTCCCTTTGTTTTCATAAGCTTTGATTTGCTTAGAGAGTACAGTTTTGTAGCTATAAACCACTGCTGTTGAACCAAGTTTAGTCTTTCAGAAGCTTATACCTTATACCTATACAGCTTATACCTATACAGTTATACCTGTACTATACTTTGGTCTTCAAGTTTTTAATCTTCTTTTACTGCCAGTGACGTCTGCTTTCTTACATTTACAAAATTGTTATCACACAAATGGTACCAGGCAATTTTTAATATGCAGTAGAGAACCTAAAAGAATACTTATAATTAGAAGCCAAATTTGGATTACAAAATCTGGCATTATTTTTGTCTTGTCCCATGAGTTTAATCATGATTCTCTTTCCTTTTTATGAATCCATCTACTTTGGGTGTACGGGGGAAATTGCACTGCAGAGTTTCAGCATGGCAGGATCTAAGGAAAGGCTTCACTCTACCTTGACCAGTCCAGAGCTTCCACCAACTGCAGCCTCTGCTGGGTACAGTACACATCTCTGCCAGTGTCAACAACTGGCAGTAATTAAACAGCTAAATGGGAGCCGCTGAAAGATAAATTACTGTACAAATGATCACTTAGTAATCAAAGAGACAATTTTTCTGGAACCATGGGGAAGGCAAAAGAAAGGCCTTTCTGAAGTAAATAAATAACAGGAACCACAATTGTGTCCAATGAATGCAGAATAAGAAACATTTTTCCTTGTATTTTATTTCAGAAATGTTCTTAATCCAGACATACAGAAACAGATCCATTTACTTCTTTTGATGCAGAAAAACACTAATTTTTTCTTCAAAACATAAGAAAAGCAAGATGCACAAGTGTATTGGATTCCTCTGCATTCATTAAATTGAAATTATATTACTACAATTGAACTCATATGAAAGAAATAACCTCTGCAGTACTGATCTTCTTTCCTTTTATGTAAAAGAACAAGTTTGGGATAAACAAAGAACTCTGGCCCCAAATTAATTTAAGTTCTTTAAAACTTTGATTCCAACAGCCCATTCTCATCCTCCCTTTGAATCAATTCAGCATTTCTGCCTCTCTTGAAACGGTACCACTATTCAGCTGTCTTGCATCATCTGGAACAAGCAACTAAAAATCAACAACAAAAAAATCAATCACCAGAGAAATTACTCCACCTTGACTCAAGTTTCATGGCATTTTCTACACACTGTTCCTAAAATGCCACCTTCCTGCCAGACATAAAACCTTTATGTTGCTACCACGGGCTTCAGCTTACATCACTTGTTTCATAACAATTCTTTCCTATCAGTATTTCAACTAATCTAAGGCACTTCAATACTAGAACTCATCCTGGCCATTTAAATGATATGACCCTGTTTCAGACTTTGAATAAAAATGATAAAAAGGAATTTTTATGTTGGGGGAAAAAAAGGGTAAAAAGGAATTGTGTATTGAAGAATGAGAGCTCTTTTTTTTTAATATATACAACTTCAGCTATTAATGGAATAGTTCCTAACCAAATCCATATGAATGTAGAACACAGCTACAATGAATTTTAACTTTAATATGATTTTACTTTTGCTGAACTTGTTATATAGATGATGATGAAGGAGACATTTAAGTATCACAGATAAGTACACTCATCTAAACAGAACCCAGCCCATCTATGTGCATAGAATATCATAAAGTCTAGGTGGCTACAGTGGAACACACTGAAATTCCAAGGCAACAGCAGTAAGAAAAGAGCTTTAAGGACTCATCTTCACTGTAACAAGGGGACTCCTCACTGTTTTCTGAATTTTCAAATAGAGGTGGCAGCAGCAATCCCTCCAACCTTGAAATGAGACAGGAAAAAAAAAAGCCCAGCTACTTAGTGACATGGGTCACCATAAACATTGTCTGCACCCATTCCTCTTTAAATACAGTTATTTAAAGGTCTTTGTCCAGTTATTCAAGGCCAACGTAAACTTTTTACCTATCAAAGGGACAACTTCATCCTCTCAGCATCACAGTTTCTTGAAATAAAAATGTCCACCAGAAGCATTTAAGACCATCAGACAGCAAGACAAATCAAAGATTGAGAGGATGTATTTCATTTGGATGAATTTCATTTGGAACTTGATAGTTTGTTCTTAGCGCATACGTTAATACTGCCTCTACAATGCTCTCAAAGCAAAAACAAATAGAATCATAGAATCATAGAATATCCTGAGTTGGAAGGGACCCT
>CM021734.1:49530012-49632645 GCA_011075105.1 Heteronetta atricapilla | reverse complement strand
CAAGTTGAAGTCCCCCATAAGGACAAGGGGAGTTAATCTCGAGGCCTGTCTTAGTTCTGTAAAGAATAATTTATCGGCGCTATCGTCCTGGCCAGGCAGTCTGTAATAGACTCCCACAACTACATCCCCTTTATTCGTTCGTCCCTTGATCCTTAATATGAGATTGATTTTTGTTTGGTTTGTTTTGTCCCTCCCCTCCCCCCCGAGGTTCCAGAAAAAAAGATGCTGGATTTATTCTTTCATGCACGTGCTCTGTTGATGCAGTTAGGTGCGTTCAAGACGTGGGCCAAACAGAAGTGGAACATCAATCATCTTTTTTACTGAATCACATTGAGGCTGCAGCTATGCATTTGTATTTTACTCTACAGGATAATGTTGTAATCACAAGAAAAGAAAGCTCTATGTGCTCTAAGTTACTCATTGGGTCCTATATTACGTGGAAAGCTCTCTTTAGAAGATTATGTTACAAAATGTTTAGTCTTTTTATTGTGTTTACCATAACTCACCACTGCATAGTATGCATTTGACATAATTTATGTCAAGAAGACAGCTAAGCAAATGTTTTCCTTCTTCATAGCCACTGACTACAGACAATGTCTTTATGTTTCTTCTAAATACACTTGTTTCAGCCCTGTTAGACTGAGCCAAATCTTCAAAATTTTTAACCCTTATCAACACTTTCCTAACATTACATTCAATAGGAACATACAGGATTGTTTAAGCAGTTTGGCTGATGGTTTCTACCAAAGACCTGTGATGTTCCCTGAATGGAAGGGAACAGCTTGGGTGCAGTTCGGTCAAAAGACCTGAAGTGAAGGCAAGTAGCTTACAGAAACGTTACAGAAAAAGGAGGTAGTGAATTTATTGCACATGGCTCTGCATCTTAAAGCATCATCTTAAGTAACCTCAGAGGAAGAACATTCCTGGAATTAAGAGTTAAGTATTTAATTTAATGTGAGAGGAGTGCAAGAGCCACAGTACTACACAAAGATTTTATCCCATGTTACCACTGACAGCAGCCTTCAGGTTTCCTAATTTTCTTCAGGCAAAAGTTCTACATATTGCACATTAACTAGAGAAGTTTTGGGGGTTCTTTCAAAATTTTTATAGTTCTCTAAGTAAAGCACTTACCTGCATCAACAGATTCACATTTGCAGCTGCCAAAAGCCTCAAACAAAAACAAAGAAAAGCCTGCAGAACAGACTATAGTTCATACTTAGAGTTATTGGAGGACTGAAGAGACATGGAAATGAATATACCTATCCTAAAATGAAGATGATATTCAGGTAACATCGAGTATTCAACAGTCTGTCAGTTCCACATTCCCCTTGTACACTGTAATCCTTATAATCTTATCTACAATAATTGCACTTTGGATTTGAGGCACATTTCTGTTTTATTAGATATAATAAAAGTCCAACAGACTGAAATCACCTGAAAATTAGAAAGAACAGCTGCCACCACCACCAAGATGAACAACTGTTCCCATTCTTTGCACAGCAAGAGTGAGTTTGGCACTCGTTACTAATGCAGGAAGGATATTTTTTTTTCTTTTCTTATTGCAGTTTCGTGATGTAACGCTGCAATGTACAACCTAGTCACAACATCAGACTGCCTGGTAAAGGCAAGCGTAACATACAGTGATAAAAGCTTTGTGATAAATGCATCTGTGTCAGGAAGGCATGGATATAGCTTTCCTCCATGAGGACCATGTATGTTCTCAGAGACAGAAAGCAACAATTTCAGAAACAAGCAACAACTGAACAAAAAATTCAATCCCTCCTGGTCAAGGAGAGTTATGGCACCTCCCTGATGATAGGAGCTGTCAGGCACAGAAGTCTAATGGCCTAATGATTAAAACAGCGTTGAGGGGCTAGCATCATGATCCCTCTCTGCCCCGCAGAGAGTTATCTGGGGGTGGTGGTTGACAGCAAGGTGAATATGAGCCAGCAGTGTGCCCTGGCAGCCAGGACGGCCAACCGTGTCCTGGCGTGCATCAAGCACGGCATCGCTAGTCAGTCAAGGGAAGTGATCGTTCCGCTCTACTCTGTGCTGATGCTGCCTCACCTGGAGTACTGTGTGCAGTTCTGGGCACCAGTACAAAAAGGACATTCAACTGTTGGAGAGTGTCCAGAGGAGGGCGACGAAGATGGTGAAGGGCCTGGAGGGGAAGACATGAGGAGCGGCTGAGGTCACTGGGCCTGTTCAGCCTGGAGAAGAGAAGGCTGATGGGGGACCTCATCATGGTCTACAACTTCCTCGTGAGGGGGAGTGGAGAGGCAGGAGACATTTTCTCCATAAACACCAGTGATAGGACCCACGGGAATGGGATTAAGCTGAGGCAGGGGAAGTTTAGGCTCGACGTCAGGAGGAGGTTCTTCACTGAGACGGTGGTTGCACACTGGAACAGGCTCCCCAGGGAAGCAGTCACTTCACCGAGCCTGTATGAATTCAAGAAGAGATTGGACTGTGCACTTAGTCACATGGTCTAAACTTTTGGGTAGACCTGTGCAGTACCAGGAGTTGGACTTGATGATCCTTATGGGTCCCTTCCAACTCAGGATATTCTATGATTCTATGATCATGAAAATAATTATCTGTCACATCAGCAAAAGAAAAGTTGCTTTTCTTCACCAGAAAAGCTGGACATGCAGAATGTTAATCCAGTATGCCTCTGCTAGCTAAAAATTCCCTTATGTAAGGAAAATTTCAGATGATAGCTGTTCTGTCATCTGAACAACACTCCATGAAATATCTAGGAGACTGTGCCCTTCCTCTGTGTTTGCTTGGCTTGGTGGGGAATTGTCTGCTCATAACTTTTTTTCAAATTAAAGCGTACAAAGTGAAATCAAAGTGCACAAGACTGAAGTGACTGCAATATTGCAGAGATGGTACCATACCTTCAACAAAATAACCTAATATAACCTAAATCTATTCAGAAATAAATGCACGGATCTAGTTCCCACATAAAAAAAAGTAAACATGAAGTGGAAAATAGCCATGCAGGATCACTCTGATTCAGATTCAAGAAGCTACTTAAAGTGGAGGCTATCCTGGTACCTTCAAGGTATCTGCAAAGCGTTATTCTAGATGGAAAGACCTCACAGAATAGCTAAAGTGTTTGAACTGACTTTTGAGAAATCCAAATGCAGAGGCCATGCCAATCAGATGTTGGCTTCTAGCCACAGAAACAGACAATAATTTTGCCAAAGCTTCAGGATGCATCTAGGACATTTCTTATCTACCACTGTTTTCTTGTTATAGAACTCTATTTAGCAAAGAAGTGTTTTATATGGCTAGATGGGCTTTTGTTTTACTTTTCCCCCTATGTATGAGCAATATTGGAATGACTGACATTTAAGAAGCTTTTAATTATCTTAAACAAAAATATTCCAGTGTATTCTCTCAGTGGTCAGATAAACTGACACTATAGAGCCCTACAACCTGCAGAGAAGCCTTTTGCACTGCACAGAACATGCAACCTAAGAAGCAGGTGGAAGAACTGAGAATATGGGACAAGTACCACTGCAGATGACACATCAAGTCCCATCATACACTTCAGAAGGGGCAGAAAGATAGCCTGTTACAAACTGCAGGATGTTGGAAAGAAAGCCTAGCATCTCTGTGCTGCAGATTTTACCTGGTTTCAGTCATAGGCTAGAACTATAGGATCAGGCCACTGTAAGCTATAGAGTTACACTAGCAATAACACATTAAATGTCATGATTTTTTTGTTTGTTTGTTTATTTTGTTTTGTTTTCTTTATCACGTAAACTTGGCTTTGAAGAAACTGTTGAGTACTCTGCAGAAACAATACTGATTTGTGCCTTTCAAGAGGGCAGAAACACAGTGGAGTCATAAATAGCATGGGATGCAGTTAAAATCCCTTAGCTTTTCTACAGAAAGTACTGGAAATAAGTAAAAATAATTTTACTAAGAACTACAAGAGCTTAGAAACACAAGACATTACTTATAAAGAGACATTATTGTGGTAACTTCATAACAACTACTGATAATGCAGTCACTTAATTGGCTTGTGTAAAATGTTTTATGTAATTAAACTATTTGCACTTCAGTTATTTCCTCCACTAGTCAATTACTTCTACTCACTTCATGTCAAAAAAGGTACACTTTCCCTTCCTTTAGTGAGACTGTTACTGAATTTAAACTGCAGGAACCCTATCTGTGCTTTCTCTTTTGGTTAAAAAACAAAATTCTTCTCCCCCCCCCAAGAGTCATATCTTCCAAGCCAAAAATATGTCCTCAAAAGTGCACATACCAGGATTTGCATACATACAACTTCCTGGTATCCACACACATGTATGAGCACGATAAAATTATAAGTGAAGATTATGAGTGACTTATTACTGTTTTTGATTTGACTAGTACTTTTGTATTTGTCACCTTGTTTACTTAAATTAAATGTACTTCCATTAAAATACTATTGAAGTTTAATATTTAAAATATTTTAACTTATCTCACTTTTTAATTTGCAGGTGGATGAATGAGTCACCCTACCTGGATTTTCTTTCATTTGCCACTTTATTCTGCCATATGCAAAGAAAAGATAAAGCTAAGTTTTCATTAAGAAAAGAAAAAGTTGTGCAAAGGGAGTGCACTCATCTGAGCAAACATATGCTTATAGTTCTTGGTATTTTGTTTGACATGGCCTTGACAATTATTCCCTTCATTATTATGAAGATATTATCTGTCCATCTGTTGTGAACCTCAGCTTCCAAATTAAGAGCAAGTGTGAAAGTAACCTCTAAGAGATTCAAATTTGTAATCAAACATTGATATGTAATCAATGTCTGTAATCAGACATTGATAAAAACAAGTGAAGATCAAATAATTAGAAAACTGAAAGCAAATTTCAAATAAGCATACAAGGTACTAAAAATCCAAAACAGAAAAAAAAAAATAGAACTATTTGGAAAGGAAGGTCTTGTGTGAAATACCTGCCCAGGAACACATCAAAGCAGGATATGCCAAATGACATGTTTTATCTGTTAATTTACTGAAAGGAGTTCAGACAATGCACCATTATTCATACATTCATTTTTTTTTACGATCTGTTACTATGATGGCAGATAGACATGTGATAAAAGAGATGAGGATCTCTTCTCTTTCACCCACCCACCGGAAGCTCATACAACTCTGCCCCTACTGTCACAAAATACCCACAACATGATCAATCAGACAGCTTGACTGAGAACTACATCCATCCATGTGCCTGTAGCGTCCTGGTTGTTGTTTCTCTCCCAAGCTAAGCAGCCTTCAAATTCTAATCACATGAAGGAAACATAGATTCAACAGAAAGCTGTGCCAGTCATTTAGTGGGCAGAATACTTACTGAAGGCATGAAAAAAAAAAAAAAAACAAAAAACAAAAAAACAATACCATTGAAGAATATCAAACAACAAACTATTTTAAGTGCTGTTTTTCATAGAAAATTAAGAATTTGACCATTAAAGTATTGTATGGTAGTTTTGTTTGAATAGGGATGCTGTACTGACATCTTGACCTGAATTACAAATTATGTAACGTGTTTACCCAATTTTTCTCTGTAAAATTAGATACTCGTTCCTCTAACATTGCCAGTAGTATTTTCCCAAATGTCAAAACCTTCAGTTTAGAGACAGCGATATTAAACATTCCACATTTCTGTATCATTGTATATCTGGGGCCCAGATACTGACTGGGGGGACTCCAAAGCTTTCAAACATGAAATGCTTTTCTAGCTCTGCAAATAAAATCAGAAGCTAATACCTTAAGAGATGCATTTTTATAAATATATTGACATGCAGGTGTCATGTTTTGGCAAAAGCTGAGCAATACTCTTGTTCCATCCCCCATACCTTCCTTCAGATATTACATAAGTTTAAGCAAAAGTAAACTTACTTGCAAATGTCATCTTCCGGGTCCTCAAGCCCAAATCTCTCATCAAAAGTAAGCTGTATCCATACGTTTTCATCTACTGCTACTAATCTCCACACTAGTACAGTGTTGCGTGGGTATGTATGTGGAAACTTGGGGCTGTGAATACTTCCATTAGTAGTCACAGTAATTATCTTCTCATGCTGAGGATCCTGCACTCCTACAGTAAAGAGAGAAAACATGCATCAATACTGCATTTCTTCTCCTTTTCCTAAAGTGTCTCTATAACATGCACAGAAAAAGGCCTTTTGTTTTGTTTGCTTCTTCAAATGAATTCCTGCATAGAAAAAAAAATATATATATAGTAACAACAGACAAAGAGATAAATAATATTTTGCTGGCAAAAAGTTATTCAAATGCAAGCCTCAGCTGATGTTCTGAAAGCAGAACACTAGTCCAAGTGGAGTTAAATGCGGCTCTATAGTTCCTTAGAGTCCAACACTGGAACCCAAGACTGGAGTCCTACAGAAGCCCCAGCAACCCAAGGGACTACAACTACAGCACACAGGCTGCCAATGGCTTCAGGCATTTGTTACTGGGAACTGCAGAGATCACACATGGTACAGGGAGAGGTCTGCTCACACCTCACAACTACCACAGAAGGACTGGTTTCAATTTGTCTCTTGTTAGTGGAGACATATTTGTTGGGTCTGGTGATGAGGATTTTGATGGCTGCCTCCCTGCTGAGGGCTGCATCAGAAGAGTTATCCTGATACAGGAGCAAATCTGGGACATGCTATGAGAAAGTCACAAAGTATATGAAATTAGACATTTACTGACAAGCCCCAATAGAGGGCATTCCTCAAAATTCTTCAGTATTGTTAGACTACAAAACTCACATAAAATTAAATGCCTTCTGTGGCAACAAATAAATCAAAAGAAATAAGCCAACTACTTTTGATTTTAAAGCACACAGGAACAATGAAACTGCTTTTTTTTTTTTTTTTTTTTAAAAAAAAAAAAAAACTCTTCAGGTGATGAATTCTCAACTGCGAGTAGTTACAAAAAGGAAAGGACTCCTTTGGTGAGCAGTAGCAGGGACTGTCAGGGACACACAACAGCTCCCTTCACAATACCTCAAACAACCTCATTCCCAAGTGCCCAACATTCCCAGGAATTCATACTCAGCAGCTGGAATCAGCTTACGGGGGGGATTTAGCTGCAAACAGCAGGCACGGACCTAATCTGCATACCTTTCAACATCATGACATGCAATGACAAGATCCCTAATTGACAAAATTTAATTCCATAAGCACATCAAAGTATAAAAAGATATAAAACAAAGCTTCTACTGTATTTAACTTTTTCTTAAAATGTGGATACAGGCAGGTTTGACATTGCAGGCAGTAAATCATAGGAATCATCAGTTACCTAATGAATAATTTTACTAACTAAATATACTTGTAGTTTTATACTGAAAAATAATTCACATTATTTTCTTTTTGACAATTCATTTTATTCTGCAGTTAGTTACTTCATTTTTGTTTGTTTTATAAGCAGCATTATGATGAAGATACATTTAGAGCTATGTAAGATGTCTATGCTTCAGTCTACAACAAAAACATACACTGTAATTGTTCCTTATTATAGCTACATGTGAAGGCTGACAACTAAATGAATGTACTGCAAGAAAAGAAGGCCACAGAAACAGCATTGCAATTTTAAAAGAATTAATCTATACTTAAATGTAATTTAAAGTCTGACAGACTTTTGCCTTCTATTCTGATGAACTCATGCTTTCTACTTGTGGTATGAAAATGGAAATTTTTCTTTTAAGTGGAATTGCTGCTTATATAAACTTGATGGAGTGTGGTTTTGCCAGTTACACAGTTACACAGAACTGACAGTACAGTCTTGTGTACACATAAGGGAGGACAGCATGCAGTAAGAAGAAAAAAAGCAAAAAGAAAGGAGGTATGAGAGACAAGGTTCCTAATTTAGACACTTCCCTGGGTTTTTGTTAGCTGAGTCACAAGCATTTTTTCTCCATTTTTTCTCCAACGTATAGCATGTCAGCTGCGAGCTCCACATTAAACACAGCAGCCAACAATAATAAGTGACTTTCCCAGAGACTGGTACACCGGAGTGTTATTTCCAAAGTATGCAGAGGAACACCATTTCACTGATGACACTATGTTCAGTGATTCTTTGTGTCTTTAAAAGCACACATGGGATTACAAATCATGTTATATCTCACAACAAAGTGTTTCCTTTTCTATCATCAATACAATGATAACCACAGCATTGCAAGTAGTCCAGGCATATCAAATGAGAAGGGGCAAAAGAACAGAAAGGCATATTACAATTTAGTGAACAGGACTTGCCTTCAACTCCTTCGTTTGTGAAGGAAAAATGTGTTTTACATACAATGTTGTTCCACAAAAACATCACATTCTCACACACATCATTTGCTCCATTTCAAATATTTGCTCTTGCACAGTGGAATTTCTTCTCTTACAAAAGAATTATTTTGTATGACTACAAAGGCAAGTAATTGCTGTCATTGGAAAATTAAGCTTGCTATTTGTCTTCAGATAAGCTGCAATATTCCTTTTTATCCGTTCTATGTAAACAAATAGTACCTCCATACCATAAAAAGCTAGACTTCTCCTTCTGAGTTCATGCATGTTCTGAAAATTTCTTTCGAGTAAATTGTGTAAAGAGCACAGCCACCTGAACTTGGCTAAGTTGACACTACAGTGCCTATTTTTGTGTGTGTGCGTGTGTGGAATGGCCTTAAAATTACTGTCTTTATTTTTAGGGATAAATCAATCCACCTTACTCTTAAAAAAGAAACAACAAATCCAGCCAGATTTACAGCAATCGGCTGTGTAACTCCAAAGATATATACATCAGTCCCTGCTGCCATGACCTGTCTGCCTTTCTATCTAGCAACCCCCACCCCCAAAAATTATATATATATGTAATTGCACAGACAGCACTGATTAACTCAGAAGCATCTGACTGGGTGAGACTAAGGCAGGAGAGGCACCATCCCAGCTTGGGTGCAACACTACAACATGAGGGCAACCGGACAGACAGGGGCTTCAGTGAGAAGCTTCTCTGAGCGATAGGCAACAGAGATCACCTGCAGCAAAAGGTTCTGGAAACGGGGCACACTGGATAGGGAACAAACCCCTAAGCCAGCCCAGGATATGACACTGTTACACTTATTAGGGAAGGACAGCACACACTTCACAGAGCCTGAAGCTGAAGAATGATTCGCTGCAGTTGTCTTTGATGTGGTGCAAGATGCTATCACCAGATTTATATATCTATCAATGTAGAGAGCCTGTCCCTGAAAATTACAAGATTCCAGGCATTCTGAATGTGCGGCAGTGCATTACCCTTTCACTGCAATGGTAACAGATGAAAAACCACGGTATCACCAAGCAGATCAGCAGATGCCACTGTAAACTGAAATTAAACCCACCGACAAGACAAGCTCATTCCTGCCTACTTCAAAGTAGGCCTCTTTCCCCATGGGCACAATACATTTCACAAAGATCAGCACTGACACTTCTTAAATATAGCAAATACCTCTTCTCAGTATGTTATAATCACTACATCTCAGTGAGGGTCACAGGTAAAACTTGGACAAATAGAGTACAGCTCTGGAGACTGAAGAGGAGCACCAAGGAAGGAACAGAGAAAGGCCCTTGGCCCTGGGTGCCGCCGCACTGAAGGCAGGCTTGCTGCCGAGGTGCTCGGTAATGGTAACAGCAATTTCCAAAGCTTTCTGCCAAACCTCCACTAATTTCAGAAAGCAACTTTTCTGTAAAAAGGTCAAGTCCTGCTAATCATGGATTATTGATAGATACTTCACTGATTTTATTCAGTAGCCCTTTATTAAAAATAGCAGCTTTTAGGCCTTCAGAAATCACCTTAGACCATATATGGCTATCAATGCTTGAAAAACAATGTCAAATGCAAAGAAAATTCTCAACTCTAAATATGGATTAAGATTAGAGCTTTTTCTGCTATACAGTAATGTTGTAGTATGTGAGAGTCCTGTACCTTAAAACTCAGTAACCAAAGATGACAATAACTATTTGTTCATTACCACAAAATGTCTAAAAGGATGATTTTTTTATTATTTGAAAGCATTTCCTGCAACAATCCCATAACTTTTTTTTTAAACACCACATTATGTACAGAAACAGACTTTGTAGAAAAAATCCATTGAAATATAAAATAACATGCTCTTTTTTCCTTTTTACCAAACTTTGAAAAAGCAGCAAGCCTACTTTCAAAAGTAATAAGTAAAGGAATACAGGAAAACCTCTTTCTATCCTCTGTCTCTGGTTCAGTTGACTCCAGGCATTTCATAGCTATTATCTGAATGTAGCAGTCGAAACAAAATTTAACTCTTTTGCCAGGTACAAAGGAAAAACTGGAAAATGATCTGTTACTGGCAGAAAACTGAAGGCAAATACCTCAGCTCAATATTGTTCAATGTGTAAGATAGGTATCAGGATAAAACCACCCAAAATCATAAGGATGCTGATATGAAATGAGCTGTGGAGACCTCCAGTCCAAGCTCCTGGCTGGGTTACAACTCCTGCTCGCACCACAGCAGGTCAGTCCACTGAGGGTTAGCATTTTTTAGTCAACACCCAAAAACTTCCATGGATGGAAACTCCACAGTTCATTTGGATAACCTGCTCCAGTGCCATCCTATCTTCCAGGGTAATATGTTTTCCTAATATCCAATCTGAACCTCTCAACTTGCAATTCTGAGTTGTTTTTCTCTTGGAGGAGCAAGTTGTTTGTTTTTATGCTCACTGTAGCCCTGCTATCAGACTGCCACTAAGCCTTTTCTTCCCTACCTAAACAAGCTCAGCTACTTCACCCTCCTCCACTCACTGCCAGCCACCATTAGTCCTGGGCTTTAGAGCCTGGCAGCCCAGCCGGTTCTCAGGCTACCCAGCAAGCAGTCAGCTCTTCCAAACCAGCATGCCTCAAGTACCACAAGAAATGCTTTTGAAGCACATTATCACCTTTTCAAGTAGCAAGCAAAGAAAACTTCACAGAGGCTTTTTGTATCTCCTAAAAGAGCTTTCTTAAGTAGTATGGTTTGTGGCTTAAATCTGGGTTAAATTTCCAAGACACATCAAGCCTTTGGTGGCGTTTCCATTTTGAGCTGTTTCGATGTTTTGATATAGCACCTATTTGAAATGCTGATGTGATTCTTCATCTATTACTAAAAATTAACCACAGAGAGAAGTGTACAAACCCGTAACACAATATACATGTATGAGCTGTCAACTGTCACTTGATAAATTCACCTTCTGAGTAGAAATCTGCTAATTTAAACAAGTACTTGCCACCAAAATTAAGCAAACATAACAAATACAAACCTATAAAGTACTATATGGATTTAAAGTAATGAATCAGAAACATGCAGGAGAAATATTACATCTTGTTCAGATTATTCCTCCCTTTGACACACACATATGAAAAGACATGTAAAAAAAAATTCAGCTCACACAACTCTAGATGAGTGTATACAGAATTGTAATTGTTTTTACTATCATTTTTAAATCCTACAATTTATCCTACTTCTTCTTTCCTTCAGTTATCATTTTGAGTTCAGACTTTTACTGTTACCTGAGGCACTGAATAACATATACGATTTCTCTGCTGGCTAGTCTTTCGCCTGTAGCTACGCAAAGGACATTCTGTGAAGGGGTACGCACAGACATGATGAGCAGAGAAGAGCAGCAAAACTGACCTTCAGGAAGCCAGGGTTTTGGAAGCTGGCCAATGAAGGAAGGACAAAAGGAAGGATAAGAAGAAGCGGTGGGCAGACATCACTGGAGAGCTGAGCATGGAACTGTAGTAACAGATGTAATGAAGTTTCCAAACATTTGCATGACTTAATGTCTTGCAGAAGATAATCATGACTAGTCATACACTAACAAATCTTCTTTGATTCCAAATTGCATCAAGAAACAAAAATGAGTTTATACTTTATTTTACAAGTTTATACTTTATAACCTTCAAGTATTCTGCCAGCCCTTTGCCTAGTGCTCTGGCCTCTGCGCAAAGATGAGGATGGCAATTAAACAGTTTTTTGTGTCTGTGTGTTGTTTTTTTTTTTGGTTGGTTGGTTGCTTTTTGTTTGTTTTCTTCGTCCTGTGCATGGCAAATCTTTTCAAAAATAAAAGAAACCTCTATTAAGATCTTTTTTCAGACCAATCACTTTTGGATGGCAATCCTGGTTCTGAAATTCTCAATACCTTTTAAAACTAGATAAATACTGTATTTTAGCCAAGATAAAGAATTCCTTTTGCTCAATGTTAGATGAGGTAACTTTCTGGTGTTATCACATGCTCTAAGATCTAATTACTCTGGAGTGTTTCAATAAGCACTTTATTCCAACGTCCACAGGTAAAGTCTTGGCTTCACTGGAATCAACATTCAAGCTCCTGCTGGCTTGAATATGAAAGGCATTCCATCTCTATTAAATACCTAATGCTGTTGGAATAATTACTTTATAATAGACTGATAATGATATCATCTGCTTTTTTCAGTCATGAGCCAACAATTAGCCTGAAATAAATATGAATATGCAAAATACCAACAATCCTCTAACAAACAGGATTCCAGTCAAGGACTGTGCCCTAGTGCCATCCTCTTCCATTAAACTACAGAGCTGCTACCTTGAGTGAACCAAATCTTCTAAGACAGATAAAGCTGCAATTAAGGACAGAAAATTCTGCACTCTTTCCCCAACCCAAAGCCCTTTAGATAGATAGTGAATTGAAACCAGAATCATGACTTGTGCTGGAGATGGAAATGAAGAGGGAAGTATTTCCAACACAGAGTTTTATGAGGACTACACTACAGCTGATTCCAGGAAGAACACAATTAGTCGTGGGTGCACTGCTATTCCAAAACACACACTACAACTGTCCACTCTAAGATCAAAAAAGGTATTGATAATTGTAAGAATGTACAGATTTAAAAGACTACAGATCAGGTATAAAAGAGTCTACTTGACAAATGCAGATGGAATAAAACATTAAGAAGTGACTGATTCCACATCTCTACTTTTTAAGCAAAAAGAAAGCATATTAGGCTATCAATAGAAGCACAAACTTCATCAGTATCTTTATACTGTTTCTTCTGAAGATTATTTCATTAGTCTATATGGTGTAGATAACAGCTAGACATGTAACTCATCTATGTCATTACTGTATTAGATTCAGTAGAAGCATTATTCAAAGTTCATCAGTCAAGGTGAATGAGGTAGAAATAAAAGTACTTGTTGTATACACAGCGAAAGAAGAGTTGTTTATGTCCTTATTTTTCTTTTCTTTAAATTCTTTGAAATTCATTTGTATTGTTGTGATGACAAAAAAAAGCCACAATAATTTGTAACTATTATTATTATTTTTATTCCTAGAGGAGGAGGGGGGTGAGAAGGGGAGGGAAAGGTGAAAAAAAAAAGGAAAAGAGGAAAAAACACCATTCTGTGTGAGTCACTCCCCTTATCCTCTCAAGGACTAGCCAATAGTAAACAGCTTCATGATCAATAGTGTCAAGGGCAGACAGCAGACACAATCAACCTAAATACCTGACCTTCATCCATCAACAGTGTGAGGTCATTACCACTTCCTCATTTTCCCACAACAAAACCTCTTCCACTTCCTGAATTTCTTATAATAAAACCTTTCTTAACATTCTTCTTTCTTTCTTTATTCCAGAAATTAATGCACTACATAATATTTTAGATGTTTTCAAAATCAGTTTCAAAATTTTCTTTTTCACTGAGAAATAGTTAAGTTTTACATATTCTGCACTCTTAAGTCCCTCTATATAAAATGACATGAACAGATGCTGAAAGCTGTCAGACAAAGTTGAAACAAAGCCTAACAGTATACATTTTCCAGGTATCTTGGGAAAATCAAAACAGCAAGAGTTTCAGTATTATTTAATAATAAGCTGGTAAAATTAGTAGTTTCTGATGATAATGAAGCTCAGAAAGGGAGGAACTTCTGAAAGCTACACACCCAAGTGTTAACTAACACTAACAGCCTGGGACAGGGGGAATTGTGAGTCTCCTTGAAAATGTACAACTTACTATTCATGGGAAAAGTTGTCAATAATAAAGAAATGCTGTAAGGGTTAATGCTGAAAGAGAGCAGAAAGCAAGAACAAACAGCAAACCAGTAAAGAGTTGTCCAACTGGACGTACCTACACCTACTAAGAGATAACAAAATTATTTATTTACTCTAAAGGAAAAAAAAAATCTTAAATATTTGGGAAATTTGTGTGGAAAAACTAGTGAATATCTTCAAATATGTAATCTTTCCAATTGTTCTGCTACTCAAAACAGTTACCTTTTTCAAAGCTTTGCTAAATCAGTTTCCTGTAGGAAAAAAAGCAAACTAATTCTTAATTAAACACAAACAAAACAACAAAAATGACTACTAAAATAGTATCTATGGTAACAACAGAGACTCTAGTGAAAGTGAACAACATCGCATATAAATGCTCAAACCCCGCATTTTGAATTTGTTTTCAATTTTGTTAAGACAGAACTTAAAAACTACACCCAAAATTAGCTTTGTTAGTACTGGAGACCACACACATGCACACACGGTATCAGTTTGTCTTGAAAAACTGTACAGTCTGAACAAGGTAGAAACAAGGGAACAAGCAGCATTACCCCAGATTGCTAAATTGCACATGGCACAGAAGAGGTTACAAGTCCAAAAAGATAACTTCAACAAAACCACAAAATGAATCTGGATCTCTTTTAATCTCAGAAGCATTAGTTTCAATGCCAGCTCTTAAAACCTTGTATCTCATTTTCTAGTACTAGATATGGCTGCCAGTATGCTTTTAAATTCATGTGATTCATGTACTTTACAAAAAATTCCTCAATCTGACCCAGTTGAATCTTGATCTCAAATCAGACTTTGTTGAAAAGCAAGGCTTAATTTTATTATGCCCCTTTTCCTTATGGTTCCTTCAGTTTATACTGTGCAGCACTTGTTAAGAGCAGATACCAGTAGACATTTGGGAAAAAGATTATCCATGGTCCATGTGGAATTCAGCCTGAATAAATAGACTCCATGGATATGGCATGTGTTAACTAGCTACATCTCATTTTAGGTTTTATTCGGAATGAAAAAATATAAACCTGTCTTTAACAGGTTTCAGGAGGTAAAAAATAATAAAAATAAAATAAAAAGCACGCTAATATTCAGAAATACCAGTCCTGAAATGTGTTGCTTTGCTTTTTCCATTATTTTGGTATTTGAGTGTATTTTGCTTTTAATTCTTCGACAGTACAGCACTATAATGACAGTGATTCAAGTATTTATAAAGATCACCAATCATATTTCAAGTTCTGAAAATATCTGAAAATGTTCTTCAAAAAACAATTCTGAGAAATACTACTGCTCAACTATAGGAAAATATAACTCTCAAGGATGGTAAACATTTTTAGTCATAAAGTTACAGTGATGAAATTCTGTAAGAGGAGACAAAAGAAAACCAAAAATCTAAAGGTTTTTTGTACACTGCAATTGAAATGTGACTACAGCACATCTAGAGCTAGTTCTAACTACACAGCAAGACTAACCAACTCTAAGTAAATCCAATGTGACATTCATTTCACTGTTAAAAACACAGAGGGTCCTAAGCAAACTTACCAAGCTTGTGCCAAACTTTTTGTACAGAAATAACATTGCTACTGGAAACTCTACAAGCCAGATTAAAGCCGCCCGAGGCTTGCACTGCATGTACAGAAAAGTGTACCTCTGGCACATCCCTATGTCAGAAAGGCAAGAGAAACTAAGAAAGTACTATAACAAATTTATTTGGGATCTATTTAGTTTATTTTCAGAACTGGGCTACACCATAGTCTCAACTACAGAGACACAAAACATTACATCTTTAATATTAAAGTAAAAAAGATTTGCTAAAACAAAACTTTTGGAAGACCATAATGCCTTCATCTCATTACAATTGGACTCCTATGAGATGATTTGGAAGACAGTCGTTATGCAATATAAATACCGATCTACAGGAATGTCTATAACACAACTGTTACTGAACTGGAAGAAATTTAAGCAGAAATTTAAGCAGAAAGAACTCAGCTTCAGTGAGCATGACCATAAAGGTGTCCAAGAGAAGCCACAAAGAGCTGGTATGGGTAAAGCAGTAGACTATTTTAAGCAAAACCACTTCCAAATGACCCTTTCACTAATCTAGTAAAGCAGGTGTTCTCGAGGAAGACTAACAGCAGGGCACCAAGGACCATCACAGTCGCAACTTATTTCCGTAAGATTATATGCACTGCTGTATGGAATTCATCGGTACACTAAGTCAGGCTTTAGTCCCTGGAGTGACCATAGTTCAACATATTCCACATTTAACTTATTTATTTATTGACATACAATTTATTATTTCCCATTTCACAAAAGAAACTCAAACTTTTATCACTGGAACATCTAACATTACTTTCTGCCTACCTTTAATATCCGAAATCTTCCAGAATACTTACATGGAATAATTTGAAAAAGCTGCACAATTGTAAAAATGAAAAGTGTGACTTGAAACTCTCAAATCACTCCAATATCCCTAGTTCAGGATAACTTTCCAATTTGTCAGCCTTTTTAAAACTACACAAGGGAACTATTTTGTTCCCAATCAGGGTCTTGGCAATGCTGTACGGAGATTGCTTCTTTTAACGTAATTTGATCATTCACAGCATATTAACAGCTACTGTTCAGTTTGAAACCCAGTGCAATCTCCAGGGATGATGCTTTCCACAAGAGACTTTCAGCTTCAGTTCTGCTCAGAATCATGTCTAAGCAACCTACAGATACTCAGTCAGACATGTCACTTTACCTTTTTTCTTATGATGATGCTAAAGCATCCTTAACAGTTTTGAGCATTCTTTAACTTCTTTGGGAAACACACATGGGTATGGTGGGGATGAAGGCTGGGGAAATCAAGGGTTAAAATGCATTTTACCTAATTAACCTGCAAGTCTAGAGAACGAGCAAAGGGTATAAAATGAAAACAGGCCCCTTGTCTTAGTGGTATGGCTTCATGACTGGCTTGAGTGGCCTAAGGGAACATGTCCACCGATAAATAAGAGATGCTTCTCTGATGACTTACACTATGTCAGCTGTGTATTAGGTCAAGATATTTGACGAAAACCATTTCACAGTCCCTTCACATGCTTTCCAGATTGGGTTTTGGTTGCCTGGTATGGTTAAGTCAATATCCTTGCTTGAACTCCTTGAGGTTGATGGTGGAACTATTAATTTCACAGGCATAGAGCTGCATTTGTTAACTGTAGTTTGAACAAGTTGAATTCAAAGTTCACATCATATTGTATGCATCTCAAGCTAAGGAAGAAATTAAATCCCAGGACTCTATTTGTTAAAACAAGTAAAAGTGATTTTACCTACTCACACTTGAAATCACTATAAAGTGACTTCAGTTTTAAACCCCATGCTGTAATTATAAGAAAACTGTGTACTTTAAAATAGAAGAAAGCTGTTATAATTTCAATTGACTTAAATTGTGCCTTATAGAAAGGCACTGCATTTTTCCAGTGCACAGCATCAGGTTGCCATGCAGAAAAGAACAGCTTTTATAAATAACATCTTGATGTACATTTCATTTATAACGTTATGCTCAAGAATTCTAATGTATTCCCAACACAAGGTATTTATCAACCATGCCAGTAGATGAAGCTGGTGATTTAACTGCAAAACAAGATAGGAACATCAAGCCCCCAAGCTTATGCTCTCATGTAAATTAGAACAAACAAAGCAATATATACAGAGTCTAACCCAGCACCAAAATTAATGGACTGTTTGAATCTCTCGGTGATAAACAGTCTACAATAGCTAAGTGTGCGAATCTGAAGCACACGATGGTTGAAGAGAAAGTATTTTTCATATCTAAAAAGTTAATCTCTGCAGAATTTCAGCAATACTGACGTCTACAAGCTTTGATGTTCTATAATTTTGCTTACTTAGGCTACCATAGCACTGCATAAAGAATTATATATACACACAACGTTTAAGATGAATCTGAAATTTGTTAATTCAACGTTTATTGAAATTCCCAGGCAAGTCAATCTTTTCTCCTTATTCCTAAAACACATTAGCTGAAGTCTATTTTATGAAAATCTTGCACAATAAAATGAGTCCAAAGTGTTATAGCAGCTGTTTGAAACTGAAGGCTTTAAGCTAAGATTTTAATATGCCACAGGTAAAGTATTATCTGCACATCAAAGCCTCACTGCTGTAAAGAAATATGAAGTGCTGGATGCCAAATGTTGACTGTCTCCACTCTGAAACTGAATGAGAGCAAAGATTCCTGAGTGGAAAAAAAAAATAATCTGAGAACCTGGCTTTTAAAAAATAATATATAGATTACTAACACTTTAGAAGTATTTCAAACAACTAAGTACGGTGAAGAGTCTTGGTCTGCTGCAAAAGCAGACAAGTTAAACAATGCCCTTCGTAAACCTGTCTTGATGACCGGAGATTTTACTGTTTGAAGACTCCTGCCTCGTTGACCTGGCTTCAGGGAAGTGATTTGATTTTCCACGTACTGGTTGCAATTTAAGTTAGCACAACTCTCTGGCACAGTAACAGAATGATGCAGTTAGCTTCTGACAACTCTCTGTGAGAAGAGTATTTTAAAACATTGGCACTACGTGCAATTTTCCTGAAGATGATCACTAAAACAAGCAAACAAAACCCAACCAAACAAAACAAAAATTCAAGCAAAGGTTCAGAGGCAATTATTAAATCCAGAGTTGTCTTTCATTCACCTCACTTAGGTGTAGGTCTTCAGGAAGCCTAAAGGCATAAGAAGGCAAAAAGCAGAAAGAGGAGGAGGATTGGTATGTTCTGGTATTACCTATTTACATAAGACTAAATGTGTCTACGCATTTTACACTCCTTCTGACTCAGGTGCTGCTATTTATCCAGCCAGTGGTCCTCGTCTGTGGCCATGGTAGTGCAAGTGATGTACTGCAGAGTCCGTCTCAACATGATCAACCCTGTTATCCAGCACATTACCAGCTGCGTACTACTACCTGTTACATGCTTAACGACTAAGCTCAAACAAAAGAAACGACAAACCAAGGAAAACACCAACTTATCAATGTCATTTCTGAGAGTATAATACTCGATGCTCTGGTCTCTCAGTAAGGCCCTGCATGTCTAAACAAGTGTTCAGATGCCCAAGTCAGGTACTGAAAAAAGTATAAGCTCCAATATATAGCCAAATATTACATAAGTATTACACTGCACGAGTCCCGTGTTACTAAAATGGTTCTTTTCACTCTGAGTGTTACAGGCCACTTGCACTGAGAAAAGTTTCAAATGAGCCTTTGAGTTGAGACATCATCATTAAAACAAGAAAGGCTGAAACGCAACAGATGAAAAATAAATCTTGCTTTAAAACAGGACTTCTGTTAACCCTACTAAATACAGACTTGCTAACAGAAACACTTTCCTTCATATGGTACTAACTTTAAGACTCTGGTTTCAACTCTCATTTCCACCAAAACCTTATTTCAGAGAGAACCTGAACTATCAACCTGTTAAAGACAATCAGACTAACTATGGACTGCATCCTGTAGTAACCTACACATGTAGATTGGAAGAACTGATTTATTTATAGATTTTAATAACAATTTAAAGTGGAAAAAATCCCTATATACAGAACTTTCACCATTTAAATATTGTTGAATGAAGAACATGAGGTATACCGAGTTGACTGCTGCACAGAGAAACCATGTTCATATGGGAATTGATTGAAAAATGATGAAAAATACTTGTACTCTTCAAGCAATTAATATCTGTTGCATTCTGCAGAAGTAGCTCTGTGATCTGTAAAATCTTCTCAGGTTTTATTCTATGACCAACCAAGAAAAGGTTTCTAGGAGTAGGATCTCATCCTAATCTTTTCCATGTTTATGGCTGGACTAATTATTGCTAAGTGCTCTTCTGGGAGTAGTATCAAATCTACAGGGAGTTCACAGCACAAATGAGAAAGTAATTAAGAACACCAGCACCACATTATCATCTCATTCTGAAACTGGCCAGATCTAATGATGCAGCCTGATCCGACCAGAGTCTGGGCTAGCACTCTGGTCAGTATCTTTCTTTCCATACCATGGTAAAAAGCAATTTCTTTAAACTTGCTGGTCAAAACAGTAAGCAGGACGGGCAGTTTACAGTGGTGTTGGCTCTCTCAAGCAAAGAGCAAATCGGCTCTTCTGGTACACCGTTTTCCACAGCCACATCCTGACTACCTACTGTGTTAAGAAGATGCTACTTAACTGGGAGATAATAGATAGAGAAACAAAGGTGTATTAGGACATTTCAGACATTTAACGTATTAATAGGATTTCCTCTGGGAGACTTTCCACAAGGACTGAAAGTTTCCACATGCGTCTGCATTTCCACTTTGTCCAGAGTTGCTTATTATCCTTCCTACTTCTAGGGACTAATCTAGGAAAATATTAGGTAAAAGCCCAATTGAAACAAAGTAACCTTTGTAAAGTAAAAATAGTATAGATTAATAAAGGGGGTGGAAGCATAGCTTCTTTCTTTACTTTGGCAGCTTTTCACATACAGCTCCCTCCAACCCCCAACAGTCGGAAAATTGGTTTTCATTCCATTTGCTAGTACATCCTGCAGACAACAGTAAACCTGCTTTATCCATTTACAAAATCACTTGCTTTCCTCGCTGCTAATATTCAAGCTGATAACAAAAACACTCGCTCACTGTCAGGCACGCACCATTCCCCCAGCCCCTTATGCCCTGCTACGGTACCAGAGCATCACTGGGGACACAGAGCCAGCAAAACTGGACACCCCCTCACAGCTCAGCCCCAAGTCCTTCCACATTCCCCGAATCAAAGGAATTCAGTTCCAACCACTCGGATTTCCTAGTCTTGTAACTCCCTCCCTGGTACTTCTCCTGGAAAATGATGAACAGAAGCGTTGAGCCATATCAATACTTATCAGCACTTCCCAATTACACAGCCCAGGGACTTGTTAAATGCATCTTTTACAGCTTCAGTATTTACAGTTACTGTAAGAAGAGGAGAGAAAAACCTGCTTCCTTACTGCTGTTGTAAATTTCATTTTAATAATATTTATTCAAATTCTGGTTTCGAGCCAAAACAATCATCTCTCCATGTTAAAAGGCAGAATGTCTCTAAACCTTTTATTCTAACTCCTGGGTAAATGAAAAAAAAAAAAAAAAAAAAAAAAAAAGCAACTAATGAGAAATACTTGCTGTGTCTATCTACTCACAGAGATAAATCCTGAAAGATGATGACAGCCATCCCCTTTTTCAACACAGCACGTAATTATCTTTTCACCAGGCTCATATTACCAACTAGTCTGGGCTACAAGACCAACCTTACATTGTTAACATAAATTCAGTTGTAATAATGGTGTAAGATTTTGTTGTCTTAAGTCAAATCACAATATTAGCCTAAAACAGTTAATGACCTCCAAATCTAAAGAACACACATTAAACTGCTCTTCTATTTGTATTAAACAATTCAGCATTAAAGTCTAGATTTTACTATTATCTTACCATCAGAACACCAGAAATTCGACATGTTTTTAAATGGTTATTTATTAAAATAAAAAATAAATTTTTAAAAAAGTAACTTGGGACTTTTTTCACTATTAATACCTGAAAGTTTAAGAGAGGCATAGTTATTTGATGACACAATCTGCTGGAATCCTTCTCATCTGCTCCTGCCCTCTTTTATTCCATTTACATTACAGCTGGTAATGTGGAAGAAATCCAGATGTTATGTAAAACAGCTGCAAATCTATTTCTATCTAAGCCTCCAGTGCTTTTACTCATACACAGAAAATGCTTATACTGTCATTGTCTATGAAAGCAGTACACCAAAAAAAGAAAATAGGCAGCTGCTATGCCTTATTAACAGTAGCCAAAAGAAACCCTCAGAGAAGATCTTGACCTAAACTTGGGTACCAGTTGGTTATCCAGTTACTCATTTAATGAAAAATTATATTATTTTGTGCATCACTTCAGGGGCTTTTTTTCCTGTGAATTTCCATTTTTCACTGTATTGACTTTTTCATTTTGATCCATGCACAACAGTACTACATAAGAGTTGATCAACCCTTCTCTTCCAAGCCTCTTCAAAGTCCTGCTTAAACCTGCCATCCTAGTCCATTAATGAAAATGAAAGCCTATTTTTTCTCCCATTCCATTGCCTCAACACCAAATCATGTTGTTTCCAGTCACAATACATTTTTTGGGTAAAGTAAGTGGAAATCCAGACCGATCACAGTAGAAAAAACAAAACCTAAATAAATGAAACTTAAGCATTAATATGTGCACAAACCATATTGAGCACAATTTATAGAGAATATTATAGGGTGGTTTTTTTTTAGTCCCATGCTAATATCAGATTTGTGAAACAGAATAAAAAGTATCAAATATCAGTGTTTGCATACATGTTAAATATGAAAAATAGCATTTGACCAACACTGAATTAGAAAGTAAACCAATGACAGATTAGGATATGATCCTGTTAACCCTGTTATATTTGACAATTTACATCCAGATGGTAAAAAACGATTCCAATTCTTTATGCCCAAACACACACACACACCAAATGTGAAGCGATACTTAAACTGCCATAGTTCTATTGGCAGGAAAGACTGTGGGAAAAAAATAAAATAAAATAAAATAAAAATCCACTTGTGATTAAGCAATTTCATCTTGAATGGCACAATGGAGTCCTCTTTTCAACTACCTACCTACAAGCTTGCCAAATTTTAATTACTAGTCATTGTACTTGTTCTCAAGACTGGTATCTTTGCAAGGAAGGGAGAGGAAGTCACCAGTAAAGAAGATTCTTCCAATTATGATGCAGAACCCAGTCAATGCTTTTGACCAAATTAAGATATACTCTATCTATGTATATATATATATATATATATATATATATACACATTTATACATATACATGCATATGCATAAAATATCCTACACATACGTAACCCTATTTCTGAGGGCATCGGTGGGGATGCACCATGCCCCAGGAGGGCACCCAGTTATGCCTAACCTGTGGAGGATGGCCTGCCCCAGCCCACCCACACCCAGGAGGAATTTGAAGGCAGACCCCATCGCGTGGGCTCTCCACAGTGCTGCTGCCCAGCTCTGCATCGCCCTTTCCCGTTTTCCACTGTGGGGTGCTCTCACAGCATTTTTGTGTAAATAAGCAGCTGAGTGCAGTCTGACACAATAAAGGTACTGGCATGAAAATTCACTACAAGGCATAAATTTCAGTATGTTCATTGCTTTCCACTTACAGGGACAAATTTAAAACTTTCCACAGAAAGCACAGAAAATCCCAGATATTCTCATTTCAGTATAGAGGTCAAAGGCCACTTTTCTTTAACCAATTTATGCAAGCAAAGGGAGAGTTGTACTGCCCTACCTTCTGCAGAATAACCCCATTTTCTAAAATAATAAATAAATAAAAAGCCAACACTAAGTTGCTTTCCATTCTTAGCAGATTAATTTAAGCTACTTTCATCTCTACAGAAAGATAAAAATCTAGACAACAGAAGAATATAGATCAAAACACCTTTACCCATCATAAACAACTCCAAATTATGGCTCGCAAAACAATAACACTCCAAAGTTTATTCGCTATGTCTTTGCTTCAGAGATTTTTTTTAAAACATTTCTTCTACAAGCTCACCTTCTCTCTTCCTTCTGTATAACTACAAGACAAGTCTAAAAACACAGAGGAAAAAAAGTTCCTGAGAGCTGCAGTAATATTAGCATATTCATCTTAGAGTATCAGGATAGACAATAAGTCACCTGCACAGGTACTTACAATGTTTGAGTATTTTGCCATTTAATTTCATTTATAGTAATAAATGGGCACTTGTGCAGCAAACATGAAAGTGCTGTAAATGCTTTCTGGAGAGAAAGATGAACCATTCTGGCACCCAGGGTCAGCCTGCAGGACAGGGTACCACATGCATGCAGCTAGGGAACAGAGCAGCTAAACAACCTGTTTGTACAGCTTGCTGTTGCAGCTGTCTTTGTGTTCTTACTACAGCTGGACAAGCTATGAGAAGTCCACGACAATTAACTATTTTGTTTTCACTTTTCTTCCCCTCCAAAAAAGATTTAACCAGTCACTTTCATGCTGAAGCTTCTAATATGCATAATTACTGCCATAGTAATTTAACAAGTGATACTCAGTCCATCAGAACGGCGCTTACGGTGTTAACTGATGTGTGTCCATGGTGACAAAGTACTTGCAGTAGATGCTTCCAACAACAAAGGTCATTTCTCTTTTGTTTGCAGTACTACCTGATAAGGAGATTTTTTTAAAAAAAAACAGTTCCTATTAGAAAAAGGAAAAAAAAAAAAAAAAAAAAAAACTCCCAAACTTTCAAGATTAAATATTGGATCCTTATGCCTTGTTATGCATTGGTGCTGGCTCTACTCCCTCACGGGGGTAACCTAGTAGGACTCTAACATCCTGCTGTTACCTCCTTTTGTCTGTCAAGCTGTATGTAAATATTCATGATTTTTGATAGCTGTATTATGTAAATACACTTTAAGTAAATCTGTATAAAATATCTGAGAGCTTATCTAGTCTAAATACTATCCCAGTATTTATTTTCACTACTATTTGTGAGGTCTCTGATTTCTGTAATCACTTTTGCAACTTACAGCTCTCAAAATCTAAATGACGCACAAAGAGAGCTTCTGTCACCTCCCTGGGGTCTACTCTCAAAATAACACATTCTTCATAATCATTAAGCCTACCAAGTTGTGCTCCTCAGGAGTATCAGAGCAGCTGAATTAGCAACATTTTCAAATAAAAAAAATAATAATTCTTCAGAGTAAAACTTTTCTTTCAGACTACATCTGCCTGAATTCCAGAAATATATATATATATAAAACCAAAAAAAAAAAAAAAAAAAAAAAAAAAAAGAAGTAAAACCTGCATTTGCATTGCTCACAAATTGAAAGAGTCAACTTTTTTTTTCACAGAATCCAAGTTACAGTTTGGAAAGTTATAAGCACACTTGCCATCTGTACTCAAATGCTAATGGCACAACTGGATTGACTGTATATGGACAGAAATGGTCTCAGAAAGATTTGGATTACAAAACAGATAAAATATAACAGATGTGCCCATCAGCAGGCAGGCTGGCATTCACTCCACAGCAGCTGAGGCTTCCAAGAGTAAGCATAGTAGAGTAATTCACATGAACTTGCAAGTCACACACAAAAAAAGGCTAAGTTCAAAAGAATCCTAAATTTGAGCAGAGGGAAAAAAATAAAAAATAAAAAATGTCTGTCTTGGATAACAGATGATGAACAAGCTGTAGCTCTAAACTGTCTGGTATTGTTCTACTCTGGGTATAGTCTCAGCTGACTAGATGCACCAGCCCTGCAGTTTTCTGGGCACATCAGCTCCTGCCCACAAAGACACCTGACCCACCTCAGCCCAGGTGAGGAGAGGGGGAAGCCTGCGATGCCAACCTGGAAATACTTTGCTCACCTGGTCCTGAGCATTTCAACACCCACAGGCATCCAGTGCCAGCTGAACGCTCACGCTGAGCAGCACAAGGCAATGGTGAGAGTCAGATCTCTTTGCCTCTGGTCCTCGCCGCAATGGTGAGTGTTGCTTGCAGCTGTGCAGCTGGCAGGAGTAGTACAGAGCACACGGTTACACGGCCAAACTTCAGCTCCTGCTCTGGAGGCAAACACTTGAACTAGAGCTAAGCATTAGGCACTTCTATCAGTAAAACACTGCTTTCTCCCTAGGAAAACAGAGATGGGGAAAAATCCTGGGAAAGTCTCCTTGGACTAGGAACCGACCAGTTTCCTCAGTCCCAGGCAAGGGGGACTACCACCATCTCTTGTTTCTGAGTAAAAATTACCAAAGCCAGTAAAAGATTTATACTACTATTTATTTTCTTTTAATCTGTGTCCTCTGACAGTGTTTCATTTGTAAAGACCATAATTTACTGTGCATACAACCAAGTTCAAGGGGGACAGAAAAAAAAAATAAATCCATCTTTCAATATTTTCCAAGCTTCTACCAGAGTGGCAAGCACATCTGACAAAGTTTTATCCTCTTTTACTAGTTCTGGGAAAAATAAAATACAGTAAAAAAAAAAAATCGACAGATAGAAATACTGTTTCCAAATCGAAAGACAGAATCTTGGAGGAAGCCCAATTTTCTTCCACTCTACTTCATCAGGTCATTATGTCATTCTCAGATCAGTAAACTGCCAAATACTTCAGAAGCAGACTTCAGGAGCACCAGATGGCATTATTCAGAAGTCTTATAGTCCTGGTTGTACCGGATGGCTCAGTGGCATTAAAAATTTTATTTTCCATATGAAGTCCTACTTCTGACCAAAAGAATATTTCCACTAGAAGAAGTGTACATGCTTAGAGGTGATGCAAGGCAGACTGCTTTTTGTCTAGTAAGTCTCCAATCTTCACACGAAATTAATACGCAGTTAGGTGGCAAACTAGTTAAACATTAATAGAGTATCTTGTTCAAGACTCTAATGGAATAGTTCAAAATCAGATGTTGGACATTTAATGCATCCCAATCAAGTCTTGGCAATTCTGAAAATTTCAAGTTCTTGGCTCATTCTAGTTAATACCAACATAGCTTCTAGTCTTGCATACAAACACTTTAGTCTACCTGCCTTTTTGCCACACTTGCAAAAATAATTTTAAGAATAAGCACCAAAATCTCTTAAAGAAGTCTCTAAAGGCTATTAGAAGTACTGTCTGCAGAAGAATTAAATGTCTGAGTTTAATGCCTGAATTTAAGCAACATGAGAATATGGTGCTGAAATAATAATAATAATAATACTAATAATAATAGTAATATCCTATGTAAAGGAGGTACTTGGACAACTGTCCTTCTCTCTTCCCAGTATGAGGAATGACATCTAGTCCACTCTGATGCAACTGGAACTGTGTTGGTAGAATATATGTCAGGTGTAAAAGCTGCAGTGCTTTATTTCAGGTTGTTTTCCTGGGTAATCTGATCAATTGCTTAGGAAAAGATACCAAACAGCTAATAATGGTGCAGGCTACTACCACTAAGGACTGATATGATGTATACCTTTGAGAATCAATGCATAATGTACAGAACTAGACTTCAAGTGCACCTGATTTACAAAAGGCAGTAATTATTGATTAATTTTTCAGAAGTTCATTACACGAAGAAAGGGCAACAGAAATGGTGAATGATACCATCCTGGCTGTGAAAGAGTTCCCCTCCTCCTTCTCCGCTTTCTGCTTCAACTGAAGCAAAAAAAAAAAAAAAAAAAAAGTTCTATTTTTAACCTATCATGCTCCTGTTGCTAAAAATGGGATGAGCTTAATCCAACATTCTAATTTTATTTTTCTTACATTTCTGGGGGCATTTATAAAACAATGCAGGTTAACAGTCATGATCAGAATTAGCAAGCTAGCTGGACACGATGAACACATGGCCTCCAGGAGACTGCATATAAAAAGAGCTGACATTTCCAAAACCTTCCAGTTGTACACAGGACAGATTGCTTTCAACAGCAGTCAAACATCACAATCTTTAGAAGCAAATCCATAATGTAATGTCTCCAGTGTAAGATAATTTTAATAATGAGACAGACACAGACAAAGAACAGTTGAGCCAAAAATATCAAACATTACTGGAAACATTTCTCTTATTTATATAAAACACCCAACAATGTCTTTGAAAGGTACTGAAGTAAATTAATATCAAGGCATGCAGCAGCTGGGGGAAGTCTGGTATTTAGCAGGGGATCCTCACTTGCAGGTCTTATTTCTCTAAAGCAACCACGAGCAAAAGGCAGTGCAGGTTTTTGTTCTTTGAAGATTATTCTGTGCTGTTAATTTTGATCACTCTGAAATAAGAAAACAATGTTGCAACACCTTGGCATGTTAATGGCAACTTTAATAGTTCTTTATATGGACTGTAAATTTACAAAATCCCTCAAAACAGACAAACAAAAAACCACATCAGTAAGGTACTTTTCTCCCTGTGAAACGGCTTGTTATTTACAACCGCAATTTTGAGAGCACTTATTCATGCGCTTAATGTTAAAAACTGCAGCCAGTACCACAAAGGCCAACGAAATCATACATGTACATTTATATCTAAAAAAAACCCCACGAGCAAATTATTTTTAATATAATTTTTGTTTTAATAGAATATCTATAGAAACCTTCATTTAAAAAAAATAAATAAATTAGATGACATAAAAGAGTGCCTCAGGTCAGTAGTGGTTCCTGCAAAGATTAATAATTGGTAAAAGACAGAAAATGAAGGGCAGGTATTTTTTTTTTTTTTTTAATTAAGAAAAAAAAAATAATACGAGAAACAGTGTTGGGAGCACTGCTGCCAGAGTATTAGTGATTTTATGAAGCAGGATAAAAAAGAAGCATCAAAAAAAGTTAATTAGAACAATCAACTCTTATAAAAAAAAAAAAACAAACACCAAAACAATGAGAAGCTGAGATGATAGTTCATAATTGCCAATGACAAAATTGGATGTAATAAGCACCTAGGCATGCTCAGGAGCAAAACACTGGTATCACCAAGGAGACCCTTTGAAAATTCCGGGTCAAACTTCAGCTGTGATCAGAAACATAAGCAACATAGTAAGAATGTTATGCCAAAAAATAATAATACAAAAAAGGCAAGTAGGAGGATCCAGAGAACTGCAGTCAGCCTCAGTTCAATTCCCAGGAAATGACCAGAGCATGTCCCAAGAGAAATTATTTCCAGACACAAGAAGGTGACTCACAGAACCAACTATGTCCTTAGCAGGCCACATGCTCTCAAGCAACCCATCTTGATGGGGGCTCTGTGGAAGAGCAGGCAGCAGCCCAATTCATTTACCTGAACTTTGATATGGCTTTCAACACTCTCCAACACAGAAGACACTGCACTTCTCCTTGTGGTCAAGATGAGGAAATACCAACTGGATGGGTGGACAACAAGGTGGGTGAAAAACTGACGGGGCCTTCAGGCCCAAAACGTAGCAGTTAATGAAGGAATTCATATCAGGGCTGATAGCTGTTTAATAATTTCCACCAGTAGCCTAGGCAAAAGGAAGCACCACATCCTCACCAAGTCCAAAAATGACAACAAAAGGGGGAGAAGCATGGGCAGGCCAGAGGGCAGGGCTGCTAGCCATAGGGGCCTCAGCCAGCTACAGGAATGGCCCCTTGAGAACCTCCTGATGAGAGGAGGCACCGAAAGCTAAACATGTAAACATGTCCAAACAAGCTGACGGGATGGTGGAAGCAATCGCTCCCCTTGACTCTGCATTCGCGCATGATACTGCATCAAGAGACCTGTGTCCAGCATGAGGGATGCTGACAAACTGCATGGAGTTTGGTGGAGGGCCACTAAAACAGCCCGGAGTGTTTGCAGCATATGGTGCAGGAGGAAAGGCTGAAGGAGGGACATGGGTTTGGTCAGCTTGAAGAAGGCCATGGCAGCATCGAGACACAATCTTCCACTACCTAAAGTGGGGTGACAGAGGAGACTGTGACTCAGGGGTGCAAATACCAGGAAAAAAGCTATACACAGGCTATACACAGCAACAAGACACGTTGTCAGAACACATGAAGCAGTCAAGCACTGGAACTGGCTCCCAGACGGCTGTAAATCTTCATCTGTGGGCCCTGAGCAGCCCCAGGAATCTTCTCCTTGCTGTGAGCAAGAGGATGGACTAGGTAACCTCCAGGTTTGTCTTCCAGACTAAATGAGTGCTTGATTCTCTGAAGACTATCATGTAACGTCTTCAATATGTGAAGCCAGAGAAGAGTCAGATTACAACTCCAAAAGCTACAAATGAACATGGCATACTCATTAATAATAACAAAGTTGATTTCTTCAGACTCCAAACACAGAATTTCAACCACAGTTATACCTGAGACCTGCTTTCTGAGGCACATCTTCCCAGTCTCTGCAGACTGGCTCCTAAGACACTCAGTGTTAGGAGTGCTGTCAGCATAGGGACAAAGCTCTGAAACATTACGTAGGTGACTATATGTAAGGCCAAATCTTTTCATGTGTGCTTTTCCTACATACTCCAGGCTGTTATCATAAAGAAATATAAAAGGGAATCCGGAATACAAAGAGCTATTCAGAAATGCTACTGCTGTTGCGTGTCGAACTACTGAGAAAGGTATGTCTTAAGATGAATACAGAGCCAGATTACCTTTGACATCAATTCTGTTCATAATGCTACCAAAAAAAAAAAAAAAAAACAAAAAAAAAAAAACACTTCACTAGAGCGAGAAAAAGACTCATTTCCTAATAGGTGATGAATTTAAAACCCACATACAAGGAAATTAAATAGTGAATCCGAAAAGATGAAGTACCTAAAAGGCTCCATTCATGGGTATGATTCTTTCTACTTTTAACACCCATAATATCAAAGCAAATATAAGGGGAAAAAGTCTTAATCTTGAACTTTTGAGTGGTCTGTTTTCACCCATGGAACACAAAACCTTGCAGAAAGCCTTGTTTTAGGCTTTCCAAAGCAGAAGTTACATCTCCTACATTCACAAGCTGTGTTATGACAAAAACCAATAGAGTAGAACAATGCAGTTAACACTGAAAATTAACATGAAACACCAGCAACAAGTTATAATTACACAGCATGGAAATACTATATATGTTAATATACGTGAATACATGGAAAAATCTATGTTTACATATTAATGATAAACACTAGCAACAATCAAAATCAGGGCTGATTTTTTTTTCCCAACTCTATCCCCCAAATTTTTAAGAGGGGGAAGACTTGACTTTTATATTTCAAAGGAAAAAGCATAAAATCCTATATACACATTATTAGTAAATGTAGCTGTCCCTCTGATAAGAAAAGCAGGTGTTGCTTATAATGCGAATGACATTTGAGCAGTATTGTCTGCATTAACAGGATTATGCTTAGTAGCTGAAGTCTGCAATTTTGCACAAACAGGATTTACCATAGGACTGAATACTGAGAAAGTTAGTAGAAGATGTATTATAGGAAGACAACTTTGAAAATCACAAGAATAAGACATTCATTCCCATTTAAGGTTACACCATCTCATGCAGCAACATGTACGGAAGTTATGCAAGATAGTCTGTAAAGTTCTACTAAGCAGTAACAGAAACTGCTAAAAAACTACTACTGAAGTGCAGCAGCTTTGAAATAAACAAATCTCCTTAAATTGAACTAAGTCGAAGAGAAGCATATGAAAATGTGTACCCATGGCATTTCTCCCTCAGGAACTCAGAAATATATTTTTGGAATTTCAAACATGTTTTACAATGTATGTTCAGCAGAAAAGTGAACAGAAGCCCTACGATTACACCTCACAGAATTTTTAATAGACATTAATAATTTGATTCAGAATTATGACAAATTCTACCAACTGACACTCTCATCAGGCTTAAAAAGTTATTCTGAAAATTTCCAAAAAGACATCCTCCAAGAATGCAACTCCTTTTGTGGAAACAATAGACTTAATGCAAGTTGCAAGAAATGAAGTGTTCCTTGCACTAGCAATGTCCCAGACCATGCTGCTTAAAACTGATGTAGGCAAATTCATCAAACATTTGCAGCTGGATCAAAAATGACAAGATCCTCCTCATACAGAATTCATAGATGTATGTGCTATAGAAATATTCCAATGAAACAAAAGGATGAATATATTGATTCCACCAGCTGGAAGATTTCTACCTGCATATCAATGCTGAGACATTCCCAAAGACCAGTTGTATAGATAGATAGATTGATATTTAGTAAAACTGCAGAAGAAACCCATATGCAAAGCTTGACCTTTTTTGCCACCATTCCAGTTCCTCCCCTCAAAAAAGCAAGTGAATTGTTGAATAAAAATAACTAAAATGTAGTGAGATCTAACTATGCCTTTTCTTCAAGTTACCATATTTTTCTACTTAGTCTCTACCCGCCTTTCACATTGAACTGAACCTGAGTGCAAAAAGAGACTGCTTGATTGAATCCAAAATTATCTGAAAGAAGATAAAATAGCTGTATTTCTCTTGACTCGTAAGGTGTGCAGCTTCTTGAGCTGAAATGGAAAAAAAAGTCTTAGCTTGCATAAGCTGTCATCTTTCTATATTCAAATTTCTGATGAGAAATTGGAAAGTGACATTGCAGGCATGAGTTAACTCATTATTTTATATAGTCTCTAGCAGTGACTTACATGCCTGTGCAAATCAAGTAGATTTTAAGTGAAATATCCACTCAACTCTATGGTTCAATCAGTTCCTTCAAGTTATCTTCTGTCTTTTTCCATTTATCTTAAGTCCAACAATCCTTTATGTCATATCTAAGTTAATGCCTAACACCATAGACATTTCCTGCTAGCAGTTGTTATACCATTATTCTCACAGGCTAATTTCTACAAGAATGGGCCCTCAGACTACAACGATAAATTGTAAAGTAAGTGCATGGAGCCACAAACTTTATGATTCCTTACATAATGTTAGGAATAACCAATCAATACTAATGTGACATACCAAAGGTACTGAAAATATGCAACGGGGCTGAAGACAAATGAGCAATAGAAATATGAGATAATAAAGATTCCTTTTTGCTAAGGCAGAGGAGTCTCTGGCAGAGGTGGTTGGGATAAGTCCTCTAGACTAAGAGTACCAAATCAGCCACAGTGTGCTGCCAACCAGAAACAGTGTCGCTCTTTGGGATCCTCTTGCCTCCTCCACTATGCCCAGCTAGCTGGCAGTAAAGCAGATTTACAGAATAAAAACAAACCCGTATTATTTCTTCCTGACTCTTTTCTTCTGATTATCTTCTGAAAGCTTTGTAATTGAGCCAAAGGTAATTTATAGCCAAAGTTAAACAAAATGAACAACAGGAAACTGCAAAGTGTTGAATTTCTTTACGGGGTAGTACTCCTAAAGGTAGACAAAACAAACTGGCTTAGGGAGGCAGCTACAGTAAACTACGCTTCATTAAACATGTGAAGAGTATAATTCTGTTCAGTAAGCTTTTGTTAGGTTTCTGCTTCCTTGAAATAGAATTGGTCATAAAAAAGAAAAAGCGAGGTAACTTTAAAGGATTCTAGCAGGAAGGCATCTGTCGTTCTGCAGACATTCGATGCATTCATACCCTGTTAGTGAAAGGACTGAGGGAAGCGACAGAAACTCCAGCTCCTCAGCACTGCACAGCAGCATGCTGTTCATGCTATCCCACAGTAGGATGGCCAAATGAGGTTAGGGACCGTAACTTTTAACACATGTCCCTCAAAACCATGCTGTGGTCATTGCTCCTGGGACCAGCACTGCAGGAAAAGCATTTCCACCAAATGAATTTTCTCCTATGAAGGACTGAAGAAATAGACCAGCAAACACATCTGCACAACAGCCCACACAAACAGTTCACAAACCCCTTTTTTCAACACGTGGATATTTCAAACACAAGAATTTCACTGCAAAATTACCACTACAGTGCTTCAACAGCTCGCGCCCAGCAGGAAGTTTTCACTTCCTTTACTCCTACATTTGCTCTGCACAGCACCTCCATTTGCTATTTCACAAGTCAAACCTTGTAAGTTAGCCTATACTTTCAGTCACCTCACGTTCCCTCCCCAAAAATCACTGAAGAGATTCAGTTATATCTCTATGTTCAACTAGATTGACAAGTACATCTGAAAAAAAAAAAAAAAAAAAGTGAGTAATGTTTTTTCCTCTCAAGGGCCACACCGGGTTAATCACCTCTCAGGTTAGCTGGAAGCAACCAAAATCCTGCAGACCAGCACCAGACACATCAGCAGCCAGGAGGAGGCACGGTTTGTGTCCTTCAAGTACTGCCATTTCTCCAGCCACTGCCTTCAGCCCACCAGGGGAGCGCACACTGCCTCGTCCTCAGGACATTGCAGCTCCTGTCTTGTCAGTGTGCTTTGAGGTCACAAAAAAAAAAAAAAAAAAAAAAGAAAAAAAAAAGCTTAGACAACAAGAATGCTATGGAACAGCTTCTATTCAAGGAAGAAGAAAATCTATGACAGGATTTTTCAGCCTGGAGAAGTCACGACAAACGGTAGCTCTGCAGGCAGAGCAGGGGGCTTGCAGGAAGATGGGTGAGAAGGGGTCCAGCCACTGAAGAACTGCAACTGCAAAAGACAGTTGCTCTTCATTAAAATCCATGGCTAACTTCTAAACATTTTTGTCACTGCGTACTAGGAATACTGAAAGTGTACATAGATTAAAGGGCAAGTTGGACTTGGTAACCAAAGTCCACTGTGCAGAGAAACTGCCTCCGACTCACAAAGTCTCTGAACTACAGCCAACTAGAGCCTGGAGGTAAATTCAGTGATGGTCTATGCTTATTCTCTTACAGATTTCCCAATCTATTTACCTCTGGCCACTGCTCAGACACGGAACACTGGCCTGTGCAGACTCCTGAATATGCATATGACCATGTTTTACAGAACGAGTTCTGTATATTTGCAGGTGTTTCTTTTGTTTCCAATATTCCACATTTCCATCACCAAAAACTGAAATTCTACCATCTCTGTTACCCTAAATGGGAGGCTAGCATAATGGCTTTGAAATATATTGATTTTTATATTGTTTCAGATCAAATCAGACTTAAACAGTACCTTGCCCTTATTCAGCATAATTCAGTACAGTACCGTTGCGAAATGCAGAAAAAGGATGACCATCAGGTTAGTTAAGCACCATCCTGTAAACTGCATCACAGTCACTAATACAAACACACAGAATGCTTTAACACTGAAGTTAGAGGCCTAATATATTCCCAACTACATACACACTCCCTTCTGTTTTCTCTTCCCCTTTGGCAGGACTACCCTCCACACTTGCCCACAGTGGTGCTCCTTTCTCTGCTCTCCCTTCAAGCACCTCAACATTGCATTCTCTGGTGCCCACACCATGTTCTCAGCAAGAAGGACGAGGAGTGCTCCTACTCCCTTTTACATCATCTGGTCTCTTCTGGGACGCAAAAGCAGCCAAGAGCTACCACCCTTATTCAAAGATGAATACTCAGAATAGCAGGCTACCATGAAGCAAACCAAAACAGAAAAAAAAAAAAAAAAAAAAGGTAAAAAGGTGCAGGACAACCCCTTCCCCATCCTTCTCCATCTTAGGAGAAAAGCGGGTAAATTGCATCTAAAACTACCTCCTATGTGAAAGCAGGCATCCGACCACTGCTAAGTTTTGGAATGAGGCAGGTCAAGGCACTAGGTTTTTCCTCCTGTTGAGAAGGAAGATCAGAAACAGTAAAGAAATAATTGATTGGTCCTATTTGTACCCATGCAGGGCAGACAGTGCCTGTTCTCTTTCAGCTTGATGCAGATAACTAACTACATATTTCCTGCTGCCTATGATGAAAAAATGCATTACTTAACCACAAAAATACAGCCAGTGTTGACAAGAAATTGAGATGCAATTTATAAACAAAATGCGATACAAATGACTTTGGCTTCCTTCACTGACATTTAGCCGCTAGTACATGAAAAGTTCCTAAAAATGAACTACAGACTCTAGGCTAAGAAACAATCATTTTCTGATGCTGTTATTTGTTCTTCTTGGGAAAAAAATAAAAACAAAAAAAAGAAACACACTTTGTTTATAGCCCATTAATTTCAGGCAGACTGCCCCGGATCAATATTTATAGTATTTTAATCAACTGTTGTTAAAAATAAATTATTTAGTTCAAAATCCGTTAAAAATAAATTCCCCAGGCTTGCAACCTCTGCAGTTTTACTACTGCAGCAGCACCAAGGAATTGGCAGCAGCGTGAGGAATGCAGGTGTTGAAGAAGAGCGCAGATGGGAACATGGCCCTTCAGAGGGCTTGCCTGAAATCTACCCCGAGCTTTGAAGATAAGGATATTTCAAACCTCTGCCGAACAGGGGGAGGGAGACAGCAAACAATCTTAATAACACTTCTCTTTCAAGAAGTGTTTGACTAATAAGGGTGGTGGTCTCCTGTGCAAACTTGTTCGAGCTTGGGTTCAAAGTTTTCTGGGGAATACACGGGCTCCTTTTATGCAGAACAAAATAGGTTTGCTCCAGCAGTTCAGCATACAGAGCCCTGTATTAACTGCTCAGGAGGGCAAAGTGGCCCATGCAGAAAATCTTGCTCCAGAGACTACCAGATAACACTGTATAGGGTGGAAATAAAGCTCTCGAAACTTTACTAAAGAGTTCTCAGATCCACATTGCTTCAAATACAGAAGGGTAGCCAGATCTGCATTCTTCTCCCCCACAGAAAAGAACACCCCAAAAACCCCTTCTGTGGTCCAGCTACACTGATGAGACCTACTTTTGCAACATCTGTGGGAAGTATTGCTCTTTTTTTTTCCTTGTCTCTTTAGATGGATGGAGACTTTCCTCTTACAGCACATTACCTACCTATCTCCCAGAAGCCACAGTGAGCAGAATCTGAAGAATCTGAAGAACGCAAACTTATTTTGGACATAAATGTATTATATTACTTTCTAATTCAAACAGTTATATGCAGCAGCAAGTTCAGATTTGCTACGCACACATCCAACACCACCAAACATAAACAACTTCCTTACAACCCGTAACAATGGGCACGCCGCTTCAAAATGCGATGAGCATGTGCACCCAAACCACAAACATCCATTCTTAGCCCGAGCTGCTTAAGTCTGTCTTCCCACCATAAGCACTGACTACAATATCGCATGCTCCTCAAGCAGCAAACTCGCCTATCTCAGCTCCTCTTAATTAGAGGCCAAGGCTAAGCTGCTGTCTAAATTTAACAGGGAAGGCTGAGTTGGAATCTTAATTCTGGCCTCAAGAGTGCTCCAGGCACGTCCATGTTCTCCAGCCACAGCCCACAGCTCTCAGATCTTCCAAAGCCAGTAGCAGGACTTCTGCCTTCCCTGTCTGCAAGGAGCTGCTCAGCAGTGAAACTGTACTCAGGAGCTCTTTGAAAGCCTTGCAATGGAAAGTCAAGTCATTAGACGAAGAATTTGTGACTTTCCTCATCATCACCAAATACCCATAAATTCTTAACAGCATCCCTTCAGAAAGAAGTCTCAAGAAGCTTGCACTTCTAGCCACCATATTCTACAGCATAAGTAATTCACTTTAAGGGAAGTAGAAATTAAAAGGATAGTGTTGAGTATTTTGTTTCCCCCCTTCTCCTTTTTCCTCATTTACAGCACAGAACTGTCTGGAACTTGAGGAGAAGAAAAAGGAAGAAGTCCTGTTACAAAAAATACAATTAGTGGAGATTGCTGCATCTCACTTCATGTTGTTTGTGGCTTTCAAATCTCTCAGGAACTGTTTGTGGGTGCATGTTAAAACATCTGCTCATTCCCCTAGTATAGCCAACCTGCATGATTTGCGATATGCAACTTTGAATTAAGAGCTGCAGCCTCACTACCTCTGTATCACTTACCGAGTATCAGACAAAGAAGGCATTATACAGAAGACTGAATTTGTATTGCAGAACATCACAAAATGAGAAATAAAGAGGATTTTCATAAAACATTTATGTCTGAAAGGAAAACAAACACACTGGAAAAAGTTTCAGACTTGCTGCTTTGGTCCTGTTCAGTATCTGAAATATGGCTGTATTACAGACAAATCAAAGAACAGAAACACACTAGCTATTAGAAGGCTTGGTTTGAACTGAACACCATCACAAAGACCTTAATTTAATGCCTTTTAAACTGCTAGTTTCCAGATGGAGCTCTTGACCAACCCACATATACCCCAGATTCATTCTGCTATCAGTCACATATTTTATTCATTTTATTTCGTCTGCTTCCAAAGAAACTCTCCTCCTTAGAGGATGCAATTTCTCCAGTGACAGGTGCATTTCACTACCTCCAAGTCATTTCTTTTTAAGTATTCAGTCATTGTGTATTTAAGTGTTAGGTTTAAATTTCAAAAGGTTTTGTCTAATTCCATGTTTTCAAAAAAGGAAGGAGCCATTCACAATCCAGGTTTTACCCATACCTCACACAACCATTACACGTTTCTAAATGGAAGAGGTGGTTAAGAAGCAAGGTAAATTTCTCAAACTCAGCTGCATCATAATTAAACACGGTAAGCAGTTAAGGGGAAAATACAGGAAAGACAAGTTGATTTATAGTTAGTAAATCTTCAGAGAGGACAAAGGTTTTTCTTTGAAGTTTGAGGAATGCAGCTGTCACTCCAATTTTGACTTCAATAACTCTTGCTTTGCTGTAAGTAGTCATATTTGTATTACTAGTCAATCTTAGCGTATCTAAGCGTTTTACTGATAAAAGGTAGGATAACCTGAAATTGTTCAAATTAAATTTGATTGGTCCACTGAACCGTTAATAATGTCTAATCCCTTCCTTTTTGAGAACTTGGATGTATTTTCTGGAAGGCTGTGGAAGCAACTACCTTCAAATAAGCCTAAGAAGCTTCTTAATTCTCAAAGAGATTCAGAACAAGAGAGTAACCAGATCCAACTTGAAAACAGGAAAGAAACCTAGTGCATAATTCCACTTAGCAAGTTAATGTAAAACACACAAACCCAAGTTTTGAAAATGCAACCCAATATGCTATATATACATGAAGCTTATGTCGTGATTTTAAATACCTATTTCATAAAACATTCCCTTACAGTAACACTTTTAAAAGATGTTCAGACTCTGTTAAATATTTAAAAATCTTTCAGATTGAAAACTTTGTGAATACTTTTGCTGACTGCAATGCCAAAATAGTCACCAAACCCTCTTAGTTCTAGCCATAAACTACCTTAATGTGAATTATTAACCATCTTTAGAAAACTTCACATCTAAAAAAAGAGAGAAACATTAATTTGTAGAAAGGTTTGAATCTATGTACATGCTTTCACATGTAGCATAAGCAATAATCTAAATTACACATAGCTTTAAAGGCAAAAATCAAATGTCTTTTCTCCACCAGTGAACAGTTTTTAAGACTGAAAAGCACACAACTAAACAAATCCAACACCTGCACTTTACTACTTACCTAATGATATTGCTTTATAACATCCAAGCAACTCTTGTTTTAATGTTCTTGGAGAAGCAAATTAAAAAGCAGCATTCCTTAAAAAAGGAGAATGCTGATGTCACTCGAACATATTTGGGGGCTGAAATAATAAAACAGCCACACCAGAATTTATTCCAAACGACCATGAACTCAGCTGCTCTTAAAAAAGAAAAAAATGTGACTGTTGTTAGTTCCTCTAAAGCAAGATTTCACATGGTGTGAACTTTAGAATATCTACACTGAAGGACAGTGGCTCAAGTGCAGCTCATACCTGGTTCGCTGCTCAGGGAGGTCAAACGTCACCAAGTTCTCCCTACTGCTTTCTTCCATTGGAAAAGACAGTGCCCTGCTTGCTCAGATCATGAGCATGCTCCAAAACCAGCACCATCAGCCAGTGACTACTCCTGAAATTGTGGTGACCACTAAAATGGCTCAATCTTATGTTATTTTTGAAGAAAAATTGATGTGTTTTATCATGAAATGAGGATGAACATCAACAGCACTGTATTCTGCACTTTCTAATTAACCGTATATTGAGTGACATAAGTTTAAAATAAATATAAAGCTGTAAGTCATTCTCAGCACTCTAGGGACCAAGGCCTCAACAGTATCTTTTCACCAAATCTCTCAAATGGATGGGTTACCCTGCTCAACTGCCTGCACTGCCTTCCCTGTACCAGGGATGTTAATGGGGTGTAAGTACCATTCTGAACTGTGTTTAACGAACACAACATATTTTAGATTTTCCCCACTCTGCTTGCTTTAGGAAGATAAAGGTTACAACGCCTGCCTTAGAACAGATGCTATAATACGTTTTTTGTAGGACATTGTGTTTTTGCAGCATAACGGCGTATATAAAATACTGTCTCATTCTGCATTTCTAAAATGCAGAGATAGGAAGCATAGGAAGTTAAGCAATTCTGACAGAAAGCTTAGTGGAAGCATGTAAAGCATGTAAACCAGCCATTTCTCAGATCATGTATCCCTGTCCTAGTAAGATGTCTTTAAATGATTATCAGCAGCTTCCCTGAAAGCAACACCTGATAAAAAGTGAAAGCTGATGTATATTCCACTGCTTCACACTGGGAATAAGCACTCTGTAAGGTCCCTCAACAGTTTTCGTCTTAGATAACTCTTGGCAGGAGGACAGGATGGGGCATGACAACACAACACACATACAAAATAAATTTTAAAAATCAGCATTCAGTGCTTTCAGCATCCCTTTAATATTCTTTAAAATTAAAAACTATATATATATATATAATATATATTAAGTGCAGTACTTTCTTAACCTTCAACGAGTAAGAGGCAGCAGAGAAAAATGATGATTTTCCCAGCTTAAAATGTTTGTGTAAGCTTTTTATCTTGTTTGCAACTCTTAATTATCACCATTCTCTTGCATTGCTAATCAAAAAGGTTAGAATAAACCTGACTTAGAAAACCAGACTAAGAACTGTTGGTTAGTGAACTGACTCTGGATCAATTCTGAACAGCACTGGTAGCACATAAAGCAGTGTCTTCAGAACAAGCATGCATGTAAAGAAGTACTAACTTGCGGTTTTCTCGGAGCTAGTGCACAAGTTAAGACAGCCAGCAGTCTCCAGTTCTACTTCTCCCTCAGCAGAGGGAACTCTGAAGTGCACTTCTGTAAGGTAGCTTGCATTTTAATGAATAAATACCATTTAGAAATCAACAGGAGTGGGAGAGGAAATCAGTTTTAAAAGTCTGGCAAGGCCATGGAAACCACACAGGCCAACATATACAATGCATGGCAGAAGTTCACCCTGTCACTCTTCTCAGCCTCAGTACCTTCTGGTTTGGATGCAGCACAGGGCTGTTTAGTTACCAGTTTTTCCTCACACTCACCTAAGTAAGTTTTTTCCTCTCTTAGAAATTCAGTCATCATCTCAACTTCTTTTTTTTTTTTTTAAAAAAAAAAAAAGCTTTTTTTAAAAAAAAGCTTTATTACATTTGCCTTAGGTATTGCTTAGCTAAAATGCACACATTCAACTCTTAATTCCCTATAAATAACTTTGCAACTTTCCTTTGAGCTTTATCCAAACCGTAACAGTATCTAGCTCCAAAACCAAGCTTGCTGGAGTGCTATACTCTAGAGGAAAGTTACAATTGCCCAGCATCTCTGCTTTTCATACATTAAGTTGAAAGAGAGTTCCTTTACTACCACATAGACCACAAGTTTTCACTTCACTTTTCAGAGGCCTCCCTGACATAGCTATTTTCACTGCTTCTTCCTTGGCTTGATATGACTGGAACATGGCCATTCAAAGTAACATTGTCTTCTATCCACGTTCCTCAGTTCTTGGCTATTTGGTGTCCATTTTTTAATTTGTGAACTTTTTCAATCTGTGAAATATTCAGAGGTAGTACTTCAATGCTCAGAGTTTTTCCCCTTATAAATTAAAAATTCTGTTGTCACTGATAATGTTCCATGGGGAAAGCTGGCGGAAGGCATCATAATTGCCTTCACTTGCACATTATCAAATTTCTTCTCATACAAACTTCAGGCTCCACAGGGGGGGGAAAGAAACGCAAATTAAATATAAAGAATACAACAACTTAAATATATAGTAACAACAGGACTTCCTCAATATCAACTACTGCTTTGAAAAAATGTCATCCCATGGAAACTTAACTTTTAAAGTTAATTCATAAGTTTCTCATGAATTTTAATATATATCTTTGCGTAAAATACTATGCAGCAATTTAAAGGGAAAAAAAAGTTGCTGTTTTTCCTATTTCAGCATGGGATGTCTTCCAAATCCTTTTATTTTATACAAATGCTTCAGCCAAAATTTTTTCCTCCAGTACATATGAATGGTTTACGTTACTTGGACTTTGGAGTCTTTCAAGACTAAAAACACATGCGAGTCCATTCTAAGGAAACATTTTGCCATAATCCAAGATTAGGATTTACAAATTAAACATACAATCTTGAATAACCCAGAAATTTGCTCAAGTCTAATTATCTGTACTTTACTCTAGTGTTCCTTATCCTTGTCCTACAGTAGGGCAAGCTTTTGTGGTCTCTAGACTGTACATCTAAGCCACAGAAAACAAAAAATACCGGAGTAGAAAAAAATAAATTACACAAATCCCCTCCATGTAGTTTTATTTATAGAATTATGAAAATAATTTTTTTTTAAATGTCATTAAAATATGAGCACTGGAAGATAGACTGAGCAGGACCAATTATGTCAATTAGTTGCAGTCTTCTCCTGGCCATCCCAGAGTATTTACCATTTTGCTATTCCAAGCAGATTTATTTATTGGTATGTGCAGCTGTTCTTCTGAATCTGCCATTTAATTCATTTTTCTGTTCCTCCACAGAAGAAAGGAATTGATAAACCTTCTCTTTCCTCTGATTTCCACATCCTCTCTGACCAGGAAAAGAAATGTAAGAACTATGTTTTTTCCTTTTATTCCCCATTTCTCAATACCTCTCTATAGAGGAAGGCACAGAAACCACCCTCAGCCACCACAGTACCCCTTGCTAATACACTACTTCTCTTAAGAATATTTTCCTGCTCTGAATTCAGCTTCTTTCTTCTTCACCACTTAAAGACTCAGAATCAAGTTTCTCACAAAATTCCTCAAGCAACTATTCTGTCGCTCACAAGAATTTCCCATTACAGTATTTGAGAAAATAAAAACACAGGTTATGTATGCTCTAACCTTGATATATGACAAGACAGACAAAGAAGTCCTGTGCTACTAGCTATTGGAAAGGAGTAGGAGTAGTGAGCAGCAGGAACAAGGACAGGTGAGATATAAAGCAAATTAAAATTATTCAGCTTAACTTCGGGCACTGACCACGCTAACAAGAAACACCACGAACCCCTCACAAGGGGCAGAAAGAAAATGCTCTGTTTACACAAGGACAGAACAGAGCTTAATGCATGTGTAGCTGAGATGTTTCTCCCCAAAACCTGGGGTTTCTGCAGAGATTAAACCAGCAGGGAACACTTCCCCACGGAGGCCCGCTGAGGCGGGCCCGGTGGGCCTCTGCTGCGGAGCCCGCTGCTGACAGAGGCTGAGCACCACAGCCTGTCCAAGGCCAGACAACACACCTGGAGATCAAACAGCAACTTTGTTTAATAAAAATTAAAAAAAAAAAAAAAATAAGAAATCCTTGCGATCTTTAAAGGAGAAGTGTTTTTAAGAACTGTTTTCTGCATCCCTGCTGCCTGAGGGATTCACAGGCGGGGCCTTCTGTCAGAGCCATGTTCTCAGAGAGGTCCGAAGCAGCACAGGAACCACTTGGGGTCACGGAAGGGATCTCCGGTGAATTCAGCAGGCTTCTGTGTGCCCACAGGCACTATGCATAGCTGATGGCTTGGCCACCCTCTTGTGCCTCCTGTTTTTTTTTATTCAGATGTATATTTTTTAAAAAAAAACAATTGTCTGAGATGATTTATAGCTTTAAGAAATGTGAAATGGTTTTCAAGGCCATCTAAGAACAGAATCTTGTTTCTGCATCTTCCAGAGAATTAACTCCAATTTCACACATGCTGTAGATGAACTCCAGCCCCCAGATCCAAACAGATATGAACTGCGCTTCAATATGCAGAAGATTGTCATTAATATCAGGGTCAAGTATACCCAATTTTGAGCATTTTAACATTAGCAGAAGATATAGTACAGGCAGTGTTACAGTAAGTGACACTGAAATTATTGTGCCTCTTATTTCCAGAAGTCAAACTTTTATTAAAAAAAAAATGAATTTTTATTAAATTAAGAAAAAAATGCAATTTTTTGTAACAAGCCTGAAATTATGTAGAAACACCACGTTCAACTCAAAAGTGACCAAAAAAACCCAACAAAGCATAAGAACAAGATACTCATTCCATATTTTCTTCTGCAAAGGTGCAAGGCTGCTATTTGTTCACCACAAGGTGCTGAGGCAGTCATTTTAAGCCAGGTGTCTTTGACATTTTTTCTGGCTTTTGTCCTTTAAACTCGTCTAGGAAGGGCTTCTTAGGAGGTAGACCAGGGAAAAATAGTAGCAGCTCTAAAAAGATAAATGCCCATTGCTGTATACCCTGTGGTTTGCAAATTCTTTTTATGTTGTATATCACAGGCATGAATTATGAGATCTGTAATTCTCAGGGCACCTGAAACTTAACACAGTCCATTGCGATGATCACCTGCTGACATGAGCCAGCATTCTGAGGTCATGAGGATGGTTTTGGTGCTGTGAACATGCCCCCAAGCAGAACCCACTTGGGATACAGCCACAGCCAATGCACAGAGCAAAAGCAGAACCATTCCTTGCAGCAGGTGGCAAGACAGTTTTCTGCTTTAGGAACACCTAGCACTGATCTGCAGCTATCTCAACCGGTGTTGGCTCATAAGACCTTGCTTCAGACCAGACCCAGCCATACAGCTACAGATTTGGCAAAGTAGGTAGCACAACTGCTCCTGTGTCACCACAGCAATTGTGCCTGCGCAGAGCAGCAGGCAAGAAAAAAAGCTATCCTTATATTTCCTGGGAAAGCGTTCTCTGTCTGTTCCACATCAGGTCAGTATCAGGTCTAAATCCCAAGTAATGGAGTACATAATGCAACAGCAGCACTTTACTGAAAGCTAAGATTAATACAGACACAAGAATTTAAAACCAGTTCAAAATATTCTTAACAAGCCTTGTACTATTTCACTGCATTTGTGGGGGCCAGAGAGGGGCAGTCCCTTATTTTAAAATAAGCAGTAAGGCTTCCCATATTAACTTTTGGGAAAAGCGTGCATGGGATTTGATGGTTCCAGTCCAGTGTGAAGCTTTGAATAGTGCAACTTTAAACTGATAAATGTGTGACTAATTCATGGATTATTTAAATAGCATGCACGATATTATACGGATGCTGCTCAGATTTCTAGCACTAAGGATTTGTCCATGTTCTTTCAGTGAATTCCTGCTTTTACAGGGATAGAAATTAATATTTTGTAACCAATCTGGAATGGAACGGCTTGCAACATTTAATTTCAAAAGCACTGCTAGTTTTCTGTATGCTTGCATATTTATAGGGCTAAAAATTCAACCATATGCACAGATTTAAGGTTCTGTGACCCCAAATTTATAGTACATTACATGTCACCTGCCACTTCACTACATTTGTTACTTCTGAGAGCTTTGCTTGGCTCCAGGGATCTCCAAAGGCTTTTCTTCAAAGCTGCTGGGTGGGGGGGGGGGGTGATACCAAGTTTTGCTGTTATAGCATTTTCCACAGAAATACTGTATATATATACATATACTTACATATACACATACATGTGTATATATGTATAAAAAATACATGCCACTTGCAGAAAAAATCCAGGCCTTATTTTATCTTTTTGGCCAAAACCAAATACCCCTCCCTAAAAATGAACTAAAATAGCTCCCCCCTATGATAACTATGCTTCAAAATGTCTCTTGCTTCTATTTTCTGTTGTTTGTCAGCTTCCAAACTGATCTGTATCTCCACCAGGTTATCAGGCAACTGCAACAGCACATCTTGATGTACCTACAAATCAAGACAAGGTGCTGTGCATAACCAGCAAAGTAGTGAGCTCTGCAAGTGTTAGCAGTTTCACCGGTTTTTAAATATCTGCAAAACAAGAAGGAAAGAAAGAAGGAAGGAAGGAAGGAAGGAAGGAAGGAAGGAAGGAAGGAAGAAGGAAGGAAGGAAGGGAGGAAGGAAGGAAGGAAGGAAGGAAGGAAGGAAGGAAGGAAGGAAGGAAGGAAGGAAGGAAGGAAGGAAAAAGAAAAAGAAAGAAAGAAAGAAAGAAAGAAAGAAAGAAAGAAAGAAAGAAAGAAAGAAAGAAAGAAAGAGAAAGAAAGAGAAAGAAAAAGAAAGAAAGGAAGGAAGGAAGGAAGGAAGGAAGGAAGGAAGGAAGGAAGGAAGGAAGGAAGGAAGGAAGAAAGTGTGGAGGGGGCAGGCGTGGGGGGGAAGATGAGACTTCTATGATTCATGTTTTAGATGTTAACACGTTGTCCAATTTGTAAATAGCCCTAACTGTTTAATGCTGGTGTCAGCAAAGGATAGGGCTTCAAGACTCCAGTCACGTTGTGATGCCTGCCAACTCACAAGAGAAGCAGTAAAAAAAATAAAAGTAAAAAGAGTAACAGTGTCAACAAGAAGCACCAGCCATGGCAGTTCAGTGCATTCAGTGTCAATCATTTCACCTTCATGCACAGGAGAAGAAACTCATCTCATGCGTAACATCAGGGCTCTTAAGATCTCCAGGTGTTCTGAACTATTTCTTGGCTCTCAGTCTAAACCTATAGGGTAGAAATGATCTTACAGAGTACAGCAACATGAGAGATCTTTTAGGTGCATGGACATAATGTACGGCCACAATTTACCACTTCAACAGTAAGATGTTAGGATGCTGATCCTGTAAACTCTTCGGCATTTCATTGGGGTTGACTCCACTGGCTGTGACTGACCCTGCTTCTTGTACAAAGCTGTATGCCAAAGATCAGGGGTTAGTTCTGCCTCCATACACATACCCAACAGGATTTCACTCCTGCCTTCTTATGGAGGAAAAGGCAGCTTGGTTGAACACTGCTGCACTGCTTCATGTCCAGAGGACATCGCTCATTCGCCTCTCGTGTCCACACAGTATTTTAATGCTGACAGCGTGCCTTTGATGATAAACTAAAAGCCCTTTCAATTTTAACTCTTCTTATCGCTCTGGTTTAATGTCTCCTCAATTTAAAGCAAGAAAACTCTCCTTTTATGGTATCATGCCGTGGGTTTATATAATAGATGGCTTCCCTTCCATGAGAATTTGGCTGCAACAGCCTTCAACAAGTTGCTTACATGAAAATCCAGCTTTTCTCATGCTTGTCATGCAATTAGAGTTTTGTGGTCACTGAGTATCTACATGTTTATCCACACTGCAGTTCTTAATAGTAGCACTGTACTAACAGTACACTTCTTTGCACAGGTTTGTAAGTAGAAAAGATTTGTACTGGAGAAGACAGGCAAAGGGGCAGAGGGGATGAGAAAAAAAAAAATAAACAAACAAACAAACAAAAAAACATGAAAGTATCCTAGAAATCAGGGGTATTTACATCAAGGTAAAATGGAAAAAAAAATGAAAATTTGTTAGTAATAAGTGGAAATTGGTGTTATGCATCACCCTTATTAGACATTGCAACTCTTTTTTATATAAAAACAGAGCTTTCCAAATTTGAGGCAATTAAATTCAGCTCTAAAGTGGGATAACACTACAACAGTCAATCCCAACTTCAAATTCAACTCAACAGAGTACAATTGTACCTTCACATGGACTACAAAAAAACTAAGTCTTGGAAGTCCCAGTGGACACTGTTTTAGTTTACTTTTTTTTACTATTTAGGTAAGGCCAAAACCACTTTTTTTTTTTTTTTTTTTTTTTTTTTTTTCCTGTGGAATGAAAATAAATCAGCAGAAAAGCCATCAAACCCCATTTTCCAGCACATCTCTTTTCTAGGTCCATCCTCCAGTGCTACGGACATGCAAGCTGTTCCAACTACAATGCTCTTTATCCACATTTACATTTATGAGTTTACAAGACTCACACATTATGCTACAGTATGCTCACACGGCAGAAAATGAGACCGCATTTGCTGCTTTATCTCCCCTGATACACAAGATGCCTAACTGAGAAGGGGACTTCATTATGTATCCTACATAGTAGGGATACATAAAGGAGTCTCATAAGTATCCCACTATATCTAAGTTTTTTGTTTGCATGCTTCTTGAAACCAAAGCTATATAAAATTCTCTTTCAAATTTGATAAATTATAGAGGCAAATGATGGGGGAAGGAAAATAAGGGTGAAATGAAGTCAAGAGTTTGAAGTGACGAAGTCTGACCACAGTACAGCTACTTTCCTAAGTTTGTATTTATCAAGTGGAATAAGATGCTAAAAATGCAGCCCATTAGCAACAAAACTATCTATTGATATTGATATGTAAATTATCAAAGTCTAAGAATTTAAATACCTTACTGTATGAATATATTTTCACAAGCTCTTTGATAACGAAGCACTATAAACCTAGCTCTCAAAGCCATATTCCACAGATCTGTGCTTTTTCTTTCCCCAGTATGGGCTGTTCTTTTAGCAGATCAGCTTCACTCCGAGCAATACAAATGAAAAAGGCACTGTCACTGCTTTGTGGAGAGCATGTGCACGTAAAATGAACATGACGTACAGCATGATTACCAGTTAGAGCCCAGGTGAGAAGTTCGGCCAAGGAGCATCACCTGCCTTGGGAGACAGCTCATGCGATGACAAAGCATCACCTCAGCTTGCTGGAGGTGAGGTATTTCTGGATATGCACGAGAGCAGAGCATATGCCTACTGCTACTCAGGGCATCAAGAGGTGTCAGCTACCTCCAGGGCTAGATCATGTCTCAGCAGGAACATGTAAGACAGTCACTTTAAGACATTGAAGGTGATATTTGGAAAAGAGCATAAATGCTCAGCCAGAATCACAGGAGAAAAACCCTGGGATATCTAGAAACTGAAACAGGCTTCCAACCCAAGGCCAAGTGCCTTAAGTACAACAAAACCTCACCTTTCCTCATATGCTTATTCTGTGCACCATACAAACTTTAACCAAGACAGAGAAAATACCTCTATCAATTACATCAACTTTGAATTACTTAAGTTCGAAAATATTATTGTTTCATCACAATTTTAATAAATTAATAGCCTTAAACTGAACTTAAGCAGTAACCAAGACATGCTATTATATATGTAAAATTGCCAATAAAATCTACTTTAGTTGAGTCTAACGTACTAATATTCAGTAATACTGCCTCATCAGTTTAACATTACTTCAGTTTTCCTGTCCAAAAGCTTTAAAATCCTATTTTAATACTGATTTTCCATATTCTATGAAAATTACAATAAATATTAAAAAATAGTTACTGTCTGCTGTGAATACAAGAGGTTGATTCTAAACAGACAGAACTGGATGGAGTTGTGAAAGCAAAAGATGCAACAGCTTCACAATTCTGACCTTCAGAAGGACCCAGCTCTTTAGCAAACATGCATTCTTTTGTATTGGAGGTGAAATGGCAAATATTTCCTGTTATTAAGGAAGGTTTTGGATTACTTTCTCTTCACTCAAATGCAGGACTTCAGATAACTAACCGCAATGACAATAAAAAGACTGTGAAGACTATCCTAAAGCTGTAATAAAAAGCAGATCACACTGCTGTTGGAAAGAACAATAAAGTAGCACATGTGGTCATCACAAAAATTGCATTAAGCTTTTTTTGGCAGTGCAAACAATTTCAGGGCTCTGACAGCAAAGAATTATTCATCTCCTAATTTCAGGTTAAAACGTCCATGTCTATGGAACATGAAAACTAATGACCTACTGCATTAAAGGTGAAGAGACCTGAAAATAGGCTGAATTTTAACCCTTTGGCATCACTACAGCTAGAGCTCCCACAATTACAAATATAGCTCAATACAGCAACCTAGGCTAGAAAAAGCCTGTGGAATTTTTAACAAGGCTTTGAATTACAGAAAGGTTTTGTCTTTGGGGCTTTTGATTGATAATTCCATAACTGCAGAGTTTTGTTCCTTTATTTTCTACATACCACTTTTTCAGCTTCAATTATGATAATGTCATCTGCCTCATCATCATTCCAAGCAAGAGGCAGTCTTTAAGTAACCAAACCCACTACTATGTGGTTCAGAGAAACAAGTGATTTTAAATGGAGATAGACAATAAGCCAGCCTGAAAAGGGTTCTCCAGATCAGCAAGTACAGGTAGTCGGGTGCAAATTAGTATTTTGTAGCCCCAGTTTGTGATCTGACTATGCTAGAAGCTCAATGGTGTAGTGCAGCACATGCTTCTATTTCAAAATGTCTTAATGTAACAAATCTGTGAAGTATGAATGTATATATAGTACATGAATGTGATACTCATATACAAAAATAATGGGCTCCATGGCACTGTGTATGGCTAACTGTGGAGTGAGTTTACTAGACAATCACAGGAAACAGATCAATATGACCTTTGAGTAGACCCCAGTCCATCCTCCTGCCTTCAGCAACATCATTAACCATCAACTACAAAATCACACAGAACAGAAAGTAACAGGTCCTGTAATCAGCTACCAAGAACAACCACAACAGGCTAGAAGTACGAAAACCAGTACAACAGGGAATCAATGTGATATGCAGAGGGAAGGAGGGGAAAAAGAAAAAGGAAAATAGCAAAAGGGTGTTCTGGCTTGTAGAGTGAGACTTTACAGAAGTCTAACATCAGTAAAAAGGCATTTAACTGATCTGCACTTTTTTTTTTTTTTAAGTTATGTGCAACTCCAGCTAATGACACACGGCACACCTTGTGGCTGGAGCAATAATGGAACACCCTCAGTGACAACACTAACTGAGTTCTAGGAATACACCAGATCCCCCCCGAGGCCCGATTTTCTCTGTTTTAATCTGGCTCACTTATTTCCACACTTAAGTAACAGCTTTGCTTCTTGCCTCTGGCTGAGCAAAGTTCAGGATTACGCCACTAATTAACTAGTGGCTCTGGGATTTTTAGCCTACACAAAGTAATGAAGAGCTAAGTTGAGAAAGTGCCCTAGAAAGCCTATTATGTCAGTGATTCTTACTTCTGTGGAACAGAAATCGCCTTTTTGGCTCATCTTAAGGCAAGAGATCATCACATAACTATTTTCTCCCCAGTAAAGCTTTCCCAACTTTCATACATGTAAATTAGACAAGAACATGGGTTACCAGCTGCTTCGCAAGCAACATATGGCAAGCTGCAGGTGAGAGTTCACCTGGAATTAAATCAGCAATAGGACAAAGTTGGCAAATCCAATCTTCTTGGGTGTCATGCCATCATTCTTCCCCCCAGCTCTTTTCTCTGCTCTGTAATCCCCTGGTGGCATGCAACCTAAAGAGGTTCATTTCACAGCCATGTTAGAAGAGGAGACTAATGCCCCACAAAACTTAAGAGCTTGTGGCCTGTGCAAGGACTAGCAAATACAAACACTGCCTTCTCACTCCTTGAGAAGTGTTTAAAGACATATTTTCAAAAAGATTACATAAACACTGGGCAATGCAAGAACACGACCTTGGAGAGAAAGCTCCCTAGATCATGAAAGTATCTGCAAGGTAACGTCAGGAATTTAATTCTTGCCTGAATCCCCACTCATACGGACTGACTCAGAGAACTTGCGCACACAGCGCAAATTTAGACTTCTGTGGTCTAAACTGAAGCATGAGCCAACTGGACATTTGCAGAATGGTACAACCAGAGACAGCTTAAGTGAAACAGAGCCATAAGATACATTTATATATATATATATATATATATATATATATATATATTTAAGTAAAAAAAAAAAAGCTACCCAAAGACTTGATCTCATGTCACAACTGAATACGTAAAATGTTTGAGAGTACAAGAACTCAAAATATATTCTTACTATTTATAATGACACATACTGTTTTTAAAATGACAGCAAGCTGAACATTGTTATTTTGACCTAATTAAACAGGCCAGAATTTGGAATAATGGCAAGTCTCACATCTTCCAGTGTCAGGCACCTTCAGGAAACTAAGTGAAAATTTGGCAATCTATCCCTTTCAGTAACTGGCAAGGGATTACTCCTCCTGTAGGCATTTTTTTCTCTTTTCCAGCAAATATTAACGTTTCACAGCTTTATCTGAAGACAGCAAGCAAATGGTTGAAGGAAAAGCTATCTGAAACCTTTTAGTATACCAGTCAGAGTGGAGCACTGTGTGTATCACAGCATGAGCACTGAGAACATTTAATAGCTAAAAAAGCTATAGGTCTTGAAGGGTATTTCAAGTGTTTCAAATGATCCACTCCAGATTATTTGCAGTCTTCAAAGCTGTGATTATCAAAAGTCATACAGTCAGTGGAAAATGAAATTCCACCTGGCCACATTTTTTGTATTGCACATTACAGTTTCCCTAAAGCAGTTCACCATTTCATATGAGAGAAAGAAAACATTTCATTTGTTATGTCTTCTGCAGCTAACTTGCTTCATCAGTACACTGTTGCATTTGTGCCTTCTATATAATCATTGAATTGCATCCAAATTAAGGGGCTTGGTATCAGACAAACTGAATCAAAGATTTCTTTGATAACTGAAAGTACAGGACTGGTAGTAGCTACTATTTTTTGAATATTTTCATATGTAAAGTTCAAAAAAAAATATTACTGCTAGAGTGTGTTGATCCACTATGATCAAGTGACACTAAACGGTCGGGAAGAGTTCAATCCCCTAATAAGCAGTTATCAATTGAGTCTCTCCTGATAAGCAGACATTTTGAAAAGAAGCCACATGGTCATGGAAGCTTGATCTAAGTGTTATTTTTAGAAGAAAAGCTGACTGAAGCACCTCTACTTACCAGGAGCACAGAGCGAAAAACCTCTTATTCTAAAGTATATTTCTACTGAAAAAAAAGAGAAAGTTTTTGCCTTCAGCCCCCCAAAGCTCTTTATTTAAACTCAAGTTTAGGAAGTATTATCTCCAAGTTTCAGAGCAGCATACTTGGAAATGTGTAGTTCTCCGGGCAGCTCGCAGGCAGGGGGAAACACCCCTTCCTGACCATAAAAGGTCCGAGTGCATGTTCTCAAGCGGAAAATGTGTGGGATCCTATTTACAAACGTATAAATACATGCCATTCCTTTGCGCTCACAGGCACAGTTGAAAGCCAGCCAGAAAAGGAAGTACCAGCAACTCGATCCGAGATTTCCAGTACGTTTCCCCTTGCATGGGATCACTTTGGCCTGTATTTTCATAGAAGTCTGATTATTTTAGTGAATGAAACCACATCATAGTCTCCAAATCAAGAAAAAACATGGAAGGGCTTTATAAACATTTCAGTTAGTGCAACAGACATCCATTTCTCTTCCTTCCTCCCCTCAAAACCCTTAGCCCCTCCTCAGAGGGACACAGGAGGCCAAGGAAGAAATCCCAGCTGGTCAACATTGGATCCAGCAGCAACCAAGAAGCATCTCATGGTGAATGCCTTCCCCTCTGAAGTTTTCCTGAGGATGAGACCCGCTTGTGAGCAGCACACCACCAGCCCATCCCTGGGGACATTGCTTATGGTCCCCGTGGGGAGCCAGGCTTGGACAGCTGCAGTTGAGGGGGGCCCTACCCCACATTTGTTCCTCCTCTAGGAATCCATACAAGGAAGAAAAAAAGAACTAATAATTCAGAAATTCAGCTGGCAGGCTATCTTTAAACATAGAAAGCAATCTTGAAAATTATTTCTCATAAGACATCCCAAAGGCAAAAATGCTTACCAAATAACTTCCCAGTGTAAGCTTAAAGTGGAGCTTTCAGCTCTACAACTGAAACATATCATGTTTCAACCACATCATCAACATTACATCTAGAACTGTAGAACTTAAAAATACTACCAGAAAACAAGTAGCTGCTATTACCTTGTGCTTATCTTTTCACCTCTACCTGATGCGGTTAATGGGAATTATCCACCAAGTAGGTGTTATTTATTGTGTGTGATCACCAAAACTTCAGATCAGAGAAGCCACCAAATACACAAGATTCCTTTTTAATATACTTTTCTGAGAACATGTATTTACTTCAGTTGCAGTCAAAGCACATACAGAATGGCAGCCAAGTGATGATTTCAGAGAACCTATTAAGGCACATTCAGGTGAAGCATCTGGTACTCTGAAGGATCTGTTTCTCTTTATTTAGAAATAAAGAAGAGTCCTAGAAAATATTTAGTTTAAAAATGGAAAAAAACTCATTCACCATTATACACAAGGTAGACAGAACATATGACATTAGCATTAAACTCACTGGTAAACTGCCTTGCTGTAAGGGTTTTTGAGGCACTGGCACAGGCTGCCCAGAGAAGCTGTGGATGCCCCATCCCTGGAGGTGTTCAAGGCCAGGCTGGATGAGCCTTTGGGCAATCTGGTCTGGAGGAAGGTGTCCCTGCCCATGGCAGGGGGTTGGAACTGGATAGGCTTTAAGGTCCTATCCAACCCAAACCATTCTGTGGTTCTATGACATACAATTCAAGTAGGATAGAGGGCAAAGGAAAAGGATAGGAAAAGAGCACCTCCTCTGCAAGATCTAAGTAGCATTGGCTACACTGAAGAACCTGCCTGCTTCTACGCTGGGAAGTTGAAATAATCAAAAGCACAAATGATTTATTGTCATTATGGTTAAGACAAGCATCTCCAGGTCTTCTGCAAAAGAAACTTTCTTACACCCACCTATACATCCTTCTCTCACATTAATAGCAAATGGGTCACAATTTCCATGCCACTTGCACGTTTCATTTAGAAAGCTGCCATTCACCAATGCCAGTACTGAAAAGGACTCTTCAGACAAACTAGTAGAGGAACTGGACCTGTGGTAAGGTGATAAGGTAGAAGAAAGTCTCCACTGCTTTTAGAGTATTAATGGAGGATTATATTCTGGTCCTGAAGGTTTACAAACCAAATGAAGAAAAGGCTATGGGAAGAAAAGCAAGGCCAAAGCAAACAAACCACCACTTGACACCACAACCTAGTGTTCAAGAAAGAACACTTCAGAAAGTTTGCTTCCCATTTTTACAGTCACCACTTGAATGCCAACATCTCTTACCAGCACTAACAATGCTATGCTTGAAGCAGAACATGGGATCGACTTGCTCCCATGAAATTTGTGGCTTCGTATCAGTCATTCCCAGTACTCCCAGGTCCGAGCACAGCACTAAGCATTTTCTCAGCATCTTTTCCATGCGCAGAGCTGCCTGTCCTTCAGTGACAGGATTACGCTGCCAAAAGGGAAACTTGAGTACAACAAGCCTGCAACAAATACACAGAGAACTGGCTACACAGAAAAGACTACCACTGCAGAGAAGACTAACAGCGTACTCCTATCTTGAGCATTGCTCTCCCATATTTTTTGATAGCCTGACAATAAGCAGACCTCTTATTTGGCCTGGTATGCCTCTTAATACCTTCTAGATATTTCTCAGGGAGTTGCCTTGGCACACAGACCACTTTACTAGTACTTTCTTTTAATCTACAGTATTGTAGATCACAGAATTATACTTAACCTTATCTCTTCCTTTTGGCCTCATTACCACTGATGATATTCAAAATGCAGATATTATTCCATTTCTTTAATTACCTTTCCTTGCCTACCTTTAATGAGGTTGTTTCATCTCAAATACAAAGCGCTTTTTTTCAGTAAAATCAGAATAGTTTTCTTGAGTTCTCCTTAGCCTAATTTTTAATAAGCTAATTAACGCTCAGTTTTACATCTTTAAAAACTTCCAGTCTCAGAATGTAATTTTGCCATTCTTAACTAAAATTTTCTTATTAAATAGGAGCCGAACGTTAGTGAGCTTTTTAATTGTTCTGCCCGTAACTCAGATCCATTTCCCTTCTTCTTCTTAAAGATCTCAGCCATGCTTTTAAATCCCCATGCCACAACTGCTACAGCTTCTTCTCCTCTGCTTTCCACAACAGGTTAATGGTGAAACATAATAAATGGTTATCTTTAATTACATCATTTTAATCACATCTTCCATGTAAAGATCCCAAATGATTCTAAAATATATCTTAAGTTGTGTAAGACTGGGCAACAGAACAGCAACTATATTCTTAAAGATTCAACGGGATAATCAACTCAAAAAGTAGCTAATTAGTGACTTCTCTAAACCACTTTCATGAAGTTGTTGTTATTGTAGAGCAAGAAAATTAAGTATTTAGGAAGGAATTCATGGGAACCAAGAGCAATTCCTCGATTTGAATTTGGTCAGAGCAGCGTGTTAGTCCTGCTGCAAGTAGTAGGTGACTTCAGCCACCACTTCAATCCTCCAGCCTGAGGGGAGGTAAAAGAAAAACACACACAAAACAAGACAAAACCAGCAACTACAGGAGCACCACCATATCACTTTCAGTACAGTGGAGACAGAAGACTATCACAGCATCTCCAATCCCCACTCTAACACTTTATATTTCTTCAGCAGCCTGCTCAAGTAGCGATGAAACCCAATGTCAAGTAAATTACAGAACAGGCTAAATAGCTAGACTTTGTGCTATCCAATGCTCATGCTTTATTAATATCATGGTATCATTCAGGTAATACAAAATACAAATGAAGTGTTATGCTGATAGATGGTCATTACCTGAAGCCCCTGGGAATACTTTTGCATCAAGGAAGGAATAAAAATGTCTTCTAGTTGATGATCCTGGACGATTTTTGTAGGTAATTCAAGAGAGTTGTTAACACTGTCTGACACCTAACGTACAGCTACAGCTGGCAGAGTTATAAGTCAGTCCTTGGGGTGGCGTTCCAATCACTCGGTAACACCCTGCAGTTAGATCAAGGCATTACTGTTTTCAGTTGAGGTCTTTATACTTAAAATACTCAATACACATGTGTATGTGAGAAAGCTATGGAAAGAACAGAGCTGTACTAAGCCTGAGAAGTTATCAGCATAGAAATATTTTATTTTAAGAGCAATGGTGAGTTATCATCATCTGAAGCCATTCAGATAATTTTTCTAGATGTAACCACTTTGAACATGGTATTGTGTACATAAAGGAAAAAGGGGGAAGAGAGCTAGAAGCAGCTGGGCTGTACAAAATTTGCCATTTAGCTGTATCTGTACTATATACAGAAGACTTCAAGAACAATTCCAGGAGGTAAAGAAATCCCAGAAGAGCAAGAATTTTTAGGATGTGTTCCCTTGTCTTAAGGAAAAAGAAACCTAGATGTCAGAGAATGAAAGCTGATTCTTTGAGTTGGATCTCATTGGCTTACAGAGATTTACGTTTCATATAATACTGTTTCTTTAGCTTGGTCTTTCACTTGGCTTCGGTCACTTCCACTTCAAGTCAGTATTAACGGAAGTGCAGAAGACAGAATCTTAATAGCATCTCTTCCCACACTGCAGAGAAAGCACTTATTGACAAAACCCAGATGAAAACCATCAGGTGTTTTTCTTTAATGTAAAATGTCTGTGGAAAAATTACTTGCTGAATATGGTGAACATTTGATTGACATCTCTACAACGTATATGGGTTTTTTGATTATTTAAAGACCAAAGTCAAGCTCTAAGTTCTGATCCAATCATAATTATTTTTAACAAACTTTCCTATAGAGAGTCTCTACTGTTTCCTACAAAAGGTAGCAGTAGGAAACAGCTTGGTCCTCTGAGCAACTGATTACATTATATTGACAGCGTGTTCTGTGTAGTCAAGAGACCTTGGAGACAAGGCATGATTTGTTCTGTTCAGTTTTCAGGAGCCAAAACGTAGACTACTCCGGCTACATGCAAGACGCTTCCCTCTAACCCAGCTGCACCAAGGAGCAGATGCTACCTGAGCACTGAAAGCCTTATGTTGACCGTTAAAACATTTATTTCTGCAAAAGATGAGTCCAGAGGCTTCAGGACAGTTTGACAGTTCATAGAAGTTACCACAGATATCCAAGCTCCTCTTCCTCCTCCAGTTACCCCATCTATCCATAAATGCACACCTAGCCCTTTCTGAAAGAAATTTTTTTAGTAGGTGAAAGCTGCTGACCTTCCTACCCCAAAATGAAAACTGTAACCACTGCCTGGATCACACTCTTTTCCCTTAGGGCTCAGTTTATTTTAAATAATAAAGTCTCACACAGCCGCCCCCCCCCCCCCCCCCCCGCAAAAAAAAAAAAAAAAATGTTAAAGCCACTGTTTTCCCAAGAGCCTTAAAATGGCTCCCCTTGCATTTTCATTTCCTTTTCCTTCTCTCACCATCTTACCACAGGAATACACTTGTTTTCCACTACTCCCTCCTTAACCAAACCACCTGTTGATCTGTGTTGTCACTTGGTGCATCACAACAGGGAGAAGGCTTTCGATAAGTGAAGTCAGGTGTAAAACTGTCTTTTGTCTGAGAGATCAGAAAAAAAAATAAAAATGCTGTTGGATGTTATTGTCACTTGCAGAAAATCAAATATAATTTTCATGCATAGAGTTTTAGACCAAGCGCCTGTGTATCTAGAAACTGGTGTACAGTGACACACTCAGTGCTCACTGTGACAAAACAACTATTATTACTGAAGATTTAAAGTAATTAGTGTAGTTTACATTCTCACAAGCTTCTTTGCAGCCCTACAAATTGCAATTTATATCCACAAAGACTGCCTCCCTAGAGTTTATAAATACAGGCATTCTTAACTGTAAACACAACTCTTGGAAGAGGGCATTATGTTCCCACTGTTATTTTTATTTATTTATTTAAAGTACAGACACAAATTACTGCTTACCAGAATCGTGTGTAACACAAGCTCTGAGCAGAGTTCCTCATCCCTTGCAAATAATTAACAATTAAGGGGAAGGAAGAAAGTGACCTCGTTTCTCCTCAGAAACATTTCAAGCCTTATGAAATGACACTCTTCAGAAGTGCCAGGAATAACAAAAACAAAACGTGATTGCCCTGAATCCATCTAGCCAGCAAGGTGCAACTGCACAGCTTGTTATGCTCTCTCCTCTTGCTTTAAGGACAGAGCTCCTAGTGGCCACGTAAGGATGTGGTAGATGAAAAGCCACAGGGACAATTTTCAGAGAGGCATGATTTTTCTGTTGCCATTAAGTTGTGTTCCCCCCACTGCAGTACCTGAATCCAGATTTTTAAAGCTATTCTTGTTTACTCTAAGTAATGAAAACAACTGTTGCAAAGTTGTTTCTTAAAACTACACTTAAGACACATAAGACAAGCCCTTCAAAGGCCACATCTGACATTTTGATGGTGGTGCACAAGAAAAGAAGAAAAACCATGGAGATTGCTCATGTTGAGAATCCTGTACTGATAGGAAGCCTAAGAAGCTGCCACTCTTCTGTGCTTCATCAGACAAAAAAAAAAAAAATACCTGCATGATGTTGAAGAATGTTTCAGTATAAAAAAGAGCCAAAGCATGGGCTGTTCTTCCACTCCATGGATATGAGCTCTTTGATTAACATGAAGAGAACATGGCACAGTGTTCATTTCTTCCTCTGAAAGAGGTAAGCCTCCACTCAAGTTGATCATCGTGGGGTAATAATTCTAAAGTCCACGACTTGCGCAGGATGTTGTTAACGAAGCATGAGAAGTTTGTCACACACAAATTCTGTACTGTGAGGAGGAGCATCTCAAAGATCCCATAGCTACCGATGCTGGAGAAGAACAAACCACACCATAATTCTGTCCTGTGTATGAAAAGTAGATTGTAATCTGCTATTTTCAGCTTTGCATCCTCTCAGAGCAAAGTTTCCTCATTCCCCTTTTCAATACCCTGGCAGGATGTAGCAGTCAGGTGATGTGTCTAGCAGACTTGTAAAATAAAAGATATTCAAGCACAACATTATGAGAAGCGTTCAGCCACATTTGGTAATCATCATTCAGCCATTTGCTACAGTAACTAAAAGGATACAGACAGACAATTTCTTATGCAGTGTGGTTCACTGCTAACTTTTTTTCTCCAGTAGATAGCTTTCAACATTAATTTCCTTTTCACAGCCGTCCGTACCTTCCAACATATACCACTTCTCTACATTACAATGCAGCTAGTGATGTTCTCACTGTCCTGTAAACCACAGAAAAGATTGTTTCTCCCTTGGCAAAGGCAAATAATGTCTTTTTTTTTTTTTTACACTTACACAAATTTGTTTTAATTTCTGATCAGCTGCACAGAGTTTCACATCTGTCTATCAGTACTTTAATCAGTGAAAATGTAAATGGGGTAAAAGTCCCACACACAGATTAGGAAAAGCACTGAATGAAAGATCTATAAAAGAAAATGCTCAAAATATGGAAGTATGATTAGCTTGTATCTTTCAAACACTACTTTCCATAAATAAACTTTATTCCATAAATAAAAGTTTATTAAGTTTATTCCATAAATAAAGTTTATTTCCATAAATAAACTTCAATCATTATTAGATTTGCTTTTTTTCAGATAAGAAAACAAGTCACATGCTGTAACTGATTTTTATAGCTAGACAACCACCATAGTAAACATGAATACAATTCAAACATGAATACAATTGCCGAGCTTATTTAATTTCATGTTCTATGAATATAATCAAGACTGAAAAAGAAGCTGTCTTGCTAGATATTTACTTTTTCCAGGCTTTGAATTAACAGCAGCAGCTTGATCTTGCAAATTTGCATCATGTCACTTCTTCCTAGTAACTAAGTCTAATTCTTTCCCAGCTTCAATGCTATTCTTCATACATTGAGGCAGCTTCTCAGGTGCCTTAGTGATGAACTCTTTGCATCTTCGACACCTACCTAAAAGTACTGTTGGTGGACAAATTCAGTGATTACAGCTGGTCAACCACTAATAACACTATTTGTAAGGAAAACTTCACTGTTAAGGGAACAGTAAATACAGTAAACTGCTAGTGCATAGGATGGCATATGTTACAGAAAATAGCACGTTTAGAGCTGCCTTTATGTTAAGGATTTGACTAAAGCAGTGGCACCAGTTAACTAAATGCAATCTATTACTATAAATTAATTCACAAAATCTTTCCAGGGCAGACTTTGAAGCAATAAATATCCTGAAAATGAAGATGGAAAAGAACTAACGTAACTGAAAAATCAACTACCTGTGACTAAAATCTAACTGCATTGTATTGCTGTCTTTGGCACTGCATTGCAAAGGGAAGGCAGTAGACAAAAGAAGAAATATGAAGGGTATCATGACTTATTTATCAGACCATTCACTTAAAGAACAACAACAAATGAAAAGATTTTTAAAAAGCTTATTCCATATTTGCTTCTAAGATCCTGAAGAGGGGCAGGGGTGATGGGGCTCTGAAATCAATAGCTACTCTATTCTGCGCTCAGTAGCAACATCTGGGTACACATGCAAATTCCAAAACCAGATGGAGCAAACCAGCTGCAGCACACAGATGAGACATTATCCCTCCACGGAGCTGAGCAGCCACATCCAAACTGCGTGCTGGGTACAACCCACGTGTTCAGCAGCCCCCGCTGCCTGGAAATAAATGAATGCAAGAACAGCTGACACATAGAAGAGCAGGGAAGATTCTTCCCTCATCCTGGAAAATGAAAGTGAAATGTAAATACTGTTTGTCATATTACCTAGCAGTAGTTGATCTTCATGTCTACAAGCAAGACTACTATTTAGCCCATACACTATTTCATTTATTGCATGTTTGGGCATCTGTTTAACATACTGCTAATTCACTTTTAATATTATCAAAATAGTTTTAGCTCTAATATTACTGCAGCTTGCCTACGTCAACTAAAACCAAGAGTTCTTACTTTTTAAAAGCTACAGAGAACATTCTCATCTGAAGTACAAATACTGAACAGAAAGATTAATAAGCAGTTCCTGAAAGTGAAAAATGCTGAACAAGTCAATCTAACCCAAGAATATACCTCAATAAAAAGAATTAGAGCAAACAAACATTAAGCACACACATACATAAAAATGTCAGAATAAACCACATACAAGTGCACGTAGCTATAAATTTTAATTACTTAAGACTGTTACAGTGGTCCACAAGGAACTAAGCATCCATTCCATTGTGAAGTGTTTTAAACACTTTCACACAAATCACAACCGGTAACAAGATCAGGCATTTCTTGTTCTCTTTTTAAAATAACGAGCGAGATAATTCAGCTTTACGGAAGGGCACTGTTCCAATCCCGACCCAGTAACCCTCAGTGGCAGTGCTGTAGACTCTAAAGCTTAATCTCAAAGGGAAGCTACAGATCCTGTAAGACGTCAGATGTATCACAACATTGGTTTCTTTCCCCTAATGCAAAGAACTCTACCAGGTCCAAATTTTGGCAATGTGATTTTGTTATGAGCAATTACAATGCAGAAACATCTCCCAGCTGTTAGGTATCATTGTTACACAGCACCTTCAAGTGTACCTTGACTAATGAGAAAAATTGGAGAATCAGATTCTCACTGATAAAGCAGGCACCTGCTTTAGAAAGATGTTTATATTTCTACTTCACAGCAACACAAAACCATATTTCCCTATTTCCCCCCACAGCAGTAATTTTGCAAAGCAGACAAACGCTTGTTGTTCGTTTCCTACCTATTTCGGTAGGAGAGCATGTAGGTTTGTAACGCATTTTAATCAAGGTAACAGTCCTGAACAAAGAGTTTGTCACAGAATTACAGCATTTACTGAGGGATAAACTCCATATTTGGTAGGCTGAAGGGAAGGGGAGACAATTCTTCTATTTCATGGAATTTTAAAGTAAACTTGCAACTCTAGAGAGGTTGGAATGATGAAAGTCTGGCAAAGATGAATTGGTAAGATAGCCAGGGAGGGTGCTGGTGGACTTCCCCATAACTATCAAACACAGGATGGAAACAAACAAGCCTAGAATGGCACTAAAAGCATGGCACTAAAATAACTTCCTCCTTCTCCCCCTCCTCCCCCCCACCACCAAGGGAAAAGTCTGAAGGAGACTGAAAGATGTCCATTTACCATGGAGACTAAAAGGCTATTTTGTTGTCTGAGATTTATACTAGAAATCAGAGAATGCAAAATCTCAGAAATTATTAAAGAAGAGGCAGTAAGTGCTAATAAAGTTTTTTCATCTTTTTTTTGCAATTTCACAGTGACAAAAGAAACAAACAAAAAAAAAAAAGAAAGACCCAGCAAGAACCCTTAGTTATTTTTAAAAGTAGCATTTAGGTAAGATCAGATACAACAGTTTCATCTCCTTGTCTAGGAATTGGGTTTGTTTTAAAGCCACTGCTTGTTAGCTCAATTACAAGGCTTTACTTCACTTTCAGGTCCACTATAGTTCTACAAGCAAAAGTATTTGTAGGAGTGAGTCTCCTTGCATTTAAGACACTTAAACCTCAAGATATTGTGGTAGACCACCTCCCAAAACTGTATTTTTTAAATACAAGTTGCCCATAATATAAATACAAACTTTTTACCATCTACATAAGTGACAGAATATTCTTCTGAATCACTTTCTGAAGGACCTCTTCAAATACTATATATTCACAAACATACATTTCCCAAGTCATTTTCACAGCTACATTATTCTGTGTGACACATACATAGGTAGCCTCATCCACATACAGTTCATTACAACTAATGTCAAACTTGGTCTAAGCTTTCATTCTGAAATGACCTTCAGATTTTAGAGAATGAAGAGTTATGAAAGGCAGCTGAAGTTGCATTGGTAATAATAGAGTCGGACAGTCATATATCATGAGAAAGAAGGCACCCTATAGTAACTGACACCAATGTCCCTTCTCTAAACTTGAAGAAATTGTACATAGATAACCTTACATTTACATTAAAATAAATGTCTACATTATGTTTTTTTTTAATAGCAAAAATATTAGTTACCTTATTTTGCATTCCATTCCACTTTCTCAGTGCTTTCTGAAAAATGATTAAATGGCTCACAAAGGTCTTGTGAGCTTATGTGCCACAGATACAACATTCAGTACTTAAATTTGGTCCCATGTAAGTTTCTGAAACTAGTAGAGTTTGACTTGGACCACAGTTGCTGCTGTTCTGTACAAACCTATTTATATGAACAGAGCAGAGAGCCAAAACGGTTGCTTTGTAATTACTTCAGGCATGTTTGAATCCAGGAGGGAAACTGTTTTAATTTATTTTCCCCTGGAACACTACAAAGTTCCACTATAGCTTTACAGTGTAACCAAGCATATCAAGAAACAGCCTTCATTTACCTAAAAAAAAAAAAAAAAAAAAAAAAGAGATCAAATTATACTACTGAATTGTTCTTCTATTTCTCTGCTTCAGCCTGAATACACTGAAATGTTTGAAAACACTGTTTGAGAATATCATCTATAGTGTCAGAGACGTTTTGGCAGAAAAAGAAAGTCTTGTTGAGGGCAAAATTCAGTCAAGATGACTGTAAAATCTAATCCACACCTTTGAATTTGGACTGAATATCCATCACTTAAACATCTTGTAAATGACCCAATTTGTTTACATGGCCCTGTAGCTTTTTATGACTTTTCCATAAAGAAGTTATTACATCCATTCCTTTTATTTTGTTTGAGAGCATTTGAATGAGCCCCAGAACCACAAGCAAGTGGAACAGACTCTCTGCAGATGGAAGTGGCCTCATATAATTCACCACTACCGGTAAAGGAGTCAGAACAACACTTTCAGTTTGGAAATGTCATACCTTCGCACACAGCAGAAGAATTTCCTGTGCCATAGGTCTTTTTTAAGTGTGTAAAAATGCACGCTGGTTTCCTGTCCATCAGAGGAAGAACATAAAGCCACTTGGACTTGGGTCTCCCCTTGCTTTCACCAGGCATGAAGGCAGTTGGACAGTTACAACATAGTGAAATAGACTGGGGGGAGGGGATTGGGGGGGAGAGGGGGGGCGACAAGAGAAGCTTCCCAAATAACAGCTTAATAAGAGACTGGAATTTTTTAGGAAAGACTGAAGCCATAGATTAGGATCAGCAATAGCATTATCCATTATTTCACAAACAGAATCTCTTCCAGCAAAGTCATTTCCTCACCTCATGGGCTTTTAAACAAGTGACACTTAGAAGGCAGCAGAGAGATTAACAGGACTGGATTAACATAGAAGGTATAGCCAAAGCTTCTCCAAGAACATTTTCCAGTGTAACTTACTCTTCAAATATAACACTCCCTGAGTATTTTACACCTGGACTTTCCCCTGACAGAAGTTTACAGCTTTGCTGATGATACATGCCAAACCGAGTAATGGTTTAAAGCTGTAGAATACCAAAAACTACAGGAAGGGCACCACTCCTGCACCTTCTAGTGCCTGGGCCCAGTCTGAAGCCAATTTACCAGATTACAGGACCAACTGACTCATTAACTGCAGCATTTGACCTCCTGCATCACTGGCATCTCCCTAACAGTCTTATGTAATTTGTTACCAACTCATACTAAGAGTATGACAGCAAAAGCAATACAAAACAAGACTAAAAGTACAGGAAACAAGCAGCAGTGTTTCCTTTTACCAAGATATCTTTTGCTTTCTCCAAGACAGGCTTCGCATTTCCAGAACAGCTGAGGAATGGTGATATGGGAGTTTCAATCCAGTATCTGAAGTTATCACAGGCTACACCACTCTCCCTCACTCTCAGCAGGCCTGTAGTGCTGTAGGTCCCCTACAGGAGATCCCCTTACAATGGCTACCCAGCTAGCAGCACCATTCACCTAAAAACCTTGATCCAAATGTCCCATGGCAAGGCCGGCAGGGAACGCGGCCTACAACCCACCGCCACCCGTCCAACCTCAGCATGTACCATGCCATACATAGAGCATCAAGCACAACTGTGCTCAACCAGAGCTACATCTGGATGCTGTTTTAATACAATCAAAACCAGTTTTCACAAACTCAACAAGTCTTCTGAACTCTTAAGAAAGACAGGCCTTGCTAACCTTGATTCAGAAGGCCTCAAGGATCCAAGACCACGGAATTATTTGGGCTGTCTCCTTCACATCAACGTTTTTGATACTACTTATACTCTGTGAACAAGACTTTCTCCATAAGGGTCTAGCAATCTTTCTGGCCTTCTCCCTTCTTACCCATCCCACCAACTTGCGTAGAAACTGGTTAGATTATTAAAACATGTAGATGTGCAGCTTACATGCTAAGTAAGATTGGTGTCTTCACATAAAGAAAAGCTGCTTAGCATGCTGTATGATCACAAAATCAAACACAGATAACCCAGTGTAACAGTGGAGATTTATAGAATCTCAGCACAAGGATGTTCAGAAGACAAGATCAGAAGACAGATGAACCCTAAGACTAGGATGTCTGTGGATGGAGGCATGAATAATGTTTCCTGATGTTGCCACCCTACAATAATATCCTACGGTCTAACTAAGCCTCTAGGAAGCGTGACATTTATATTTTAGCTTCACAGTAGCACATCACAAATTTTCACTCGGCTACTTGAAAAATGCATTTCACATCCAAACACAAGCTACACTAGCATTCCAAGAAGAATGAAGTTTCTCATTTCTCGGTTAATTTCTCAGAAACTCCTGAAGAACTAATCACTCACACAGATACGTAAGTGCTACAACATCAACGGCAGCTCTACATGGTAGTGCTAGTCACATTTTGTTATGTAACTTTGAAGAAGTCCTACATGTTTCCTCTAAAATCTATTCCTGTACAGGACAATTTCTTAGAAGCTTGCACACTGGGAAGCATACTTTCCATGACACACATTTTGCAACCAAAAAAATAAAAGCACAGCTCTCTATTAAAGCAAAGGGCTATCTGTAAAGCAATTTGCTGCCAGTGAAGGGAAGCAAGCTTGGACAGCGTGTGCTCTTTCTAGTAATCAGGAACTGCCAGGCACAGCAAAAACTGGAAGAAGCAACTACCCAAGAGCAACAAGAACCCCAAAACCACCCGGCTATAATGCAAAACCACTGCTGTAGGGTGCAAACCACTACTTTGCTATTACTTGTTGACTGTGTAATAATTAGATATGAAGGGTTTGGATAGTGTTTGGCCTCTATGAAAGATGTTATGTTTATATGAAGACAAAGTACAACATAACACCTTTGGTTGTATAGCTGTCACTTTCTCAAGGTATATCTTGTGTTATTTCTGTTATAAAACACCATAAGTGACTGAAAAAAAACTCCAAAAAAATGCAACAAACTTAAAAAATCTTCTGCAAACCTAATAAGAAATAGTTACTTCAAAAAATAGGTTTTATATGTTTCTTCCTTAAAATTAAACTCAAAATAATTAACAAAGAAAGGCAAGAATGCCTATATATCTGAGACAAGTCACAAATGGTCTGTACCTTTAATACCTCCTCTTTTATCTGCAAGACAAAAATGAGAGAAGCAGTAGGACTAAAGAGCAGTTCCGAGCAGGATTCTGCCAAGCACCAGGCAATATGCCAAAAGGCAACTGTAAGGCACAAACCTGTTTTTAAAACCATCTTGCACTGCAATTTATCACAGCATTGAAGAACTTCTCTAATTTGCCACAATCTTTTGCTCAAAGTAAAAAGAGGATGTGGTACAATTCTTCACTCTCCAGGAAAATAGCTTTAAAACACTTCAAAACAAGTCTTGGATTAAACAGAAATAGATTAAACTTAGGACAAATTGCATCACTATCATGTTTCCCTTTAGATGGTGTGTTCATATTTTCTTCTTCCTTTTCTTCTCAAAACAAAAGAAATTTCTCCTACCCAGCAGTACTGACACTTCAAGTCCAGAGAAGGGCGATGAAGCTGGTGAGGGCTCTGGAGAACAAGTCCCATGAGGAGCGGCTGAGGGAGCTGGGCTTGTTCAGCCTGGAGAAGAGGAGGCTCAGGGGTGACCTTATCGCTCTCTACAGGTACCTCAAAAGAGGCTGTAGCGAGGTGGGGGTTGGTCTGTTCTCCCACGTGCCTGGTGACAGGACGAGGGGGAATGGGCTTAAGTTGCGCCAGGGGAGTTTTAGGTTGGATGTTAGGAAGAACTTCTTTACTGAAAGGGTTGTTAGACATTGGAACGGGCTACCCAGGGAAGTGGTGGAGTCACCATCCCTGGAGGTCTTTAAAAGACGTTTAGATGTAGAGCTTAGGGATATAGTTTAGTGGGGACTGTTAGTGTTAGGTTAGAGGTTGGACTCGATGATCTTGAGGTCTCTTCCAACCTAGAAATTCTGTGATTCTGTGATTCATCAATTCAGCTAGACTCAGCAGCAGTGGCATTGATTCCCACTGCTTTCAAGTATGCTCTTTTATCAGAGATAACTTTACAGTCAAATTAAGCAAAAGCACTGACATTCTCACCTCCAAGAACTGAGTGAACTGCATCCCTCAGACATAAACATGCTCTTTCAGGTGTTGAAGCCTGAGTTAAATGGTCTTCACCAGAAACTCCAAGTCACGATTATGTGCCTGTCCATGAAATAGCTGCAAGCTCCTTTGAAGATGCTCAAACGGGAATCCTCCAGGTAGTTGTGAGACCATGCACAAGCTGAGGAGAAGACAGAAGGTCCCTCTGGCCCTTCAGTGCTTTTCTGAATTCTACTTGCACCCACCAAGTCTTCCCAGGGACAGCCTAAGATAGGCATGTCTCAACCTCCAGCTCCAGCATCATTTTTATTTTTGAATGGACTGCAGCACCTCTCATGTGAGGAGAGGCTGAGAGAGCTGGGCTTGCTCAGCCTGTGGAAGAGGCGGCTTAGGAAGGATCTCAATGTCTATAAATGCATGCGGGGAGCAAAGACAACAGAGACAGGTTCTTTTCAGCACAAGCTGGAACAGAAGAGGTTCCCTGTGAACACCAGGCATCACTTCTGTACTGTGCAGGTGACTGAGCACTGGCACAGGCTGCCCAGAGAGGTGGTGGAGTCTCCTCCTTGGAGATCTTCAAAAGACACCTGGACATGGTCCAGGGCACCCTGCTCTGGGTGGCCCTGCTTGAACAGGACCAGGTGGCCTCCAGAGGTCCCTTTCCAATTCAGCCATTCTGTGATCACAGAATCACAGAATTGTAGGTGTTGGAAGGGACTTTGAAAGATCATTGGGTCCAACCTCCCTGCCAAAGCAGGTTCCTTAGAGCAGGCTGCCCAGGTAGGCATCCAGACAGGCCTTGAATATCTCCAGAGAAGGTGATTCTCACCTGAAACTGACTGCAGGAAAATTAACTTTTGTAAGTAGTTGGTTCTGGTGAACTGCTAACTGACTTCAGTATTTTGGTCTTCTGAAGGCATTTATTGCTACTTTCTAAACATACATGACACGTAAAATATTCTTTCCATTCTTATAGCACCTGATTTTACATTATCTTATCTAAAAGACATCCTAATATTTCTTGTTGAAATTCTAACACGTGATGCCTGTAGCTTAGTAAAATTATTGTGGACATTTATCACAGCTTTCCTGAGACAACTAAGAGAATAGAATTTAGATTCACCTTCCATCTCACGTTGTAATCAAGTCTGGCCTAAACTAGTAGGCATCACATAAGCAGGTACACTCAGGCCCCTAGAGTTAAGTCATTCATATTAAGTACTCCATCAATAGCTCCCTCAGACATTGCTGAAACTTCAGTCTGTATCTGTAGATAATTCACAAACATACTACTGAAAAATAGAATGAGTAGTAAGAACTATAATAGAAAGATGAAATAAGTAAACCATACAAGTAATCAAATTTAATACACAAGGGATTGAGATTTATTCCTCAAAAGAAACTGAGAACCATTTTTCTGAACTCCTTACAGCAATATGGAAAAAGGGTAATAAATATGCCAGACAAAGCCACCTAAGGTGACAAAGCCACCTAAGTCTGAAAATCCATTCAAGCATAATCTGTTTTTCAACACAAGAACTGTGGAAGTCAAATCCATACCGTTAACCGGAAGCCATCACTACACGCACCACTTACTACTACTACTTCAGTTTCCAGAAGATGGTTGCATGAACTCCTTTGATCCTCCAGATGAATATTTACTCAGTTGACTTACAAATAAAAACATTAAAGATAAATATTTTTTCAAGAAAATCATATAAACTCCCTTACTGTCAAGCAGAGTTTACAAATAAACCTTGTATTAAAGGAACTCTGACCACCACAGAGGTCCAATAAAAACAGGGAGGTAGTTTTAAGTGGTTTCCAATGGAGCTATACCAGCCCCACAACAACCATCACATTGAACTCTCAGAAGGTAGCAGCAAATGACTGTGTTACAAGTATATCTATATCTAAGTACAAAGAAATATTTATCCTAGGAAATTGCTACCCAAAATGTCACGTGCTATGAAGGAGAAACAAGAGTACTTATGCCTGCATTTGGCAAATAAATCCAATTGAATCAATTCTGAAGTTAACACACATTTAGCCAATAAATAAAAAAGCCTCCAATTATGAAAAAAGAAGTCCTTAAGCACATGCTTAACTTCTGTAACACAAGTAGTCCCACTGATTTAGTAACAGGCCATAGACATCTTTGGTATCACCTTGAACCAACAGCTATGGCACCCCCAAGTACAGCCCAGCAACACTGTAATCCATTCTACAGCAAAACTTCCTGGCCATTTAGCAGTTTTACAAGTAGAGGACAGAATTCTTATTTGTATACTGTGAGTGGAAAAGCTCCCTCTCTCCTGACCAAAGATTATTTGGCACGCGAACAGCAATATCTCATTCTCAAACTCCAGGGAGTTTTAACCTGCCTCTAGCTAAAAGCTAAACAATCTTCAGATTGCAGTAGAGTGTAAAAAATCACTCTAATTAAACCAAGTAAGAACTGGTTTGACCAGTGTTACTGATCCCCAAATAATTAAAGTCAGTTAAGAAAAGTCAGGAGTTGGTATTTAATTGTACCTAAACTTGTACTAATATTTGAGAAAAGTTTTGTAGTTGAACAACTAGAAAACAAACTTCAAGTAAACTACAACAATAACCTGGTTGTCTTTAACTATGAACTACCACAGAATACAGTTTCAGCGCACTTTTAATTTCTCCTGGATTTGCATTTATTATAAGATGCAGTGATGGTATCTCAGCGCATGCCAAATCGCATTGCAAACCCGTTGAAGCCTGACCCAAGGCGGCTGCATTTCTGATGCACATGAAGAGAATCCAGCTCATGCTGCCACGTACGCTTACGCCCATTTACACAAGTCCTGCTTCCAAGCAGCGTGATCTACCTTGGGCACTTCATCGCTGGACTCCCACTGCTGGGCCCTGGCACCCTGCAAAGGCCCAGCTGCATTTACCAAGCACCAGGCCTCCTGTGGAAGGCTGACCGCATAGCAGGTTTCCTCCCCATCCTGACAAAGTTAAAGCAAAACAAGGGTAATTCTGTGCATCTTGAGATGCTTCAGTCGCACACAGACTGAACGGACCGCAGCATTACAAGATTTGAGTACATTAGCGCCAAGCCCTTTTTGTCACAAACCAGTGCCCCAAGCCGTCTAAATGTCAGGTAAGCTGGGTGGGGGGTGAGGGAGTCATTTCTCCTCTCACACAGAGCAGATAATTTCCTGTACTGCACAGAGTCTGATTGGTTTCCTGTCAGAGCAGCTGGGTCTCTGGGTCTTTTGATCACTTTCCTCTGGCCCTGCACAGTTGCTCTGATTAGAGATTGATCCTGGTGCTGCTCTTTGATCAGCTGTGCTGGCAGCCCACAGGTGCCATATATCATCACATTAGCAGGCCACAGCAGCATTAAGCTCTCCTGCTAGATTTGCTAGCACTTTGTGTGTCCTATTAATTCGCAAAATGCTTGCGGAGGTCCCCAAATCTTTGCTTTCTATTAAAGACGTAACATAGAGCAGTTTTATCAGGGGAGTCCCAAGTTCAAAGTTGACAGAAATGGTCTTAAGTCTGTGTTTTTGCTGTTTCATTACCGTTTGCAGAAGTTTGAGCACTCCCAGCTTCTCCTTTTGTGTTGGCTGAGCCCAAGCTCATTCTAGCTGACATGCAAAATACTATTTTTTCCCCCCTTATGTTAAGCACCATGGTTTCCATGAGCGTGTGCTAACAGCGTTAACTTTAGATGTTTTACACAAGGAGTGGTTTCACACAGTATATAACATTTTGTGAAATACCCTTTAGAATGACTCTGTAATAGCCGATGAAGAGGAGAGGTGCTTAAAAACCTGAACACCGTAAATCACACGGGGTTCAGAGTCTAAGCAAATCACACCCCCCGAAACTGCCCGTGCCGCATGAAAGGCTCCTTTCTCCAGCCGGGAAGCTGCCGCCTGAGAGTTCCCCAAACACCCCAGGTACTCCCGGTGAGGCTCCCGCTCCCCAGGCAGCTCCTCTCCAGCCCGCACCACAACTCCCCGCTCACCCACACACAGCACCGGCCCCGGCCGAGCTCTTCGGGGGCAGCAAAGCCGCTGCCACCACCCCTTCACCGCCGGAGCCCCCACGCTCCGCGGGGCTCCGCACCCTCTCCCCCTCCCCCCCCCCCCTCCCCGAAGGGCTCTGTTACCGTTCTGCTCCTTGGCGCCAGACAAGGCGAACTTGCTGCTGAGGTCGGACTCCGCGGCGGCTCCCTGCCTCCGGCCGGCCAGGGCAGACGTGAGCAGGAGCAGCCCGAGGAGGAGCATTGGGCCGGCGGGGCGCGGGGCTGCGCGTAGCGGGCGCTGGCGGAGCGGCACCGGGGGCCGGGCGTCTCTCAGCAGTACCGGGCGCGGGGGAGAAGGCGGCACCGAGCCTGCTCCGGCGGCAGAGAACTGCAGGGTAGTCTCCACATAATCCCATCCAAAACTTTTTCCTAGAGCCCTTCTCTGCGTCTCCAGGTTTTGTTTTTCTTGGGCTTTTTTTTTTTTTTTTTTAAAAAAAAAAAAAAAAAGGAAAACCTGGACCCAGACCAAGCTTCCCGAGGACTAAACAACTCAGGACCGGAGGAGTCGGGGCGAGCAGCGGGGCCCCTGCTGCCGCCGCCGCCGAGGAGCGCGCACCTGTCACCGGCCGCCGGGCAGGGACGGCTCCCGCCCCGCCGCAGGGCCGGGCTGGGCTCTCAGCCGCCGGCTCCCTCCCGCCCACCGCCGCCGGGACACGCTGCGGGACACCCGGCGCGGCCGCCGGCGCCCCCGGGAAGTCGCGGCGGGGCGAGCAGCCGGCACGGGCGAGTAGCCGGCACAGGCGAGCGGGGAGGCTCCGCCGGGCACCCGTCCTGCCGCCGCGGAGCCCCCTCCGCACCTCTCTTCCCGAACTCCCTTTCCCAGGAGCCCTCTCCCTAAACTCCTCCCTTCGGTCCTATCCACCCCCCCACTCCCCCCCCTCCCAGCTTTAAACTCCTCTCCCGCGCCCTCCTCGCCCCCCACCTTCGCCCGCCCCCGGCCCGCCAAAAAGGGCAGCCCCTGGCCGAGCGGAGCCGAGCCGAGCCGTGCTGGGCCGAGCCGTGCAGCTGGTTCCCGGAGCGGGCCTGCGGCGCCCCGCGGTGGCCCCCGCCGCTGTCCCCTGCCCGCGGCCGGCTGGCGGCACGACAGGTGCCGGGGCTCCGCGCACAGCCGGCTGCTCGCGGCTGGGGCTTGCCTAAACGCCAGGCCCCGCGACCAGGAGCCTGGGTCTGCGCCGTGCCGCCCGGCCCCCGGCCTCGGTAACCGGGGCGAGAGGCTTCGCTGAGCTGCCCGGGGCTGTCTGCCGGAGGTGGTACTGCGGGGATGGGGATGGGGCTTGTGGCTGAAGGTCTGGTGGTCCGGCAGCCCGAAGGTCTGGTGGCACTGCAGGTTCTTACAGCCCTAAGATCTGGTGCTGGGTTAAACACCTTGTACGGGGCGCTTCCTTGATCCTGGGAAGTGAAACACAAAGGGAATGTTTTAAAAAGACTCTGGGTGCAGCTGATTTCTCTTCTGACAGAAGCTGCAGCTTGAGCTACCTTCTAGTGAGACCTGTAGTGCCCATGTAAACAACAGAGCCGCTGCCTTCTCTTTGGCACTTCACAGCTCGCTCTCCTTTGCTGAAGTGCTGTGTAGCGCATTGTCTGCTTTACTGTATTTGTAAAGCAGACAGGCTGTGTTTTGGTCTTTGTTTCCACTTGGCTTCAGAAGTCAGAACTGAGCTCACAGCAAGGGGTATCCCCCCATTACCAGTAGTGAGGACTCAAGGACTGATGACATGAAGCACCCATTAAGACAGTGTTCAAACATCCTTGCTGGAGCTGGCAACCTTTCCAGTTGGTTTGGACTCGGGTTTGAACCACGACTACGTAATGGGTCAGGGTAACAGGGCTTCATGCTAATTAGATACCATCATGGCAAGAGAAGCGATAGGAAGGATTAATCTTTTTCTCTCAGCTGAGAAGTCCTGGCAGTGTTTTTTTAACAGTTACTTCAGCCTCCATAGCTCTGAGGTAGTTCTGGGGACAGACAGGAAAATCTGTGTAGCCATGGTCTCACTGTCAGTGAAAGACACGGAAGAGAAACTGAGTCTGCACTACTGGAGTCTTGAGTACACACTACATAGATGTCTTATCCTTTGACCCGGCTCTTTCCATTATATAACTGAGCTGTTTCTTCGCCTCAGCCAAAGTAACCCTTGAGACAGTGATAAACATCCCCTCTGTTCCTAATAAGTGACATATTTCTAGTAGCAACTGAAAGCTGTCCAGCCAGGCTGGGCTGTGTTCTGAAAGGCAGGCTTGGAGCATACCATAAATAGCAACCCTTCCCTTACAGAGCGTGAAGAAATAAAGTGACTGCACAAAACAGGCTAGGCAGTTTTATTATTATTATTATTGTTGTTGTTGTTGTCATTAGTAATTTTTTGGCTGTCATTGCTGTCATTTTAAAATAGAAAGAAAAAAAGTACTGCTTTCCAGGTCTTCTAAACTGATGATTACAAGTACTGCTTCTTGTAATCAAGTCAATATAGTGTTGCACTGTAACTTAACCTTTATTGCCTGATGTTTTTATGGCTGCTTGTTTTCTTTTCTTTCCTTTTTTTAAAATTATTTTAATTTCAGGGGATTGATGACAAGTTTCTTCCAAAAAATGTGGACCTAATGTCTCAAACAGTGCACACGAAAACTAAAGCATCCAACATTTTCCATAGCTTTGGGAGCCTTAGGCTGCATCAGACCAGTGTTTCAGCTGGCATCCTGGCTCTGACATTTCAAAGGAAAATGCAAGAACCCCCATAGTGGATGAATATGGAATAACACTGAAGAGAAAACTGTTCTAAACCTCCTGTAATTAAAAAACAGGGTATATTTTTGATCATTAAGACTCTACATCTTTTCAAAAATGCTAATATTGTTAATCCCATCCAAAATGTTGTATGTTAATCCCTATCCTCATAGATGTCCAATCTTTTCTGAAATTCATGCTGAGCATTTAGCACAAGGTGTCTATGGTTATTTTTAATCTTACTGTTCTCCAGGTTCATCAGCTTCTCCATTCATTTTCTGTGTTATAGCCTTACCATGTCCTTTATCAACTAGCCTTTTATACTACATTTTCTATCTGATTATACCACTATACTTTTCAAAGTCCCATATTGTATTTGGGGTAGGACACCAGAACACAAAATTCCAAGAGGACTACTCTTAACATATATAGTGGAAATAAAGTATTTTATTTTATAAAGCATTCTTTATGCATGCTTTTATATTATTATTGGATCTACACTTGCAAAGATCTGCAGAAGTATTGTCATTAGAAATATTCTGAATTGCTAGAAAATTTTAACAAACCAACACAGGCGTGCTTCAGATCATTCCTGCCAGTGCACATGACATTGCATTACCAATACTGAATTTCACATGGGACCACAGTGCCAAGCCATCTAAGAGTTACAGCGATTCCAGTGCCCAGGACATAATTCTCTGGAATTTATGATGAGTCATCCATATTTCACTAACACAGCATTCACTTTCTTTTTTTGCATCTATAATAAATGCTTTAAGCTATACAAAGCTTTCTATTCTTGACTTTTCTCCATGCTGAGAATTACACTTCAGGCTTCTATGACTTTTGTCAAAACAATGGTATACCTCATGCGGCAACTACTTAGCTTACGTTATGCAGTCTTTTGATGGTGTATCAATGATTCCCCCCGCCCTTTTTTTTTAAATTTTCGAAGATTTTGTAATACAGTCTAAAATTGTATGTCATGTATTTTTTTTTCATTTAAATATTGCAACAGATAATTCTTCAGTTGTCATCTTCAAATAGTTTGAGACACCAGTTTTGCTCTGTAGAGTAGCCACAATGATTTGTCGAATTTTCAGATTGTTTTATTATGTTGTTTTTTCAACATCCTCATTTAGAATTTTCTAAGCAATTTTTATTGTACTCTGATACAATTTTAATTATCTGGATTATCCCACAAAAATTTATTTTGCACCAATTCCAGAAATAATGCTATTGATGCAAAGCAACCAGAGGAGGCAATGGGAATTTAGCCTGTTAGGACTCGAGAGACCCATTTTGATGGTGTGCAGTGTTTGTATCCCTGAACTACAAAAATCATTGGAATAAGAAAGCTGATTATTTCCTGATTATTAACTTGAAGAATTATCATTAAAGTACACACATCACACTTTTCACAAACTACTCTTTCATCAACAAAAATAATTCCCCAGGCCAGTGCCACAATACCACCACAACACCAACAAAGGTGCTGTGACTTACACACATTCCACCCCATCAGCATATTGCAACAAGGGCTCCCCACGGTTATCCACTGGGACGGGAGTTGGTGAGATGCACGGAACATCATGCACTGTCCTTTATGAGTTGAAATGATACCATGAAACCCCAACTGATTTCAGGTGGCTTTAGGTATCCGAAGTGAGTTCTGTAGGGAAGGTATTTCCTTTTCCCCTATGATGTCTTCAGAAATACCTGAAATACCTTTTTTTTTCTTTCTTTCTTTCTTTTTACCCCCCTGAGGTATGCTATGAGGTAAGCATTTCTCTTCTGAGGAGGCATAGGGTGAGGAGTACATATCTTGGGGAAAAACAGGAAAAGGCTAAGACATAAACCCATTTTTATGCATGATGTACAACCAAAGGAAAATGCTTCAGGACATATGTAGCTCCACAAACACAATATCAAATTCCTGTCTCATGAGAGTTAGAGTTGGGCATTTACCTACCTGTTGGCAGGATTGGGATCCACTCTCAGGAAAATAAGATTGACTCCCTTGTCTTCCCACCACTCGTTTCATTTTCTATCATGAATGGGGAAAAAATGAATTCATGCGTATGTACCTGTATAGTCCTGTATATTGTGAAAGTACCCACATATTCTTTGAGAGATCGTACCAAAGAAAAACAAGCATTCTGAAAAGGTCAGCATGTAATTTATAACTAATGTACATCTGCTCATCCAGGAACACAGTCAAATGTCTGCTATTGTGTGAGGTTCTCTTGATTTTAGTGTAGTTGCATATGAACTGATTGCTGGCATAACGGGGTTGATGTTTAAATGCTTATATCACATTATGGAGTTACTTGTAACTGTGCAAAGAAGTCTTAAACAGTTATTAAATGTTATGTTTGTATGAAATCTTTTATGGATGAGTGATATACATGAAAACTGCAATTGCAGTAGAAACACTAATTGTCTTTTAAAAAACAACAATACAACTTTCTGCTCTCATGATCACTGACCAATAAAAAATAGACATTTGTACAAATAAACACAACTCTTGATCTTACAAATGTCAGATGAAGAGGCTGCATAAAAAATTACACAGAAAATAATTCCTGCATTAGAAAGTACTCCTGTAAAGGAGGTAGCAGTAAATATTTTGCAATGGATTTGTATGATTTATTATTATTATTATTATTATTATTATTCCTTTTATTTATTTATTATATACATGATAACAGCCTGTCTCATTTGTCCTTTCTGCCAAAAATAGGCTCTTTGTTCCTGTGCTTTGGATTCAGTCATAGTTTGCATAGTGCTAGCTGTCCCTTCATGTCCATAAAGGAGAACGCTGCTCCTTGAGGAACAATGCAAAACTGCAAGAAGACCGTGATGTTATTTACCATTAAACAACTGACAACTATCATCAAATTATGTTATGAAATTCTCACATTCGATAATGGCTAAATCATTTGTAATTGTTGCATGATCTTTCCTTTCATTATCTACTTAATTTTAGTATTCCAGACTTCTTGTCCATTCCTATTGAATTTGTAAACAAATTGGAGACTTGTTATCCTGTTCCAATATAAAATTTACAAACATATATGTGTATATATACATATAAAAGAATGAATTCCAAAGAAGCTTCAATACTGTTGATGTTATACAGTGCTTAGACACAGCCAGACAAGAAAGATCTCTGAAGATAATTCAGTCAATTGGATCACAATTCCATATAAAATGAAATTTCTGTAATACAAATATTAAAATGTGACTTGTGACTTATAAATACACCTAACGATAAGTATTTGAACACATACTTCCAGGCATGTCCATGTGCATACCTTAAGTGACCATTTTTGTAATCAACTCAAACCATTGAGAACCAAATTCATTATTGTACTGTAAAAGTGTTGGTTTACAGTGGTCCCATTTAGATTACAATTCTTTTAATAGCTACATACACGTGTATATAGTCCAAGCTATGGGCGGGCAACTTTGTTTTACATTGGCTGTGGGAGCTACAACCAGAGACAAGAAGGAAGGAGGCCCACTAGAGGTCTCCCAGACTACACACCTCAGGCACCTGGTAGCTCATTTGGGTTTTGATGGTCTTCCAAAGTCAGCAAGTATAGGAAGTACAATGCAGGTAAGTCACCTGGGCCTTTTGCTGAACTTCAGTGCAGGCCGTACAGAGGCCTGAATGCGTAGCAGTAGCCAGTCTTGAAGTCTGTATCATCTCATGGGGCATGCGGACTTGACTAGGTGCATGAAGGCCTTTGCCCAAATGGCAGTCTGGCACAAACATGTGAATGTTTGCTTATTAAGACAATGTGGCTGATGACTTTGCTAATGTCAGAAGGCAGGTACATTTTCTGGCTGCTTTTTAATCAAATGCCAGTAATTTTTGATCTGAAATCCTGTCATGATCACAACTGAAGATGGCATAAGACTTCTCTGTGATGGGTCTTAATAACTATTGAATTCTGAATAACTATTAAATTTAGTCTTTCTGCCTGCCTCTCTTTTGATAAGCAGTGCAAGATGCAGGTTTGCAACCAGAATACAAATATTGGGTTGTATTTCCAGACATTCTTAACAACTGCTTTTTTTTTTTTTAAAAAAAAGTACATATCACAAAAACAGTTGTATCCAAATTCAGTAAAATTAATAGTACACTGTGCTGTTCAAAACATATTTAGATACTAACAGGTTATCTCATACACCAGTAAAAAAACCTTAGAGCATTATGAGATATTTTTTCTTCATACCAACATCTTTCTAAGCTATTTATATCTAAATATTAGAATGGCTTTGAAACGGCTCTTCAGAGAAATGAAGCTCAGAGAAATGAAGCTCATCTGAAGGTATTTAGGGGGCAGTGGCATAATTTGCTACCAATGTTTGTGATGTACCTAGTAGTTAACAGTGTGAAAAATATGCATATTAAGATCAGTCACATTAACTATTTGACTGGACTGTATATTAAGATCTGGACCATTGACTATTTGATTAGAATATTTACATTTATTGAGTTTAGAGTAGAAAAAACAGCATTTGCTTTGATGTCATAGTTATTTTAAATATACTAAAGGATATTATTGATACTAAGAACTTTGACCCATGAGTATGCTTAATTGACCTATGTTTTTTATATGCGTATGACACTCCATCTTTAATCTTCTGATACTCAGTTCTAAAAAGAACAGGAGTATTGATGAGACAATTATGTATTTAACTTCAAATTCAGGGAAAAAAAAAATCTTATTGACAAGACCTGGCTTGGAGGTTTTTTTTTTCCGTTTTTTTTTCCTTTTTTTTTCCTTTTTTTTTTTTTTTTTTTGTCTAAACAGAGATTGGAGTTTACTTGGGACATAAAATCTAAGATGTCACAAGCAAGTTCAAACATTAGAGGAATATTAGAAATCTAACAGAGTAGAAGAGCAATTAGGAACTGAACACCTGACATGACTACACAGGAAAGATAAAGCACTGGAGTGAATGTGCTTCTAATAGATACAGAGTATGTCTCCCCCCAACCCTGATTTACCACATTATATTTCCTCTCATTTGACCTAATCCTGTCTCTTCCCTATTCTTCCTTTTTTTCCCCTCTTCCTCTCTTTTACAAGTCTCAATTAATTATTTAAATAAAGTCTACGCCTCCTAATCTTATCTCACCACACTTAAGTACTAGCTTTCCTAATCCACGTTCTTGCCTTCATGACTAGTCCTCCAATACTGCCAGATTTGTCTCCTCTTTGTACTGTGCCCTGTCTTATCTCCTGCCAGTCTCCAGCCTGTGTTTACTTGCCATGGCAAAACTTTTCTGCCATTAGCATCTTGTGGAATGAGAATTTCCCACATATTTAGTCAGGTTCTCGTGGCACTGACTAGTTTGCAATCACCAGGAGGAGCAAATCAGTAAAGCAAAAGAGGTGGTGCTACAGATCGAGCATCCACTATATGGATGTTGGAGGAGATTTTTCAGTATGCTCTCGTAAGAAGTTCAGATGTTGCAAGGCCACTATGACACAGTAATCAATGGTAAGAGAGATGCTGCAAAAGTATCCTTATCTGAAATAAAACCCTAATGTAAACATACCCACCATCTTGTTTGCCCCTTCAATTACAACATTTTTCCCAGTCCTCTGTTATTTTAATCTATGGTCTGTGTGTCACTTTACTGACATACTCTTTTTGCCTCTCAATAAGGCAGCTTCCCTGTTCCACATTGCATGGAGTCAACTGGAGAGAATGTACGCTATTGATTTAGCCCAGTCTAGGCTTGGCATCATCTACAGAAGCACACCAAAATTTTATTCAGGCCATCTGGAGCTTTCCCCGATAAGAAGTGAAGAGCTTCCAAGGAACAGATCTGTAAAATATAAGTCTTTACTGATCACATGCAAATGGTAATATTCCACATTACCTAAATTTACCTAAAATAGCAGTAGGCATGTGTTTGAAAACAAAAAAACAATAGTTAATTTAAAAAGCTCTAACATGAGGGGGGCATAGAAAATCATAAACACTTAATTTCTCATCAGTTGCCTCATTCACAGAACTATCTGAATTATTTTGGCAGAAACAAGGTTCCAGTTGGAGCATGGAGACTTTCATCCCGTGCATTTTTTCCAAACTCAGAAATAGGAAAAGTCTTTTAAAAAATCAGGTCACCTTAGTAGATGGCAACAATTCTAATATTTTTGGAGTTCTTAAACACATGCATTAATATGTTTCAAAAGTAGATTCTACAAGTATTTTTTAATGTGAAAATGCTATAGACAAGGGTTTAGGAGCTTAATTCTACCAATTTCCTTCTACCCTTCCTACATAAATATAAGTAGATTTTTTTTCAGATTAAAAATTTATTAGAAGGATGTGAGATACTGAAGAGAAGTTAAATTTTTACATGGATATTCATTAACTACACTGTAGAAAATCATAGACAAAAGCCTAGTTTAGTATTAATATTTTGAATCAAGCATTACTATTTATATCTGGAAATCCAGGTAATGCTGCAGAAAACTTAAAACTTAAGAACTGCCAGTTGGACAAGACTATAAAGAATGTACAAATGACACAGTATTCATACCAGTAAATTCTCATTGTTATTTCCTTGCCAATTCAGTAAATGGAAATGTACTACAAAGGAAAATAATTTTAAAGCTTTTTCCAGTAATTCTTCAAAGCTATTCTACTATTAATCATTGGAGTTCACGTCATCCAGCTAAGAATGCACAATATTCTGACATATTGCCAACATTTTTCTTTATTGATCGCACACTGGCATTGAATCACAGTATTTTATTCCCACAGCACCAGGAAAAAAAAATAAGAACTTCAGCTTCACTACCATCTGGATCACAGATCATCCCATAAAATGCATTCAGGTTGACAGTAAGTCTTTGAAGTATTTACTTCATACTGTGTTTCTGATACTGTTGTATGTTGTGCCCTGTCACAACCCATTTTGAAAAGAATACCACTCCATTACAGTCCAAATTTACACCACCCCCAAATATATATATATATATAATATATACGTAATATATATATATATATATACATATATACATAATATATATATAATATATATACATAATATATATATATATATATAATTTTCTCCTTAGAAGATGACCGGTCTCTAGTTAGGTATACAAAGTTGGTTTGTAAACATAAGCAGTGATGTCATTCCCAAGTGCTTTATGAGCATGTTAGTTACTGTCAATAGCTTACAATTTAACCAGGATCTGAAGTTGTTAGCATCTTTTTCGATGGAGCTCAGCACCTCACAGGATTAGGCAGTTCAGAAAGCACAGCAATGCCCAGAAAGAATTGTGTACCTAAGTGAGAATAGTGGTGGACCTGAAGCCCTTATTCAATACAAAATATAAACACTATTACAAGGACAAAATTCAAAAATATAAACCAGTTTTGAGATAGTTCTTAATCTACACAAGAAATGTTAATCTAAACAGATTTCTATGATCGGATCCCAAGAAATGCAACCTGATCCTAGAAATCCAACCTGATCCTAATCGCCTGAGGAGAGGCCGAGAGAGCTGAGACTGTTCAGCCCAGAATAGAAAAGGCTCAGGGGAGATCTTAGCAATGTGTAAAGTGAAGGTGCAATGAAGATGGAGCCCGAATCTTTTCATTGATGCCCAGCTCCAGGACAAGAAGAACTGGACACAAACTGGAACAGAAAAGGTTCCCTCTGAACATCAGGAAACACTTTTGTACTGTGCAGGTGACTGACCTCCAGAGACCCCTTCCAACCTCAAGCATTCTGTGATACTGTGATTCTGTGATCCTGCCCACCACACTGTTGGACGAGAGCCTAAAAACTGTGCTGCACAAGGAATCCTATCACATACATAGAATCTGTAAGCCTGTTCATGCCTAAATAAAGCAAATAAGACTTGATCCTCTGTAGCTCAGCACATTTCTGCTCAATCCTGTGAACCACTGAACTAAATAATGTTAGTTCCATTATATTCATTAAAAAATCAAAAGCAATGCTAAGAAAGAGTGATCAGTCCTTTATGTAATTGGAAATTAATTGGAAATTAATAAGAAAGATAGTTCAATGGTGAGGTCTCTGCATTCTGCTCAGCTGTCTTGTTTATAGCATAATGAATGGATTTTGATCCTTTTTGATGAAGAAAATAATGAGACCTCTGATTTCAGTGCCACACCTGGTCATGATCAAGTAAATCATGCCAAAGCAGGATGATCATTCTGAGAGATGAGTAAAGCTATGGAGGATAAGTTACTGCCTTTCTTTGTTCTTCAGTTTGTACCTCCCTCCCCAGTGTTCAGGACTCATGCATTCTTTTGCTTGGCTGGTTGGTTTGTTTTGTTTTGTCCATCTTCTTATTAATTGCATGTTTGTGTACTTATTGCTCCCTACAAAACCTGTATTTGTCACGTAAACTTGTTTGCTATGTTTCATACATTTTGAGAAGAAAAGTTTTGTTTGCAGAAACAAGTGTTTACAATACCAGATTTTCAATCAGTGTAGTAAATCTTATGAAAGCAGTAGGCATTTTATTAGGTAAAGACAGCAGAGGACAGGCAGTAGGCTATGTATCCCTTACGTGCCACTGTTCAACAGAATTCTGCTGATGTAAAGAGAAATCAGTGCTCGTTTTGTAATAGAGACTAATTACTATTTGAAGGTCATTCTCAATTTCTTCTACCGTTTTTATCATCATGGACCATATTTATTCTTCCAGCAGGACTAGATTCTCATATTATGGAAGAGCTGTTTGTGAGAACACTTCGGACTACTCTAGCCACTACATGAAAGAAGATAATTCAGTCATCGTGCTCTTTCTTCCTGCAAACCATGGGCAGCCAAACATCCACGTACAACATGAACCCAGTTATTGCAAAGGTACTTCCAACATCCGTAATCTTAGTTGAGACAAATATATTGCTTTAGGTAACACAGAGAGTTTAATGCTAATTGAATAAATGAGAACAATATTATTCATTGCACAGACTAATTCAAAACTGCTAATATAGTTATCAGGCTGAAGTCAGAGTTGTTGTATCAGCTAATTCTTATGTGCATATTGTGGCATTAAGAATAGCTGCTTCATGTTGAAACAGTGGAAAATTTTAAATGCTTTTTGCAAACTTCTTCTATTTCTTTTTCCAAGGTTGTTAGCTTTGATTTGTATTTTTTTTCTGATACCGCACAAACACACACACACACACATATATATATTTTTTTCAGTACAAAGTGCATTAATAGCTTAGGGCAGTATTTTGAGTTATTTTAGGTAAATATGCTTGTAGAATGATGTTTACAGCTGTTAAATAATATCATTTTGATTTTCAAAGTTATTAACTCAGGTTCTAACTTGCAATGACACCATACAAAGACAATAAGCAATATAGTGTATAATATTTTGGAAGTTAATAATCTTGAGAATCTGTCAAGTAACAGTGAATAAAATAAACATTCACGCCTTGCTTTGCAGATATGAACTTGTTCATTTTAATATATAGCACGTTGCAACACCCAGAAGGAAAAAGAAAAAGAAAAAAAAAAGGAAAAAAAAATAAAAACTAAACCCTTCCAGCAACACATTCCCTTTTCAGTAGTCACTCATCACTCATCCTCTGGTATATCAGGGACAGAAAGTGAAGTGAGCAAAGTGTAAGAACCACCAAATGACATCTGACATATATTTACTAAGATCTGCTGAAACAACTACAAATATGAGAGCAGAATGGAAAATTTCTGCCCAGAGAAAACCACTAAGGGCTGATTAAACAAGGGTTAGCCAATTTGCAAGCAAAGTTGTGCTAGCATGCCATGCAACTTTTAGGATGTGAAGTAGTAGATAATTGCAGTGCGATACTCTGCCTTATGGATATATCAGTTCCCTCAGATAGTCTGAGGTTTTGTCATCTGGTCCAGCTCAGCTTAAATCCAGCCTAATTATGTCCCTCCCTGTGTTGGCTTCCTGTTTTTCCTCAGTTGGATTTGTCCATTCAATGTGAGTTTAGTTTACTGTTGTCTAAGTCATGCTGCAAAATGCTTATATTCTAGCTTACTTATCTTTCCAGATACTCTCATCAGCTGAAAAAAAAAAAAAATAAATAAAAATGAATGTTTCTGTTGTTGTGGAAAAGCCAATGTTAATACAGTGTCTCCTATGGTAATGAAGTACTTTCTATCCCAACAGCAACTGAGTAGGTTGGTAAGCAACAACTACTAAAAATAACCACCTAAAGAGGCAGGTCTCAATGAGCTGCACCCAACCTTGTCTCAAGGGCTTACAAATATTTGTATTAATTTTTGGTAAAGCTTGGACTAATGGAGGAGCTTTGGAAAACTGTAAAAAGCAAGTGATTATAGCTCCGTTTCATTGGGAATGGGATATAACATAGTCATTGCCATATCATGACCTACTGCAAAGTGAATTTGATTTTTTTTGTTGGTAAATCCCGTTACTTAAAAAGAGTGACTGGAGTGATACAAGTAATAAGAGATGTGTCAGCATGACTTTGATAAATTAATAGAGAAATAAAGGTGATTATATTTCTGTCCATTAATTGAAATCATTCAACAGTGTTTATGGCAGATAGAGCTTGACAAGCTAATTTGACCTTTTTTTATGAGATTACACACTTAGTTGCTAAAAGTAATAGAGTTGATGTAAAATGCCTCACAGAAGTTTGAGTGTACAATGTGGTATTGCAAAGCATTTTGATTAAAAGTCTGGAATGTAAAATCAACAAAAAATGGAAGGTAGACCTGTTTGGAGCCTTGGGGCTGAAGGCAAGAACAGCATCTTGCAATAAGTGCTCAGCTTCATGATTCAGCACATTTGTACAGGACTTGGAGGAGCAATACTAAATGACACCATTTAAAATTTGACCCTTGAAGGACTAGGTGAGGAACCTTGCCCTCACCAACACTGCTATAAAGCTAGAATCGTTTTATTTACAGCTGTGAAATGAGGACAGGATGTGTCCCAGTCTGCATATTTACCAACAGAATATAATACAAAGTGTCATTGAGGAGCATTCATTTCCAACCAGCTAGGAAGCTTTAATTACTTGGAATCACATTGGCCCTCCAAATTAGGATAATATTAAACTGCATTGATTATCTACAAATCAGTAGACTGAGGCTTCCTACCTAAGGTGCACTCAACAACAGAGTGCCTGGAGGAACAGCTGCCACACCTGCAAATAGTTTTTTTATGATGAACCACCTCTGTATCCTACAAACTCAGTGAAATCCTGACTTTGGCTGTATGACCAGCTGTGGTGCTGTGAATCTCGCTGGTTTGGACTCAAAGTATGAGTGGACAATTCAAAAAAATGGTGTCCTGGTGCTCCTTTTCTCACTATGCCTACAAAGCCCTTTAAACTAGGATTTGAATGTACCTCTCAAGAACAGCTTCGTGATTAAAAATAATCCTTTCCCCCAGAAGAAGTCTTGCCTGGTAACAGAAGCTCTGCACTAGGAGGTATAGGTCAAAATTCAGTAAGGCTGAGAAACTTGGTGAACTTGGGCCTCTGCATGGTGTATGGTGGTCGTAACCACTGAGGTACTGAGCAGGAAGGAAGTATGGCCAGCTGCTCTTCCATCTATCCTTTAAATGTGCATGCAGTTAAACAAAAAGAGTTTAGGCCCTAGGAAGACGTGTGTGTGTGTGCGTGCGTGTGTATAAATACTTTCAGCTGTAAACATGCCTGTCTGACATTCTGTACAGAGGCAGAGAGGAAATTTTATCTGTCTCTGTGGATCTACCTACTAGCTATCCATGTCAATTTAGTTTTAGAATATGCACTGTTGGGAATCCAAATGATAGGTAGCAGTTCTTCTCCTACATCATGCAGGGGAGCCTTTGCACTTAGCTCAGGACTGCAAAGACCACCCCATGGTAGAACATTTTAATAAGGTGCTGCAGTACTTAATTCCCATTAGGATTCTTCTAAAAATACTTTGTTTGATTAGCAGGTCTTTTTAAGTTTCATCACAATGTGACCATGGAGATCAGGCATCATGTACTTATTAAAGCTGACATCTGAAGGTTTTTCTAAAAATAAACTCCCACTTTGCAGAGAGAATTTCTCAATCCCCTTAATCTTTTGTGGTATTTTTGGATAAAAAGACATTCTCATGACTGGAAGATGTCCAAAAGGATGTCTGGAATCTTGAAAAAAAAAAATCATAGGATTCATGAATCTACCATTCATTCAGGAGATTATCCTATCATATTTTCTAGCTAACGGCCCGAGGAAACAGGCAGTGCATCATTCAGCTTTCAGGCTCTTTGTCTCGGTATATTAGATGGTACATTACATGTCCTCCTATGGTGTGAATCACCCAAAGGACGAGCATACGGGATTATGTCTGACCTGCCTGCCCCTCAGGGAGATATTGCTGCTGCCAACTTAATGGTTTGAGTACTCAGTAAACAGAAAAACTGGGTTTAATTGTCTTCTCAAGCTAGCTGACTGTGGCCTATTTGCCTCTCCTTATCAGACAAGCTATGAGGATGAGAATGTTCTCTGCTGTGCCTATTAAAATGATGCTAGCAGTAGTAACAATACTAGTTTAACTGGATGAGAGGAAAGAAGCATTGGCTCCTTCAGTCTAGTTAACATTGCACAGTGTGGACAGGAGAATACTAAGCCCATATTCTTGCTAGAATTACATGTTTCCTGCTAAAATTTAGTGCAAACAATCCTTTGTACTGCTGGGCCCCTTCCATGGGTTTTGCTGAAGAAACACTTGGTTTCCTGCTTGTTGTCCTGGGAGATCTGCAATCTACTAAGTCAGGAATGATACCGGACAGAAGCAGCACCCTGGGCATCTGAAGTGCTTGAAGATCTCACACAAAAAAAATGAGGCAATAGTGAATTTAGGTGCTGCCAAGGCCTAGATTAAAGCTTGTTGTTTGTGTTTACTTCGGTTGTAATGTCAGACAGTCGTGAGTCATGATACCGGACAGAGACAGAGCAAAGTGTACTTAATTCATCATTCAGACTGATGAGCATTTAAGTAGCTTAATTATGTTTACAAAACTGGGAAAATGACTTTGTTGTTTCTCAGATGGGCATACAGATGCATAAGGAAAATAAGGAGTTATTTTAATATCAGTGTTGCCTGCTCTCTTGCTCTAGTCAGAAGTCCAAATCCATTTTTCCTTGCTTTTCTGGACAGGTTTTTAATGAAGATTAAATAATGAAATTCTACAGTGAAGTGTGCCAAGAGGCATAGAAATGTGTACCTGGAAGAGTCTTCCTGCATCACCACGACCTCCCTTATCTGACGGCTGTATTTTAGAATTAATTTTCTGGAACATTGCCCACAGTATTCCAGATGAGATTGTTGCTTTCTTTATTAATACTTCTTCATCACTGCTTGAAATATTGAATCTAGTTGGAAACCTTATAAAATGCTAGTCCTTTATGTTGCTAATGTATTCAGATCTTTTCTTCATTGCAAATCCTAATAGGCCTAATCCTAATAGGCTCATAGCAGAAATTCCTATTAATGCCTTTTATCTCCAAGTTTCATACTATTTTTCTTTTCACAATTATTTTTCTAAGCCTCATGGTCATTCTTCATGTATAATAAGCTATTCTGTCCCTTCTTAGTAATTTCCCCCAACTCCATCAGCAATTTTTGCTAACACATATTCAAAGTCATTAAGGAAATAGAGATCATTTAAGGGAAATATCTATTCAAAACCTTATTGAAGCACATATCCAAAGTTAGTTTAAGACACCATAGGATAAATATCTTTTTAACCTTTCACCAGTTACCAGATTATGTTCTAGTTATGGGATGGATATAACCAGGCTGTTCATAACTGTATCTTGGAATTTTTAAATGAGCTATATGTAATTTATATCCCAGGAGCTTCATATTTCCATTCAGGAGGATATATTTTTTAATAATAATAAAAAAAAATCAATAGTATATACCAGATTCATGTTATGTTAAAATCATGTACAGCAGAACAAATACAGAAGAAGAAAAAGATTGTTGCTCCTAAAGGGCTTGCAGTTTAATAAGGAGCAAAATTGGATTAGACAAAAGTCTGGAAAAGTAGTTTCGTAACTACTACATAACACAGTCATTCTTAAAAATCCAAGCCAATAATGAACTCATCTGCCTAAATATCAGCTCGCTTCTTGTGCTACTGAAAAGGTGTTTCAGGGAGAACTGAGGGAATGCTACTGAGAGACCAAATCTTACTTTATCCAGTGTTTGGAAGACAGCCACAAACATGAGTTAGGTACTAAACCTTCAGTTAAGACAGATTGATATTTTCTCACCAAATAAGGCAATGTTAGTAACGTCTTCTTGATGAAACTGTATATGCTTTCCTCAACTTTAATCAAGTAGGAGTTATTAGGGTCCTTCAGGATCTGCCAGGCAGGTTGGCAGCAGCAACATCAACATCCCTGATGTATTCATGTGTTGATGAGCAGATGGGGTTTCCAGGGCCCAGAGGTCCAGAGCAGATCTGCCAGGATGTGTTCAAGCCCCATTGCTGGAGAGCCATAAAACCACATGGCAGCTGGCCTGGCTGCTGCTGTTAATGTCATGGCTTCAAAGAGATGATCAGAAAGCTCTGTCTCACCAACACAGCCAGGCTGGCTTAAAGGTTCATTTTCAGCTGTAACCTACAGAAGTAACTTTGCGTAAGGTTCAGCCTCTCAAGAGCAGGCGAACACATGAGGAGAAAAAGAAATGTGGTGACTCTGCCACCTCCCCCTGTGAGCAGCCATTCTGAAAGCCCTAACCCGCACGTGGGCTCTGGGACAGGGAACCAACAGCTGAGGGAGTCCAGATGGCTTGCCAAACACCATGACTACAGTTTCCAATAGGGAACTTTCCTGGAATTTCTGCTTGCAGATCACTGGAACAAAATTAATGTTACAAAATGTTGGAATTTCCCAGTCTTACTCACATTGTGAGTCAAAAAAAGTGGATCCCAAAAGAAATTTGAATTTAGAAAGAAACCACTTTTTCATGATTTGTTAATAAAGTGGTTTTTTGTTGTTTTCTTTTTTTTTTTTCTTTTTGTGTGTGTGTGTTTTGTTGTTGGTGGTGGTTTTTTTCCAAGAATGGAGATACATAAAAATGCCATGCACAGACCTGGAGGTGATGCCAAAGATTAATGAGAGTTAATGCCATCTAAGAGATGCTTTTTGACCAAGCTCAGCCTGGAAATGGCCTTATCTCATGAACAGACACTACATTACTAGTAGACCACCTACTTCTCAGCAGTCTTGGCTTTGTTATTCTGTAGTTTTGTAGTCACATAATATTATTAGTCCTGCTACCATTTTTGCATACCTTTGTTCTTTTTATTTTATTTATTTATTTATTTATTTATTTTTGCATAATAACATTAACCTTCCATGTAATGAATTTGCCTCCATGTTCTTCGGACATTTTCTGTGCATAACATATTTCTTTGAATCTATTTCTGCAGTGACCTTTTGTCCAGGTCATGTGTGAAATGGCTACTGCTAATACTTAGTGTTTAAAATGTGTCTCTTTGTTTTGACTGAACAAGAACTGTAAGCTTGATGTTTTTTCTGGCCCTGCTTTGAAATTGGCCTTCCAGACATTTTAAAAACCTAGACTTCTGCACCTGTTTTTGTCACACACCTTCACTCTCATCTTAAAGGAATGAAATCAAAAAGGACATGCACATGGTCAAAACTAATTTATTTATTTTTTCCCAGGTAAATGTAAAATTTTGCCATTACCATTTGGACTGAGATGCAGGTCAGTACCAGAGATGCAAAGAGAATGCAGAAAACCTGTAACTTGTTTCTGTGGTGCTGCAGACAGGAAAAAAAAAAAAAAAAAAAAAAAAAAAAAAAAGGTAAAAAAAAGCAATTTGCTTAACAGTTCTAAATATAGTGTATTTATGTTGTAATCACATCACTTAAAATCCAAGCTCTGAACAGTAAGGATATAAAAATACACTTTAAAAACAAAACCTTTTAAATAAGATTTCTGGGTCTCTCTCTCCCTCATTGAGACCTTTTCTAAATCCTTAAAAACAAACAAACAAACAAACAAACAAACAAAAAACAGACAAGAGACAGTAATTGGATTTCCAGACCTGTCTTTATTACTTGAGCTAAAAAGGGATGTCCAGAGTGAAATGGTTTATCTTCTTGCCAGAACAGAATCATGGCTAATATGAACTGGCTCTCCTTTTTGCTTCCCTTGGGAAAAGGGCCACTCACATTTAAAAGGAATCTGATACTCAGACTTTGGAGATGTATGAAGAAAAGTATTAGCACTAATTGCATCTTGATTTGCAACAATTACCTACATGCCTATTCAGAATTAAATACAAAACAGAACGAGGAGCAAAACTAAGAGTAAAATGAGTATTAATGGCTTTTAAGAAATGTGTAATTTTGTTTGGTTGGTTGTTTTTAACATGACCTTTTTCTAAATTAGAAAAATCCTTTGCAAAACCATACACAGACTGAAATTCTGGTAGTTTATGTTTTAGGAAACCTGTTACTGTCTCTAAGTAGCAGAAATCTGTCTCCTCCTTTTTCCATCATAGGTTTCCTGAGAATTTCCTAAGAACTATGAATTCATTGTGGACTGAAGTACTCTAAGATGACACCAGCTCCATCACAAACAAATAAAATAAAAATAAAATAAAATAAAATAAAATAATTATTTGTTTCTATGTTTAGATGCACCTTTGTTTGACATCTTGAAATTGGAAATACCTGGATGATTTTAAATACATATAAAATCATTCTTTTCTATGTATACAAAATAAATTACTCAGTCAGATTTTACTGTAGATTGAGCACATAGGAGATACGATTCATTATAATGCACTGTTGAACATCTGTATGTTCCTTCCTATACTGCGAACAAAGCATTAAGACTGTTCATATTTCTAGCTCGGGAAAATTTTCTGGTATATCCAAAATTGGGCAACATCCTCAACAGGAATGACTCTAACATTTGGGGGATTCTACAAAACTGGACACCGGAATAGCGTCCAATCTGACAGTGGAGCGCTGTGTCGGTGTTTTCATATTCAATGCTAATATGAATAAAATGAATTTCCCCATTCATCCTATCACTGAATCCTACAGGGATAGTGTAGGATACACTATGCTACAGGGAAATCCTACAGGGTTGAGTGGTATTTTTGGTTCAGACATCACCAGTAGAGTACAAAACAGTAATATCTCAAAGTTTGAAGTGTTGGTAAACATGATCATGCAGTTAAACTAATTATCTGGAAGAAACAGAGGTCAAAGGATAATCTAATTTACTCTCAGATTGGTCTGCCGTACTAACCAGTTTAACATACAGACAGAAAAGTAAATGTACATTTTAATTCTGATTACACATCAGGATACATCTTTATACCAGATGGTGCCAATTTTATATGCCTGTATATACCCTTTGAAATTATGGATGGGCAAAACCTGGTTTGCAAATCTATTTTTTTTAGGATATTATTTATACCTCATTTCACTTCTACACTTTAAGAACATAATTTGTTATCCTGAAAAACCTTAAGGAAGAATACTGTAATTGTGGCTGATAATGTTGCATGTATGTTGGAGAGAGAAAAAAGGGCTATTGCAACAGGTTTCTAGCCCACATCAATTTGCACAATGTCTGACTAATTTGGATAAACTTCAAATATGCCCAGTTCTTCAACAAAAATGTAAAATTTGAACCTCCTTAGCATTGCCTAGAAAAAAATATCCTGGAAACTACTACTACGTGATCCTCTGTTTGAAGGTATTAATTGCACTGACCAATATCCAGATATGTGATTTATAATCTGCTCTGCTCCAAGTCAAACATGACTACGGTTAGAGTATTGCACTTAGAGCAATTTAGCATGATACGTTAAAAATATCTTCCAGCTTTCTTCCATTCCACCCACAGCTATGGACCCAATTATAGTGTTTCTAAATCCTGTCTGGACGTCTGTTAATTTCACAAAAAAAAAAAAAAAACACAAAACAAAACAACAACAACAACAAAAAAACTATTAGGAAGTCACACTGTATATCTAGGGAAGCTGTAAAATATAACTGCTAGGTGCCCCCTTGGTTAAAAGAATGAGGTCATATACAACACGTTAATGGTATCAAAACTTAAAGTACTAACAGAAGTGGCAGACAGGTTTTTTAGCACCTCGCCTCAAGACAGTGAAATGCCTAGAATATACATTTTCTTCTTTTGGGGACATGAATGATTTGTGACTGAAAACTGGTTGCATTGAAAAAGAGAAACCTTGGCTGGATGAGGCAGTCTTCAAGTAGTTCAGCTAATCTGAGCATAATTTTTTAAGTGAGCTCCCTAGTGCCTTTCTAATGGTTTAATCTAGCTAGATTTGCAATCTGTTTATTATTTTATAACTGATAAGAAAGTCAGTTTGCATTAGAGGATAATTTAATGGGATGAATACAGCCAGGTTCCATGTAAGGAGACAAACTACCCACTGACCCTAGAGGTTTTGGGTTCAGATGTGAGTTTCAGTGCCCTGATTTTAGTAGCCCAAAAGGAGATTCTATTCCAAAAGGCAAGGAAAAATGAGGATTCTTGTGAGCAAGCAGATAATAGTATAGTTGTCTGAGGAAAATGAACCTATTTTTCTCTGCATGACATTTTACTGTCTTTGTGATGCCCTTGATCTGGAAGAAAGAGGAGAAGGCTGTGCATCAGTACAAAGTCTTGCACTTCTAATTCTGAACCTATAAACTGAAATTCCCTCAGCAGAACAGGTTTGTTTTACACAGTGAGAGAAAGATGATGGCTCCTCAGCTTCTACTCCAGAATTTGCTCTACCATACATGAAGATATTTTATTCAAGTTGCAGCGTTTTATTGCACTCTGCCAGTTTTTGAAATTCAAATCCTCAAAGATTTTAGGTTCTGTAATAGAGAATCTTAAGACTGCAGAAAATGAATTTTCTGGCTAATTAAGAGTTTTGCAGGGCATGATTTATCTAATTATAGAATGGGCCTTGTTCATTCCATCACCATTAAATAGAAAGTCTTGGTCCTCCCCTGGCTTATACATTGCTATTCAAAATGGGACTGTGCTTTTCAGGATCAAGTGAACTTTTTGTCCTCTTCCACTTTTGCGTTCAGAAATTCTCCTTGAACTCCTCTCCCTGAGGAGGCCTGTGTGATAACAACCTGAAACCAAACCCTAGCAAGAAATGACATTTAAAATTAAATCACACGTTTGTTTATAGAAAGTCTTACTGATTAAATGTCTTAAGACTGCCAAGGTTCCCCTTGTGTTGCTAAAATAAATCTAGAAAAATTGTTGTTATGTAACATCTGTTTATTCCCATTTGTTCCTATTCCGTCTGGTCTGCCAGGAGAGCCTTCCCTGACCCCTGGTCGTCTGTGCTAGCCCTCTGACTTTATCTCTTTATTTATGTATTTTGGAGCCCTGTTCCAAATAAAGTCATAAAGTGGAATAGGAAGGAGTGTGAATGTTGGTGACAGAAATGGCGGGAGATGAACCATTGTTGTTCTTGGCAGCAGACACTTCCAGGCTGAACAATAGCATGTTTTCTTCTTTCATTTCACAACTGTCAGCTTTCAGGGTAGGAATTTCAGTATACTTTGGAGGGGTGTAAAAGCTATAATCAAATGCCTGTGGCAGGTAGACAGGAAGTTTGCAATAGTCTATTAAAGCAGGAGAAGCAAGAAAAGACTTTGAGGTTTAAAGAAAAACAACATTTTTTCAAAGCGTGTTTTAAGGAGCAGCACCTACTGCAACTCAGTCACCACTCTACCTGCTGATGGCTCTGCAGCCATGCTCTCCACAGGGAGAAGAATGAGAAGTTACAGCCAGGGATTAGCTTTGTCTGTCATGCAAAATGCCCATAAGAAATTGCTTTGTGTTCTCAAACCACAATGTCAAACATCTGTTAAAATGAAAATCCTAGATAAAGTGAACACCGGGATCGGCTCTCTTCAGTGATTTATGTTAAAGCTCTATAAGCATAGTTAACAGTTTGTAATTGTTAGACCCAGAGGGAGTCAGAATAAAACATGCACTTTCAATGGAAATACACAAATATAACTTTAGTTCTGCTTACAGGTTGCTGGTAGGATGTTTCCTCATTTATTCTATATTCTAATTATTATTTTCTTTGCTTAAAAACATCCTACACTTCCCCCAAATAAAATAATAGGTAGTAAACTCCAATAATGAAACAAACAAGAAAACAACAGTTGGGGGCATGTCGTTAAAAAGTGAGTGTTTTTGCATGGGCTTGTATTGAGCACAGAGCCAAGGCCTTTCATGAAACTGTTTTATATCAGCCACCATGCAGATAACACTCCAAAGGAGAAGGAAGGTCTGCATCATCATCTGCTCCCTCAGCTCTTCATGAAACACAGTGTTATCAGCTCTTCCATGACCCCTCCAAAAGCCAACGAGCAGAGGAAAAGAACAAGAAAGAAACCTAGTCTTCCTTAGACTTCAACTGGTGTTGATGGTGCCTTTTCTATCACGTGTTTATTCAGTACAGTGGAGGCCTCTTCCATGACTGAAAAGGCCTCTGTTGAAAGAAAATAATGCTCTCTTAGACATTATGGGTTACAAGCATTTCTATGGCAATTTTTCTGTGGCTTTTTATAAGTCAAATTTCAGTTTTGAAACTTGGAAAGAAGAACCTGTAAATTTTTGACCATTTCCCATTGCTAAAGGATGGGAGAACTTCTACAAATAGTTGAAACCCTTTAAATAAAAGGTAACTCCTGTGTTTTGTTCCATATAGACATCTTCACCGTACCTCATAAGACTAATTTCATACAACCTAGGGCTGAAATTATGGACATGATTTGTATTCTGTGCCTTAAATCTCCAAAACAGATTGCAGCCGGGCCAGTTGTCCAAGTTGCTATGTAAATAAAAAGATTACAGCATCCTTACTGAAAAGGGAGCCCAACATCCTCATCTAAACCTAAACAATCTGCTGGATTTGGTAAATTTTATTTGTTAAATTGTGCCACTCCTTCAAATATGAATCACTAACTACAATTAGGCATGAGATCGGGCACTGTTTGTTACAGACACGTCGTCCGGTAGTGCTAATATTTACATGTCTGTCTGAACTTTTTCACATAAATAATCCCACCAAGGCCATCCCTGAGGATGGGAATATACTAACAGCAGTAAGTGCAGAGCCAACATGGTCTCACAGAGTATCTTCCCTCTCTCTTCTGTGTAATAATTTGAATACACTTTTAAAATATGTGCTTTGTACTGTTACCCTTAGAACCACTTAAATGAATTTAAATAATCACAATTCTAGGTATAATAAATATAGTATTCAGTTAAAAAAGGAATAATCACAACCTAAACTTTCATGAAGAATTAACCCTTTCATCCTGAAATCCTTCAACTGTTTTATACCAGCGAGGGTCTGTAAAAAATGTAACACAGTGAAACATATTCAGTAGCTATCTGAATCTTCCCTCAGTTTGGTAGTCTAAAGAGGTCGTTTCCAACAAGCTTTCCTGTCTGCCTGTTTGTTTTTATTGCTCTACAGGGATAAACTTGTTTATTTTTAGTAACTTTTACAGTTGTTTAGTCTGACTTCTTGTGAAGTGATTCAGTATTAAGGAAACTGATTAAAACCAATGGCTTTTCCTTTTTTATTTTTTTTTCCACAAAGCTTCCGAAAAGTCTTGTTGACCAGGAAATTTCTGAAGGGTTGGGTAAGGTTATGAAGTCAATTGCCTAAAGAGGAAACTGCTGCTGGCAGTTCTGGGTATGTTGAGCAATTATATTTTCAAGTAATCCTTGTTTGTTTTTAGCTTTTATGGTAACCTTTCACGAGGCTTCATGTGGCTGGTGTTTCTCCTGTAGGGACAAAACCTGCTTGAGCAATTTATTTATCTTTTTAAAATCATTTTTTCTTTTATAACCTAAAAGTAAATAATAATTATTTGTATAAGCACAATACCGTGGGAGTGTATTAGTAAGAGTAGGGAAGTGCAGAGTATTTATGTGCATGGTTATCAGGAGTATATGCAATTTTAGTAAGCAGTGATGGGAATTTAGCCAGCATTTTTCATTTTTCTTACATCCTCTTCTTTTCATGATTTTACTTTGGGACTTGCTCATAAAGAACTCCTGGCAAAATTTCCCTGAAGTCACAACATTTCAGGTCAGACCAAAGATTATCCTTGGCACCAGGTCCAAAACCAATAATTAATACTAGAGCGGACTGCTCTGTACACCCCACTATTTATCATGGTTACAAAGTCAGTTAACCTCCAATGTAATAAAAATCTGAGATTATACTTTCAGCTACTAGTTTCAAATAATTTAAAATCAATGATTTATTCCAATGAGTATCTCTAAAGTGCATGCACAATTAAAGTGACTTTGGTTGCTTTTTTTTTCCTAAAAATAATCCAATAGAATTTAAGCACTGAATAATTATTTTATTATTTGTGGATATGATCTCAACTAAAGATAATCAGCAAAACATAGGCAAAAAGATACTTCAAATTTCTGTATCACCAGAAGCCATTCTCCACGTGTGAGCTTTTGAATAAAGAAAAACAAGTCATGCTAAATGAAATTAGATTTCATAAGGGACATGCCCATCAGTGTGATTTTACAAAAACTTTTAGTTTACAAAACGGAAAATGTGTGGCTAAACTGTGTGGCTGTGAAAATGTTACCTCATAGCTTAGAAAGTACTGCCATGAGATAGAATTTCCATATGGATAAGTTCTGTCAGTGATGGGGCCTTGCATCATTCATCACTTTTTTCTGTGCAAAACAGAAATAATGAGAATTTGTTGGTTTGACTAGGAGGAAAGGGTCAGTTAATTCCTCAAATAAGAAAGAGGTGGGGTATATATTGATATAATATGTATTGTCCATTAAATATGTGCAGCCAAACTCAGTCCTATATGTAAGTGAAATGTTTTCACTTTTAAACAGAAGAAATAGGTTAGGATTCAAGGAGAAACAGTGAATGAAGAGAAAATAGAGTGGTTAAAAAGTGAAGTGTCACTGGAAGAATTATACAAACTGATGAAACGCAACTCTTGCAAAATCCATCAAACAATAATATTTTTTGCCTGAGTATGACTTATCTGTAAAAGGAGTCCAGTTTCTCTTGAATTCCATTCAAGACAGAAGTTAGAAAATTTGGTAATTTGAACAGGTAAACTCCCATTTTGTAGGTCAATGACATATCTTATCACCATCGTGACAACTGCCAGAAAAGATTTTTTTTCAGCCTGCAGCCCTGTAGGTAGGCATTTTGGGAAGCGTTTCTAGACTGTACTTTTGTCAAAACTTTTTCTCAGTTTCTTACTGGGAAAGGTATGTATTCTTTATTCCTCGGGATTTATCTAACTAGTGATTAATTCCTGTGGGGAAGAAAGAAAAATACACAGAATCACACAGAATTTCCAGGTTGGAAGAGACCTCAAGGTCATCGAGTCCAACCTCCAACCTAACGCTAACAGCCCACCACTAAACCATATCCCTAAGCTCTACATCTAAGCGTCTTTTGAAGACTTCCAGGGATGGTGACTCGACCACTTCCCTGGGCAGCCTGTTCCAGTGCCTCACAACCCTTTCAGTGAAGAAGTTCTTCCTAACATCTAACCTAAAACTCCCCTGGCTCAACTTAAACCCATTCCCCCTCGTCCTGTCACCAGGCACGTGGGAGAACAGGCCAACCCCCACCTCGCTACAGCCTCCCTTGAGGTACCTAAAAAGAGCGATAAGGTCACCCCTGAGCCTCCTCTTCTCCAGGCTGAACAAGCCCAGCTCCCTCAGCCGCTCCTCATAGGACTTGTTCTCCAGGCCCCTCACCAGCTTCGTCGCCCTTCTCTGCACCCGCTCAAGCACCTCAATGTCCTTCTTGTAGCGAGGGGCCCAAAACTGAACACAGTACTCGAGGTGCGGCCTCACCAGAGCTGAGTACAGGGGGACGATCACCTCCCTAGCCCTGCTGGTCACGCTGTTCCTGATACAAGCCAGGATGCCGTTGGCCTTCTTGGCCACCTGAGCACACTGCTGGCTCATATTCAGCCGACTATCCACCAGCACTCCCAGGTCCTTCTCTGCCTGGCAGCTTTCCAACCATTCCTCTCCCAGCCTGTAGCTCTGCTTGGGGTTATTGCGCCCCAGGTGCAGGACCCGACACTTGGCCTTGTTAAACTTCATGCAGTTGACCTCAGCCCATCGGTGCAGCCTATCCAGATCCTCCTGCAGAGCCTTCCTACCCTCAAGCAGATCGACACACGCACCTAACTTGGTGTCATCTGCGAACTTACTGAGGGTGCACTCGATGCCCTCGTCCAGATCATCGATGAAGATATTAAAGAGGACCGGCCCCAGCACCGAGCCCTGGGGGACGCCACTAGTGACTGGCCTCCAACTGGATTTCACTCCATTCACCACGACTCTTTGGGCCCGGCTATCCAGCCAGTTTCTAACCCAACGAAGCGTGCGCCAGTCCAAGCCAAGAGCAGCCAGTTTCTTGAGGAGAATGCTGTGGGAAACGGTGTCAAAAGCCTTGCTGAAGTCAAGGTAGACCACATCCACAGCCTTTCCCTCATCCACCCAGCGCGTCACTCTGTCATAGAAGGAGATCAGGTTCGTCAGGCATGACCTGCCTTTCATAAACCCATGCTGACTGGGCCTGATCGCCTGCTTCCCCTGCAAGTGCTGCATGATGACTCTCAGGAGGATCTGCTCCATGAGCTTTCCTGGCACTGAGGTCAAACTGACAGGCCTGTAGTTTCCCGGGTCTGCCCTCCGGCCCTTCTTGTAGATGGGCGTCACGTTTGCTAGCCGCCAGTCGATTGGGACCTCCCCCGATAGCCAGGACTGCTGATAAATGATGGACAGTGGCTTGGCCAGCTCCTCTGCCAGTTCCCTCAGTACCCTTGGGTGGATCCCATCCGGCCCCATCGACTTCTGCACATCTAAGTGCCGTAGCAGGTCACCAACCAGTTCTTCATGGATAATGAGGGCCACATCCTGCTCCCCATCCCCTTCCACCAGCTCAGGGTACTGAGTATCCAGAGAACATCCGGTATTGCCGCTAAAGACTGAGGCAAAGAAGGCATTGAGCACCTCCGCCTTTTCCTCATCTCTTGTAACTAAGTTTCCCCCCGCATCCAGTAAAGGATGGAGATTCTCCTTAGTCCTCCTTTTTGTGTTGATGTATTTATAGAAACGTTTTTTGTTATCTTTAACGGCAGTAGCCAGATTTAGCTCCAGATGAGCTTTGGCCTTCCTAATTTTGTCCCTGCACAGCCTCGCTACTTCTTTAAAGTCCTCCTTAGTGGCCTGCCCACTTTTCCAAAGCTTATAAACCCTCTTTTTCCTCCTAAGATCAAGCCACAATTCTCTGTTGAGCCAGGCCGGTCTTCTTCCCCGCCAGCTCGTCTTTGGGCACGTGGGGACAGACCGTTCCTGTGCCATTAAGACTTCCCTCTTGAAGAGCGCCCAGCCTTCCTGGACCCCTCTGCCCTTCAGAACCACCTCCCAAGGGACTCCACCAACTAGTGTCCTGAGCAGCTCAAAGTCAGCCCTCCGAAAGTCCAATACAGCGGTTTTACTGGTCCCCTTCCTGGCCTCGCCAAGAATAGTGAACTCCACCATTGCGTGGTCACTCTGCCCAAGACAGCTCCCGACGATCACGTCCTCCACCAGTCCTTCTCTGTTTGTGAAGAGAAGGTCTAGCGGGGCACCACCCCTGGTAGGTTCACTAACCAGCTGCGTCAGGAAGCTATCTTCCACGCTCTCCAGAAACCTCCTAGACTGCTTTCTCAGGGCTGTGTTGTGCTTCCAGGATATGTCAGGGAAGTTGAAGTCCCCCATGAGTACAAGAGCTGATGATTTTGCAACCTCTGTCAGCTGTCTGTAGAATTCCTCATCCGTCTCCTCATCCTGGTTTGGCGGTCTATAGCAGACCCCGACCAGGACACTAGCCTTGTTGTCCCTGCCGATCCTAACCCAAAGGGACTCGACCTTGTCATTCCCAACCTCGAGTTCTACAACCTCGAAAGACTCTCTAATATAGAGAGCCACACCACCACCCCTTCTATGCTGCCTGTCCCTTCTATAGAGCTTATAGCCAGGCATTGCAGCACTCCAGTCATGAGACTGGTCCCACCACGTCTCCGTGATGGCGACCAAGTCGTAGCCTGCCTGCTGCACGATGGCTTCCAGCTCCTCCTGTTTGTTACCTACCCATGCTGCGTGCATTGGTGTAGATGCACTTCAGCTGGGCCATTGCCTTATCCTCCGGCCTTGCCATTGTTCCCCCTGGCACAGCCCCAACAATCCTAGCCTCAGCCCCATCCCCCTTCCTACCTAGTTTAAAGCCCTCTCAATGAGCCCTGCCAGTTCCTGGCCCAGGATCCTTTTTCCCCTAAAAGATAGGGACCCGTCTGCAGCCATCAGGCCAGGTGCTGAGTAAAGTGCCCCATGATCAAAAAACCCAAGATTTCTGCGTTGGCACCAGCCCCGGAGCCACGTGTTTAACAGGTGGGCTTTCCGTGTCCTCTCTGAACCCCTCCCTGCCACCATAGGGATGGACGAAAACACCACCTGCACTCCCGCTCCATCCACTAACCGACCCAGTCCCCTAAAGTCCCTTTTGATAGCCTTGAGGCTTCTCTCTTCGATGTTATCACTGCCCGCCTGGACTATCAAAAGGGGGTAATAGTCAGAGGGGCGTACCAGGTTAGGAAGCTTCCTGGCAACGTCCCTGACCCTGGCCCCAGGGAGACAGCAGACTTCCCTATGGGTAGGGTCAGGCCGACAAATAGGGCCCTCTGTTCCCCTAAGAATCGAGTCACCAACAACAATAACCCTCCTGTCTTTCTTGGTGGAGGCAGTCCTGAGGCGCGGAGTCGACCTCCTCGCCCCAGGCATCCTCCTGGGAACATTTGCTACCTCTTCCTCACACACCGGCCTCTCAACCTCTAGGGCCTCAAACCTGTTGTGTAAGGGCACCTGGGAAGGTGGGGCCGGAAGGGGAGAGCATCGCCTGCGATGTCGAGCAGGGACCTGTTTCCATTCCTCCTCAGCTCCCAGATCCCCTCCCTCTGCCCGACAGGGACAGGGCAGGGGGTCCGCCCCCATTTGAGGAGTCTCACCTCGGCACCTCCCCTTGAGGCCCTGCAGGGAGTTACTCCAGAAGTCTATCTCCCGCTCACACTCCCTGATGGCCCTCAACCTCTCCACCTCCTCCTTGAGCTCCGCCACCATGCGGACCAGGTCATCCACCTGCTCGCACCTCACGCACGCAGTTTCTCTGCCTCCCGCCGATGGCAGCAACAGGCTCAGACACTCCTTGCATCCGGTGACCTGAACTGCGGCATTTTTTAACGGGTAGTCGGTCTGCGTGTGTACCAACTTTCTGGAGAGCGCGCCGTGCCTGGTGGCGACCATTATCGCCTAGTTACGGCTGTTGTTAACGAGGTGTTGTTTGTGTGTAGGGGGAGCGCTCTGCCCTTCCTGCGCGCCCTGCCTGCGCGAACTGCCGCGCCACTCCCTTCTGACGCGCCACGCCGTGTTTGCCCGCCCTGGTCGCCGCGCTCCTGGTCGCTCGCGCTCTCTAGGGGCTGCTTTTGAACGGCTGGGGAGGGGGCGCTGCTGGCTCCGCCTTCGCCTTGTCAGCCTCCCTCACGAGGGCTGCCGGGTCCTGGCGGCTCCCTCAAGTAGGCTCGATGCCGGAAAAAATTAGCCCTGCCTGGCCCGATCCCCCGCTCCGCTGCAGAACGCGTCTGCCCCGGAGCCGATCGCCTCGGCAAATCATATATATATATATATATATATATGTACATATGTATATATGTATATGTACATATAATAATAATTACATAATAATAATAATTACAAAGGATTGTAATTATTAAGTAAGTGACAGAAACATCAGCAGGAAGTATCAGAGTATTTATATATACATATATAAATATATATATTTATATATGTATATATATACAT
>CM021734.1:49449220-49529612 GCA_011075105.1 Heteronetta atricapilla | reverse complement strand
ATGTATATATATACATATATAAATATATATATTTATATATGTATATATAAATACTCTGATACTTCCTGCTGATGTTTCTGTCACTTACTTAATAATTACAATCCTTTGAAACACAATTACAAAACTTTTCCAGGAGCTTTGTTAAATATGCTCTGACCCCTATAAGTCACCAGTAAGGATTGCTGCAGAGTCTCTTGCACAGGTCCCTCTTCAAATAATTAAAATGGGGGGCTGTGTTTGCCTCCTAAATGTCAAAACTTGATTCGCTGGAGCCTAGGAGATTTGAAGTAAGCCCATCCCTCTGATGGGTCTGAGCATGGGGGCTGCACCCGGGGCACTTGGCAGTGCAAGGCACTGCCAGTGAATGGAAGTGAATGGAGCTGAGAGCTGACATGGCTTTGTGTCTGTAACCAGATGGGTGCCTGTAGCCCACACAAAAGGACTGAGGCTGTGGAAGGTGGTGAAGAAAAGGTCATTTCCTCTATGTATGCTATTTCTGACTGCTCTACCAATGACTACAACTTCCATGGAAACCAACAGGAGTTGCCTGCAAGCTCAGGAGCAGGGAACAGAGCAGTTAGAGAATACTTTTGGGGCTTATTTTTATCTTAATTTAGCCCTGTTTGCAAAAAAGGCCCTTAGCATTTTGCAAACACTTTAATGGACAAATGCAGAACAATACAGAGAGAATCTGCCAGTGGAGATATGGTCTTAAGGATGGTGGAAAGTGTTTGTCCACAACTCTCTGCTGAGTGGAAGGATTACAGGATTAATCGGTGCCTGCCAGCCTCGGGGGGCTGCTTTTCTCTGGTCACTTATCTCCCATGCCAGTTTTTGTGATTGCTATCATTTGCTCTTTCCTTTAAATGATCATTTCTTTAAATTCTTTGCCATTTCTCTTTTTATAAGCTGCACATCATGCAAGAAACAGTCAAAATGGATCCTTGTATCTGCACCTATTGGAAAGAGTTAAGAATACAGAGCGTTTAAGTGCCATGATTTTCCTGTGAGATGTTAGATTTGTTATGACATCCATCATTTTTCAAAGAGGAACTCAGAGGATGGAGGAGAGTTAATGAAACTATAGTTTATCAGTCTGCTGCTAATGATTTAATCTCATTGAGTAAAGTTCATAAAGCAGGGAAACCTATTATCAGGCTTTCTAGATGTAATATGTGAGAACTAAACATTTGCTAAAGTGGAGAACTAATTTTGGCAGAGAATGAAGGAGAAAGGAAATTTCGCCAGGCACTGTCTTTTCATTTTTTTTGAAGTAGCTGGAGTGAGGTCATTGGCAATGCTCACTGTGTTCTCAACCACAGTTTGTTTTTTTTTTCTGTCATTTTTATGTGTAAGGTATTGCAAAGAAAACTGCCACCATTTGAAAACTAAACAGGTTGTTATTTTTGCTTTTAAAACGCTCTGCTGTATAAGCCATTGTCATAATCCACCTGTATGTCAGAGTCAGGGGTTGTGTTATAATATCCTTAGACACACGGAGATGCCAGAGACTGCAAAAATCTCTTTACTTTGCCAAAGTAAATAAATGAAGGGAAATCCCTGAGGGTAAGGGGTGAATAGAACAGATGTGATAGCTTTACTTCACATTCCCTGCTTCATGCATAGGTGCCACATAAAACATATAGTTTGAGTGTTGTTATACTTAGCCAATAGTCAGTAATAGAAAAGTCTCTTTTAATATGTGGGCAGCTGAATTTAAGTCGTATCAACCCTAAGGCTTCTGTAAATTATTCAAGATGCTGAACTCAGGATAATTTATAAAGCTCCTTTTGAGTTAAGGAATACAGATCAAGTGTAACATCACATGAAAAGAAAACTGCAAGTTTCATCCTTGTAATCTTGCTGTTGTACTCTTTCCACCCTAATAAAGTGGAATTATTTTTTTTTCTACTGCAAAACACAAAAGAGAATAAAGGAAAAAAGAAGTTGCTGACTGGCTGATTTCCAATTTACATGGGTATAACTGAATACAGAATCTGCCCGGTATTCAGCTTTATTTAGAAACATAGGCCCTTGTCCAGCTCCCATTAAGACTGATGAAAAATGCACTTTATTGATTTCACTGACAGTGGATTGAGCCCATTAAGAAAAATGAGTTTGGTGGCAGGGCAGAGACAGTCTCTGTATAAATTGGGAAGGATGCAATCTTTTGTAGACCAAAAGAACAGACTTTCACAACTTTAATATGAATTATAAAAAACCAAATCTGTTAAAAATTAATTCAAAATGAATCATAGAGTGGCTCAGGTTGGAAGGGACCTTAAAGACCAACTTGTTCCAGCCTCCTGCCATGGGCAGGGACACCTCCCACCAGACCAGGCTGCCCAAAGCCCCATCCAGCCTGGCCTTGAACACCTCCACGGATGGGGCATCCACACCTTCTCTGGGCAGCTTGTGCCAGTGCCTCACCACCCTCTGAGTGAAGAATTGCCTCCTAACCTCTAATCTAAATCTCCCCTCTTTCAGTTTAAAACCATTGCCCTGTCATTATCTGACTAAGCAAAAAAGTTGCTCTCTGTTTTTTTACTAAGCCCCCTTTAAGTACTGAAAAGCTGGAATAAGGTCACCCCGGAGCCTTGTCTTTTTTAGGCTGAACAAAATGAAGCTAGTGCCTGTGCACGTTCATGTTTCTGTTATTAAGCAACACGGCTGGAAGAGCATAATGTGTCTCTTGGTTAACCATCATGAGAATAAGAGAAGTATTCACAAAAATAGGGATTATATTCCCAGTGTATTGGTCACTGTGGCTGCACTAACTTGAAAAAGAAAACCATTTGCTGTGGTAGACTTCTAATAGATTATTCCTGTCCCAGAGCCTAGAGAGAAATGGATAATGAACTGTTATTTTCTTCTACTGACACTAAGTGGCTTACGTGAAGTTAACTCAAAATGACTGTTTCACTCTAGGGGAAGAATGGCTGCACATTTGTGATTTAGTGTACCAGAGGGGTTGAATTTGCCTTGCACTCGCAGTTGGAGTCTTGCAGGATGTACCAAAGAGTATGACTGTTGTGCTGGAAAACGATTTCCCTCCTGGCGGAACCAAGGTAGAAGTTGTTCATCGGAGTGCTATTGACTCATCACACTTGCAACACAGGATGTAGTTACCCCTTCGTGCATGTGTGCTGAGTGCCTACAATCAGATATTAGCACACACCTTATTTTTGGTAAGGACACTGTGTGCACGTACAGTCCTAGAACCACAGAAAATTACAGCACAGCAAAGCCACGTTCCTTTCTTTGTGCTCTGCACCAGTCAGCAATGTAATTACAGCCTCTGTGCCCCTTAAAATAAAATAAGATCTTCAGCCACTGGAGAGGAACAACATGTCTAAAGAATGTCTCCAGTTTGCATCAGCCTAGCAACGAAACCCAAATCTCAGTCTCGTCCATAAACATGAATGGAGATCTACACTTTGCCAGATTTAAGGAAATGTCTGTGTTCCTTAAAGGGATTAAAAGTATATGGAGAAATAATACAGGACAGGTAAGACTGGCCTGGACTCAACTCTCTCTCCCCATTACTGGGAATATTCAAGGGGAAAAAGGGCAAGTATAAGGGGTCCATTCAAATTCAAAGGTCCTTTTGATGAATACATTTTTTCCTTTCCTTTCTTTCTCATTTTCTTCCTTTTTCTTTTTCCTTCATTTTTCTTTTTTCCCTTTTCTTTTATTTTTATTTACTTTTTCTCTTCAGTTTGCTTATTTATTTGTTTATTCTTTACTTTCTAATTAGATCCCAGTCAGGGTTCAAATTCATTCAGGAGATGAAAATCCTGACCTCACTTCTGAGCAGAATTCACTGCTGGGATATATGAGTCTGTCCTAAAGCAAAGTCAAACAGCTTAGTTTTGTGTAGCCTTCCACTGGAACTGAAGAAGGAAGCAGTATTTTCAGGGCTAGGAATCATGTCTTACCAGAAATCAGCAACCAGCAGCCCTGTCTCCAAGCAGATCTGGGTGGGAGATTACTGGTGAGAAGAGCTGGAGCTGCTCTGGATGTCTGGATAGCCCTCCATGCAATGGCTGTGTGGTCAGAGCAGGCCAAGGTATAGGCCAGGTTTGGGTGTTTTGTCAATCAGGGTTCAAAGGCATCTCATATTTGAGCTGAATCATCAGTAAACAGCAGTGGCAAGCTTTAGGGAAAAACATGTTTTTAAAATAAAGATCTTTTATATGTGGTTACAGCTACACTTCATTACACTTCTATGTTTGCATTAGTTTACTTCAGTTTTAATAACAAAACTACTACTCTGAACTTGTGCCATAAATAGCTGACTGGCAACCACACTGTTTTGAAAGACAAGAAAAACAGCAATAAAAATAATTTAAAATACACTACAATGATATTCCATAATTAGAACTCAAAATTCTGATCCACATAAACCCAAAGGGATTTCTTTCCATTAAGTGTGATTGAGCAAGGACAGTCCATGCTTTTGAACTAATCAGCAGGTCTCTTTTTGTTTAGTTGGTTAGTTAGGAAAGATCACTGGAGCATTTCACACATAATGGCAGCATGTTGCATAGAATTGTATCAGTTATATGTGGCTTTTCCACTCGTAGGAAATGTCAATGATCATTTCAACGTATCTACATTTTGCTATTATTTGTAGCTCTATAAAACTCCACACCACGGTATTTATTAACAGAAAGTGCTCAGTTCATTTAAGTGCTTTTACTAAAATAAACGGCTGAGTCAAGCATTGTCACAGTGTTCTTGCATCCATTTTATGCAAAAAGTCTAATGCATGAAGTGGACCTAAGACTGTAAGAAAACCTAAGTCACTCCATTTCTGGCATGACTAACCTATCTACTGATCTGAAAATTCAAAGAATACCCCAATTATTAATATTTGTGGAAGTTAGCTACAAATTTAGATAGGAAAGTAGAGAACAGGCCTAAATGCAGTGCTGGAACTGTGCAGCCTATGCCTGTTCTACTTTATTAAACTATTATGAAAAGGGAAGAAAAGAGGAATGTGAAATCCTATGAAGCTCACTGCATTTTCAGTATCCAGGGACATAAACTGTATACACCCCAAAGATGAAGAGCTAAGAAGCACACAATATGGGCTTGTCAAAATCCACCAAGTCAACTGTTCTTTTACAGAGGTGCCAACCTACTCTACAAGTGAATAAAGTAGAAGCAAAATAAATTGTCTTTAATCAGGAAGGCCTTTGTTACCTATCTGAACAAAAGGAATCTTAGCCGGACCATAGGGATGAAAATAGAGACTAAAGCAAGCACAGTAGACAAGGTCCAAACAATCTGTTGTCAGAGGGACCAGGGCCTAGTGCCAGGGGATGAACAATGTGGGCCTGGCTGCTTTTATGCAGTCATCTGACAATCTTCATCAAGTATCTAATGTCTGTAAGGTCTTCATATGAACAGCTCTGCAATATATAGCATACAGAATAATAGAATGGTACTTTATATTTTTGGGCAGGCAAACCCCAATATTCAAAATAGAGTTTCTACTGAGTTCTGCACTCAGAATGACCACAGGATCTATGATGGTAATTGCTTGGTTCCAGAGAAGGACTAACATAAAATATAGATCCCAAATCCAATAAAATATTTCCAATCACACTAAAGGATACGAATAGCTCTACTAAAGACAATGGCTCTGCTGACTGGACTAAACTGAGATAATATTTTACATACATAAAAGCAAAACCAAAAGAATAATCAGATATAACCTGAAAATGAGGAAATATATATTCAACAACCAGGTTGTTTCCAGACTGAAAAAAAAAGTTATCCCTAGCAACACAACTGTCAGATCTTTCAACCAGGTATGAGTCTCTCCTAGTTCAAGACAGGAAGGGCAATATTGTAGAGGACAGAAAATTATGCTAAGGATGCAGCAAAAGGTCAGTACATTCTTTAACAGAGTGACCACAAATGTTAAAACCTCTGTCATCTCTGTTTACAGTTACACATGCAAATAGAATTAGCAGCACCAGAGTTTTCACCACAGCTCCTTGAACTTCCAATGTTAGATTTGTTTTTAGTGTTGAGGTAAGGTACATCATTTACAGTGCACATTTTGGGTGGGCACAATGTCTAAAATACTTGCTTCCATAACAAGCTGCCACTGTAGCATGAACGGAATTTCTACAGGGATTTCTGGGTAACATATTTTTGGAAGTTTCTATTATGGAAATTATTAATTGCTATTATAATTGCTGAGAAACCATGTAGTATAATAACTAGGCACCAACTGTATAATTATGATTACTCTGACATGTATTTTTCAAACTAGGAGGACACGACCTTTCTTGTGTGCGTAATTGTATTCAAACCTCTCAGAAGTATGTTCAGTCAAGAGGGTTCATATAACAGTGATTGCTCCAAACACTAATTTTCTCCAACATTCCCTATTCTTGAAAAAACATCCCTTTAAACAGGGTCCCACATACCTACATTTGTGCCTCAGGCAATTGTTCTTCTTGCTGAGTGTTATTCGTTCTCCAGGGCTTGTGATAATGGTTCTTCTACAGTCTTCATTTCACTCCTTACCCAGGGAATCTGGTAAGGAGTCTGGTATCATCAGAGCTTTTGGGTTTTCTGAAAGAAAACTAAACCAAACCAACCAACTAAACAAACAAACAAACAAAAACAAACAAAAAACCCACAGATCTTTAATTTCAGAGTAAATTTAACAGTGAAGGCACTGTTAAGGATCTACTAAGCCATATCCTTTAATCTGCACGGATTCTTCATCCTGGTGTTAAGTGTAAACATAGACATTCGCCTAGAAACTGCATTTGTTATAATGATGTCCCTTTTCTGAATTCCTAAATCAGGATGAGGAAAGAGATCCTGAAGTTATGATTGATTACAGCATAGATGTAGAGAATACCATTTTTTCAGACTAAGAACCAAACTATGCCTTTATAAGGAGGTATCGCTGAAGCAGCTATCTGAAAGGGACAAAAAAAAAAAAAGAATCTATTTTTTTCAGATGGCAGATATGTGATGAATTTTGTGGCTTAAGTCCAGTTTGGAGTCGGAGCCTGGGACAGGCACCATTCCTTATAAGACAGTGACAGTGTACTAGAAGTGTTCCAGAGACTGCATGTGAGCATCTTGTGGATTGTAAGAAATTTGCCCTGCAGGCCTTTGGCACCATATGTCTAGCAGGTAGCTGACAGCTGTTCAGACAGTGCAAATCAAGAAGAATTTAAGTAAGGAGCAGTACAGTAAAGCACATCAGCAGTGTGATCTAGGCAGAATGCATGCACTGTGGTGGCTGAAAAGGAAATTTGAACATGACATTTTAGGATGCTCAGTTCTGTCCTGAGAAACATCTACATATCATCAGCCAGAAGGGATCCTAAGTCATACTTAAAACTCTTATTAGCTGGAATTGCCTGGACTTGCACAACCAGGCATCTGTCTCTTCTTTTCTTTCGATACTGTAAGTCAAGAAAATAAAGACAGGCATTTAATCCTGTGTAGCACATTGCAAGCTCTAAGTGCCTTTAGAAAGTGTTTATGTTGCAGAAAGTATATAACATTGTTGAATGACATTTCAATAATAACTGTCTTCCTGTTCAAAAATCTTTTCAATGTACAGCTATATTCTTCTACTCATTTATACAGACATAGGTGCAGTACAGTTATTCATGAGGCATGCAATTCATGCCTGTAGCATGTTGATAACAATTACTACTCATGCATTAACTCTTCACAAGTCATTTATGTCTACCATTTATGCATGAACAAACACTGACTCTAAGAACTTTAAAGCTGACAGGCTAATCCTTCTCCCTACTGACTTGTATCTCAATTCTTAAATGATGGTATAATCCATGAGAGAAAAGAAGTTGGCACTAAATGCGTTCAGCCAATTAATTACACAGTTATACAGTCCTATTGAAAAATGTGAGTGTGGATGCATACAAACGGGCATTTTTGGAGTTATTAATGTTTTCACCCAAGATCGGTGTGACAATCTTTCTAAATTTTCCAAAAGATTATCTTGCATGTAGAAAATGAGCCTGAATCATTTTAAAGAGAGGTTTAGCTAGTCTTTTAACACTTTCATTATTGTGTACATTTTTTTAAGGTACTGTGGTAGCTATAAGGTATAATAATATTTTAAAGTCACTTCAATGTCACTTGTAAAATATTCCAACAAAAGAAGAGGTGAAAAACACACTTTTTGACAGTTATTACATTTCTCAGACTGATTAAGCTGTTTTAGGAACACGCAGAACTTCATATAGCAATATAATTAGTACTAGGTCCCAGGTTTATTTGCATAACAACATGAACTATAAACTTAATCACTTTGGAGATGGTTTATTATGTCAAAACCTCTCTACGATTTTTTTTACCCACTGATAAGAGTAATGAAAATCTTAGCAGCTTCAGTGACCTAGGATTAAACTTTAATCTCTTTAGTGGTAACACCACAGAACCATGGAATCAACAACTACTCACCTACACCTTCCCGTCTGGAAACCCCACGTGACATGTGGATGTTTGTATGCTACTTCACCTCTGCTTTTCTTATGGAACAATCTTTTCAGTGATTACAGGAAATGTACTCTGTTCTTTCTTTTTTACCTCAGCTTTGGGGTCACTGCAAAGGTACACACATTTTTATCAACAACAGAGTGGGGGAAAATCTTGAAGTCATATACTCAGTTTAACAGTGCTTGGCTTGTGGAGATCAGTCAGTAAAGGCAGTTACATAGGAAATTTAAGTAATACAATGATCATGCCTGCAAGGAACGTGTGTTTTGAGCATTTTATATGACCTGATTTTATACATACAACAGCAATAAGACATGTAGCTGCTTCCCGTAAAGTACAAGCATTAAGTATAATTGTGTCTACTATAATCAATATATGCTATTTATCTATTAAACACAGAAAGCCTAATATAGACCAGGCTTCTTACATTTACCAGCAATAGCATGTTTGAAGGTGCATGTTTCTAACTGCAGTCCATTCAACTTTAATAAATGAGACACCTCAAAGCACATACATCTCTCTCTAAAATCTTCATTTTAAAGCCTCCACCAAAGCACAGCAGTTTGAATTTGCCAGCATTCAGAATGTATGAATCATTGGTCATACTCAGTATCTGTAACAGAGAGAGAGATGGGGGCCTGGAACACGAAGGAGGACAGATTATGACGTTCTTCATCTGTCTGTTCATCTGTTTGTTAATTTGTTCAGTGCTGGGTTCAAATGGCTGCTTGACATTTTTGTAATTCAAAATGGAATTATAATCACCAATCTTTTCAGAATGAGGAAAATCACAGACTTCATAGATCTGATCATTGGTACCAGAAGGAAAACCATTTATACTAATTTCCTATTTTGTCTCTATTTCTTAGACCTTATGACATGATGATATATACCTCTTTACAACAGTAGAAAAAGAAACAAGAAAAAAGAGCTTCTATCATCCTTTTGAATTCTGCCTTTCTTAGGAGCCCTGTAAAGGTGCGCCTTCGTAGGAGCACCTTCTGGATGATCACCTACGTCACCAAGCTTTGACAGATTGAAATAAAAACACCTGTATTTGGAAAGGCTGCAAAACATGAAGTCCGTTTTACAATGGTATTTTCTAGTTGTGTGAATTAAATCAATGCATCTTTTGTGACGCTTGACACTAATAGAACTTGATTTCCAATCCATGTTATTCTTGTGGCTGACTGGCTTTTAAACTGAATTAATATGAAAGCTGCAGCATGGGTTCTTCTGCTGTTAGAAATTTAAAAATACATACTTTTCTGAAAAAAAATGATAAAGACTTTAATAAAACTTTGTCTGTTATTTGACATTAGAAGTTTTTCAGTCATAACTTCTCCTTTAGTAAAGCAGATACTTTATGAATGAAGTATTGATGAATGAAGTGTTTAAAGAATTTATACAAGTTCTCTCTCAGGCAGATTTTCTGATGTCTACCAATCACTTCTGCCAGTCTGCTTCCTCCTTTTATTCTTTCTACAGAGACACTAATTGAATCTCTTTTCTCAGCAAGCTGTCTTTACAAAACATTCAGGACTTAGTATCTCAGAGTTTTCAGCTTTTTTATATTTTTTAATGTGATATCAATCAATATCAATCAATATGTGATATCAAATCAAAAACAAAACAAAAAAAAGTTTGCAACAAACCATTTGAAATTTGAAATATTCATGCATACTGAGTGTGACTTCACAAAACTCATTACCTTAAGAAAGTAGACCAAAAAGAACAGTAAAGCCAAAGAAATTCTCTCTTATACAGCTGTGAAATATTTTTTGAGTGACTGAACAGCAGAGCAATGGATTTTCAGGTCTCCGTGTTCCACTACTGCAAACTAAAGACAAGGCAAATGTCCCTGGGCTAATCACTAAGTGAGGTCTTGCTATATTCTGCCTGTGTTTTACAACTGTTTTCGACTGATCGGGATAATGCCTAAGATCAGGAATTCCTGGGGATCACTCCTGAATCAGAGAAATGTGCAGAAGTATTCCCAACAGTCGATACAGCAGCAGCTGTGCACAGAAGATAGACAAGTACACCCCTGTGCTCTGGTAGTACAATGAACGCAGAGACTTGGCTTTGTCCTTATACATTCATATACTAGTAAAACTTCTGTTTACTTTTTTAATTTCTCTTTAATATGATCTCTGAAATACAAAACGCCACCAAAAACAATCCTCAGAACCTGGCTCATTACTCATGGCTCCCTGGTCCCAGGCTTGTGCAGGAGTTTTTTTTTTTCCCCACTACTTCCTATATGGGCATTGTGAAGCCAGCCAGCACTGTGATACAGCACCCGAACAAACGCAGACTGTCCTTCAAAATCCTGCACACATGAGAGTGCTGGCTTCTCCTGGCAGGTGTTGTGTGAGGCGGTGGAGCGAGCACCATGATTATCTTAGCCCTGCTGGCTTGCCAAGAAGGTGCTGCTAGGTAAGCAAGCTGTGACCTTGGCCAGATTTGTACGGGGGGAGGTGGGAGAAGAGGCCTCTTCCCACAGACCCTTCAATGTCAGCACTCCTCTGATAGCTGACACCTAATTTATTCAGGTGAATTTAAAAAATTCAAGAGTTACTGAATTATTTCTTACAATATTTGCTATTATTTGTGAGGTGTTGGACATGTAAAGATATTACACAGGTATCTTACCAAAGCAGATCCTTTATCTAGTCTGTGTCACATGTATCTCACTTTTATTAGCTATGGAAAGATATTAGCCACATTACCTTATTTTCTGTGACTCCAGGGAGTGGATAATACTCATGTCTACTTCATGCTTTGTCCTGTTGAGGTACCACAAATACTCATCCATCCTTAGGTATCTATACTGATGGCTGCAGCTGGATGCACTTGCCAGAGGATTTGCAGAAAGCCCAAAGGAGGCAGTTATGTACTTTGATTACAAAAGGAGGTATAAAAAGCACCCAGGCTCTGTGGCTGCAAGATGCAGAGTGCAGAAAGAAGTGCTTGTCATGGCTGCAGAAGTCCTCATAATGATTTGCTGCTGCTGCTGCTGCCAGTATGGCTTTCTGTTAAATGCTTGTTCTGGTCTTCCATGCTAATGCTTTCTTAACACAAACTGGGGTCAATCTGTTCTCAGATTAAGACTGTCTCTTAATTTTCATGGTTTCTATTCTGGACATAAAATTCAGAAGGGCTTTTAAAAATAAGATTAACTTTTTTTTTTTTTCTTTTTTTTCTTTTTTTTTTTTCCTGCAGAAAGAGTGTTGTGTTATGGAAAGCCTTTGAACTTTGCTTTATGTTTCAGGAAACAACTTTGCTTTAATTTTACAAGTTCCTGTGTTTGAGCTGGAAAATTGTACCTTCAGAGACATGTGGCCTTCAACAGACCTGACTAGGATGTCAGACTTTGCATGCATGTATATGTACACACACACACATGTACACATGTATGGCTGTACACGTACACCATTTGGCAGCAGATTTGGAAGGTCATGGGAGTACTATCAGAGTGTGTCTATAAGCCAGTTAGGGCAGGAACATTGCTCAAAAGGTGGAGCTGAGGGTCCCTGGCATTGGGTATTACTGAATCTATTCACTTCTTGCTGTCAGCCATGGCCTAACTCACCAGGTCATGTTCCCCCTTTCCATTTGCTAAACTCGTAATTTTCTCCACTTTTTGTTCTTATATCCCAGCTTCAGCGGTGCTTCATAGAAGCATGATAAGGATTACAGGGCGTTGCAGAAAACATCCACTGATGCATCACACTTAATTGCCATTCCCATTCTGAAGAATACAAAGTGGTTTTTATACATCTTCAGGTCCTGCTGTTCTTTCATTTTAGTGCAGACTGAAGCTCTGGCTGTGTATGGGGAATCATAGAATCATTAAGGTTGGAAAAGACCTCCAGCATCATCTGGTCCAACCGTCCCTCTACCACCAATGTCACCCACTAAGCCATGTCCCTAAGCACCACGTTCAACCTTTCCTTAAACACCCCCAAGGGACGGTGACTCCACCACCTCCCTGGCAACCCATCCCAATGCCTGACTGCTCTTTATGAGAACAAATGTCTCCTCATTTCCAACCCAAACCTGCTCTGGCACAACTTGAAGCCATTCCCTCTAGTCCTATCCCTAGTTATCTGTGAGAAGATGCTGACCACTCGTTCTCCACAGCTTCCTTTTGGGCAGTTGTAGAGAGCAACGAGGTCTCCCTTGGGCCTCCTCTTCATACTAAACAACCCCAGTTCCCTCAGCCGCTTCATTGTGTTCCAGGCCCTTCACCAGCTTCATAGCCCTTCTCTGAACACGCTCCAGGGCCTCGGTGCAAGATTGGAAGATAAGGAAGACTTGGGAAGGGTCAATTTCCAGCGACTTGGCTGCTGAGAGAACACGGGACAATTGGGAGACGATGCCTTTGTACTACAACAGGAGGGTGGGCGTTAGCTGACCTAAGAGAACCCGCTCCCCTTCCTGGCCCGGGGCTTGACCTTTCCCCGCCGCAGCGGGCAGCGCACTCCGGCCCCACTGCCCCCGGCCCCGCCGCCTCCTCCGGCGGCCTCCCAGTGCCCGCGTGCGGCGGGGCCGTGCCCGCCCGTGCCGTGCCCGAGCCATGCCGTGCTGGGCGGCGCGGCCCCACACATGCTCACTGGGCGCCGAGGCAGGGCCGGAGGCAGGGCTCGCTGCGAGCCGCCGCTCCTGCGCTCCGCCCCGCGCCGCGCCGCCGGCCCTCATCGGGAGGCCCCGCTCGGCTCGGCCCGGCTCTGCCCGGCTCGGCTCGGCTCTGCTCGGCGGTGAGCGCTGGGCCCCGTCAGCACCTCGGCCAGCGCCGGGCCGCTGCGGCGGGGCCGGGCCGGGCCGGGCGGGAGCGGCGGGGGAGGCTCCGGGGGACGAGGGAGCGGGGAGGGGGCGGCGGGACCGTGGCGGCTGGGGCCGGGGACGTGCCGGTGCCTGCGGGCGGCGCGGGGAGAGGGACTGGCTTCCTCCGGGGAGCTGCTGGGAAGGGGAATGCGGCTGGCGCTGAGGGATCCCCCAGGTGCCCCTGGCCTAAGGAAGGGGCCTGGGGAATGCCCGTGGGAAAGGCGTGGAAGGAGCCCGGGGGTGGTGGTCGGGGGCTGGTGGGGCACCGGCCCATGGGGCATTACCAGGTGGGACTGGGTGCAATGGGGCAATGCCCAGGGCTCCAGGCTGTGCCCAGAAGCTGTCTTTGCAGATCCCATTTAGTGCTGATGCCGCATCTAGAGTCCATGCGAAGTAGTCATCTATGGGTAATTTCAGCCATGAAATTAAATTTGCAACACTTTCTCGTAACCAATGTTGAAATTGTTGCTGTTTGCGGTGTGCAGAGGTCAAGAGGCCTCTCAGTCCTCTACCTTGTTAAAGGCTGGTTGGCCACCTTTAACCGTGTTTAATGGAGTCGATAGATGGTACTTTTGGTGAGGAATTATCTTCCACATTTCTGAGGATTTTGAGGTAGGCAGCCTTTGAAGGTCATCACATCACATTTATGTCTTCAATACAGTGGACTCACACTTAAATCAGTTCCTTGCTGTGATTCTCCTAACTTTGGGAAGCTCCTTGACACTCACAAAATTACCTAAAGTGGTTTCGTATCAGATTTACACGTCAACAGACTCTCCTGTGTCAAACTGGATTTTTAAAAGGAAACATTTGTTTACTCTTTGTACACATATGTTCTCATTTGCCATATTTAACACTACTAACATAAACCTCTTTCTTTTTCCTTGCCATAGACTGAAGGTTTCTTTGAAGCTTAACCTTCAAGATGAAGTTCTTACTAGCAGTTTTCTTTTTGGTCTTGTTCTCCTTATGGATGGAAGAAGCCTATTCCAAAGAGAAGTCTTCAAAGAAAGGAAAGGGGAAAAAGAAGCAATACCTTTGCCCATCGTACGTTCCATGTTTCTTTTATATTCTTGCATGACTGTGATCCTGCCATATATTTAAGACTGGATATTGCATGGGAAGTGGAAGGTGGTGCTTTGCATTAAAAGAGGGATTTTAGGGGTGGAAGTGAGAAGAGGGCTTGACCAGTGACATTTCTGTCAATTGGTATGTTTCTTCTGCAACAGGTCCTTTTAATGAAAAGAGAAATCTAAGCAATAGTAAACAGATTCTTAACAATGAATAAAAATATTTTGGTGGGATTCCAATGCAGTATCTTGCACATATGGGCACAGAGTGTTGCGAGTATACTGTCTTAATGAGATTCAGTTTCTGGTTAGCTTAATTCTGTAAAAGAGGGATAGTCCTACTCACATTCTTGTTACATACTGGATAGAACTAATGTCTTAGCATCTTCCATCAGTGATTTATGGTACTGTATTTTTTCTGGAGGTGGATGGATTGTTGCTATAGAAATGCCCTTATGGAGCAATGTCTCTGTAAAAATACAGAAACTAAAATTAATCACCGATTGATGATTGCCCAGCTGATTAGAGACCATGTTCAGGACACCTATAATTACTTCACACTAAAAAGAGTTTCTCTTTCTGACACCCACCACATTTTCTGTTGATCCATAGGACAATGCAGAAGTTTTATTTGGAGGGCCTTTGTTTGTCATTTTCATGGCCATCCTTGGTCATCTTTTTAGTGTTATGGTGTAAATATCTGAGGAAAAGATGGATGGAACATAATGAGTTACCTATAGATGTAGAAAAGCACTGTGCCTTAAATAATGAAGTGACTCAGACAGGTTTACAATGCATTTCTTCAGAGACCATAAATGAAGAAGACTGGAAGTTGAGACTGGATAGTCATTTAAAAGACTTTTTGCAAGGAAAAGAAAAAAAATATGGGATATAAAAGAAAAAAATAATGGGATAACTGGAATGAAGCACTGCTTGAGTGATACTCGTAAAGGTCCCACTCTTTTTAAGTATCAACAGTGATGTTTATTTGTAACACTGAATTTTTAGAAAGTTTCTACATGCAGTGAGTGTTCTCATTCTTTATTATAGTGGCCCTAAAAAATGAAATATGCCTTTGTATTTGAAAACATTAAGATACAAGTCTCTAATGTGATTGTGACTCATTTGAAGTGACCCATATCCATTCTGTCTCCTTTGTGAAGTTGCATTGAGCTCTGTATGGAGCTTTCAGTGTGAACTATCATAAGGACTTCTGTCAAGGAGAGAAATGCCATGGTTCCAAGACAGGCATGAGCACTGAAGTCCTTAGAAATGAAATTACACAGCTCTACAGGGAGCAGAGTCCAGATCTGCCATGGTCTCATCAAAGCAGCCAACATTTTCCCCATTTGGGACTTGATCTTAATCAGAGTTCCGAATGTTGATGGCATTTTATCTTGAGAAGTGTTGTTTTGTGTTTTTGTTTGTTTGTTTGTTTGTTTTTCTTCTTCAACACAGTATTTTCTGGTACTCTGTTCTTCTTGATACGAGTTAACTTTACAAGCTATAAATATGACATCATTTGTCACCACCATACTTGATGAATAAGTGCTGTAATTTTCTAGGTGAGGCTTTTACATTCCAGCCAGTGGAAGCTTTCTGTGAAAATCCTAGCGTGATCCTGTGTTTGTTTGACAAACCGTGTGTGGCGTGCTGCTAGTTAGAATTAATTGCCATAGCACTGAGCTCTATCATTTTCTGAATAGCGAACAACTTGCCGGTGTCTCACTTGGCTGAAGTTCACAGCTTGAGACAATCACTTGGTAGTGAAGCTGCAGGATCACTGGGCTTGTGGCTGGCAGCTAGACAGCCTCTGAGGTGAACAAGCTATCAGAGTGAGCTCTGTTGTGCTCGCATAACTCAGGCTGCTGAGGCCAAACTTTCAACCATTGACATGTTTTTTATAGCCTTTCACAAAACTTCTGTAGTTGATGACACTATACATTGTAAAAGAGGAAGCCTACTCTTAATGTTTTCTTTCCTGTGGAAAAAAAAAAAAAAAGGATGAATCTTTCTTCAGAAACAAAACAAAACGTAATGCAGTGGAGTGGGAACTAAGTGCCAATGTGGGGGTTGATCAAAATTAGTCTCAGAGAAAGTGGCTGAATGAAAGATTCACTTGTAAAGTACAAAGGAATTCTTTTGAAATAAAGCATTTTATCTTTTTCAAGAAGGTTTATAGGATTTTGTGTCATTTATTGAATGGTGCAAATTCCTAATGAAATGAAAACATACATAAGTTAAAACTTTGATCTACCTTTAATTTTCATTGGTTACTAGTGCCATACAGCTTAAAGCTTTATTGTAAAATATATTGCCACTTGTTTCCTTTACAAATTTTGTAGTGGCATTCAAATGTATGCAAACAATTTCCTAGGAAAGATTTATGCTGAGCCTAATAATACTGCTTAGGTTCTTTAGTTTGACATTCAGAAATGGATGGTGTTGGGACTGGTTTGACTTTTGGACTTCAGCATGAATTTTTATGAAGAATGAGCACACCTGAATTTTTATGCATATCTAGCACACAAGTCTTTAGATAAATATACCCCTCTGGCATGAAATTAACTATAACTGAAAAAGCTAAAACCAAACTGATTAAAAAAAAAACATAAAAAATTCATTATTGTCTCATAAACAGATATTTGCTTCCTTCAATTAGGAAAATTCTATCTTGTATCTGGCAGCAAAAACTCTTACTTGTGATTATTCATAATGCTTCTCCGTGTATTGTGGCTTGATAGGCCATCTGATTTTCATTTATTTCTGAAACTGTTTCTCCCAGCATTTTTATTGAGGGGTTCCGAGAAGCTAATGCTTAATCACTTGTTCTTATCTTGATTTAAGGCTTCCTCAGACAGATGTAAAATTTCACATCTTAAATTTAGATCATTTTCTTTCTTACCTCAGGCTTTCCTAGTGAAACAGAGAGTAGTTATACTTATGCCTTATTCCTAAACGTTTGTTGATTGACAAACAAATTGATATATTGGACCTATAAGCCCACAATAGGGAGTTTTGCAGCGTAAGTCTGGGAAGCTGGTTGCCACAGATGCATAGTGCAATAAAATATGAAGCTTTAATGTAACAAAACTCTTGCCTTTTGTCTCCATGGAAAACAGCTGAAAAAAAAAAAGAAAGCAAACAAGAAAGAGACAGGTCTACCTCTTCAAGAAAATCCTTTAAGATCTTTGTGTCTTACAGTATTCGCTTTACAAAGCTTATTTTGAAATTCACTATACTGAATACAGATGACCTTGATGAATTTAGTCACTTGATCTGTTTGTTGGTTTTAGACTATCCATCAGCCATATTACCACTGTTATTTACTGTTTGGTGGTCACTCCAGGTTGTTATGCTTCTGCAGTGATCTACCAGTCCCAGGGGAATGGAAAATGTGAGCAGTGAAGTGACATTGCAGGTTCTGGTGAAATAGTGTTTGATGTTTAAGGCCTGAAAAAGAATATGTAATGGGTAGTTGTTTCTAAGTACAACAGCTCTTTATCAGAGTGTGTCACATAGGTTAAGCACAACAGTGACTGCTTCACATGTTTCTTGTTAATGTGAATTAAGCCTACTTGAATGTTTCAGGCAGTTTGAACAGATAAAAATGAGCATTTTGTTTAAACAGTTGCCACAGGCCCAACCAGCTTTTTGAATAGGTACGTATTATTTGCCTTCCAGTACTGGTGTTATTTTGCAAAAGTTGCCAGATGGCAGAAGAAGTTTAGGAAGCTACTCCATTTTAGTCATGGTGAGTGCTGACATAGAGGATAAAATACATAGACATGTTTGGGATGGAAGTTGTGGTCAAAACAGATTTTGTCTAATGCTATTACTTTTCCCTAGCATAACTTCCTTGTAATTCCTCATAATACCTGTTTCTGGTAAACATGTTGGATACGCAGCTGTGACTTTTTCTAAGAGCACTGCTGAAATATTTTTTTTTCCTTTTGTTATGTCATAATAAATACTTCAGCTACTTTACAGTGTTCCAGCTGCTGCCGTTATCCCACGGACCTTGGCAACCCAGAAGTTCTCTCTTCAAAGCCACTTGCAAGATCTCTAGACAAATTAATTTATAAGGAAAGGCAAGTTTGCTATGACTGTCAGAGAAAGCAAAGAGATGTGTGTCAAATAGCAGCTAACAAAATCAGTTACATCTGTGCTCACAATCCCAACTATCCCTGTTAATTACAGTTTTAGCATGACTCGGCTGTTCACCTGCACACTGTTAATTGCTGATGATCCCACAGGGAGTCTAATGCTGAGAGTGTAGCACTGATCACTGAATCCCATTCCTTTCTCTTGATCTTAAGACTGCTTTTAAATAGCATCCCTCCCCACCTGTGTGCATTTTCCCACATGGAGGTTTATATACATGTAGATGATTAAATAAATACTGTGTGATATCTACAGAGACTTTTTTTACCCACAGAGCAGGAGCACAAATCGTGTTTTGGCTTGTGTTCAATAAAGCATATCAGCTACTTCAGAAACTGTGAAATGGCCCTCGAAGCCCTCCAGAAAACATGGCTTGTGCCATCTGCCAGGGCAGAAGTTTAGAAAGGTCACAAATGCCAAGGTTCAATAAACAGCTTATTTTAAAAAATAACAACAAAAGACTGGAGAACTGGAGAAAAGGCCTTTGATGTGTTCAAAACAGAATTGTGTGAAAGTCTGTCCTATACATTTCTCTTGCTTAATTGCTGGCTTGTGCCAAGCTTTTCCCATAAAGACTAAAGCAAGTTCAAAGTCTTATATCTTGGATCCTCTCCACCTTCCTGTGGACAAGGACTCTTTCTCACCACATGTCTGGGTATACATGGCCTCTCTATCTGTAGTACGTAGTCATCCCCCAGATGTAAATGGTGGAAAAGTGGAATCGACTCTGTTGTCATTCCTGTCTTGTAGAAGACATTGTTGATTATTTGTGAACATCTTCACTTGTAGGTGTGGTGGTAGGGTTGATATATGTTGTGGGGGAAGATGGAAGAAAGTTGGAACAACAGCCTGAATTTAGTTGTGGAGGCAGTTATATTTCACAGTCATTCTGAAGATAAAGACATAGCAGAGCTCAGGTCTGGTTCCTGTAAAAATTCTTTTGCCCCATAGCACAGCAACTGGTCAATGCTTTAATTATTCCGTAGTATGTAACAGACAGGGGCACATTCCACGAGGTCTGGGAATTTGTATTCAGAGTGGATAAGCATGCTGGGGAGTAAAAGATAAAGCTGTATAAGCAAAACGTAAGTTATCTTGTAAAACAGTAATTAACTATGGTAAGTCGGTTCTCTTTAAGTAATTCTTCCTCACAAGTGAGCAGTGTTCACGTCATTCCAAACACTGTAGTGATGAGACAATACAACTGTGCAGAAGTTACAGAGTTGAGCACTCTAATTCATGTATGGCCTGCAGACTGAGAAAAAATATGGATCTGCAGGTTAAATTCCATCCTCTGAGCCTAAGTGCGAGGAAAACTGTAAGACTACATTTTGTTCCCAGCGCCACCAAACGGGTCTTTGAAGGACAAATTCCAAAAATGTCTCTACATTTATCCTTTCTAACCAAGGTGGTGCTCTTATCAAGATCTACGTCTTGTTTGTCTCAGTGTTTATTTAGAAAAGAGATAGGGACATGGGGACTGAGGTGGACAAATGTCTGTAGTTCTGCTTAAACATCTGGATGCTGATCATATTTCATGCATGCTTGTGATGCCAAAGCACAGCGGAACAGCATTTCTGTGCAAGGTCACTTGGGTGGTGACTTCAGTAGGACGCAGAGATCCCTAAGCGGGGAGCAAACAAGCACCATTAGCTTGCTGTGAGCAGTTCAAGTCGGGTTGGATACCGTACTGTATTAGCCCAGTTCTGTGGGTTTTGGGGCTGTAGCCTCTGGTGGGCAGATGAATCGTCTTGCTTTCTCAAGCTTACAGAAAAATAACAAGGCACTTCAGAATGCCATGTAAACACTCCTCAACATGTCCAGTTCCTGGAAATGTTGAATGTGAAACCAAAGCTGAACTTAGAGGATTCTGCAAGTCAAGGACTGAATTAGTGGCCCTAGCTGAACTATTCACCCAGCTTCAGGAATCTTACTAATATGCCCATTGGGACCTATTCTCTTTATTCTTTCTACCATAGCAGATGAAAGAGGAGTTATTTTATTCAGTCTGCCCTAGCACGGTTTATGTTTTGTATTGCACTATGAAGGAACCTTTCTCTTTGTTCACCATACTGGATTACTTCCAAATTCAGGGACTGAAGTTACATACCAAAATTTATGTGTTTAGCTGTCAACTGCATTTTGTGAGCATGCATAAAAAGTTATTGAGATTTCTGTAGTTTTAATGTAATTTGAATGACATCACTTTGCATTGGAGGCATCATAATTATTCTCCCTAGTAATAAAGATTTCAGGTGCTACAGTTTCAAAATGTGGCTGTTAAGCATGCTTGAGATCATAGAGATTGCTCAGAGGAATTAAATAGCATCTCTTTGATTTGTATTAACCTGTTTTTGTGCTTTGAGTTACTGCACTCAGAAAATCAAATGCCTGCAAATCAGAACACTGATAGGTTGTATCAAGGAAGCAGTACATGCAGTGTATGGCAAGATGACAGGTACCGTGTTTCCTAAAACTTATTCTTATCATTCCCTGATATCTCCTGCCATATTATGTAACTAAAATGTCAGTTTCCATCACATAAATTAGATAAACTGTACTAAAATCTGTTGTTTCGGCATTACGTAGGACATTTTGCTGGAGATAGCAGTGTGAGTTGGAATATATATTTTTATCTGTCAGACAGTAATCAAAGGCAAAGCTTGACGCTAGGTTATCCAAGCTATGAGCTCTAAGTAAATGCTGACAATAGAAAAAGTATGCAGCATGTTTGTTTGGATTGCAGTGTAGTATAAGGTGGGATGTGAGGTGTGCTGTGATATAAGTTGTGCTTGCCTCTGATATGTGCCTGTTTTTTCCCTGATTGCCATGCCATAAATAAAAAATATGTTAATGTGATTTTCTAAAATGAGAGATTCTTCAGCATAATGGGATCTTAAGAACTGGGATCGGGGCAATAGGTGAATTAAAACAACAGCAGTGAAGGTTCCCATCCCCATTTGTGTAGAATAAATGTTGTTGATATTCCTTTTTCCAGCCATCTTCCTGTGGCACTGTCTGCGTTAAGGACTCCTTGTAACTTCAGTGAGCTCTGGGAGACTAGATGTCATGATAACCCAACAGAGAGAGACATAATGTCTTTGGACACATTTGCTTGACACAAATGTAATGAAGTTATTATATCAATTTCAACCAAGAGTATGCCTCTTCCTTGCATGCATATCTACTTATCAAAAATTCTGGATTTTTATTAAGGAATTATGAAGATAATTATCTATTGACATCAATTTAAAATGTTAATCATGTTCTCCAAGGGCTGCAATAAAATGTGTGCGGCTGCAGTGGAAGAAAGACGAGATGGACACCTCCCTGTGTATCTCAGGCAATGCAGTACTTAAAGTCATTCTTTCATTCATCAGTGATACCAGAGGTAGACTGGAGAGAGGCCAGTCATATCCCACTGAGATGTTGTGCTGACATACTAAGTGTATTTTATTTTCTTTCTGGCTTTAGAGAGCACTGTTCATAAAGTGAAAACACTAGTTGAGAAAGCAATCAGTGTTCTCACTTTGTGAAGTGCTTTGCTTTATGTAATTCCTCCCCCCCCTCAAAAAAAAAAAAAGTGGTTTAGGCAAAATTTTGATAAGGCAATTTCTAGCTTTACTATTACTTTCTTTTAATTTTTTTTATAACAACTGTGAGACTTCAGTTGCATTACCCTTTGTTTGTTGTGTACTGTGTCTTGAATAGAACTGATAAATTACTTTGAAAAATGTTGCTACATTGCTACATTTCCACTTCCTAATGCTTTCCAGCAGCTACACATGCATTCCTTGCAGGTTGAAATAAATGTATTAAACTAACTACATGTGCTGCAACTAGTGGAAATTTAAGGGGAACCTTTGGCTCATTATCAGCTTCTCATGAAAATTCTAGGTCAGATTAGGAAAGGTGGTAAGTAATTTTTGAGTTGGTGTGAGTGGTGTTGTGTGGGAACCAGCCTTTAGAAAACTGAAGTACTGCTTCTTTTGGGAAGGAGGGTTTGAGCTCCAATTCTTTTTCTCTGGTGTAGCCTACACAGCAATTCAAAGCTCACTGTCCCAGAATGGCCAGGTAGGCAGGGGTGGTCGTAGTTTTAGATGAGTATCTCAGTGGCTTGAGTCATCTCAGCCAGTTACTCTATGCGCCCAGCCCACCCTGCTCAGTGTTTAGTTATTCTGCTAATCTATCACTAATCTAATCTATCATGTCTGACCTTACCAGAAGCTATGCTTATGATTTATTGATTTCCAAGTGAAATTTTGATTTCAGGGCTCTCTGAAGGAAATCCAGTCCTTGTGAAGATGTTTAGTAGCATGAGCGCTACTCAGTGATGGTAGTTCAATGACAGCATACTGTGAAGGACTGCAGTGAAAATACACCCAAGCCTTTTTCCATTCCACCACTTTGTTCAAAGTCACTGTTAAACAACTAGTGATTACTGACTCCAGGCTGCTTCTCCCAGCTCAAAGTAGCCAATGCTGTTGTTCTTCACATGCTTCTTAAAGTGAGGAAAAATGTGTGCACATGACAAACCTTCAAAACACTACCCAAGGACTTGCAGTAAATGTGATCATGATGCTCTTCACCAGAAAGCAGTGCTGTCTCTTCCTCACATCACTGGCTTCCCCCACTGCAGTAAATGTCCATTGTGTGACCTCTGAGCAAACAACCTGAGCACACGTTTGTATTAACATTTTTGTGCAGTGCAACACAGACCTCACAAAATTACAGCTTTATTCCTTTTACTTAAAGAGACAAATAAACCTGTCAGAATGTCAGCTGTGTTTGGCTTTCTATTACTGTTTAATGCTCTTTTTTTTTTTTTTTTTTTTTTTGTTTGCAAATACATTCTGCAATCATCTGTATTTAATTTTTGTCATGTTCTCCCATGTGGTTCAGATCATCACTATTTAATGACTATTACCATTATTACTATTTAATGAACTTCTTTGAACAATCCATAAGAGAAATATAAAACAAATTGGGTTTTAAGTTTGTTCATTAGTTGTTAGGTTTTGTTTTGATATTTCGCTACTATTGGGCATATATGTTTTAGAAATGAACCTTATTACTTGTGTTACAGAGACCTTTCAGTTATAAATATAATTTCAGTAGGCACCTGATGTGGATGTTTTAGGTGTTAAGATGTGTCTTGCAAGGAAGCAGTGCCATGAAACTTTTTCTGTCAGAGAGAGTGCATAGAGTGTTGGCCTGCCTTTTTCTACAGTCAAATGAACGTTCTTTTCAGTCCTGCTTCTGCTACAAAATGGAAAATAATATTAACATTTAACTTCGTGTTTTTCTGTTGGCAACTGTGAGTATAAGCATACAAAACTGGTGCATGATGTTTCTGTAGTAGCCTCTTCATTGGTCAAGGTCAACACTGCAAACTGAAAACAAACCTCAAAGTGACAGAAGTAAATCAGCTCTTTTAAGTACTTAATGCTTCAAATCTTAGTCAAATATAAAAAGCCTAGGAAAATAATTGGAAGGTGAATTTATCAATTAATTATCAATTATTTATCAAATAATTTATTATTTTAAGAAATACTCTCTTGGTATTTGATTTCCCTGATATTAAATTAGCAGAGTTTTATTGTACACAGTAACGACATACTAGTGGAAGTTAAGATATGGTGCAAGAAGGAAAAAGTTACTTGTTTTAGTGTTTTAGTAATTAATTAATTATTTAATGATTTTTTTTCCAGTAGTCAATAAGAATGATGCTGAACAGAAGCTACTGGAAATAGACATCTTAAAGTCAGGATGCTTTTTATAAAAATAAAAATTAAAAAAAATAAATAAAAAATGGCCAAAAGCCTTTTGGAGAGTTAATATTATCTTCAATAAATGTTTGAATAATGCAGAAGTCCCAGAAGACATGAAGGAAAGTGAAGGATGAGATGAAAACTAGCAGTGAGCCAAAACACTATAAAGAATCACCCATAGATCTGTCAAGCTGATGTTGATATGAGATATGAGAAACAATGATGCAAAAAAGAATTAAGCAGGGTGAGCCGGGTAGTAGAGACAACAACAGCTAATACAAGTTAAGGAAAATATTTAGAAAATTTACTGGATCATTTTTTTAAAATTGTACATTTGCTTGCCGGAAGCAATAGTGTTGATAAATACATGACATGCCCCTGTAGGGTGTTTGTCTTATTTTTACATGGCATCCTGATTATTAAGTTATAAAGGGTTAAGTTATTAAGTTATAAAGGGTTAGCAGAATAGTCAGAAAATGGAGGGAAACATGAATATGAGACAGTTCAACATTGAAAATAATCACTGAATAAGTTCTACAGACACTACAGAAATTCATTTACAGGACATCACCAGCCCACCAGGTACTTAAAGTGCATAGGGTGGGGACCATGCACCGTTACTCTGGCTTTTTATTCCTCTCACTTTCATGTTTCTCTTGTAGCCACATTCATCTGTCACAGGTTCATTTTGATTTTCATGATGGCTTTAATTTAACACACAATGACAGCATGGTAATGACAGCAAGGTAAATGGAGATATTTTAAAGTGCCCTGAAAAAAACATAGTGCAAGGCCTTGTTTTCCGTAACAAACCTCCAATTAGTACTTATCAATGAGACTATGCAGGGGCTGCAGGTCAGTGGACTAGCTGCCACTGGCATCTGAAAGCAAGAGTGCTGCGTGTTTTGTCACCTAAGTGCCTGTCAGTTTTCTTGTGTTCCTAATCTGACAGTCACTAAAAATAGTTAAGCTGGCTGTTTTCTCCTAATGAAGAAATCATGTCCCTCTGGATATGTATTAAGAGGGAAGGGAGCAATTAGTGAACTTCTTACTTATTTGACAAGATTTATTTTACTATCTATTGAATTTATGGAGTTTACTATTGAGTATGTAGGAGAACAGTCATGTTTGTTACAGCTTCTTGAGAAATACTAAAACATCACAAAGGAAGACTATCCAGTGTGGAATCTGAAAATGTTTGTGAAATGACTTAACTTCAAGCACGCAGCTGTTTCTGTCTAAATAGTAATGAATACGCTTCTTTTTACAGCCAGCAATCAGCTGAAGACCTTGCAAGGGTACCTGCTAATTCTACAAGCAATATCTTGAATAGGCTATTGCTCAGTTATGATCCCAGGATAAGGCCAAATTTCAAAGGTTTGTCAGATATTTCTGCCTTTTTATTTAATCTTTGGAATTTAACTTCTGCTCTTTTCACACATAGAAAGTTTATATAAAGATGATATTCACAGCCTATGTTTCTTTTTAAAAAAGATGGAAATTTCTCTACAGTGTGAAACTATTGGAGACATTTACCCTTTTGAGCTGAAAGATAATATATCAGGACATCATGATCATAACAGTGTCTGATGCTTTTGTTATTACTATGCTTGCATTTTTATACAAGCTTTTTTAAAATTTGAATTAGGTTTTGTAGAACAAGTTTTTAAAGTATCTTTTTATCCCTACATTTTAATTTGGCTTTAGTAGTAAATCTGCTCTACAGAATTTTACAACACTAAACTTCTCTATAAAGGTTCTTTAAGATGACTATAAAATTTGGGATCAGCAGTAACACTGCTGGAAATCATATGTTTCGTATCTTTAAAGATATCTTAATAATACAGTTTACCTATATGGGATTTCAAATAGGTGATGACTTTAAACACATTCTGTGATTTTGAAATACCTTTCTTGTAGGTATCTGTTGTAGGAATCTTCCACGTAGGCAAATGACTTCCCTTCATGTACAAAAAAGACTGGAGTACCTATGCTCTGGAAAACCTCTCATAATCATACAGCTGTGAATTACACTTTCCAGGAGTTAGATTATTTCCCTGCTTGAAAAAGACATAAAAACTCTATTACATTATAGATACTGCACTTTACACAAATCAGTTCTTAAACTTACATTTAATTATATGTATATTAAGAGATACTGTAACTCACATATCAATCTATTCGAGAAATTGTGAAATCTATAATCATTGTTGTGCTTTTGAAGAAACCAGTTTCAGATGCTCAATTTAACTATGTTTTATAAATTCATGAAACTCAGTTCTCAGCACGTTTTTTATTCTCTGTAGAATCGTATTTATTTGATTTCAGCTCTGAACATTGTCACAAAAAAAAAAAATGTCCAGCCTCTGTTCTACCTGTTTTTCAGCATGATAAGCTTGTTATATGAAAGCATATTGCAGATTGATTTATATTTTTGATATCCCTGCTGGCAGTGTGTTAAGAATCAAGACTGAAGAAAAAGGGAGGAGATGTAATGCTAGCTCACAGGGAGCTGGAAAAAAAAAAAAAAAACCAACAAAAAAAAACACAACATTTTCTGACAAGTGATTTGCCCATGTTAAAATGTTCCTCACGCGTGACTGATTTTCTTGGACTGCACTTCCTATTTAGATCTGATAGAGACGGAACACTCCTGGCTACCAGCGGCACAGTGGGTGTACCGTCACAAACATCAGGAACTAAATGATGTATTATGTTTATTGCGTAACAGAAAGAACTAAACTTCACTGTTCTGATTTAACGAAACAAACAGGTTCACTTTTTCAGTGAAATTTACTTTTTTAAAGTGAAATTTTATTGTAGCGATTTTCTGGTAAACAAAAAGAACTTACAGAGTTTGAATTTTTGTTTAATGTAGTCTGAAATACTGTGTGTACACAAGCAAACTATTAAACAAGACATATTACTTGGTGGTAGCTCTATCAAAATCATCTTCCTATATTCTTATATTTCATTTACTGCTGAAAATAGGAAGAATTCCACTGGGTTAAGTACATGTAACAGTGTAAATTAGATTAGATTCATGCATCTAATGTGTGTAGTGACACTCTCAACATACAGGTGCTAAATAAAACTAATGGACCATAATTAGTTCTCAAAACCATCAGGCCACTTCCCTCTGCTTCATGATAACTCGCTGTTAACACCAGATAAATGACTGCCTATCAGTTCCCGCGGGGTGACAGAGGGCACATGTAGCAGCTGTCATACCATCCCTCTTGAGTTACAGGAATCCTTGCTGTGGAAAAGAGGAAAAAAATCCAGTCCATCTTTATATCTTCACAGCTGCTGGCTTCTCAAAATTTTTCTTGGCAAACTGGTAATCATTGTAAAATGGAGCAACTATCTGACTCTCTTGCTTTGTAGCTGGGAAAGCTGTGTGAAACAATTTTTATCTCCCCGTATGCACACTTGTGCATTTATGCACTTGACTTGTGCAAAGAAGTATCCTCTTACAATGTAAGTAAATGTGTCATCATAAATCATGTACAGGTAATTTAGGATGATAGATCATCATCATGACTTTGGCAGTTAAATGTGTTTGCCACTAGAAATATGAATTGCTTCTATTCATTGTACTGTGTGTAAAAGAATTACTGGATGGTGCATTCTGTGATAGCTGAAAATCATGGAATTTGAAAATGATTCAAATATATGGGCTACAAAATGCTTTAAGCTTAGCACTCTAGACTAAGATTATTTTTTTAATGTTTCCTTATCACTAGGATGAAAATAGTGGCAACAGATTAACCATAGCTTTTGAAAACAGGATGTATATATTAATTTGAAAATATAAAGCTGTGAAAAATGCTGTGATAGCAGTACAAAGAAGCCTCAAATGAAAGATAGTGTGCTTTTACTGGATTCTGCAGATGACTGTAAATCTCTCTCTCTTTTTTTTTTAAAGGAATTCCAGTCGATGTTGCAGTCAATATCTTCATTAACAGCTTTGGATCAATTCAAGAGACAACTATGGTAAGACTGAAATGAAGTGAATGGAGCACATATACAGATTTTCTTATTAAATTAAATTTCAGGGTGAGGATTATGAACTATAAAGTATAAATGATTGTTTTGACTGCACAGACTGAGAAGTGAATTAATTGGGCTAGTGATAGACTGACTGTGCTTTATGCTGTAAATGTAAACCTGTTAATCTATTTCACTCACAGATTGCCATAGCTTTTAGAATCTGATGAACATAAAATGAAATCTGTGGTTTCTAAGATGCAAGAAATGAACTTTTTTCCATACTTTGTTCAAAGGAAGAACACATTTGGAAAGTATGCCTGAGAGTTAATACATAGGTTTCTCTGTATTAATAAAGGAAGTACTTGCACTGCAGATGAGAAGGGAAAGAACATACATGCATAGGTCTTGAGCATATAGGTAGATTTTATGTTGGTCTGAGAATTGGAATAAATCATAGAAGAATACAAGGAGAAGGAATAAAGGAACAGACCATCAATGACTGTACTCTTCCTCCTGCTTATTTGCTGTGTGAGAGAAGAAAAACTGAGGAGTGAAGCTTCTAAAATAGTTTTCTCAGTTCAATGTATCTCAACATGTCAATAACAGCACCAAATAATCCACATTGCACTTTTGACATGCTGTTGTTGTTGTTGTTATAAGAAGTAGAATCGATTTCAAAATAAAAAATAATTCCAGCAAAGCGCTTGCCAGTATTCCGGGACTTGAAGATCTTTTTGCAATGTTTTTTCCAATAAATGCTGTCAAAAATATTGCAAAATATGCATTCAATTACTGAAGATGTTATGACCTGGTTAGGGTTTTTATTTTGTGTAAAAAAAGATGGGAGTGCACCATGTCTTGCCAGTATGTGGGAAGCCACAGCCAGGGTGTGTACTGAGACCTGGGAGTCCCAAGGCACTTCTACATCCAGCGTAGAAACAGCTGCAGTGATCTGCTATGTCTAGAGCATTGAGAAAGTTCCCCAAATCAGGCTGCTTTTTTAATGCCATGGTTAAGGCAGCATTCCTAGTCCCAATGGCAGAGAAGCAATAAGCCATAATATGGCTAATAAAAAATAAACCACCTCTTGTTGCACATGGAAGTAAATACTTGCTTAAAATTCAGAACCAGTGTACATGATACCCTAATGTTTCATTGAGACTGCAGAGCTGCTTAAATTTGAACACATGCAATGGCTGAAGTAGCTTTTGAACAGCTTGGACAGAAATTTGTTTCTTTGCTAGGAGGGAATAAAGGATTTAGATTTGATTGCAAATGATAGCAAGTCAGCTAATGGCACTAGCAGAAAGTGATATTAAAACAAAGAATGTAAGTTTGCTGAAGATACTTCGAGATTTATTTCCTGAAAACAAAAAGGGGACTGAAGTTTAAAGGAGCAGGGAGGAAGAACAGGAAAGTAGGAGTGAGATACATGTCTAAGATGGCAGGTTAGGCATATTAGGCCAGATGGCCCTTTCAAGTTTTTTAAATTTACTGCATGCTTTAAGAAGTGACTTTTACAGAGGCTTTTTTACAATTCACCCACATCCAAATAGTAACAAAACATGAATGTAAGGGGTGTGCCTCCACCCCCAAAACTAAGCATCTTCTCCACTGCAATTCATGTATGCCTGCCTGTGAATTCCTGTCTAGTTGCTTGCAAATTTACTAGGATGTTCCGTAAGATAAGTCATGCTCTCCTTCATATTTCAGAGCTTCAGACACCAACCTTCAATTTAATTTATGCTTTTATTTAGATCTCTATGTCCAGCCCATCACTGTAATATCTAAGCACGTTAATGTGAAGCCTGATTTACTTCTCAGTTCCCTTCATGTGTCAGAGGACTTTGTCAGAGGCACTGACAAAAGAGTTAGTTGATTTGTTCTTACGTATATCACTTGGGAAGCCTGTCCTCCTGCAGTGTAGGGTACTATGGACATACAGGAATTGCTGCTCTCTTGGGCATAGGCTGGTACTTGTCTTCATATGGTCTGGATAATGCACCAGACAGCAACAAGTCCCTTGGTCTTGGAGACAACTGGTACCTCCATAATCACAGAAAAAGTGTTTCCTGAAGCCAAGAAATCAGTTCTGTGAAGGACCAGTGGAGCCTCCTGAATTCAGAAAGGAGAGATATTTGTACGCAGTAATAGAACTGCTGGAAAAGGTTCCTCGGTGCTGGAGAAGAAAGTAGCTGTCTGCATCTCTACGGTGTCGGGCATTAGTGTGAGTCATAAGGAATATTGATTTCTTGACTGGCTCTCTAAAATTATCAGCAGCTACTAAACTGGTTGAAGTGATATCATTACTGATACAAAAGGATGTGAAAAATACATTTGTAAGTACTCAGTGAATGTAGTATTGTGATTTTTGGCTCTGCAGCCAATTCTGTCTGCACCAGCTGAATTCATAGTTTTTTTTGCAAAAATCTGCATGGGGTAAAACATCCTGTTTGACCAAGCAAAAGGCACGTTCTGCGCCATATCAGTATTCCTTTTGTTGGGTGATTGTAGGGTGAGGAAAAATAACCATGAGTGCCAGGTGATTGGAAATGAGGTGGTGGTGGAGGACCCAACAAACAAATGGGTGCAGTGCCTGTTACAAAAGGCCATTAGGTATGCAGATTCCCTTTCAGTTCAGGAGGCTGTTAAAGAAGTGCAGAAGGAGATACCCTCAATAAGATGATCCACTCTCAGACCACTCTATGAAATAGCCAACTCTATCCATGGAATTAATGTCTGGAACCTCTAACCAGTAAAGAGGCCCCTGCAGTGTTCCTTGTTGTCATATCATGGTGGCTGGTTCTGATGTTCCTCGCATATTTCAGGAATCCCACAAAGTTTAACAGACACAGCTTCTCTGAAAAATACAGTAATCAGTGATTCAGTCTTTTTACCAATTGTAGCCAGGCCAAAAATCCCAAATGACATTTATTCATAAATAGCATGTATTAGAAAACCTTCAAGAGTGTCATTAAACTTATATAAATGCTGAAGACTGGGGGCTCTTTGCAGATATTAAGAGAAAATATGTTGAACAATAAGAACTTGATGCAACTGATCTTTGACACAAGGACCAGCATTTTTTTTTTTCATAGCTTCATTTTTACTGTTTTTATCTCATTTAACACTAATGAATTTCCATCATCTGGGATTGATGAGCAAGGCAGACATGGAGAGAAAGGCTCATTCTGCTAAAGATTACATGTTTAGACAGGCTGCACAATCTGTTCCAGCTGAAAACAAGGCAATCATTGGATGAAAGACGGTATATTAAAGCAGAGACAGAGCAGGAGGCAGAGGTGGGTGCCGAGACAAGGCACCCACCTCATTTACTCATTCAAGGTTAAAACAGGAAATAAAAGTGTGGCTAGACTGAGGGCAAGGAAGGCCAGGAGAAGTCTTACTGGGACCAGACCTCTGCAGCCTGTCCTCTGTGGGCATGAGTTGTCCAGCAATAGATCAAACTGATTGTCATTATCAACACCCTTTGACTGGATAATGACAGGGAAAATAATTTTATGACTTAATGTCACATTCCCTGTTCTGCTCTTTTGATGAGGATCAATTATTTTTTTCTTTCTGTCCTTCTAGTCCCAGAAGTGTTCCATTTGTGTTCTTAGCTATGCAGTTGACTCATCATCAACAAAAAGAGTAGAGATGACCTCCTGCTGAGGTAGAGTCCACTTAGTTTTAAGAGAGAAGGGAATTTCTTTGTAGAAAAGCATCAACAAATTTGAATCAAAATTAGTGGAGGCATAGCATTGATCCTATGCCCAGAAGTCTATATTGCTTTATTCAAACGACTGTGAAGAAACTGAAGGGGAAATATTTGTTTCCTGTCTAGCAAAAGTAGGGCTCATGTTGTATTGTTGAGTACTAGAGATAATTGCAACCTTTTCATACATGCATCAAACAGGTTAACTGGTAAAAATGAAAAAAAAAAATGTTAACTACAGAGTGAATAAGAATTTGTACAGCTAAAATGGAGGAAAGCTTCCAGTAAGCTCCCGTCATCTGAACTCATGTAACTTGTTTCCTTCTAGTTCTTTGGAGTACTTCTCTGGGATCCCCATGCTAACTCTGCTTCTGATTTTGCAGATTTGTGGAAAAATACAGTGATTATGGCACACTTAGAAACTGTTACAGACCAGTCAGAGATTCCTAGGGATAGATCCTTTGTGTTACAAATACCCATGAGGCTACAATATTTTAGCTGTACTAATGATCTGTCCCTTTGACTACAGAGGCTGTCCTCAAGGTTTGTATTTGCACTGTAACCTTTCTTCTCAGACTCAAATGGAAAAATACCACTTCCTTCTCCTTTACTTTGAAACCTTTTTATTTTTTTACTTATTTTAGTATTCATGTGCTTAAAATAAATTTAAGTTTTCTTCTCTTAATCTAAAAAAATGGCATTTTCTACTTTACTAATCTGATAAAAGAGAGTACTCTACTCCTGCTTGGTTAAAAGAGACTGCTTTTATGCTGCCTTTCTTTGTATCATTGTAGTTGATATAGAAAAAGCTTTTCATGATCTAGTGTTGCTCCAGTTTGCAGAGAGAGAAGTGTTGGCTATGCCTAGCTTCTGGCCTGAAGAGTATTTCTGGCCATATGCCCACTGTGTAGGTTAGATTTGAAACATTTCCTAGAAGACCTCCCCTTCCAACCTCCTGAAAACACCTTGCCTTCTGCTGGGAGTTGCGTGGGAAAACAAAGCCCCGTAGAATGCTTTAGTGATTCTTTTTCCCAGGTCCTCCTTGCTCCAATGGTGACTCTTTTTTCACCCTAGTTTCAGGCTTTGTAATTGTTATGTGTCTCCCTTTTATTGTAAAATGTTGATCATTCTGCAATCAATATTCAAAGAACATCTGCAAAATGTATAGGAGGAGGAAGACCATGTGTCTTATGCAGAACATTTCTTCAGCATACTTTGAGGGTAATTGCAGTGGACATTCTGAATCTGAAAATCTGTTTCCCAAGGTTTAGAGGACTAGTTACAGGCTTGTTCCAAAATGGATTATACCAGATCACAGCCTATACTGCTGACATATGTTGTAATAGTTTGTATTCTGCCAAAAAGAAGCTCTTCTGCGCATTATTGTCTGTAGCACCACTTTGTCTCTTAACATCTCTTTCCTTTTCTGGACATTTTCTGTACTGCCTCAAGTATGGGGTCAACTTCCTTTCTGAGTACAGTGTCACAATTTTCTAGTCATTTAGGTAGATCTGAACCTACCTATTTTAGGGGGAATTCTCTTCCATTGACTCCAATAGGAATAGAATCAAGTTCTTAAACTGTTGCTACAGTCCATTGTTTGGTATACTTAAGATCATTTGTAATAGAGCAAGGAAAGAAGTAATGTACCGCCCACCTGATCTTATTACCAATTCTTATTTTGACAGTGCATTCTGATTTTCAGTGATTTAAACATCTTCTTCTGAATTAGGGACTGACCACAGCCTCCATTGCTTAATCCCCTGAGCTGCTTGGGAAGAGGAGGGAAGGGAGAAGGTGTTTTTAGTTTGCTTTTAGTTTCTCACTGCTGTAGTCCACTAGTGATAGGTAATAAATCTTTGAGGAGGGGGAGTGAGTGAGTGGTTGTGGTGGAGCTCAGATGCCCAGCAGGATAAAACCACCACAATGTGTAAGCTGAAGGTGAGTGTTGGATAGTGCTTATCATTTGCCTGTGGCTGTGAGAATGTTTTGTTTTGTTTTGTTTTGTTTTGTTTTGTTTTCTGTTAAAATGAGGGTAATGCACTTGTTTATGGGAAAACTGATTTTCATATTATGCTTATGAATGTGACCAGTATGTAGTATTTATCTCATATGTTTGAAAATAATTGTTTTCACAAAGACAAGAAGTCCATCTGGAATGGGAACTTCAGAAACAAGCAAATAATTTTTTGATTATCTGTATATAATTGAAAAGATGCACTCTGAGATAATGACCTGAATTCCCTTATATTCTAAAGTTTCTCTAGGAAAGCCTTCCAGTACTAAGTCACTTTATATCATCTGTTATTTTATACTACTTCTTTACTTTGACAGGATGATATAGGCCTTTGTATAAAGAAAAATCAGATTACATATATTTTTGTTTCAAAAACAGACTAAGATGACTAAGACTATGCTAAAGAGTAACATTTCTCTCAGAACTATGCATATTAATAAATGTTGCCTCAGATCTTTATACTTAGTCTTGGTCCTTTGCTTTTCATTATAATGCAGTGGGAAAACACATCACACAGCTTAGTATTGTAGTGTAGTAAAGAAATAACCTGGGCTGATCTGACTGGTGAAGTGGACATGGGATGGTGGGCACTGTGTTCCAATTAACAGGATAAATCAGTAAGGTAAACTATTCTACATGAGGTCTTAACCAAATGAACTCCTTCCTGTTAGAGCGAGCATGAGTCTCTAAATGTGACACTTGCTTTGGACTGTAAATATGTGCATTACAGTAAGTACTATAGAAGAGAACTTACACTAAACACTAAAATATGTAAGAAGTGTCAACACTAAAATGTGTATCAACACATTTTAGTATCAACACTAAAATGTGTAAGAAGACACTAACTTGTACAGCATGCCTTTATAAATTTAGTTTGCCAAGTTGAATATGTTGATAAATCAAAAATATGCCAAGAACCTTCACAGATACTTGGCGTTTTGTTATAATAGTAAAACAGTAGCAGTCTGTATCTCAGGTTGCTTTGTGCCTAATAGATAATTATAAAAAAATAAACAAAACATACCATAGAATAAGAGTAGGGAGACCAGAGATAGAGTTACCTTAAATATAGAATTTTGTCTTACTTTGTTTAACAATGCCTTTATTATTATTATTTTTTTATGTGATCTGCCTAGTTTATGTTTACATAAATAAGAAGCATTGGCTTAAATGTAAATGTGAAAAGCAAAAAGACTTACATTTAAGACTGAAAAATCATAACTGACATACTGGGTCAGATTTTTCCTTTGGATGCACACAGCTTTCACTGAGGACAGAACGCATGTGGGTATCGTTTTGCCCTGAGACACATGCTACTCCAATTCCCAAAGGCAAAATTTGGTTCTCATTGAATGTGGCTCTACTATTGTCCATACTTGAGTAAAACTCCTGCTGAATTCAGAGGAAAATTTCCTCTATATAAAACCTTGATTTTGTCTTGATTTTTTGAGACCTTTTCTGTACCTGTTTTCATATGTGCTACCTAAAGACTTAGCTGCATGCTGTCATCAGTTTCCCTACAAAAATAGCCCCAAATCACTATTACAGGTCCTGAGGATGTATTCTCTTTGTGTAGTTTAAAATCTGCTTTCTACCTGGTCAGTTTTCTGCTTTTGTAGATTGGCACATTGCCATCAGTGTGTCACTTAACCAGCTGTAGAATAAACTGGAATTTACACTTACAAGATATGTTGATAGGAGTAATGCTCTGCCTGCAGCTGCAGTAATTCAGTGTAGTCATGCTATGGCTCCCTCTGCATTGCTGCCTGCTTTTCTTTATGCCTATGTAACTGGGCTACTATCAGAGGGAATACAAAAAGCATCCTGGGTGGACAACTTTTTATTGTATTCAAAGCATAAAACATAATCTACCTTTTTGTAGTAAATTCCATTAAAATTGACACTTATTAATGCTGCTTGAATAGTGATTACTATCTGTGTGATAGAAAAATCAGGGCATAAATAGTTTTTCTTTAGTGAATCTGATATAATGGTTTTTCTTCATTTTTTTTTTTTTTTTTTTTTTTTTGGTGGGGGGGAATGTAGACTTTTGGCTGCTCTAATACTTATGTATTCTTCTTGTCAGGATTATAGAGTCAACATCTTTTTAAGACAGAAGTGGAATGACCCTAGACTCAAACTACCCAATGACTGGAGGGGTTCAGACACACTGACAGTGGACCCAACAATGTTTAAGTGTCTTTGGAAGCCAGACTTGTTCTTTGCAAATGAAAAAAATGCTAACTTCCATGATGTCACTCAAGAAAATATCCTTCTATTTATATTTCGGGATGGAGATGTACTAGTCAGCATGAGGTATTTTATTGAAATATTTTAACTCTTTCTTTTTTTTAGTGAATTAATGGCTTGATATGAGATATGTACACTGTTAGATTAGTAACACATTACAATTTTTAGCTCATATTTAAATATATATAGCAATTTTTAAATAATGATCTACTAAATTAAATGTATGAAAATAAACTAGGAGTTTCAAAGCATGTCAACTGATAGCACAGCAAGTACTAAAAGTTTGAAATGTATGTACATTTATCTATCATGTTAAAATAACATATTAGGTGAACTAGTATTAGTAACAAAATTTAAATTCTGTTGATAATTGCCAAGATTCCTGGAAGCTTAATGAAATGGATGAGATCTCTGAAGTAAAGCTTTAAGCAAAACAACACATTTTTTTCACCACTTGAATTTCTACATCAACTAATGAAAATGATGATTACTTACTAATGATCTAAGGAAAGGCAGATATTACAAAATTTGAATTATAAATGTTTTGTAAAAGTACTAGGATGTAATCCTGATTAAGGTCTGTGCCTTAGTGGATAAAGATTTTTCAGAGGGCCCCAAAATATTTAATTTAATTGCAATTAATACATACTTCTTGTGGTTTTATTTTATTTTTAGGTTACACTATGCCATAAAAACAGTCATTTTCATTGAAAACAACAAATTGAATTGATTTCCCAAATTCACTGCTACTTTACCACTTAGAGTAAAATCTGAAATTATGGTAGCATGAGTTCTTTATTGCCAGAGTAGAAGTGGCTACAAGAAAAGAAAGAAAATGGGAAGAGTCTGGTGTGATTTTTTGCCCATTCCAAATCCAAGGATGAGAAAACTTAATGTCAAGACTTTTGCAGACAGCAATGAGAAAAGGAAATAAATTGGGAAACGGAAGCATTTCATATGGCTCACTCCAAAGGTCCTGGTTCTGATTTCAATTGTTTATGATGCAGTTTTGGAAGTCTGTTGATATTCTTATTTCAAAAATGGAAAAACACTTTCATCTACAAAAATCATTTCCCATTTGAAACAGCAAAAGTTAAGTGAAATGGTGAAATTTATTTCAAAAGTTTTTCCAATTTTGAGCTATTTATAAATGAACTTATTTCAGTGAATGTGTTTGGTTAGTGGATTGTAAATATTCAGTGAATACTAATAGAAGTGCTTCTGATGGAAAAATATTTCTGCTTAAACTACCATATGCCAAAATCAAATTCAGTTTAGTTTGAAAATAATGTCTAGCTCTACAAATGTTCTGTTGATTTTAGTAATACAATGTATTCATAAATGATACTGATGAAGGTATGATTAATTTTTTTGGCATACTTATGTTTGGTAGCTACTATAACTACCATTTTAAAAATTTTATCTTGCTATGCCTTGACTTTTTAGTTTACAGAAATATTATCACATATAAATGAAAGAATCTCCAGTTATCAAAATATATGAATGACAAGATGCATGTTAGAGAAAGTTCTTACCTACATAAAAAGCTAGGAGTTAGGAAACTGAATGTAGGAATAAGCAGTCAGTGTTCACATGGAGGGAAGTAAGTAGTGGACTCCTGCAGAAAAATCTGTTTTGCTGTTCCACATAAATCACCTGGAAAAAGGTGAACAGTGAATTGGTGAGCACTTGTGATGGTGCTAAGTTATGCAGAATAGTAAGGAAAGAGTCAACAGGGAGAATTACAGAGAAATCTAATGTCTTAGCAACAAAGTAAGAGATGAAATTCAATGTAAATAACTAAGAAATTATGCATGTAGGGAAAAAATATTCTAACTTTATATATAAACTGGTGGGTTTTGAGGATTATCGCTCAGGAAAAAGATCTTTGGGTAATAATGGTTAGTTCTCTGAAAATGTCAGCTAACTGCTCAGTACTCACTGAGAAAGTGCTGGGGATTCTAGGATGTTGAAAGATAGGGAATAGCATCCCTAAAGAACAGCTAATCAAAACAGATATTTTCACATCAGGAAAAACAGCAATTAAGGTAGTTGTATAGAGATCCCAAATAGCACAGAAAGAGTTGATGGATGTTGATTATTGACCTTTATTTTGCAGTAAAAGAATTGTGAGACAGGATCAAGACAGATGAAAGGAGACCATTAGAGTGTGCGGGATAGTGTGTTCCTAGCTGCAGGATACTTTGTATGACTAAAGTGTACATGCATTCCAGAAAGCAATTGGAAGCAAGCAGCTTCTGGAAGGAAAAAATTCTGTCAAGCTCTCTTAAATACTGAAGTATCACATCTGGTTTGGGAAGTCCTTGAGGCACAACTTTAAGAAGGCTGTTGGATATCTGAGAAAATGTCATTTCCTTATTGCTCTAGTCTCATGTTCTTCCTCAGTAGACTGCCAGTAGCCACTGCTGGAAATGGGCTTCTGTTCTGTATGGACCTTTGGTTTGCTTATTCTTAAAAATTATGTCTTCTGCCATCTATTATTAGTCCTATAATTTGTGAAATACCATATGTTTAACACTCTATATAAAACTGTACTATCAGACTACTAGAGATACTTATTCTGGTAGAGATATTTAAATTGCAAACTGCTACTTAATTTTTTTGATCATTTTTTCTACTGTTTTACAACCTGAAAGTCGAACATCTAAAGTGTTTTTTATTTGTTTTTGTTTGTTTTTTTGTTTTTTCTTCTCGCAGTCTGCTACTTCCACGGCAGCTCACCCTGTTTTTAAATTCCATTTCTGTATTTTCAGATTGTCTATTACTCTGTCATGCCCTTTGGACTTGACCTTGTTTCCTATGGATACACAGCGCTGCAAGATGCAATTGGAAAGCTGTATGTAAATCAGTTTCTGCATAAAAGCAGTTGTCTTCTAGGCATATCTGAGAATCAAACCAAAATGATCAATTCTGTATTGTTTGTGTCAATGTTTTATAATGAGTCTTGAAATTAACATTCACTGATTCCTACCAACATATATTTTCCTATAAAAATGTTTCTTGCAGTTATGGCACCATGCACTTGTTGTTTAGCTTTTGCTATCAAACGCTGTGATAACTGATTAGTATTACAAAAATGCATATACTAAATTTAATTAAAATGGAAACACAAATCATTTGGAATAAAGAATACACAGTTTTAACTTACACAACCTGTGCTTCTGTGTACATTGTCAGTGTCCAATTTATCACCTTGCATTGATGATGAACAGTATTACTTAAATCTCCTGGGAAACATCAAAGTTAATCAAAGCTGAGCACGGTATCCTGGTGGGGACCAGGGTAATAATAATGATATCAGAACTCTACCATTTAGTTTTTAATTGCTAGTATTTACCCTTAGAATTGCTATGTGTCCATATTATTAGTGTTTTGCTCATCTCTGATATGTATATATATTAGCTGAAGTAAACTCTTATTGTAAACTCAAATCAACTTGTGGTTGACCTAGAATTATTAATATCAATGGAAGTTAGTTCAAACTTAGTCATCTTTGTAATCAACTTTATTTAAACAACTTTACTCTCTCTCCATGCTGTGTTAGTGTTTTGAAATTTGGGAGGAGGAATGGATTTTCGGCTCATTTGTAAAGACTTCATGCACTAAACTTTCTTCTACCTTCATTGTCTAAAGTAAGAATTGTACCTATGACCCACAGTCTCCCTTTGAGTTCCAATGGTGGGCCTGCTTCCTCCATTAGCCATTGGCAGTTTTATTCCATTAAAGTATTTTAAAATCACATTTTTTTTACTGGTTGTTAGATATCCAAAACAAAAGAGGCTTCCAGTTTTTACCCAACAGTTTCCTTTATCTGCAGTTATGATCACCAATTCTACACATTCCCTATAGACAAGATTTTCACTATCCAGTAATTGTATTATAAAAATCTTAGTGTGTTTGTGATTTGCTGCATGTTGTAAAGAGGTGAAACTGATTGTATAAATCAGACATTAGAATAAGTAATTTCTTTATATTACTTTCATCATGGAACTTTGAAATGTGATTTTATTAAGTTATTTGCAATCTTAGCGAAGTTGGATTATGGACAGTTTAACTTTTTAAATGACAGCTATTTTATATTATTTTTCAAAGATAAAAAACATCTGTCCAATGCCTCCAGAACAAGAATTGTTCCTTAAACATTTCTGAGGCTTTGAATTTTGAACCACTACATTCCAACTTAGCTTTTTTATGTTTCCCCATCCCTGTTCCCATTTAAGATACACTATCTCTGTATTAAGTTAATCCTTAATAAACAGAACGTAGCAGAAAAACAACATGTAGAATCATGATTATGGCTGCATATTTAGTTAATACTGCTTTATGTTTGAATATTATAAGCCTAACTTTCACTGCCTCTCACTTAGTAGTTTTGTATAAAGCATGGTTTAGGCACTCAAATGTATGTGGAGGTCTGTCCATATTCAGGAGATCATGAAAGCACAGAGGCACTGAATTGATTTCAATAGGATAATACATCTACTTAAATTCCTGGTTATGCATTTCCTAAGTGCCAGTGCTTTCATCTATCAGGGCTTTTAATGTTAACAACTAAGCAGAAAAGTTGTTTTAAACAAAAGCCAAGATTCATCACAGTAATTAGGTGCATTGTTACATTTTGTTGAAGTTCCTAGGACTTGTGAGTGTTGTTGAAGTTCAGTATATTTTTAATGCTTTGCTGAATTAGAGTGTGAATTAGTATGCAAACTTCAAAGCTGTGGATTGCTTTATTTGTTCGGACAGTGAGCGCCGTCATGAACACCTCTTAATCAGTGTAATATTGCTGATAACGTAATACTCCACCCATCAACTACTAATTTAGATCTACATAAAAATTCTGTTGTATATTATTTCATGTTTGTCTATTTTTTTGAATGGGAAGCAGAAAGAAAGAGTAAAAGAAATAATGGTACATGCTAGATTTGAATGCTGAAAACTGATTAAGATGGTCTTTATTATTTCATTTTGTTCTTGTAGTTGGTTACACGACTGATGACTTACGTTTCATCTGGCAGTCTGGAGATCCTGTACAGTTAGAGAAAATTGCACTGCCTCAGTTTGATATTAAAAAGGAGGATATTGAATATGGTAACTGTACCAAGTATTATAAAGGCACAGGTAGGTAATTAAAGTGATTTCCTTGGTAAAAACTTTAAGCTTCCTTCAACTACTGTTTATGGGTAATGACTATTACCCATAAACATGGGTTCATGCCTTACATTTTATGGGAGGAAATAGATTACTAGTAGTTTGTATCATTGTAACAATCACATATAATAATAAGAAATGTCTAGGTTAAAGGTGAAATTAAATGTTTGTATTGGTTTTGTGTACACCTTCTGATCTTTCCATCACCATTTTGTTACTATAGTCCTGATACCTTTTTATGCTTGTAATACCGAACTTTTCTGATAGACATTTCATGTGGAATTATGTGATATGCAACAAATTAGGATAATTTTGGTTTTCTGGTCAAACTTTTGTTCAAGAAGTGGATAGGATTAGAGTATAACTTCAAAAGCTTCCCCCTGCAGGTTCTTCCTTTCTCTAAGTGTTCTTGAAATTGTGTCATTATAGAAAGCTGTTTGCAGTCTAAATACAGAGCTATTTGATCTATATTTATTTAGTCCTGTAGTTGTTTTCTGAGAGTAGGTACAAATTTCTACAATGCTTTCTGTATTCTGGCTTTAATGATTAATCTTTTCTACCTTGACTGATTCCTGCTTACAATTATATCGAAACTGCTCACATACTGTGGCAAACACAAGACTTCCCATAATACCTGAAGTCAGCAGGATGTATTTTAGTCAGTGCTGCTCCATCATATGCACAAATCTCCCATTAAAACTCTACAAAGATTGTTGTGGTGCTGAATCGTCTTTGCAAGTTCCTTGCTGACTATTCAGCTGCAGTTGAGGGTCTATTACTTGCAGTTGTTCTTGAGAGATCTCAGGTAACATTAATAGGGCTTGGAGTTAAGGAATTTAGCTTGAAAAAGATAATTAAAATTTATTTCATTTTTTTAACTGCAAAACGCTTGAGTTTTTAGCCTACTTACTACACAATTCAGTGTCTCAAGTATTTACATTTATAAATAGTATGAAATTATCCATTCTCAGGAAAATGTGGCATTGGGGAAAGCCCAACCAATAACTAGAAGTTGTTTGCATTCAAATCTAAGTCTAGAAATTGTAGAAGTTTACTTAGGAGTGACAAAAATAATTTATTCTTAAATAGTGATTTTACTGAATAATTAGGCTACAAAATAATGGAAAATTAAATGGATTAATCTTGCAGTTCCCTAATAATATTCATAAACATGGGAAAATTAGAAGCAATGCAAAGAGACTTGCATTTTATTCGAGGGAAAAAGGGAATATTTACTCCACATTGCTATCTTGTCACTGTGTTGTCGAATTTAGCATAATCATTCTATGTTTCATCCTAAATCTGAAGTTAAATATCTAAAAAATCTTTGGATAGTTTAGGCATTTTTAAGATTTTTAGTACCTTAAAGAAAAATGTAAGAATTAATCACTACACACTTTACAGTTAAACTGGAAAGAAAACTAGTATTACTTTTTCAAGTTTGTGGTCACAAGGTAAAATGACATTGTACAAAGTGCTCAGCACAATAGTCACATTGTTGTGTGTGCATGTGATTTGAACATTAAAGAAAGAACATTAGAGAGCCATCAGAGTTGGTGGAATGACAACATAACATTTAAGAAACTTTTCATAATTCTTGTATTGCTAATCCTTTTTGTTTAAAACTGGAGATTATCCATGTTAATCTTATAATCAAGACTGGAATTAACATGTCATTAATGCAATTTGAACATTTTGGCATGCTGAAGTATTTTAAATGCTATTTTCAGGATTCAGTAACTGTTTGATTTACTTTAAATTCTTATATTGAAGGCATTTCAAAAAGCAGATTTTGCACACATAATTAAAATTAACTCAGTTACGGATTTTATCAGGTAATCAAGAGGCAGTGTTGCATGTACAAGCAAGTTTTCAAAATTATGGCTTATGCAGGAGATTCTTGCCAGCTGCAAAGTACTTAATTTTTTCCACACATTTATGTCAACTGATGTTTTTGTAATACCTGCCTAAGTAGAAAGAGGGTCAGCAAACTTGGTGTGACTTTTTATAGCAATAAATTGAATATTTAAATATGCAAATTGCCTATTCTTTGTTTACCAAAATGTATGACAGATCCAAGAAGGCCCACAGAAACTGAATGGTGAAGGCAACAGATATTAACTGCCTAATGAAGGATGACTCAATGCCATGCAGAATGCATTTCTGGCACAAAGCAAAGAAATAATGATTTTAAAGGTCATCCCTTGTTTGAATGTAAAACCTACCAATACCTAGAAACTATTCAGAAATTATATGGGTAGAATTTGCCAGACTACAGATCATTGACTAGGATAGAATGAACTGTAAAATACCATATAGTGTCTTCAACACAGCAAGGGTATATTTCCTTAATGTTTTATCATTTTGTTTTTTAATTATGGCAGTTTCTAACAATATTTTAAGGTGATCTATCAATTGAGGATACTTAGTTGATAAAAGATAGAAAATAAATAAATACATTTTTGACAGATTTTACATTTTAAATCAGGTGTGCACAAACTTTTTATTTACAGATATATACTGACTTGGGATTTCATGCTGTTGTAATGTAACATAGAAATGCCTTTTCTTTGTAATACAATTGTTTATGATGTTTCACAATGTTATTGTGTTAATTTTCACATAAAAATGCCAGTTCTGCTAAATGAGTGAAAATAGAAACAGAACTGGTTTTTTGGTTATCAGATTTCCCAATCCTTTTGTTATCTCCAGCAAACCCCTACTATCTGTGGCTTTACTTGTTATTGAATTTGTGTTATTAGACATTTTCTGAAATGCTTGTGTGCTTTAGTTCCTCATTTTAGAAGCTTTGAGGCAATATTCTTCGCTTTCAAAATTTAGTGTTTATCGAGCCTTTTGTACAAGTCTGTACCAATTTCAGAAGTTACCTATACCAGCTTTCAGTACTGGGGGAATCCCTGCATAGAATCATATTCAGGTCACCTCTTTCCATTCTAACCTTTCTAAACTAACTTTTTTTTTTTTTTTTTTTTTTTTTTTTTAATTCTGTGTTCTTCACAAATTAATGCTGTGTGATTAATCAGGTGAGCTTAAGCCAGCATCAAGATGAAGCTGTAGCTGCTGTTTACTTCTGTGCTGTGAAAAGACAGAGGGTGCCTTATAGATTACCGAGAGTATCACGTGCCAAATCACACTTGTAGGTTACATTGATCTGTACTTTGAATGCTTTTCAAATTGAACTTCTTGACTTTATTAAAAAAAAAAAAAAAAAAAAGAATCAGTAAATCTTTACTCCTAGGATAAGTAGAGAAGGCCTAGAAGATACTAATCTGAAGAGGTTGACCTGCAAAGCATACTAAACCTTAATATGCATTTATTTTTTAAAGGTTATTACACTTGTGTAGAAGTAATCTTCACTTTAAGAAGACAAGTTGGATTTTACATGATGGGTGTTTATGCTCCTACACTGCTAATTGTTGTTCTGTCCTGGCTATCATTTTGGATCAATCCTGATGCAAGTGCTGCAAGAGTCCCACTGGGTAACCTGCATTCACACATACTGTCACAGTCCACTTAGCACCATTGAGCCATTCTCAGTTGCTTTGAAAACATGACACTGGACACAGAAAGCAACTTCACTTCCATTATTTGCGCATCATTGTCACTGAAGCCTTCTCATTTCTAGTCCTGCAAAATCCACCTCCGCATTGAAACTTTGCTTGATAATGGTTCCAGCACTTATGTGATGAGGACACTTTCTCTGCTTCTCAATACCTGGACAAATCTGATCTTATCCATGTGTGGGTAATGCTGTAGGCACTGTGTCACTTTGCAGTTTATAGGAATTTGAGCATTTAAAGAATGCTTGAAGTAAGAAAGCAGGATGATGATTAAGGCTCTAAATAACTATCTCCTGCAGCAGGTTTTCTGAAGATTAATAGAAATGGAATGATGTAATGATGTTTGGAAGAGAATTAGCACAGTTGTTACATGATGGGTTTTATTTCATTAGAGATTCAGTTCATGAGGCACTTCAGCCTCTTGCTTTCATGCTGTGTAGCACAGCACAGTAGGTAGGCCCTTCATATATTATGAGATTGTAGGACATAGAGTTAACCAAAACAATATTATCTTAGCTAATTAGATTTTACATGGGACTTCAGCTTGGGGGTGGCCCAGCCTGCAGTCCCCAGGAACTTGGTGATTTGTAGAGCCAGGCTTTTGCATCCTGACATTTCTATTTGTAATCCTTTCCCCATGTCATTACAGCTCCTTCCCCATGCCCTGATCTCCTTGTCCTCCCCCCCCCCTTTCCCTGATATTCCCACCTCCACAAGTCCATATTCCTTATTTTCCAAATCTTTTCCAAGTTCCCAGGAGATTCACTGTAACTATTTCCCAGATCCTAGGTGTGCAGTTGAAGCATCCCTCCAGTCCCTAGCCTTCCTCAGAAGCTTCTCAACCACACGTTAACCTGCACATCCCCACAGGACATGAGTCCTTTGCAGCCTCACGTGCACAAATGTGTGACGATACGCCCTTAGGGTTGGGACCTGCCCCATCACCGTCCCAGTCTGTGATCAGCAGTCTTGCAGTAGTGGGGAGCTGTAATCCCTGTGGAGTGGGAAGGGTTCCAGCCAAGTTTTGTTAAGTTGAAAAGTGCTCACATAATGCCCAGGTCTGAGCACCACTGCTCAGGTCATCTGCCATGCCTCTTCCTTCTCCAGTGATATGACAACCAAAATAAACCAAGAGCCACACAAAATCTGGAGAACCATGACTGGAGTACTGCTTTTGGCTTCTCTGCCATGGTTGGCTGCCTTTCTCTTTCTTTTTAAAAAAACACCTTTTCATTACATTTTTAATAGGTATCTCTTTTCCAGAGGACTATTTCAAAATATATTTTTTTTCTTGATCTGAAAATATTAATAATTATTAATAATCAGGGAGGACTCACAGTCTATATTAGTTGATAGCAAGAAACAAATACAATGTTTTCCTCTGAAAAGTAGTAAGGATGCATTTCACAAGGTGAAACCTAAAGCATTTTAAGAAAAAAGCAGTCTGAGGCAAACATACCATGCTTTAAATTAAAAAAGATAGAAACAAGAACTGAAAATATTTTTCATGTAGTGATCTCTAATATGATCAAAATCTGAAGTGTATTTCTGCTTTTGTAATCCTGAACTTTAAACAGCTGACCAGACAGGTTTATCAGTGATATATTACATTTATAAGAGGCATGGTGCTGATTCATATAGCATTGAAGTTTTTATGAATGACATGCATGGTTATTTATTTGTGTTTCTCTCTTTCTATTTATTTTAAGTGTTTAAAAGTATTGTACATTAACATTTCTGAAATAATGCATTTTCAAAGATATTTGGCATTGGCTTGGTTATGTGACTTTTCCTGCATCCCCAGAGAAGCAACAAACTAAATCTGACCATCCTTTAGTCATACATCAGTCCTTAGCAGTGCAAGTTGGTAACACCCTCACTGAGGTACGATTTATGTTTCTCCAGTTTGAAAGAGAGCAACAATCTAACTCTTCTAGCTACATCCTTGGAAGAAAGTTGACCTTGAAATCAAACAAGATAAACACTTCTGTGAAGTGAATCATTTCAAGTGAATGAAATCTACTCCTAAGAAAGTGTTACTAATAGTCATTACACTTTTGGTAGTTAGTAAAAGGTCTCATTTCAGAAGTTTCCAGGTGATTTAGGAATGCAAGATACTTTGCAAAAAAGAAACCTCAATATGATTTTGCATTTTGGTTACTGTATCTGTTTAAAAAAATTACTCTCTTTCCTTCATTGCCTTGTGATCCCCAAAGGGAGTAAGGTCTTCCCTGGCATCTGAGGGACTTCAGATGTCCACCCAGCCACAGTGGCCTGAAAGAATGGATCATTAGCCCAGGCTGTAAGCAACCACACCACACACAGTACCTCCCATGACCGGGCACTTGGGGGTACAACAGAGTAACTAAGAGCTTGGAGTAGTGATCAGTGATATATTCCCCACATACAGAGGACAGCCAGGCATGCCCTCCACAGGCCTGCCCTCAATATCATTTCAGTTCAACTCATTTCATTTTATACAGCTGTTGCAAATATAGTGTCTCAAAGGAAAGACCTGACCATACATTTGGAAACTGTAGTATGAAGAAGGTCTGGCAAGCTTATGGCTTTTAGTTTACCAAATTTAATGAGAGAAGAGAATGTATTACAGATACCAAAGGAAAGAAGGGCAGAATGTTATATTTTCCAATAACATTAGTGAGATGGAGCCAGAACTATTTTAAAGCAGTAATATAAAACAGAAAATGCTATTTTATACAGCATGTAATTAACCTGTGGAATTCGCTGCCAGGAGATAGTGCTGAGGCCAGTTAAATTTGATGGATTCAAAAAAGGGAGATTTATTTATCTGGCAGCATGTGCTGAAGTGCTTTGCTGGATTGGCACTTTGTGATAGTATGCATATGTAACCATTGGTAGAATTTTTTTTACATAGTCACTCTGTACAATCATGTTTTCAGCTGTGAGCTAACTAACTTTTGCAATAGGGATGAAGAGAAAATTTTGTGAGTGGATAATTTGGTTATTAGGCATTTAATGCAGTCTTTCTCACATCAGTGAACCGCAAATTGCATGTTGGCAGCTTGTCTCATCTAGTAAACTTACCTGTAAACAAGCCTGTAAACTTAAATTGTTTGGTTGTATGTGAGGAGGTCATTGAAGGCTGGATGTAGGTGACCTACTGAAAGAAAGAGAGAGGATGCGGTTTTTACCTCTGTGCAATCCTACCAAACATATGCACTTTACCATTGAGAGATCCCCCACTAGGAAGAAAACTGTAGACATATTTCCAAGAAGGGCCAACATTCCCTTTACATTAGAAGTCTGGATGAAAGAACTAATGTCCCTTCCCCTTAGTGCTTCCAAAGAAGAAAAGGGGGTTTATCCCTAACCTCACTCCCCCTTTTTTTAAATATTTAATCTTGCAGTTTGTTTATTCATTCTTCTCACCCATGCTGGAGCCCTGGGCTTTGAATTGTGTTTGATAGGTACCTCATACAGCTGCTTACAGAGGTGCAACTTACAGCTCCATTACAGGGTCTCTGAGGCCTGGCCGCTCTGATCAGATGGCTGCTTGATGGAATATTTCTATCTTACTTTACAGTTCCCTTGAAACCCAGAAGGTTTTCTGTGGTTTCTCTGACCCTGAGAATGAAGTTTTCATCCTAGTAACACAAACAAGTAGAAGGTAGCAGCAAAATGACAGGCATAGGCAGAGATGTCCTTTTTGTGCTAAAAGACAGTACAGCCTTACTTGCACTTACTATTGCAGTTCATAACAATCCATAATTAGTGCTCAGCCACAAACAGTTGTTGTTGGTCATTGAAGACAGAAAAACGGGGACTATTTTTTGCTCACTTCCTACACTTCTGGGCATGTTTGTACTTGAATGCATCAGGTATAGTAGTTTGAAAATAAGCCAGTGGGCACTATTTGCCATGTCATTCTTATCCAACATAGAACATCTGGCCATTCTCTATGATTGTAATGGCAAAAAAAAAAAAAGTCCACTTTGCAATGATATGTTGATAATACATGTTTATAAATAAAACACCATAAGATTTTGTATTTTAAAATAATATGACTGTAGTTATTTATTTATACTTCCTCTTCAGTGGCTTAGCAGCTAATAAGTTACCAGATTAATACCAAATAAAGTATGTTATCAGTCTTACTAAAATCTAAATTGGGACAGTATCAAAAGAATGCTTGTTATTTATGATCAACTAGAATTTAATACTTGCATAGGCCAATTCAGACACTTAGATCTTTATTAAAATTCTCACATCCTCATTTACTTTAAATGGATCTGAAGAAAATGATCTCTCTGTGAAATACAATTTTTTAATGCTTAGGATAGCACATGTGACCCTTGTAGGAAACATAGTTATGGAAAAGTGAATATCACCTCATGGCCAACATTTTCTGTAGTTGTTGATTACATTTCATGAAGCTACCCACTTACAATTGAAGGTGATTTTTATCATGAACATTCACAAAAACAAAATGGGAACTTCTTAGCTGGGAGGTTGAAATAAGTTTTCCCCATGTGACAATCATTTCTACGGTTAGCTTTTTCAAAAGGTAGCTGTTCATGCTACTATTCCCATTTAACAGGTGCCTGTGGGGAATCTATGAGATCAGACTTGCATTTTGTCTCTTGTGATGTGAGCCCTGTGTTAATGGTGACGTTTGGAAGCCTTATAAAGAGCAGTGCTTATTGAAACCTAGGCTGACGATGAGTATGACCTTTCAACAACCTCTGCAGATGTACTTTTTTATGATAAGGGCTTCCTCAAAAGCCCGTTATCTAGAAAGCTTTCTCTGGATACTGGAAGCTCAGACAAGGAATGTTCATAGACCCTCAGTCACCTCAGTGTTTTCATCTTTGTGGTGAATTGTGAACACAGACTTTTTAATGCACTGGTACATTCCCTTTCATCTCAAGTTTAAATATTACACTTGTGGACAGGTCATTCAGAGGATGGCCGCTGCTGAAGCACAGTTCAGATTCCTAGGACAACAGTAGCTGTTCAAGTCTAAGTTAAAGGACTTGGAGTCTTTTGATTTAAATACCATATATTTCTATTCCATCTTCTCAGAATTAGATGAGCATGGTAAGATAAGTCTCTGGAAAGCCCATTTTCCAGTTGTGTGATGCAGTTGTGTGGGGCAGGAGAACCACAGTTTAGCTTCATTCATTTCTGTGTTTATAAAATGAAGGTACTCGGTATTAATAATTCATCATGAACCACAATACCCTACATAAGTTTTCAGTTTAACTTATTCATTAACTGAAGGCATGTGCATTTTTTATACCTGTTGCAAAATATGCCTACCGCCTTGTCAAGTCCCATTTGCTGTTACGATTCATCATTCAGTGTTGTCTGGTTGAGAGGAAGAGCATGGGCAGGTGTCGTTAAGGGAAAGTTCACTTTAATTGTTATCTTGTTTTTCCTTTTGTAGGTATTTTCTCAGTGCTCAGCTTGGCATCTGAATGTACTACTCTTGCTGCTGAACTTCCCAAAGTGTCTTACGTGAAGGCCTTAGATGTCTGGCTGATTGTTTGCCTTCTCTTTGGGTTTGCATCACTGGTTGAGTATGCAGTCGTTCAGGTAATGCTAAACAATCCAAAAAGAATTGAAGCTGAAAAAGCCAAGATTGCCAAGGCAGAGCAAGCTGAAGGGAAAGGTGGAAACGCTGCCAAAAAGAACACTGTGAACGGCACAGGGACTCCTGTCCACATCAGCACTTTACAGGTAAGAGCTGTCAAGCTGCATACGAAAATCAGCATTATCCTCTATTAACATAGTTCCAAAAATACACTGCTGTAATAGCTTTGGATGGTGCTTAATCTTAGAAGTGGCCAAGACACTAAGAACATACCGGTAATTAATGGCTATCCGCCTGGCCAATTGGTCCCTAGTGATTTGGGGTCAAATGGCTAAATGAAAAATTTATCTTTTAATATCTTAGTACCATGGTTGTTGCTGAGTTTAAGGTAAATAAACCAGCAAGCAGCTTTACAGTTGCTATTTTTCTTTTAATAATAAATAGCAGCTGTCAAACTGTAACTATTCAGAGGACAGGACTTCAGTCAGTATTTGTTGAGAGCGTACTCAAGTAACAGCCATCTCATTGCTTTCCTTGGAACAGCCACAGCTGCACCACATTGCATGTGAAGAATCTCTATAGCCAGGGATCCAGAAGTCTTGACATTTGTAAATAAAAGACGATCTGTTTGTCTGTCAAACAGTTCCTGTATTTCTTGTGTTGCTAGATAGAGTAAATCGGTCAGAGCTCATTCTATGGATAAAGATTAGATGTACGTCTTAGCTCTGGCCAAAGTTTTCCATATGCCCCAAGAGTTACTAGACATTCCAGGCCAGCTGCCCCTAGTCCTGAGTAATATTTAGTTGATATGTATTCTACAGAAGAAAATACATTGTGATAAAATATGTGGAATATGAATTTGGCTTATAGTTTTCAATGGCTCAACAATTTAGATGTGTAAAATAAAGCTATTTGGCCAGATCCAAGTAATAATATCGGTAGCATACCATATGACTTTAAAGCTTCTTTAAGGAGGGAGTCGTTTATACCAGGATGGCAGAAACCCAGCCCTAGTATAAAGCTGGCATTGCCCCATGACTAATTACCTCCAGTTCAGAAGAGCTGCTGATTGCACAGAGCACTTGACTACCGTAATTCTCATCTGATAGAGCCTCCTGGGAACTGTTTTGGCAGGCAACCAGGCTCAGCTTAGAACAACTCACTGTCTGCTTTGACTTGAATCACAAGTAATTCCCCAACCCCAGGCGACATGGGAACTGAGTGGAAAGATGGCTTAGCTACAGTTTGCTTCCACTAAACTGAATGTGTTACAATTGTGGTTAACACTTTGTGGGTCCCAAATTCACCTCTTACTTGTGACATAATAGTTGCAACAGTCCAGCAGAGCAGCATAAACTCTATTTATTCCTATTTGGAGTATTTAACAAGTGTGTTATTAATAAATATTAATAAAAAATATTAATAAAAAACTTTTTTGATAATTGATTTTTTTTGATAATTTGACTTTTGATAATATGAAGAAAAGCATATTGCTAAATTAGTGACTCTCCTCAGTGTGTACACCTTAGTGGGTGCACCAAGTGTGTGCACCCTATGTCAAGTTACCCTTGACATAGACACAGAGTATAAAATGATAACTTTTGCCATCTTGCTATCCTGTCATCTTTTAATATTTTTCCAATAAGGTAAGCTTGGGTATACAGTGCATTTCAAGGCTCAGAGGAAGGGAAGTTATTACCCTCAAAAATTAAATATTCCTCATGAGTGGTATCTAACACCAAGCAGAAGGCTTTTAGCATTCAAACCTTAGTCTGCCCTCTGATCTTGCAGTGTCAGGTCCAACATGTCATATTTGACCTGTGCTTTCCAGTGTGCTCTCTATTTGTTATCAGAGACCTTTAGCATTCAAGTATCTGTAGTCTCTGCAACAGTAATCTGTGTTGGATTTATATGGAGTCCTGAGCTTGTGTAAATTCTGATGATCTTTACGCAGATATAAAACGCTTGTTGAGACGTATCGGAAATAAGTACACAATGACATAAAATCTGGCCATTTGGTTCAGTGGTCTCTTCCCCTTATGGCCAGTGATTGCTTGTGTCCAGTCACCTGCCTTGAAATACAGCCTACTTGAGGAACTGGGATCTGAGCTGGGACTTGCTGGGAAGATCACCAGGCTGAGAGAAAAGATGGGCCCTGACAGGTGAATTGTGTGGGGCCAGGATGTTATATGGCCATGATGCTAGTGCATTCTGGAGAGGATACAGGTTGGGAGGTTGGGACAATGACAGTCTAGCTGAGCTGAGAGTTGGTGGAAGCTCCACAGGAACAGCAGGGCAGGGACTGCCTGATCAAGTTGCTTAGGAGTCAATGGAGGCAGAAAAGAAGGGTGTTCAATTTCCATAACTATGTGAACAGGATTTTTTTTATATTATAGAAAAATTCCAAGAAAGTTGTATTCATCTTGTGATAACTTAATAAGCCAGAGTTCAGTTCCAAAGAAAAGTGCTGTTTTTAAAGTTTGAGATACATGAGAAGTGAATGACAATTTGAGGACTGGGGAGCAGAATGACTGACAGGCAGAGTGGCTGCAGTATATTGTTCCTGAAGTGCTTCCTTTTGGTTAGAAGAACAAAATTTTTCTGAAGAAGATAAGAAATGAAGATCAACAGGTTATATTATTCTGTGCATCACAGCAACATGAAAGAGAACTTGAATCAAAGGCAGGTATAGCTGATGTGGAAATAATTCAGGTAGAAGTTGTTCTCAGGTATACACTGTAAATTTACTAATATACTTCTGACTGTTATGGATTTGCTCACATAATAACAATTTGGCATATGTCTGAGTAGGCTAAATGGCTCAGAACCACATACAGAGCATTTACCCTATAAGTGAAACACTCCACTGGACCAGTACATTATATTTCAGTAAGACAAATTAACTTCTCAAAGTTACACATTTTGATCACTGAATCAATCCAATACTTGGATTTTATAAATAAGCCATATGACTTCTAGAGGTGTTGAGCATCTCCAGGAGCAGGTATTTAGCAATTTTCAAAAGAATGATACATTTAAATTGCTAAACATGACTTTAGATACTTACACGCATCTACAGATGCATTATGTTCTATTTATTTGAACACTATAAATATACCTAGCTGAAAGCTCCTTCTCTGACCTAGCTACCCCTTAGGAGTACTTGAAAATTCTTAACCCTGGAGAAGCCTGTACTACACTCCTAAATCAGAACAGGTGTAAATCTTTCAGTAGCTCTGACTCCTAATCCAAAACTAGGCCTGCCCCACAACATTTGGCTGGCTCCCATAGAGAGCTAGTGACCATCAAGTAAAGAATGCATTTGTCATACGGCAAATATGCAAGGGAGGGAAATGTTAAAGAAGCAGGTAATGGAAAAAGCCGTATGTTGAAAGGCATAAAGAATATGAAAGCCAGAGTGCCGTCATAGATCTTCAATTGCTCTCATCAGGGTTGTGTAGGACTTTGTGTGAGGAGAGAGCACATACTGTGATAAATATCTGGAAAGACGTAGGTGAACCAATACATTCTCCTAAAGGACAACTTGGAACTGCATCCCTGAAATGAATGTGCATCCTTCAGAAATGTTTAAGGATGTTCTAATTCTTTCCTCACAAGAGGAATATGGAAATCCAAATGTACTATGTCATGAAACCCAGAAGGTGATACTAAGGAAAAAGAGAAAAAGGGCATAGCTGGAAATTTCACGGTAGCTGGACTTGAAGCAATGGATAGACCAGATGGGGCTCAAAGGTAAAGCAACAAGAAAAACCTAAAAGCACAAGACTCCAAGTTGGGGAAAACAAAGCATGAATAATTCCATTTACAAATGCTTCTCCAGCCTAAATGAAGCACTTATTTATTATGAGATCCTAACTAAGAGATGCTGTTACATAGTCATAAGTTTAATTAGAGGGGAATAAAGTTTAGAAAGAGAAATTGCTTTATTTCATTTCAAAATTCACCTGATCCCAAGGCCAGGAGCTTGCTGGATTTGCCCAAGCTGCAAGTCATGCTCTTGCTGCCTCTCACTGGGGAAGGGGTTGGTATGTAAGGTGCAGCAGGGTTGTTGAGGTCAAAGGTCCCAGGCATGGGGAGGATTTGAGGGAGTACAGAGAAGCGAGTAGGGGACATTGGGCTTCCTTGCTTCCAGTCCTCATGGAACAGCTTGTGTGCATGTGCTCGCTCCATTTATGAAAGATTAAAATAGCATCTGGTCTGGAGACTTGGCATGTTTCGTATTATTGAAAAAAGAGCCAAAACAAAGGACAGGATCATACCTAAAAACACATTTATGACTAGAAATTGGGTAAAGGAATAAACTTTATATTATATCCTAAAAATTAGAAGCTTGATGCCTTTTGTAATAGAAGGTGAGGAGAACAGGTCCCCTCTAACAAAACCTGTCATTGTATCCCTGGAAATTCTTAGCTGAAAGCACTTCTGGCACCATGTCAGCAGTCGATGATCATGACTGGTGGTCACCAGCAGTGATAACGAAGATGGCAGAATGAAAACAAAGTTCACAATCTGAGAATCAGCCAAAGATGGAGAGAGCCTTCTATGGATGCATAGCTTCGCCTCTCTACCAAGTCCTGGGTACTGGCCGAAGTGAAAGCTGTATGTTGCCAGTATACACCAAACTCCAGAGTCAGTGCTTCATGACTCATGACCCCCAGCAAAAGCCCTTCAAAGATCGGTGCCATTTTAAGCCCAGAGAGGTTTATCCGTATGTCTGTGTAAGTAAAGTCAACAGGTACATTCTGGCAAGATCACCCTGAATCTGTAGAAGAAAAAAAGAAAAAAAGAAAATTCAACATAAGCACTTGTGCTAGTTTTGCTAGGAGCTGTAATGGCTATGCATATACAGGCAATAAGCCATGAGAAAACCATTTGGATCCCTTAGCTCATAGAGGCTGCAAGTAGATGCTGTTCTAAGCAGAGGAGAAAATTATGCAACCTGGTGGTAACCACTGACAGTGGTTTTTTATTGGGAATCCTCAGTAGGAGTTTGAGTTTGTTTCCTAGCAATGCAACATCATACAGTGAGAAAAACAAACAAAAAGGGAAATGTTTTGAAGATGAATCAGTTTCTTTTTTCTTTCACTGGTGGTGTGATTACAGGGAGCGATTGCACTGTTAACTCTAACAATACCCCTCCATTTGAAAAGTCACATTTTCATCAAGCACATCAAGCTGTCCCCCACAGATAATGTGCTGATGACTGAAGTGAACATTTGGTAAAAGAATGGCTCTGGCAGATGATGAATAGGTCTATGCAAGTGGTGGTATTAGCTTTAAACCCAGTTATTTTTGAAGAGAAGTGCTATTGCTTGTCTTATCTTGTCAGAGCTGCATCTAGGCTCTGAAACCTGGTATGTGTTATGTTAATCTCTAACTGATTGATAATATACCTGACCACAGGTGGTGACCCATGGCGACCTGATCTTCCCATATTGTTTTTCCACTTTGAATGAGACTCAGACACATATTTTTATTGTAGAACCACCCAGTTTACATTTTATCTTGTATGGAAAACCACAGGCAACAGTCTATTTTAATCATTGCTGGCAGCATTTCAGGTACAGTGTAGGTGCTTTCTGCTCTAGTGACTCATGTATCCATCCTCAAAGATAATTCAGAACATGAGTGTAAAAGCCCTGAGCAATCTCATTGACTCTGATTTGAGCAGGGGGGCTGAACTAGAAGATCTCCAGAGGTCCCTTCCAACCTCAGCTAGTCTGGGACCCCGTGATACTTTGTGTATAAGTATTATTTGTGCTGTACTTTGTAGTTAGTAGGGTAATAAGAATTCACATGGAATACAGTATCTGGAATGTGATAACAAAATCCTGCATCCTGCACCATAAAACATACTCAATCTGAATACCCACTAATGCTTAACAGCTACTTTATTGATGATCTAAATCCATCATCATGGTAAAAGCAGGAAAAGAGCACAGGACAAGTGCAAGAAAGATTAATGATGGAATTTGTTACAACTATACCTTCATCTGGAGGACTTTTGCACAAGTGGCAGGACTAGAGACAGATGTGCATGCCAAAAGAGGTTGGATGAATGGAAGAGAAAATTATATGTCAGAGGAGAAGTGCTCTGTAGGTCAGAGAGTGCTGCATTGCAGTGGGGAGGCAATTCATCCTGCAGGGCTCGTGCTGAGCTTGAGAGACTGCCAGTGCTATAGCATGTTCAAAGCTTTGCTAGAAATTATACATGATGCATTTCTCATCTCAAAAATTCCTAAATCCAAAATTGGGATCATGGGATGAATGATCAAGTGAAAAGGTTTTTTGTTGTTGTTGTTGTTTTTTTTTTTTTTTTTTTTTCTGTTTGCAGAAAATTTAGTCTAGTTTTAGTATTCTTGGTATTGTGAATGGACAGATTAGATGAATTTGAAAAACATTTTGTCTCATCTGTCTAGGAGAATTTAAACAAAAAATATGAATGATGATGGTGAGCTAAGACTGTTCAAGACAGCTACAGACCAGAAGGAGAGCTATACTAATTAAAACAAAACAAAAGTGAAAAATTGAAAACAGACTCCCCAGTGACTCTAAACTAACTCAGCTTCAAGCATTATTCCTTTCTTCTTACTGGCAAAAGGAGAAATGGATAGCAATTAATAGAACTTGAAATCGAGAAGATATTGGAAATAGATAACAAAAAAGTATAACAATAACAAAATGACAAAAGGGATATATGGTTAGCATAACTGAGGTCAATAGCAAGTTATTGCACAAATATAGCAATAATACAAAAAACAGCCACAAGAGTATTATCCCAATATTAGATAGAGGTGCTGCAAGTGTCAAGAATTAGCAGAAAAGGCAGAAGTGTTGATCAAATGTTCTGGTCTGTGTCTGGGGAAAAGCCAGATATATTCAGTCAGATGATGAACTAGTTTCCATTGACAGTAGCTAATGAGGATGTTAAACAATAGCTATTAAAGTCAGACATTTTAAAATCGGGTTGTCAACTAAAGTTGCCTGTAAGGTTTTTTTAAAGATCTGGTCTATTATTGCTGTGGAACATAAATGTTGATTTTGTAATAAAACTTTTTAAATGGGGAGGATTCCAAAACACTGCAGGAAGCTAACTTTGTGCCAGTACTTTTAAAGGCTAAATGGCATTACATTAATAATTATAAGCCTGGCATCAATCAGTGGAAGATATCAAAGAGGTAACAGGGGCCAAATAATAATAACTGATAAGTATTATTATTAATATTCATAATTCAGCCCTATGTTAGCTAATAAATTTAAATGGGTTGGTGAAATTAAAGGTGATCTCCATGTTTATTGATTTAATCAAACAATATATTTTTTAAAAAGATTATCAATTACTTTAACAGAGGTAAGGGTATGGAGATAAGAAACTCTGAAGAACATTTGGCTTCATATGTCAGCCTGATTACATCATCTGAATTATGCAAAATCAAGGCTAGATTTGTTATTGTCTGTAAGTACCAGCAGTTAATCAGGCTAAGTATAGTCATGCCTCGTGACTAAAAATTGAAGCCAAATAAATTCAGGTTAGAATAAGGTACATATGTTTGTGAGGAACAAGGTTGTGGGAAAAAAAAAAAAAATGGACTTTTTTTTTTAAAGGAAAATCTAGTGTAAGTGGTCCACGCACTGAAACTTTGGAGCAGAGCACCCAGGGCAGCGGCAGGTGCTGAGTGTGGCAGTGAGCATCCCTCAGCTTAAATTTTTGAAAAGGTGAGAATGGGTCATCACAACAGACCTTCTGGCTTCTAGAAGTCATTTTTAGGTATTTCTGAAATGTTCATCAAAGGACAGTGTCCTGTCCAACATAATCCCAGACAAGGTGGCCCAGTCCTGTGAGAAACTGGAACCACGTCTGTGTTTTGGGCCAGGCCCCAAGAGCCATGGGATCTTTCCCTGCCCTTCTCCACCTCCGTGCCAGTGGGAGGAAGAGCAGCTGCCTGCCTCTATCTGGGACATGGCATTTGCGATTCGAGCAGCACTCCTTCCCAGACAGCCACTCCCTGTCCCCAGCGCAGTAGGTCTGGGGGAGGCATCCTGCAGGCCAGACGTGGCCCACAGTTCACGATGCTGAGACAGGGTGAGGTAAACTACACAAATGTTTACCTAGGTCAACTTCTGTGCCAGGATGAAGTTAAACGTATGCAAGTGGTATGGGAAGCCATACCTCTTTAACAGTGTTTTACTTTAGCAGTGTTTTATTCATGTGGTACTCTAAAATCAAGTCCCATGGAATCATTTTCCACTGGAGTGGTCCTCCTGCCTTTGGTAGACAGCAGGAGTATTGTTAACACTTCTAGCACAAACAGAGACAGGGTTAACAAAAAGCAGTCAAACTGCATTTAATATACATTACCTCACTTTTTTTAGGGAAGGTTGCAGATGAGCTGAAGAGGATTTAGATGAAAACAACAGAAATATTGGAGAGTTGATGAGATGTACGATAAGAAATTTTAAAAAATGTCCAGGCAGAAACTGAATATAGAAAGTAGAAGCACATGAGATGTAAACCCAGAGAAATGAAAGGAATTTTTTAATACAAGAGGCATGTACTTTGAAAAAAAATATTTGGGCCAGGTTGCTCCTGCAAAGAAAATGGTGTCACCCTGATAAATCACTAGTACAGCTGATACTAAACTAAGCACAGCTCTGTGTGAATGTGGTGTGAACAATCTTCTACTTGTAAGGAAGAGGTGACCTAGGAGCTATTCCCTCAGTTCTCCTTCCTGCAAGTGAATAAGAACTGATTTGTAAAAGCCTTGACCAGAATACTCTTTAATACTGGAGTGGGAACAGGAGTATTCTGTGTTGTGCAAAGAGAGCATATAGATGGGCATTAGTATCAGAGTTTTACAATATATCTCTGGTAGTATGAAGAATGGACTCATACTTTTGCAAATCCAAAAGGAAGCCTGTAATTTCATACATGATTGTATTTCTCGTTACAGCCCTACTAAATCTTACTAGTTTTGACCATGAGAAAACTAGGAATTTGATAAATATCTAGTGAAGGAATAATATTCTTGTGACTCTTGAGTTAAAATGCAGTCCAGTCCTGCAAGTTACACTTCCATTGCTCAAGGGTCTGCTTCACAGCTTGATTGAAGACATCAAAGACGGGGGGGGGATCTTATCAGATCACCAACTACCACAGTTCTTGTTATTCAGGATAACCTGTCAGTTGTCATGGAGAAGCTAATAATATTCTCCAGAATATTTTTCATTCATACGTAAGTCTGGTACCCTAGTCCATTCTAATTATTTTAATAACTTACAAAATGTGCTAATGCAAATATCCTGAACCATCAGCCTAAAACTGAAGAAAACAAGAGGTGGAGAGAGCTGAAAGAAGAATACCTGAAGGCTTTGTGGTGGAGGGATAGACTGTTGGGAACAAGGGATGGGGAGCTTTTGGAACCAAATTTTAGTGGATCAGTGACTCCAGAAAACTCCAGGCTAATGTTATCTTAATGTCAGTTCCCCATGTCTGCCACCTGGTTTGTGCACCAGCACTTTTTGCAGTAACTCTCAGTTTAGATATACGAACAAATTGCATTAATGATGCAGTTATGTAGTTATGTTTCATAACCGGTACTTTTTTTTTTTTCTGCTTTTCTATGTACTCCAAATGGAATGAAACTTTGTGAGAGACTTACCAAAGTCACAAAGCACAGTGCCTTGAAAGAAGTCTTCAAATTCCTTCAAGCTACCTAACAGTGTAGGGTGCTCCTTTTACAGATCTGTTGTACCTGAAATAGTATCTTTCTAAAATGCAAGGAAGGGAATATCAAACCCTTTTTTTCTTTTTTCTTTTTTTTTCCTAAAAAAATATTTGATTTGAAGGACATCAAATGCCTTTTGCTTTTAAATAGTCATTGTATGTGCCAATAGGATTGTCTGGTCTGTAGGAGAGGGAGATTCACCTGGGATTGCTGCTTAGCATTTGATCGCCAAGGTCCTTGATGGAACTGTGGGACAGATATTCATCTGCTCAATTTAGATTTCCCAGTAACAGGGTAACAGTGGGAAGCATGGAGAATGGCGTCTCATCTTTGCTGCATAGAATCATAGAATCATTTAGATTAGAAAGGACCTCTGAGATCATCAAGTTCAACCACTAACCTAGCACTGCCAAGTCTACCACTAAACCATGGCCCTAAGTACTGCATCTACATGTCTACATTCATTCTTGGATGGTGACTCAACTACTTCATTGTCTTTTAGAGAGGCACTAAGGAGTACAAAGAAAGTGCCTTCTCACCTTGCACTTCTCACCCTAGGATGAGATTTAGAATCTCAACCTGGATAGTATGTAGAACCAGAACAGATTTTAATTCTGGGCCCAAACACTGAATTTTAGGGTTAATTCTGAATGGAACTTCTCAGAAAAATGTAGGTATTGAATAGTATCTTTCTTGAAGGTTCATCAGCACAGGACTTATTTCCAAAAATATTTTCTACAAAAATACTCCCTCCCTTTCTATCATCTTAAAATGAAGAAGTCTAACTATAGCAGGTTGCACAGTATGAGGCACCTTGTGCATGAAAAATTACACAATTAGGAATGTTTGGATTAGTTTATATGATTGACTGATCATCCTTAAGTACTTATAAAGCAACCATTCAGCAAATTAGGCTGATGTAATGTATCCATATCAACAAGTAATTTCCTATATGTTTGTTTGCGGTGTTCTCTAGCAGCTGCATTAAGTTTGTTAATGAAATATGGTGAGTAGATCATGATTCCCCTCACTCTTTATTTCATAGGTTGGTGAGACCAGATGCAAAAAAGTTTGCACTTCGAAATCTGATCTGAGATCCAACGATTTCAGCATAGTTGGAAGCTTGCCAAGAGATTTTGAATTATCAAATTATGACTGTTATGGGAAACCCATTGAAGTCAACAATGGGCTTGGGAAATCTCAAGCCAAGAACAACAAGAAGCCTCCTCCTCCCAAGCCTGTCATTCCATCAGCAGCAAAGAGAATTGATCTTTATGCAAGAGCACTGTTTCCTTTTTGCTTCTTGTTCTTCAATGTCATATACTGGTCCATATATTTATGATAAATCTTTTATTTATTTTTTCATTTGTAAAATATATCCCATTTCATTACCCCTTCCAGTCATGAAGGCCACTGTGTGAAATTATTTGCATTTGCAAAGCAATATGTTGCATTTTGATGCCATGCGATTGTACTGAAAATATGGCATCTGAAATTTGAATGAAAGCATGACACTGCAATGTCTGTGCTCCTACCAACATTGTATATAAATGTACAGCATACATCCTGCTTTAGGAATATATGAAAGATAACGCATACGATGTTATAAAGCTGAATAACTCTCTTCAGTTATTAGTAATATACAGAGATTTAAAGTGTTTCTGACAATGACACTGATGTGCACGTTAAGTATTATTAAAACCAGTATTCTAGTATATGTAGTGTTTAACAGCTTTTCTGCTGACTTTCAGAGAAAAAAATTCTTGCTCCTGTATAATTTTAGATGGTGCTGTTGAAGGAAAAGCTAAGTTGTGAAATATTATTTAGTCCTTGTAAGTGAGGGCAGCATTGATTAAGCTGATCTTGTCTATGTGGAAAAATAAAGATCAGAGAACTGCTAATTTTGTAAAATCAGCTCATTTAGGGAAAAGAAAAAGGAAATTGTATCCATCAAGCAAGCACACTTCAAAAGTGTGTGAGAATATGTTGACAATAAAGCATTGTGCCCAATTTTGACTGCTGTTTCCTTAGGCACAAGCTAGATATGACACGTCGAAAACAAACCATCCGCTTTCTGGACTAAAGGTATCAAGACTATTGGAGAAGCATTACAAGGTGCAGTTCAATATCAGGTTATATTATACATTTTTACATTACTCTGTTCTCTGGCCCATCTTTTCTAGTGTCTTGCAAGCATGCAGTATAAGTTAAAATTTCTTTTTTCTTGAACCTGATATGTGTTACTCATTTTGTTGTATCCCCTTGAAAACCTTCAGTTTAAAGAAACTATTTGTTTTTTTGTGTTGAAATCCCATTTTAACACTAGTTATACTTTTTAAGCTTGCTTGTTCTAGTGCCTATGACCAAAGGTAACACCTAGCCACCAGTAGAAGTGAAGAAGTGTCCAAAGGCCCTGAGACTGTTAAATACATCATGGATGCTTGTGTCTATGTGCTAATTAATGGATGCCCTGACCTGCTCATTTATCTGGATGCTACTTTTTGTAAAATAAGGTCCTGTGCATGCAACAGTTCTGATCAGAGGCTGCTCTCCATTTTCCAGAGGAAACCACGTGACGAGGAGAGTGCAAAAACACAAACTACTCAGGGTGTGTAGGGCAGGAATCAGGACCTGTGGTCTCTCATGGGTGCCAGGGTACACCCCTCTATAAGGGCAAATCATGACGTGAAACACAGCCAAATGAAAGCTTCCTGTATGTAAGGCGTCCAAGTAGTATATGTTCCTTGGGAGTTCCATAGAGACTATGCTTCAGCCCTTGTCAACATACCATAGAGAACCATGTTTCCACTTGTAAAACTGGAGCATAATATTTAGTTAATATATTGAAACATGACAATTCTCACTAACTTGCCAATTCATTGAAGGCAATACAGATTATTGTCTCCTCATAAGAGAGGAAAGGACTGAATTACATACCCCAAATATTCCATAAGGTAAAAACAGATAAAATCACATTTGTTGTGCTGCAGTTCTAACTGTTATGTGTTGAGCCCATGCAAGGCATAAGACTCTCTATCACTTCTGTGTTGCTGCCTGCTCATGGAGCAGTGTCCACGTACCACAAACCTGCACAGTCAGAAGGTCAACTTGGGAATATATAGAGAGAACCAGGTCATGCTGTGTTCATCAGGCAGCTGACGGATCTGTTAACTGCAGTTTTCTAACCAACTCCACTTTGAGATCCATAGCCCAATACTGGTTTTAGGTTGACTTTCCATCTTTGAGGTTCTTGGTGATTACTGGCCTAACATCTTTTTACAGCTCATGAGACAAATTCCTGCAAAAGTTTCTCATTCCTGAGTCTAGAAGCAGCAATTCATATTTGGGTGGAAGAGATCTGTTGTTCAGAACAAGGTTACACACTTTCCACCAGCTTCCTTGCCATTTTCTCATGGAGATTTCAAAGAATTTCTTTGCTAGGCAGCCTCTGGTTGTCCTTTGGATTTCTTTATCATTAGAGGAAATATAAGGGAGATCCCAAATGTTTCAGAAGAGAGATCCTAAATTCCTCCATGTTGAACTGCGGGAAAATATGGTATCATTAAGGTCTAGTTCAAAGTTTCAGAATTTTTGCCTTCTGAAGGTATTTACAGGATTGTTAGAGACTCTAAGAAGCAATAAGGATAACTCAGAGACAAAGGAAGGGAGGGGTAACTTTTATATATACAATCAGAGTGCTATATTTATAGACATTATTTATTCTCATACTTGTATTTTTTCTTACAGTATCGGAAGGCAAGAAAATAATCATCCTGTGTTGGAAATTATATGACTTTTGGAAGATAATTTTCTTGTTAGAACTCTTATTAAATAATTTATCTGTAATTAATGTCCACATTTTATCTGCATAATCTCAATTATAGATTTTATTGTTAAATTAATCTTTGTTCCTTCTTGCTTACCTGCTCACTTGATGGCTTTTGTGTTTTATCATAAAATGTGATCACTAATACACTGTAATTGCTTTCCAACTCACACAAAAGGAGGCAAAAGGAATGTGTACTATTAAGATAAAGGCTTTTCTTTAATTACTGCACAAAGACTATGGACAGAAACAAAGTTTAAGAGGAAATTTGAAACAATTTAAAATAAAACGGTATCAGCTATAAAGTATTAATATTTTTACTTACACTAGATAATATTGCAGTATTTATATTACCTCAGAATATATTAACTTGTCCTACTGAGCAGTAATAATTGATTTATTTTATTTTGCTTCTTTCCACTAAAGGTCATTGAAAGTTTTGCGGATCATATCACATTATGGTCCTCCAGCACCCTCTAGTTGTAAAATTCTGCCTGTTGACTTATTTCCAGAAGAGGTGCAAATATAAAACTGTACAGGCAGTAAGGGATGTTACTTGATACTATGAAGTAAAAATGCTAATAATTTAAAAATAAATGGACATAAAATCAATGTAAAGATATAGAAACATGCCAGCAGTATGATTTGAAAATTGTAGAAATTAGGACATTCAAGTAGTAGTAAAGGTGAGGCTTATGAAGAACACATTAGTAACTGGATTATTTAGTCATAATGTGTGAACAAACTTCATGATAGCAAAATCTGTTTCTAAGGAAGAGACCATCATTTCAGCTGACATTTGCTTGAAGTTCTCCTCTTGACTGGTAGGCGAGTTACAAATTTCTACCCTTAACATAAACCTCAGTATTTCTTTGGCTCTTAAGCATAGAGGGGTAGCATCCAAATGGCTCACTCCTTTCCTTCAAAGTGTTACGAACTTGTAGGTATCTTTCTGCTTCAGGTTTTCAGAACATATTCAGACCCGTGAACAGGAAGTGCTACTGGAGATGAATTAATTCATTGCTTAACTTCACCCACAAATTCAAGCTGTGCAGTAAGTAAAGATGTGGCCTGAAAAATGTATCAACTACTATACATTAATACCGTTAGGATGCATGAAATGTATTGTCTGAAGCAATTGACTTCATTCTCAAAGTGTGATGAAAATCTACACCTTACTTTGTGATGCTGGCTAGACTTGTATTTGACACCCAGCTGTAGGAGCAGCTCTACGGAGCTTTGGGCACCCCTTTTTTTCAGTCTCCTGTTAATTCTGGCTGAGATGGTAAAAGTGAGCAGTGTGCCTTTTCAGTGAGGAAGGGAGTTTATTTCTGTAAGTGCAACTTAAAGAAGACTGACCACTTACTTAGAAAGTAAGGTTTCATCCTTTAAAGTCTCCATATTAATTTGGATTTGGTAACAGGAAATCTGTGGGTAAAGAGAAAGCTGCTTCAGTGCCCTGCAGATAAAGATACTAAAGTACTAATGCTGCCCTTTGGGGTAGATACAATGAGCATGACCCACAAAGATTGATCTGCCTGTGGAAACCCACTTATCAGTTATCCTACCTTATTTTAAAATATTTTGCTCTGGAGAGAGACAATAACTTACTTAAGAGATTCTGTCATATATATTTAGTTAATTTATTAAGAGACTTTATAGTACAGTTGAGAACATTAGTCTCTTCTTCAGGCAGCTTACCATTGCAGTTATTGGATGACTCGTGCTGAGGATATTTATAGAATAGATAACAATAAATTATTTATTTCCAAGAGCGTGCAACCTGAGTGTATGCAATGTCAAGCGATTTGTCAGGCTATAGAGATAGCTTAGTGCTGAAATGAATACAAGAGTGGTATATAGCAGATAAGGGAATGATAGGACACCATTACTTGACACTTTGGTATACCAATTCTGGGATTAGAGAAGATAATGTTGAGAAAAAGAGGAATTTAGGTACAGAGAGATTAAATAATAGTTTTCTTTGTGTCTACAATTTAATTTGCTGGCTGTAGTAACAATTTCCTATAACAATTGCCTTCTTATACAAATATGAAGATTAACTTTAAAAAAATAAAAAAATAAGCTCATATGTGGTGCCAGAAAGATATAAAACCTATTTCTTTCCATAGGAGACTCTACACTGGAATAAAGGAGGGCCAATGGTATTTACAGAAAACAAATTCATCTTTAAACATGTGAATTCTCATTGTTAGAGTTACGTCTATACCGCTGTAGAAAATATCTGGGCTGCTTGCAGCACACCCTGGCATTTTGCCTGACTTTGGGAACTCGCCCACCTAACCACCTACCAGAACCTGTCTTCACTCCGTTAGTGGAAGCAGTACCAGTAGATGTCAAAAATCACGGGTCTGTTTGAAAATCTTTCTGAAAACCCTATCAATCTGTCTATGCTGCAGTCACTAAAATGTCTGCAGCTAATGCAGGCTTAGCCAAATTAGCTTTAAACTCGCTGACTTGAGGACCGCTAGCAATGTAGCCATGGCAACAGCGAGGGAGGCCTACCTGCTTGCATAGGAAATTAAAAAACAGACTTTGGTGTTAACTCCCACAAAGCTTTATGCTGCCTTGCCTGTTGTGTTCAGGCACTTGGTTTGGAGTCAGCTCGCGTGGGCGTTTGCCAGCTCTTGTCTGTGAAACGTAGATGCGCACTGTGTGCCGTATGGTGTGCTGGAGCTGGATTATTTTTTCCCACCAATGATGTGAAAGATGCCACTGTAAGATACGTGTCTTGACGTCATACAGCACTTCTGCCATACCTGACTTCATGTACTGACAGAAGTGTTCACCGGTGGTGCCAAAAATGAAACTCATCATGCTTGAACCAATGCAAGAGTAAAAGAATTAGTGTGATTCGGCCCCCTGAGTGTGAAGGTGGTGGCCCTCTGAGCCTCAGTCATACAGACTATCCCTGTGATAAGATCCATTAAAAAAGCCAGTAATGAATGTTGGTTATAACCTGCTACATTACTAATGAGAGTGAATCGCACACAGGCAGGAAGTATGTAAAACAGGTATATAAAACACATGCCTTTTAGCACAAGAATGTAAATGGCTTTTCACCTACTACGCGTGAGTGTGGTTCACAAGGGAGAGAAAGCAACCAGTAAAACAACATGGGCTACTAGGAGCTGCTGTCCCCCCAGGGGACAGTTGTTAAACCACATAATGTGCTTTGAAAGAAAGAAGTCTGAAGACTGTGGAGTAGAAAGAGTAAGTTTTTGGATAACTATTTTCCACCTGCTAAGTTCTTCGGGCTGTAGCAGTAGGTAACTTGTTTTTTATGTCTATCTGTGCATGTCTGTTTCTTTTCATTAATATCCACAGTGGGAGTTTTTTTTTTTTTTTTTTTTTTCACTTGGAAAAGCAAAGGCAAGAGGTTTTGGGGCCCAGGAAACTCTCCTGAGGATAGGAGATAGCCAAGCTGCTGTACCACTGCCTCCTACAAGACCTTCCAGCTCAGAGGAATCCTTCTCTAATGCCACAAATTGCAAGAAAAATCCCTGCTGAAACCACTGCTGCTGCTGCTGCTGAGAGGAAAAGCTGTGCGTAGGCAGCGCCTGCGTTCCCACCCTCTTTCTGTGCAGCGTACATCGTGATAATCAATAGCATTGTGTAGCTTTTTTATTCTGCCAAGCACTCCTTTCATCGAGCCGGTGTTATTTCTGCACCAGCATGCTTCATCTGTCCCACCTCTCATCTCAAACAGTCCAGGCAAGGATCTGCACAGGACCGCATGAAGGCAGCAAGCCAGCCCCAGTGCTTGAGAATGGATGATCAGGGACGCATGAGGAGGCTTGGGGCTCCCTGTCTCTTCAGATTTTAATGCCAGTTGCATCACCCCATCTTAGTTATGTCCCTATAACTCAGAGTAGTGTGTTATCTGGATAAAAACTCTCTACATGCATTGTATTTTCTAGTTCAGAGTATTGAATTTCTTGTCAAAAGCAGAATAGGAAAAAAAAAAAGTAGATAATCTGACATTTTTTAAAATGTTGATTTCTCTATTAACCTTAAAACTTGCTTCTGACCCAGAGGCTAGGGAAATATATTTCTCAGTGTTTAATAAGACCTACGTTGTCACAACAGATTTATCAGTGTCTGAGGCAAGCTCATTCTTTCAGATTCATTTGTTTGTTTCTTTGACTCCCAAAGGCCAGCTCATTGGGAAACATTGATTTGCAGACTGGCTATTTCAAAAGCATAATGCTGACAGGAGCTGGCTGTAAAAGCTGGCGTCTTTGACCAGTACCACTCTGACATCTGTTTCTCCATCGGAGAAAGCCAGTCTTGCTACCTCCCCTTCTGCCAACCCATCCCACTCAGCTGCAGCCCTCTGTGGAGTGTTGAAACTTCTGGAGGTGCTTTGGGGTTAGGCAACTGTGGAAACCATCTTCTTTTTCTCAAGCATATACAAATAGTTTACAGCATCCACTGTGAGCTCCAATCAGCTTCATGGAATTAAACTTACATCTTTATTTCCTATTTTTTCCTATTTTCTAGTTAGCTGTTTCACTGAGGTGAAAATTTATTTTAAAAAATGACATTCTTAAATGGATAAATGCACATAAATAACAGCAACTGAATAATGCATTTGGCCCACCGTGGCCAAAAAAAATAGTTCCTGCTTGTTTACTCTGGACTTAGAACTATCCCCTTCTTGTGGTCATCAAACCAGGAAGGCTCTGGAGGATCTAACACTGCTCAAGTCCTTGTGGCTACCATACAGGAACATGCACAGAGATTAATTCTGTGTTTTGTACCTGCCCTGAGTGGCTGCACTCACCACAAACTAGCTACAGCTGCATTTCCCAAACCCTGCACCTTAGCAATAGCATGTTCGACACAGTCACCAGTCACTACGGGATGATTTTTTTAAATTATTTTTTGCAACTGAGAGGCACTTTGTTTAGAAAAATAACAGCAACACCACCATAGTAATATTCCCAGACACTGCAGTTTCATTGGAGTGTTTTATACCACTACTGTAGAATACCGAATATTATGAATTTCACCATGGGAGACTTTAAACAGAAAATGCATATCCAAGTTGGCAGCACTTTATTATCTCATCTGTTACCCATCAGCATGCTTTATTGCTCTATTTATCATATACTTCCATATTGTTCCCATTTCAGGAACAGCATTTTAAAAGGGGAATCTTTCTAAATATAGGAGTTATTAAAGCATACTGCAGTTTATCCTATTTTTTCAAAGGAATATAAGATGGAGATAGTGTATTTTACATTACAGTATTCTTGCAGCAAGTTTACTATTGTCCGTGAAGAAAGTCTTCATGAAATTAAATAGGTGGAAAAAAAAATTCCTGGAGTGTACAAATGAAACAGCCAGGAATAAATCCATTTATGCAAGACTCATGCTGAGAAGCTGATGAGCTTTGACAATTGGAATAAATTATATTGGCTGGAAGGAGAATCCATCCTTTAAAGACAGGACAACGCTGAACCTCATAGTAGTGTTCATTTGGCAACTGAAAAAGATAGCTTTATGGAAAAGACCAGGTAGTCTTGTCTACTAGAGGAGAGCAGCTCTCCTGCAGTGTGGTTTTTCTACCAGCTCATGACACAAGAATGCAACAGATGAAGTTGTATCTTCTCTGGCCAGGCAGTGTGGTGACTTCTTCTAGCTGTCTGGCACGTGGTGCATGACTGGCGGCATGGCTCTGCACAGCCACACTCTGAACATCCTTAGTGAGTGGCGGTCAGTAGCTAAACACAGTACCCACTAACCACAGAGAGACAGGGGTCCCTTCCCCAGATCTCCTGTGCAAATCTGGCAAAACATTTACTCAATTTTCTTACATTCATCTTCATCAAACAAGGATGATAACAATGCTGCTTTCTTTTGCACTAAGGGCCCTTTGTTTAGATTGGGGTGAAAACAATCTCTTTAATCTCTTGCTATATATTGTACACTACCTTAAGGCACTACTGTGATGCACACAAATAATTACAAAAATTATGTTTATTATTAATAATAGTTTCAGTCATATATGGCAGTGGCATCTGTATTTGTTGTCCCCCAGCCTCAACATTTCAGGAGGTAATCTGCCTCTGATTTCAAGTCCTTGATGTTCCCCATCATTTACGATGGTTTTAAAGTATGCTTGCTTCTGCGTTACTGTCAAACGAGAATAATCTCTGTATGTATAAATTCTTGCCTTTAATATTACTCCTTTCTGATCTCCAAAATAAATTCTTAACATAATCAAACAGTTCCTTCCTTGGATCCAAATTCTGCAGAAGACTCTGCAGAATAACAAATTAAAAAGTGGTATCATCTATAAAAGCACATTTATTCATTTATAATTTGGTGGATATATTAATTCATATCCGTATGTAGTATAGGAGCATTCATATGAGTGAATCTGTTCATCAAAGCAAATTGTCAGGATTTAATAATTTACCAATATTTTCTTGTTCCATGTTTACTGCTGTTTGGCAAGAATTTTTGAAGTACATCAATATCATACTGTACATTTTTTCAGTCCCATATAAAATAAATCAACTGCTGCCATGGCATAGAGTTAGCTATGTGGACCAATGGATATGAAATCACACACTGGAGTAAATCCTTCAGTTGAAAGTTCAGAACAAGTGTTGTCACATATAATGTAATCAATAGCTACTTTTTTTTTTTTAAAAAAAAAAAAGGTGATTAGTTAGTAATATTTTACTAGGCTGTTAAAATTAGTAATTCTATATTTTAGTTACTCAGTATATTGCTAAATTAATTACTAGGAAAAAAAAAAAAAACTTTAATAAAATGGGTAACAAAAACCATGGACATATTATCTGGGGCTTGCTATCTCAGTCCTTGAGATAGAAAGCCCACTTTAGACAATACAATTTCGCCTTTATAGAACAATAATTCCACACCAGCATAGATATAATCTATGTTTATATGCTGGAAATTAAAAGTAGATTCCATCCATTTACATTAATCACAGGTAGCTTGCTGCCTTCTTCAGAATGAAAGAAGCCTACCCTACATCCATAAGCAAAAGTTTCCCAGAGCCCAAGATGGGTGGTATTTGCAATCCATTTCAGTTTACTGAAATGGATTTACATTTCAGTTTTCCATTTCATGGGATATTGCTGTAATTGATTATCCATAGGAGTCATACAAGCGTTTGTCAATATCACCAAGTTGTCTGCTGTCCTAATGAGATGTCGTTTTGAGATGTGCTGTAATTTAAAAAATTATAAAGTAATCGGATGATGAATGGAGAAAACGCCACTCCAAAGCATAGCATTTAGACCAGAACCAGTTCTTTATGCTCAGTGCTGCAACATCAGTGGAGAAGCAATATTCCTTTCTGCTGTCTTGTTCAACAGCAGCTCTCAGAGGGCTTGAGAGACTCATGGTTTTCCCTAACTACCCCAAATAACTGGATTCCTCTCATTGTAGAGAAGGTCTGAACTGCGACTGCTTTTCTGGGATGCAAACACTGGTAGGAACAAGGAGAGTCTGGAGATGCAGTTGATGCTAGAACTTTCTGCTCTCTTTCAATTTCCCTTGGGTTTGTTTGCATTTCGTCTGTTTGTTTGTTTTTCTGGAGCAGGTCTTGTATATTTTGGGTAAGCTCATTTCATTGCACCTGACATTTAGCTGCTGACCAACTGCTAAAATTGCTGTCCTGTTTTGTTATGCTGCTGAATAATAGGCAGCCCAGTGGAACAGATGCAAATAGGCTGAGGGTTCTCCTTCAGAAAATGACATTCCGGACCAGTATTTTCTTCAGATATGGTCAGTGAACACTTTTGATAGTTCTAGTTGTAGAAACTGAGATCATTATATTCCATTAACAGGTCTGTTTGAGTTAACAGAAAGGCATAAAGGCTGTATTGACAGTGAAAGCGAGCACACAGTAGTTTCAGCTGGTACTAACATGTAGGGGACAGCCAGAATTTGGGACAGAGGATGGACCGTGGTAGGAGTATACCAGAAGTTGGCCATATATTAGTGGCTGTAGCATAAACCCATTCTCCATTCTCAGGTTGTTTCCCTTTCTGGTGGTTTAGAGTTAGGGAAGTGCTAAACTAAATCTTGGGTTTTTGTTTTGTACTCTTAACTGCTGTCTTTGAGCTGCCCATGAGACTGCCTTAGCTTTTAATCTCTGCCTTTTTAAGCCCTTGATGCACTATGCTGTGAATGTTGACCTATAATGAAAGCAACTGTATGTTTGAAAATGCTGAGAACCCAGCTATCTGTGCAAACCATCTCTCTGCATACATCTTGTTTGGGCAATACAATTAGCAAAGAATAAGGTAAGCCTCAGGTAAAAACACAACTAAATAGACACTAATGATGGCTAGCAGTTAATCTATATAAGATAACTTTCCTTCATTGTATAAATGAAGTTTCAGTAAAGACAAGCAGCATTATTTGGGTTGTTTTCCATGCAAAAAAAAAATATTATAAGCAGAAAATTCTGTATTATAAGATCTGCAATTAAATCTTATATTTAAAGCAATTATGCAATTAGAAGAAAATAATTTTCTGTGCATTTACTGTGATGTAGATGTAGTTCCAGTCCTAAGCACATAATTAAGTACCTCATGAGAATTGCCAGGTTTTCCTTACAATTCTTTATTATTATTATTATTATTTTCCTTCTATAAAAGCTTGACATTAGCACTACATTTTGTCACAATTAATCTCTGGGAAGATATGCCAGAGGTGAGAGTAAAAATATCTCTTATCTGTACCGTGAACTAGTTCTGGGGCTGAGCCACTGGAGTGGCTGAGCCACTGGAGTGGCTTTTCAGAACTAAAAATAAACTTCAGTTGAGTACAACTCTGCACATTTCTGTGATAACTCCAGTGAGCTGCTTCTTGAAAAAAAAAAAAAAAAAAAAAAAAAAAAAAGATTTTCTGAAAATAAAATAAAAAATTTTGATGCCCAACAAGTAAACTGGGAACGCAAAAGACATTTCTTTTGCTTAAAGATTGTAATAGTATGGGTAAGAGAGCTGATGTCTCAAACAGAAGACTTCTAATCTTATATTCTATTTTTAATGGGGAACTTAAAAGAATACTTTTAAATATGCCTGCAGTAGGTAATTAAACAAAAATACCTTTCTATCTGTTGGATATTTCCTGAAGAAAAGAATTATTATCTTGTCCCATGCAATTCTATCTGTTCCTCCAACTTTATATTTAATGTTGCTAAGCACTTGATCTCCATAGTATAATTTATGCAACAGCACAATTTCTTTTACTTATTTATGTAATAAAAAACAGTATTTTAATATTTGCTGAAAAGTTTTTGTAAGATTGGTAGAATTTTTCTATTATTTTTATATATATTAAAAAAAAGACCGTGTTTCATTGATCTGTGTTTAATCTGTTACTCGCTATGGCTTTAATTTTTCTTTATTTTCCTAGTGACAGAAGCCCTAACAAAACTATTAAATGATAGACGTAAAAAATAGGCTGTAGTAACATAGCCAATGTTTAAACTAAATCTTTATCATGAACATCACTCTTTTTAAAAGTCATTTATTTGTGGTGTGCTTTTTTGTTTGTTTGTTTTTTGTTTTCCTTTTTAGAACTCACACGAATTTTCAGCTTTATTCGATTTATTGATAAATGAATCTATGGCCTAGTTCTGAGGATGCATAAAACATTTTTACATTCCCAGGTCAGTGTGAAGTGGTTATGCCCATGACTAGTGGCCTGGGTATAAATAGAAATGGATGCCTCTATGCCTTCTGTAAGGTTCAAGAGGGACAGACCCAAGCAGCAGAAGAAAAACGTGTGGTTTCATTTACTCCTGTGGTGACTGCAATGCATTTTGTTCTGCTTTGCTGTGGAGGGAGCAGAGGGGTTGCCTGTTATGGGTGTACCCCTCATGAGGCTGAGAGGTGGCAAAATTGCCTGTACTCTGCTCAGCACCCAGGGATGGGCGTCCTCCTTCCGCGAGGGGATGTTGGTGGCACCCAGCCTTGTTCCCATGTCCCTTGTCAGCTACTGGTCTCCAGCCAGAAACGGGGCAGCACCGGTGTTGCTGCTGCAGCTCTCTTGGTTGTTCTCAGAGCTGTGGGCCTTCCAGCCTCATGAGGATGTGAGAGAGATCACACAGGTGTGGTGGTTTCATGCAGGAAGAGGAAATCATAGGAGAGAGCTGCTCCTGCACTGTGCAACGTTAAGAAAAGCTGCCTCAGTTGGATTAAGGAATTTAGCATAAAAGTTAGGATTATTGTCTCTATTGTTGCTGAAAGCATCTTTGCAAAGCTTATTTGAATGCTCTCTTGAGTCCCGCATGAGGTCACAAAACAAGTCGTGATATTGAAGCATATTAATACTGCTGTCAGGGCTTCCATTCTCCAGAACAGTTCAGTCTTCAGGAACTAATTTTGCCTTGTCAGGTTATAAAAAGGAGTTACATCTCTCAGGCTGTTAGACCTTGTCGAGGTTTCAGATCTGTAACAGGTTAAAATCCTGAAAAGATCAGCTGATTCCTCCATTTTTCTAGGGTAGATGGAGTAGGCATGGATTTTATGGATAGCTTTTATGAATGAAATGTTAAACCGAGAACGTGCCTTCTCCATGTTGAGATAGATGATCATTACATGGTCCATTTCCCACGGACCAGTATTTGTCCAGTATCCTTGCTCGACACACTGTCTCAGCACTCTGTTACTGTAATGACAGAAATGACTTCCTGCTATTCGCAATTCTGAGTGCAGCCATAAGGAATGTTTCAGCAAGCATATACAAGGTGTTGTCATCAATGGCACATACTAGCCCTGTTTTTCAACCTGTCTGTAATTTGTGGATTACGATAGCTGAGGGAAAAACAACCATCTTTCAGGAAAATTGCTTCTGCTATGCAGAAAAAGGGCCCAACTCAAGTGAGAAAAATGAATAACAACAACAGCACATGAATAACAAAAATGAATAACAAAAAAAGAGAAAAAAACAGTGGGTAATAACATTATTGACAGCTTGTATTTGCCTTTTAACATTTTAGTGTGTGGTTTATGAATGCAGAGAACTGAAATGGAGAGGTTATTTGACAAGTACCGTGCCTCAGCAGAGTGCGGTCCACCAGTGTATGAAATCCTACATCTTCATCAGCTCATAGGGGGTTTTCTTTATGAATAACAAGTGATACATTACTCACAGGTGACAGAATAGATGCGAGGCTTAAAGAGGAATTGCAATGATTAAGAACTGACCCATTAAGAATGGGTGTAGGGTTCATATTTCAAACATAGATGTCAGCGTGGAAAAAGGAATAAGAACACAATGAGAATAAAAAACAAGGCTAGAGTCAAGGCTGGCGATGCTGATGGAACAGATGGGAAAGGTGGCAGATGAAAAGAGAAAGGATCAAGGCCGACTGTTGCAGTCTAAAGCAAAAATCCCAACACATTTGAATTAGCTGTGCTCCACAGGGGAAATGTGGATGGTAAAATCAAAATAACAGGAGAGAAAAAAGATTCTGAAGGCAATGCTTTGGGAAACAGATGGAAAACCAGGCGAGGATAAAGACAGCAAGAAAGAAAAGAGGTAGCAGGTAGGCAGAAAATAATTAGGACAGGAATAAGGAAGGTACTACCTGAGACTGAGATGAAGCAATGGAAGAATGGAAGGTTGTTTTTTTTTTTGTTTTGTTTTTTTTTTTTTTGTTTGTTTTTGTTTTTTTTTATCCTGTTGGAAGAAATGGCACTTCTAAAAGAAGTCTCAGCACTTCTAAAGGGAAAATATCACCAGACAAGAATCATGGATTTAGTATAATATGATAATTCAGAATCTAGTCTAATCTGAAAAGATTCCCTGGTTCCCTGTTTTTTTTTTTCTTCTTGAAGTCTTAATAATGCAGTTTGCTACAATCTCAGTAGAAGAAAAATTAAGTAATCTAGAGGAGATTTTCCACACATGGATAGCTCAGCACATACATAAGTGATTTTATCTGCAAAATAAATATAGCATTTCTTGCAAATAGTAAGAATGCAAGCAGCTTAGATAAATATAACAAATAATAATAAATCCCAAATCAATATAAATTCCTTATATTTGTTCAGCTAAACTAGTAACAAGCTATACTGTCTCAGCTATTCAGCAAAAGGAACTTAAAATTGTATGATAATCACTATTTAATTTAAATTAGTTAAACCACTGGCTAGTAACGTAGCTATTTTCACCACCAGAATCACATAACAGGAGTTAGCATAAGCAATTTCTTAGTGCACCTCATCTCTGAGTATATGTACTGTTAATGAGAACAGTACATGTTTGTTAATCAGCAGAGGAAGCAGAATGAGCATGGGAGATCAGGATGTACTCTTTATTTTTAAAAATACTCTTGAGATCCAAAATGAACATATGGGACTAAATAAATTAAGAAAGATTTGGAACTTGAAACTTTCATTGGTATTTCCTCTTTATTTACATTTAATGCTATTTGCAAAAGTTCTGCAGATTTCAAAAATCCAAAGACTATATATATTTTTTTTTTTTTTGGTAGGGAAGAATTTCATGACCAGCAAAAGAATAAAAGGATTCACACATTGGTGCAATGTTTTTGCATCTACAAAAATAACATATTTAAAGATTTTTCTAATAAATATTTTTTACTCTGAATCCCAGGCATAAAAAACAAATATTGATAGAAGGTAAGGCCAGACGGGTCCACCATAACCATTTAGTTTGAGCTCTAGTCAAGGGTCTTGTCAGAATTTAACGTTTTCAACAAGGATTTTTGGAAAAGAACCAGATTTTCAATGAGTATATCATAGTGCTGAGGAATTCACTAAAGCCCTCAGCATGAAGTTGCGATGGTTAATTGAGCACCGATAAAACAGCAAAACAAAATGTAAATTTTATTTCTAATACGAATATGATTAATATCAGCATTCAAATACTGGATATTTTTACTGCAGTCTACTACAGTCTCTTTAATTTCTCTATATCTCTTTCCTAAAGTATGTACCCCACAGCACCAAGTCATTCCTGACTGATAAGCATATGGAGCAAGCACCAACTGTTTCTGAGTGTGAGGCAAAAATTCTTCAGTCCTTTTCCAGTTTCTGTCCATGTCTCCTGTGCACCTGCTGAAACATGAACATTTGCTTGAACTGCAGCCACTGTCTCAGCCAGGATTGTGCCAGGATGAATTGCTGAGGAAATGCTCCTGATAAACTCCTATTTATTTCAGATTAGCACATATATTAGCCCTTTTAGCTACCTTGATGGCTTCTACCTTGGGTTCAGACTATCGTCCACTGGAATCTACTAGATCAAATATAGCCATGATCAGATACTCTTTGCAATAGGTAACAAATTTCTCCTCGACTTCCATGAAATCAGGATTAGGCAGTTAGCCTTTCTAGGGGGTTGACATCTTATTACTGGATATCTGGCCTTCTGTCATCTGTCTTTGTTTTCATTGCTATTGCACTGCTATGTTCCTTTCAACAAGTGATTGATGCTTATTATTAAGAGTTCCCCTGTTGATGCTTTGTTCAGATTCTGAACTAATGCATTATTATATGAGCTTTAATAGTGGATTGAGAAGAATGCATATGAAAATACAATGTTTTTAAGATTCTAATCCTTAATTACCTCCTGCTAGATCCTTTTCCTTTTCTTATGGAAAAAAAAAAAAAAAGTATTGAATGTGATTCTCAGTAATGTGGTCTAATTTTTTTTATGCACAATGTTAATGAGTATGTCTATTCTTAGTACATGGTCATAAATTATTACCACCTATAAATTTCATTTTTCTCCATTGCCTGCTTGCATCTTTTTGATTAGCACAGGACTGTTATAAAACATAGAGCGCTGAAGAAAGCCTTATTATATTATCGGCATTTTTCCTTGTTATTAAATTCTGATTAAACTGTTTTCTTGCTGATTCACTAGCCCATGCTGTCCTTTTGTAGTTACTCATCTTGGTTGAAGTCTTCTATATTTTTGCTGGCACACCAACAGTAGTATATGGCCATGTGACTACCAACGTGATGTTTTTTTTCTTCATGTTCTGACACGATGATACAAATCTGGAATATTGTATGCACATACGGACACACACATTATGCATGATGTATACATACACACACACTTCTTTAATGGAAAAATTTGCATTAGAAAATCAATGGTCAGAGTAGTATCAGCTGTGACTGCCAATGGCAGTTATTAACTTACCGCAGATAAGCTGTGCAAAAAAAAAAAAAAAAAAAACACACTTGTAATTAATAAATAACTTCTTATCCAGATCACCTTTATTTTACCTAACTGCTATGCTATGTTATGTAGATGTTAGATTTGAAGGGTGCAGCAAGGATGCTGCTGTGACAGAAAGTGAGTTCGAGGCCTTCACCTACGTACTGGCTCAGGTGAGTGTGCTGCTGTGTACTGCCTACTGCAGTAGGATCCAAGCTCAGCTGAGCATTTATTCACAGTCTACTGCAAATAATAAAATTCCATTTTACCATCTATCCAGATAAAACTTGCATCGCCATGAATTATTCTTGCTGTTTCTGAAGGAGGTCTTGATATGCATGTGAAATAGCACTGTTCTCTATGACACAGCAAAACAAAACCCAGCTTAGAGATTTAAATCCTTTCCATACCTGTAAGGACAATTAGGTCAAAGAGTGGGAGGATTCTAGGTTTCAATTATTTATGGGCATCATTGTAGATTTCTTTTAAATATATATTTAAGTTCATTATGCATCTCTAATGTGTATTGGCAAACAGTTGTTTTTTTCTTTTATTATAAAATATTAAAATACAATTTTCCAGCTGAGATCTTATTTGATATGTATAAGGGGACTCATCCTTACATAGACTTGGGTGAAAAAGGCCTAAGTTTCTGATGTATCTGTGCTCCTGTTCAGGGAGATTGGCAATATCACACTAAAGCACCTATTAGAAGTAAATACCTATATGTTTCATTGTCCGATGCATTGTGAGGATGACCTAAATGCAAACTTTCCTCCAGTATCTTAATCTATTGGCCATCACAGTGGTACTGTTTGCTCTTTTCACAGAACACAGTGGTGGGTTGCATCACGGAGCACAGAATCTGGTTACAGGGAGGTTTGGGCTGGGGCTGCAGCCACGCCAGCAAGGTGACAGGGTCCGCATGCTCATCACACTCCTGCTCTCCCTCCTTTTCTTTTTCAGGCTCATCTCATCCTGCGGTGAGAGAGAGGTGATGGCACGAGGACAAACAGAAACTAGTGCAGAATTTATGGGTGAAATGGCTCGAGTGAAACTAGGCTTGTCATGAATTGGTGATGGGTAAAAGGCCTCAAACTGCATACTTCCCATGTGTTGAGGTTATGTACTTACATCGGTATCTGAGTGTCTGGAGCTTTGAGACCTTGCTTTGTCTCTGGAAGGGATTATTTTAATAATAATAATAATAATAATAATAATAATAATGCAATGTAAGATCAGCATGCTTTCCTACATGAATATCCCTCCTCCATTACTAAATTCATTTTTTGAAAAACATACCAGCAAATAGTCAGTTAATAGCAAATCTAACGCCACAGCCACAGTGTTGTCAGCCTGCTTGTCCTTCTCCAGGATGCGTGTGCATCCGTGTGTGTGTGTGTGTGCAGTGCATGCTGGCACAGATTGTGTGCCAGGCTGCACAAGGCTACATTTAGCTACTGTGCCCACCAACATAGCTGGGACCCACATTGAGGAACAACGCCCCCGATACACGACTCACCGGTCGCCTGGGCAGCCTTACACCTCCCGAACTTTTCTGTGTGGGCCCAGCAGCCGAAGGGACGTGCTGCACCTGGGAGGCGGCCGCGTCGCGGTAAGCCCAGCGACACGCGCACGAAGGGACAAAGCACCCCACGAATAAAAAGCAGCATTTTGGGTTAAATATATATAAATTTCTCCTCCCGCGGCCGGATCGGGACGGATCGCGGCGCCCCCGCTTCTCCTCCTCTTCCTCCACCTCCTCCTCCTCCTCCCCCCGCCCCTCCCGGAGCTGTCCGCGGTGCTGGATTCTGCCGGAGCGGGAGCGCGGAGGCGAGGAGGAGCGTGCCCGCGCGCGCGCGCTCCCGCGGGGCTCCTTGCTCGCGCCGGCGCTCGCGCGCGCGAGGGCAGGGCCGGTCCGGGCGCGCTCCCCCTCCCCTCTTCCCCACCACCA
>CM021734.1:49351202-49449120 GCA_011075105.1 Heteronetta atricapilla | reverse complement strand
CCCCCCCCCCCCCCCCCCCCCCCCCCCCCGCCTTATTTCCGGAGCCGGGACCAGCAGCAGAGCGGCGGCGGCTGCTCGGGCACCGGCTTCATCCCGCTCCTTCCCCCGGGGCTGGCTCCCCGCCTCGGAGCTCGGCTGCCCACCCAGGAGGAGAGCTGCTCCGAGGACGAGGAAGGAAGAGGGAGCGAAGGAAGAAAGGGCTTTTTCCGTGGCTTCGTGGATGCTCTACTTTTCCTGGAAATGCAAAAGATTATGCATATTTCTGTCTTCCTGGCGCCTGTGGTTTGGGGACTGATCTGGGGGGTGGATTCTAACAGCATCCAGATCGGTAGGTGCCCGGCTCTCCTCCTGCCGGCCGTGCCCCGCTCTGGCCCCTCTCCGCCTCTCGACCCCCGGCTCGGGGGGAGCCCCGCGGGGGTCGCGGTGCCGGCGCTGCCCTTGCCCAGCCGGGCTGACCGAGGCGTGTGTGCGTGTGTTTCCCTGCAGGGGGGCTGTTCCCGAGGGGCGCCGACCAGGAGTACAGTGCGTTTCGGGTAGGCATGGTTCAATTTTCCACCTCGGAGTTCAGGCTCACGCCGCACATCGACAACCTGGAGGTCGCCAACAGCTTCGCCGTCACCAACGCCTGTGAGTACCGGGGGGCGAGGGGCAGCCGCCGGGCAGGTGCGGGGACCCGGTGGATGGATGGAAGAAAGGAGGGAGGGAGGCAGGAGCCTTAAAATGGTTCCCGCCGCCCCCGACCGGCTGCTCGCCCTCCCTCCAAGCCGAACCGGGGCTGTCGGGCCGGGCGGACCCGCATCCCGCCGGGCAGCCGCGGTGCACCGTCAGCCATTTTCCTCGCCGCCGCTCTCTCCGTGGCGCCGCGCCGGGGCCCCGGGGCCGCAGCCCCCGCCGAGCCCCTCGGAGCCCCCTCGGCGGCGGGCGGCGTGGGCGGGCGGCGGGGCCGCGCCCTGGCTCCGCCTCTGGCTCTGCCTCGGCCCGACAGGGGCCTGCCGGCAGCGGGCAGAGTCGTGAGCGGCAGGCAGCGGCTCTCAGAGCGGCCGGGGGTCTTCGCCGCCCTCCCTCGTGCCCCCGTTTCCATCGCGAGCCGTCTCCCCGCAGCGGCGCGGTCCCTCTGCTCCTCTGCCCTACTGGCCCCTGTCCATCCCCTCGTCCCTCACAAAGGGTGCTGAATCCAGCCGCCGCTTACCAGCAAGACCGAATTCCTCCCGTCGGCAACCTTTTTTTTTTTTTTTTTTTTTTTTTTTTTTCACCTTTTTTTCCCCCCAAATTCAGCCACGTTATGATAGGCGAGGCGGTGTTGAAGAGGGGTGTCTGGGCACAGGCTCTGGGGTAGGTGGTGCAAGAGGGCAACCTAAGGTGCTTTCAGCAACATGGATGAGGGGTAGTACACAACTGAAACGATAAGGGAGGTAATATGCTCCTTAATACCTTCTTCATCCTCATGCATGCTGCTGAAATCTCAGGAAAGGCTCAAGTCAGAAAAGGTCGGAGCGTGTTACCAGCCTCACTGAGGCTGCTCTGGTAATCACTGCGAGCTGTAGAGGAACACGTCTATCCCCAGCAAATGAGGGTTTCCAGCAACCAGAACGACATGCAGTTGAATCTGCAGTATGCATTACTGGGTCCATCAGTGAAGTAGGGTATTGTGTAGTGGTCTGCGTGGTGTTCTGCAAAAATCTGATGGTCTTCTGTGCTTCTCAATTCTCTGTAGTGAGCAAAATCCTGAAAATGGTTTGTTTAAAACAGACTTTTTTTCCCCTGGTACTAGAGATGAGTATTTCTTGATGTGTCCATGTCATATATGTGTCAAAGACCGTGTCTTTGAAAAGGTTGAGCAATTACATTTTCCTCCAGCCCCGGCAAGTTTTGCACATGTGTGTGTATGTGCATGCAGAACTCCTGCAATATGCAGGTGACCCGTGTAGGCTGTAGTCTGCAGTATGTAATTCCAGCAGAAGGGAGTCTTCTGCCCACGTTTTGGGTTTCCCTTTGAACGTTGTCCAAGGCTTCCATTTTCAAGCCGTTCTGAGAGCACCAAATTAAGACATGAACTGGTAGTCACTTTTTAGTCACCTCAGTTGCTACTGGTGGTTTATTGAAGTTATCTTGTCAGTTGGTTTTAATTAACTAGTGAACTATATGCCAAAAAAATGTCTAGTATTTCCTTGAATGCCTTCGAAGAAAGGTGTGGCTGGAGGAAAAGGAATTCTGAAAACAAGAAGCAAAATTCAGTGGTTGGTAAATTTGCAGAGGCCTGCATGCACAACTGGTTAAGGAGGATCTATTTTCTTTATCCTCTTTTTCTACTTTTGGATTCATTCTTATTTTGAAATATTGAAAAATCTGCAGGTGGTTATTTCAGAGTAGTGTATGAAGAACCTGTGTCCAAAACCAGTGTGACAGACAGTTAAGCAATGTAAAAGAAGGTCACAGAAATGTGGAGTGACATGGAGCTGAAAATGCTTGTGTTTGTCCAGGTATTTGACTCCAGCAAGAGGCTTTCCTTGGGTGGTGACAGGCTTACACTGTAACAGCGGTAAAGACATAAAGACCTCTCTCTTTCTGCCTTAAGAACAACAACACATTTTGTAAAATCGCCAAGTGGAACGCTTCTGCCGTGGTGTACCCATGGGGCAGCAGGCCCGCAGGAGGCCGGCATGGCTCTTGGCAGGACGAGCTTCCATCCTGACAGGAAAGCTGGGGCACGCGGTTCCCTCTGCTTCAAAAAATAGGTGAGGAAGAAGAAAGAAGCTGTAGGACTATCTCAAGGAAACTTTAGCCTTATCATCTGCACATGCTCTGAGCTTATTCATGGAGCGAGGAGTCTTTTGATGAACAAGTTGTATTGCTGGTACTGTTTTTAAATTACCTTCCCAAACTTGCAGGAGGCAGGGTGGCTGTGCTCATGTACCACTGAAGGTTTTGAATTGGTGTGAGGCTGCTCAGTCACTTACAGGTACCAGCAGATGGGTACAGCAGAGCAGGGGTGGACTCCCTGTTTGATAGTGCTGTAGTGGGTAGGTTGCCTTCCCGCACCAACATATCTGTAACAGTCATTTTAGGCTGTTGTACTGTCACAAGTCCTGGGTAAAGCTGTGCTGACAGATCGTCAGGAGTAGCTGTTGGGATCTAATAGCAGTTGCCACCTCGCAGGGTGATGCCACTAGGAGGCTTCGTGGTTTTGATGGAGAGACGGTGTTTTCTGCAGCCTGATGGCACAATTAAGAGAAATGTTCGCTGCTCTAATTGCATCCTTAGAGAGAAATTGACTAGTCTTGGCCCTCTTTCTGAGTTCTTGATGATTCAGAGGATTACAATGTAGGCACGTGTAAAGGCACATGTTAACAAAGCAGATCACTGTAACAGAGCCTCCTTGGCCTTTAATGACTGGGGCAAAGGTACAGCAAGCATTGCAGTTAATTCACAGGGTAGAATTGGAAGGTATCCAGAAATTGGACTTTATTGTCCTTCAGCAAAGTGTAATTGAGTCTAGTCTAATTGGAAAAGTGCTGACTGTAAGTAGCATTGGATTTTTTTAAATTCTTAATTCTGTCAAAAGAAGAAAAGAAATTAGCGAAGACGAAATCCTTTCATCTTATGTCCACCAACCAGACGAGAGGCAGTTGTGTTATGTACTCATATATCTTTACACTGAAAGGATACTGGAGTCCTAAAGAGAGATTTCCTATGGAGTGCTATAAAACCTCCGTAACTCTAACAGGTTTTTCACATAGTAGTTTCGGTACAGATGTAATATATGAATGATCTTAGATGTTTAATTCTGCTGGCTCAAGAGCCAGTGTTGAGCTTTTCTGTCTTAAATCAAGTCTTACAGTTCTGCAGGGATCACTGCACCATGATATTATGACAAGGGGATGCTGATTCATGCATAAACCTTAGATCCTTTCATTATATCTACAACCAGCAGCTTTGAAAACCTATGAATATCTAGCATGTTGCAACTTGTGAGTCACGATAAAGGTTTTCCCAGCCATTTTGGAATATAATGCTGTAGATGGCATCCTTAAAGGAATAGCATGCAGCACACTCCTAGGAAAATAATTAAAGAATAACTCAAAAATTATATCCTGTAGTGATGGTACAAATATAGGTGTGTTTATTTGAATTAAAATTACTATGGACCTTGCACAGACATATTTTATGATTAAAATGATTTTGAAAGAAAGGAGGAATTTTAATAAATACTTACGTTTCAGTTCAATTATATTCCTGGTCCGTCCCATTTCTTTTTCATGATAAAACATTTCTCAGGCTCAGTGAGCACTCCTGAAATAGTTTCTGTACTTCCCTGTAATTAAAATGGACAAGATGAAATGGGTTTTCTTAATAGAACGATATGTTTTACACAGGTTGTAGCCTAAAATAGGAACTGTTGTGCTTTTGCTGCTCTCGAAACATCTCTCCCCTTGAAATCAAGCTCTGTAGCAAACCTTAAACATTCCTCTTCTCCTGAGAGTTACACCTAAAGAAACCTGGGGTGTTTATTTTCTGCCAGTGCTATCCCTGCTGTGCCTCTTTACTCCTGGCTCGCAGAGAATTTTCACACAGATGTGGTCCAGAATGTGGGCAGATACAATTGTGACAGCTTTGGCTTGGCTACTTGACTTTTCAGATTTTTATTACATGATTATTGCATTAATATTGTCCATATATCTGAAATAAAAATTTACCATGCACTTTTGAACATACTATGAATTTATATTTTAATCTTTATAAACCTTGAAGTGAATTTTTTAATAACAGTTTGTGAGTAGCATATCAACCAAGCCTTAAATATTCCAGTCAAACTCTTAAATCAACCAGTACGTCAGTCAGCCTTTTCAATATATGCATATGCTTATATAAGCTTTTGTTTATCTTTAATATATGAAAATGTAGAAAGTTTTCTTCATTTATGCTAATAAACGCTTTAATTTACACTGACTTCAACATGGCTATTGATTGTGCACGTAGCTGGGGATGTATTTAAGTCTTGGCCATGCATAGGACTTCTGTACTATCCAGTATTTGTTACACATACTAAACCACAGGCCAATGCATCAAGAAATACTGATACTGCTGATTTATTTCTTTTATCAGGCTTTTTATAGTTCAAATATTGTTGAGAGTTAAGGCAAATTAAACAGATACCATTCTTTTTGAATAGCTGACCATTACTGGAGAAGTGTGTGTATATATATATATATATATATATATATATATATATAAAAGGTAACATGTTATTTTGAAAACACATTAAACAGCCAAAGCTATTCTATGACTGTTACATAATTAATTTTACCAATTATCTTAATTTTTTATGAGGTACCTTCTGTGAAAGCATGCTTAAATTGTTAAAAAATAAAAATAAAAGTTATAGGACAAGGTCATTTAAAATTAATAATCTCTAATATGTGTTGGTTGTATTAATTTTTAGGAGACTAAAAGGAATAAATAACCCACAGTAAACATAAATGTATGTGTGCATATATGTATGTCTGTACATATGTGTGTGCATAAATATAAATTCATATGTAATTTTACATATCTAATGAAAAATAGTTCATTTTGGATGTCACATAAAGAAAAAGCAGGACATTGGTTAAACCCCACAATCCATTTTCTGAAGAGGATTATCTCGGAGCTCTTACTAGTAAGATAATTTATCATTTCAAGTCAGCATTCTCACCCCTGTAAGTGAATTGAGTGCATGAATTACTAATATTTTATATTGAAGGATCATGCCTGTATTCTGGAACCAACCTACAGCTGAAGCCAAGGAATGTCAGGTCAGGCTGAAAACAACTCTGAAAAGTTGTTATTTAAAAGGTTGTTATTATAAATACCTGAATATGTAATCTTTTCAGTTGTATATATCAGACTATATGTCTATGTGTAAATGGCCTTCTCATATAACAATTAACCGGAACTTTCATTTCTGAAATGACCAGGATTTTTCCATATTCTTGTAACTGTTCATTGCATTTACGAGAACATTAACACAGTGGCATCTGCATTTAGAAGACTACAGATGAAGGATTAATTCCTTCTGTACTACAGATTTTTGAAGAGGTACGGGGTAAAAGTCTGCAGGTTTTTATAAGAAATATGTAGGCTTGTACAGCTTTGTTATTTGTATTGAAACATTAACATTTTCCTTTAAGTTCGCAGAAAAATCTGCCTTGACTGCAGGTACATACTAGATGTAACCTTACTAAAACTGAAAAAGAGCTTTGATTTAGATAACAGACGTCTTCCAATATTGAATTCCTTATGGATAAACAAGAAGGAGTGAGGAAAAAGCATCAGACCAACATAGTGAATGCATGTTTTAAAACAGCTAAACAAGAAGTAAAAGCAAATTTTAAATAAGGACATGTTGAGCAAATTCATGTTCTATCTCCTAAAATCAAGAACTGTTTGTTTTTAATGGAATAACTGGGTGGTATAGATGTCTGTAATTCTGTACAGTTTATTTTTTTAATTTTTATTTTTTATTTTTCATTGTTGTGAGAAATGTTCTCAAATCAGGCAGTTTATGGAAAGATTACCTTTTTTTTTTTCCCTAAAGTTTTCAGTTGAGAGATGAATATAGAGAGTTAACATTTTTGTTCTGAATATGATTTCATTTACAAATAATATGTTTAGCTATTGCTAGTTACTTCATGAGACACTTCAAAATTTTACAAGAAATTTGTGTATTGTTCTGCAGTGAGTTGGGGTTCAGCTTCAACTACTGCTGCCTCCCTACACATTTTCCCAAACCTGACCTTAAGAGAAATCAATAGAACTTTTTGAGGGCTTAAATGTTACATGCAGTTCAACTAAAGGCGATAGAATCAGGCACAAGAAGTGCTTTATTTCAACTCTAATCTACTCTTTTATTTGATATCAGGGAAGGATATTCAGGTCTGTATTCATTAGCTTAAATCAGCGTGTGATTGCTTTGTGTGCTTGGGGTGCTGGATGTGTAACTGAATTACCAATCACTTGAGCTAGTCCTTGAATGACTTGCTGGGCTTTATTGCACATCAAAATACTATTTTCATTACTTAACTGCAGAAGGTAAATGGGTTTGCACTTTTTATTGCTGAAAAAGAAACCGAGTACTTTGCCATTTGTGATTTAGAATGGACACCTTTTTTACCGTATGATATTTTTGATGAACGACAGCAAGACAAAATTGTGTAAAATGTTCATCTTGGCCCTGACTCATCAATGCATCCTCCCACAACTGGTACAAGGGTTTCAAAGCTCAATAAGGGACAGTGGCTGGTTGTGTAGAAGGTTCAAACTAGATACATGAGCACATGCTTGTTATGCTATCCCACCTGTTCAGCTAATCTCGACTTCAGGTACTTAATGTCGCATTTGTTTTGTTGCTGCATTGTTTCAGGCTGCTGTGGTTAAGGCTGCCATACTGCTGTAATTTGTTCTCAGTGTAAATGTGTTCCTTTACAGGTGCAAAAACACCATTTGGGGTGGAAAAGATGCCTCTGCTTGTTACATATACTGTGAACTGATTTTCTTTTACACACTTTGAAAATTGCAAGTAAAAGAATAACATAAGCGCTCAGTGTGATAGGTAATTGAAACAGCAACCTGATAGGTAACGTGGAAATTTTCTTGTCATTCTTACTGAGAAGACTGCTTTCAGAGGTCATGTCAGCAACAGTTCCAGAGAGCTCAACAGAATGGTTTTGCAACTACCCTGCAACCTGCTGAAAGGGTTTTTCTTTTATTTTCTTTCAATATTATTTTTCTTTTGCTTTCTGCCTCTTACGAATGGCAGAACTTGGTAGTTATTGGACTCCAGTTTACATCCATAACAGGAAGAGGCTAACGTGGTTTACCATCCCATGTAGTGTGGATGTAAAATAGTTTAATGTCTTGCATTCCCTTGTGTATGGGTGAACTATCTCAGAATGTCTACAAAAATATGCTAATAAAACAATGTATGGCTCTGAGCAAGTTGGAGCATTTTTTCGATAATACCGTAAATCTTAGAAAATTGGGATGCGGAGGGTCTGCTTGCTGAGAATGTTCCTCTCAGATACTACATGTCAGTTGTTTCTGACAAAATGTCTTCCAAGCCAAAATGTTTTTTTGTTTTCGTTTGCTTTTGTTTTTCCCTCACATGACTGTATCAAATTCTGAAACACTGTAATAGCACATCCTCGGAGGGGTTCTTGGCACAGATGTGGGAACCGGTGTGATTGTGCCTTGTGTGGGCATGGTGACACCAGGGAGTTCATTCCAGCTGTAATACTTGAAAAGCAGGGTAAACAATTTGCATGGCTAGTGTACACCAGGCTGATACTTACATAAGCTACAGCAGTGTTACTTGTAGCAAAAGCTGGATTGATCCACACCAGAACTACAGTGAGTGGTTAGGAGAATCATCCAGGATTTAACCCTTTTCCTTCATACCTGCCCATGTCAGGCAGAGGATATGAATTTAACCCTTTACCTTTCACATCTTGGTTGAACACCCTGAGTCCTGGGCCATTTTTGTTTTGACATCCATCTTCGTCTCTGTCCCTCTTTGTACTTTTTCCTGACTATTAATATTTCTTTTTTTTGGTTGGGGGGTAGGGGGAGAAATCTCAGACATCTTCCTTTTGTCCTGATACAGGAAGGGGGAGAAGTAACTTCTGGGTTTTGAGAACAAGACAATTTCCTTCTCTCTATTGTTGTTATGATCAAGCACAGAGGAAAATAAAACCATCAGGAAAACTCTATCAGTTTAAATAATTGCTCAATTAACAAATGTTGATTGGCCAGATTTATACACAGCTTAAAATTTGTGAAGCCATTTTGAATATACACCAGGAAATATTGAACACTGTTACAAAATTGTTACATTTAAAGACTAGATAGATTTGAGGGCTCAGGAAATAAATTAGAAGTCACTGTATATAATAAATTGCAGTATAAATTTATAATTGCACTCACAGCCTTACCTCTGCCAGGATTTCAGGTGCTTTCATTTGGTGAGATTTAATCATGGTGAAATTCTGGAAAGTCTGTCTGAAAAGTCATTCAGTCCTTTTGCAGAATAATTAGATTAGTTCAGCAAGCCTTACCAATAGTTTGGGAATCCAGAGTGATGAGACCAGACTATTTTTCTCAGTCATATAAATGGTCAAGCTTCTGCTGATGGTAGGAGCAAAACCAAATCCAAATTCATATGATGTATGAGGGTGGAAGATGACTTATGGAAAGAGAGGAGGGATCAAGCACTTCCAGAAATGTGCTGAAATATTTGAGCATCAATTGGATATGCAGAATATTTTTCAAACTTTATGGTACATGCTCTTGTATGTGGGTTTTGTTGTCAGTTTTTTTTTTTTTTTTTAAAAAAAAAAAAAAGTAGTGCAAGCATTTCTTAAGAGCTTTGTCAAGATTCATTATGGAAATCAGAAAAGTTATTGAACTTTTCAATCATCTTTTCCATCTCAATTCATTATAAATTTGCAAATGCTACTGTTAGCTAAAAGTCTAAGGTTTGGTTTCTGCTTGTGTAGGTAAACAGGAAAAACATAAGTTTGCTCCCCCGTTTTGTTTTGATTGGATTTGATCATAGATGTTATTCTTTGGTAATATCTTTGCATACATTTCCATTTTTTTTCTTATATGCTTTTTTAGTTGTAGGAGAATGAGTTTTAGCTTGACTTCATAGAACTTGGTAATGAACTTCTACTATAGAAGTAAGCAAGCATCTGTGAGCTTCAAATACTGCTTTTTAGCAAGTGGAGTACTTTGATGTTTGTTTGAACTTATCTCTTTACATCTGTTTCAATATGATAAAAAGAATATATTCCTCAATTTCTGGTGGAAGCATTTTAAATTCACTTGCAATTAATACATGTTAAGACACAGTTTGTGATGCTTCCTCTATCCTGGGTGACCTCAAGCTCTAGAATTGTCCCCTCTAAGTCCTATATTGCATCTGGCAAGCTACAGGGATGCCTCAGATCCATCAGAGTCCAAAATAGCACTCAGTACCTACACTTAGTAATCTGAACCATCTCATCAGTCTTGTGAGCAAAGAGTATATCTGTAGAGACCCAAACAACTTTTAGGAACTTTGATATTTCTGTAGACTGTATTTCATTAATACGTGACTTCTAGGGATGTGCATATTGCACCATTTACAAGCCACTTTCCAAAGTGCATCTCAACTGCCTTAAAATCCGGATGTATTAGGGGAAAAAAATCCAAAAACTTGTTTTGTTTCTCTCTTCATACAGGTGAAATATTTCAACAGTGCAGACCTAATTCTCAAAGTTTTTTTTTCTTGTTCTCATAGTGCCTCAAGCAGTTCACCAAAAGAAGTGTTGCTACTACTGGGCTGTTAAAAAGACTGTTAAAGTATTTGTGCTAACTATTTAATTTTGACACATTGGCTCCATAGGAAAAAAAAAAAAAAAGTGCCTTTAAAATCAAATGTCTTATTTCCTAAATGTCACTTGAAGCTTTCTGAGGAAGCTAGCAGTTAGTAGGAACACAGTTAACCTAGCCATGTAGGTTGTTTACCAACTGTGTGCTTTGTTCTGTGCACTGCAATTTAAATGTCTTTACTTTTGGTCTAATTCTCTTTTCTTCCTCCTTCACTGTTCCTTCTTTAGGGTTACTTTTCTTTCTTTTGTCCTTGCCAGCCAGCTAAGTATGCCAAAAATACAATGTTCCCTACTCCATCTCATTAGAATTGTCCTCTGCTTTCCAGGTTCCAGTTTAAGAACTCTTTGCTCAAGGACTGATTTTATGTAAAATACAGATCAGGTGGGGATAGTGATAGTGATGGGTATAAAATGTCTTTTTTTTTTTTTTTTTTTTTTTTTTTTTTGAACTCTTTCTGGCTTTCTGTATTAGAACTCGAGAAATCTCACCTTGTTGCAAGGCAGCTCCCTAAATGAGCCTGACAAACCAAAGGAGAGACTATAGCTTGACAGAAGGAGAGAGGCATATCTCACTGCTGCTGCACTGTAGGAGAGTTTTCAGAAAGAAGTTCATGCAGTTTATGTCTGTTCTGTGCGTCATTCCAGGCTTGTAAGCCAGAGGTTAGGTGTGCATGTTGCAGCTCAGGTTGCTCATAGTATTTCTGGGAATTCTATGTTCTGTGACCCTTGGTTGCTGAGGGTCCTTCCTAGCTCTGGTGACACTTCATCACACTTCTTCATACTTCTTCATTTCTCTTCCATAAAGGAGGCAGATATGGGCCAGTCCCCAAAGTGACTTGGTAGCAGTGGTGCGTGACACTGCCACGTGTACAAACCAGGAGTACAGACATGAGTCTTGGAGTTTGAGTCTCTCAAACATGTACAAACATGAGTCTTAGAACTGAACGAGGCTGGAGGCACCTGTGTTAACCTGCAGTGAGTGGGGATAATTAGGTGCCCAGCACTGAAATCTGCAACAGCTATCGCCTAATGGAAAAGATAATAAATTAGCCTAAAATACAGAAAGTTGCTGTTGAGAAGCTTCAAACTGAAGCTCTCATACTAAAACCGTTCCTTGTCTTGGGTGACTGACTGCAGCTCTGAGATGAAGGAAGTGGCATCAATGACCAGAAGCTGCTTACTCAACTCTTGTGGATTTAAGCTCTCAGCTTGTATAGTATTCTGCATGCTGTGCAGATCTTTCACCTTTCTTTTGGAATAGTCCACTAGTATAGAAGGAAGTGGAAGAGTCTGGGAGCTTGAAGGATGGTGGGAAAGAAGAGCTGATTTTTTTCCTGTTCTTAATGGGAATATGTTTGCAGCCAGGGCAGGAAGGATATTTTGAATGTGTGTAAAGAGAAGCAATCAATTTTGCAATCACATTGTTTTGCTCATGGCTGTACTAACCTCTAGATTTCTCTTTAGAGGGAAGTTTTTCATTTTATCTTGTATTGGTGGATCTGTGATTTTCATCCTGATACTGTAACAGAAAACAATGTCTTTTCACCCCTCTTAGGAGGGATTACCATGTTTTTTTGTTTGTTTGTTTGTTTGGTTTTGTTTCTTTGTTTGCATTTTGAAGTACTTCATTACTATTCTGGAGTTACTGTTGGTATTCAATGCTGAATATTTTAGGTAATAAAAATTAACATTTTCTTTTAAGCTTCATTGGCCATGACCAACATGGTACTTGTTTTCCTGATGGCTCTAGTGGCTGCATTCTTTCTAGATTAAATTCAGGGTAGAGAGTTTAATATGTAGAGTTCTGTGTATGTTCAACTCTGGCTATGTCAATAGAGATTTCTTCTCATTTAACTGCTGTGGCAGCTGCATTCATGGACACTTAAGCTAATAGTCACTAGATTTAAAGATTAGGATGCTGTTGACAGGATGTTTCCTATGAAGGATCATCAACTCTCAGTGTGCTCTGTTTCATCCAAAGTATTTGCTGGAGGAGCTGGTCGGAAAATAAGAGGAACTGCTTGTAGGAATGACATTTTTCCTTTTGGCCACCAGATAAAATAACATTGCCTTGTTTATAACTGTGCAATCAACACGTAGGGAATGTTGTGTTCATAGCACAATTCATTGCTATGAAGGAGACAGTAGGTGATACCAATAAATACTCAGGTTGTTTCCTCCCCTCTTATTTTTCTACGATTACTGAGCACAAAGAATGGAAGTTCCCTTTTCCCATTTAGGGTGATGTGCATAAGGAAAATAAGTTCCTATTGCCCTTTAGAGGCACCTAATATATGCTATATTGTATGCTGTTTTTTCACTAACTGTGTAGAAACAGGAAGCAAAACTTCAAAGAAAAGCTAACAAACAAATAAAACAGCCCTGTGATGATCTAGATTATTCTTCAAGAGCATGAAAAGTGAGCAGTTTAGACCTGGAAGTCAGAAAATTGGCGTGAATAACTGTAGTGATATGCTGTTGAATAACAAATGAGTGCATCAAGACAAAGAAAAACTTAACAGCCTTGTTCTGGTGTGTCTGTACCTTTTTACAGGCAATGAAACAACAGTGATGGCAAAATCTTATGCAGCCCTTAGGAATAGGCTTACTAGATTTTCCTTCAAATTCTCTATTCAGTTGATCTAAGTCTCCCTGGCAGCTAATATAAGGCTGAATCCTGAAAGGTCCAGGATACCTCACATGCTAGCAACAGTTATTTGGAATTACAAAAGCTCAGCAAGGCTGTGATTCACAGGATTTGTCCCAGCCTTCTCCATGCATTTGGAAACAGCTCATCCCATGTTAGCTCACTATGTAAATATGAAAAAACAAATATATGGAAAACTTTCGGAGTTTTAAGATGTCTTCAAATAGACATTACAGAGGGTTCACAGATGGCTGAATTAAATAAGTTATATATTTCTAAATTACTGAGGCTGATGACAGGTAGAGGTCATAACTCTAATCCCGTGAAACAGACCGGGTATCAGTGTGTGCTACCTTTCTTCCTGTTTCATGTGTCTGGGTTTCCTTCCCATGCAGAAGGGTGTTTTTGAAGGGACACTCAGTGCTTTGCACCCCCTCCCCTGCCATCCCCTCCCAAAGAATTTATGCAGGAGCACTCACCCAGAGCTAGCTGAAGGGCTCAGTAGGGCTCCTGGGTCTGCTGTCCAGGTGTAGGTGCACACACCTTACTAAGATTATGCCATTTATGTAGGTAGCAATAAGGGTCTTAAGAGTCAGTTTGGCATATACCAACTAGTTGGCTTAAATAAACAATAATTAGTAAAACAGCAACAACAACAAAAAATCTCTAACAATTCTGGGAGTTGTCAAGATGGAAACCGAACTGTGGCTTGTTTGTCAACTCAAGGTGAAGTATTATTCTAGGGGTTGTTTGAAAATGTGACTTTGTCAAGAGAAATCTTGTTGAATGGAGTTGGTTAGACTGAAGGAAGGCCAGCCTGTGTATGCTCTTTGACTTTTAAAATTATTCCTTCTCTGACTGATTATCTGTAACCATACATCTGTCTATATCTTTCACCATATTTTATCTACTGAGAGATGTTCTTTGTATTTATCTTGCATTATATCTACGTACCCATTCACTCTTTCCATAGCATCTTCTTTTCTTTCTTGTCATTTCTCCTGACCTTTCTGTTCAGTGCACGAATTACCTTGAGGCCAGACCAATAAACTGTTGTAGATAGAGGCATGTTAAACTGTCCTGGCACGATGGGAGGATTTCAGGATTGCTTTGTTCTTCGTATTAATCTATTATGAAAGTGAATTTCATGGAAGTTTTCTTTTTGAAAAATGGTTAGTTTTAGTCTCATCTAGTTGTAATTCATTATAAACTGTACACATATATTTTTTTTAAATGACAATTGATGCTCATGATGCAGTGCATTATTTTTTTTTTTTTAGTTTCTAATTGTGTGGTCTGAAACATGGAAGACTATAGTCATTTAATAGCAGCTTAACCAATTGTCCGTTTTGTAGCGGAAAGACTAAAAGCCAGATAGCAGCATTGGAAAAGAGAGCTTTTCTGTTCCTTACCATGGGCTATAGGCTGGCTCCTGGCTGTGGAAGGTTGCAGATGGTTGATTCTTACTGCAAGGGCACATCAGCTTAAAAAATGTATACAGGCAAGTATAGCATGAGGTGATATTTTTTATTACCCATTATTACCCATCTTAGTCTTTTATGTTTGGAGTCCTGGAAACTAGAAGATATTTTTCAAAGTGTAAGATTAAGATGAACAATTAAACTCTGAAATATTTTGAAGTTAATTTTCAATGGCATATAAAAGAATATATGTTCAGGAAGAATACATGCTGATAATTAAACGATTCATAGTGACTGGATGTGGTAAAAAGCTTTCATGAGTTACCATTTAGGATTATCTGACTAGCATGAGTGATTTCACCTTTACATGCATTTTTTTTTCCTACTTATTTTGCAATTGGCATATAATCTGACTGCTAGTAATGGTTTAGAAGGTGCTATCCTATAGTGAACTATATCCTCGTATATATATGTATGTATGCATATATATATATGTAATATATATAACTTTACCTATGTCAGCAACATGTCTGTGCCACAGCCAGTGTCCAGGATTTAGGAGAAGTGCAGGTGGGCATGCTGGCAGAAAGCAATCTGGAGTTGGCCACCTCGTTTTTGAGGGACAGGTGCTTGGCTGTTTGGATGTGTGCTGCCCAACCAGTGACCGCAGGGCTGGGGAATGAGTAGAGGCTCAAATTATTTGCTGCATTGCTGTTGTATTCAGTACTCTGGGATATTAGGGATTCCCCTGGTGTATTGTAGGTGACTTCAGATGCTCTTTTCTGGTTTATCTCCTGCTACACTGATTTTCATATTCCCTGTCCAGAGTAGATGGAGTGTCAGAAGTGCATCACAGGCAGGAATGCAGCATTTTGAATTGTTTGCATTGCAGAACCAAGGTGGGGGAGGGCAAGCCTCATCAACCTCCCATGATTAGGGACAGTCTTGACTTCTTACCAAGATGCCAGATTTACTGCCATCCACACCAGGCACTGAGCACAGTAAAGTGGCTGAAGTGTCTCTCTTAGCTTTATCTTTATATGACTTTACCCTTGCTCTGGAATACTTGGAAGTAGCAACCGATACATACAAACATGCATGTTTTCCATAATGTGTAAATGAAGATACTTAAATTCCATAGAAGTGTCCTTGTATTTAGCTTAATGTAAAGATATCGCCAGAGAAAGATACAGCATTGATTTCCCGGTAATATGCAAGAATCCTTTTTCTGGATGGTTTCTGTGGTTTCAAGTTGCATTAATTCTCATTTCTGCTAATTTTAAAATAAAGTTCACTAAAATGGGGAAAAAAAAGTCACTGTGCTATCAAAAAGACCATCATACACTTTTCTGACAAAAGATTCTGATTGTATTGTGATGTATCCTTCAGGGAAACTGAGTGCAGTTTTTCCCATGCTCTTCTGCAATTCTTATTAGTGTTACCTTTTGGCAGTGCATTCCAGTGGCATTACAAACCCCAGAGCCTGTTTTGGATGCTCACGCTGCCAAATTCAATCCGTGTATAAGTTATAGACTTGATACTTTTTCTGGAAGAAAAAATGCATTGCTATTTTAAGAGCACTCCTCTGTTGTTGCCTTTGCTGTGTTCTGTTTTGTGCAGCATTAACAGAAGTGAAATGTTTGATATAAGATTGTTTTACTAAGCCTAATTTAGTCCTGAATGTGAACAGCTCTGTTTGCATTTTTCTGGTGTTCTATTTTAACTGTCACAGTGGTGTGTAAATCTAGTCTGGGACTTGATATTTCCCCTCAAGAAGAAACATAAATTGGAGCAAAGAGAGGCTTTTTGAGCTCCAGTTTGAGGGCTTTTTAGTATCAGCCAGTCCTTCATTTGCAATAATGCTTGGTAAGATTCAAGGTGCTTACATTGCTCTAAAGACAGACTCTTTTTCAGTGTGTGAGCTGGTGTTTTTCACCAGGCTTTAAATGAACTGATTTTTTTAAGTGGACTTGTCTTCAGGCTTCAGTGATGTTGTGTGGTGTTTTTTTCTTTCTTTTGTGTTTTTTTTTTTTTTCTTTGTTTTTGTTTCCTATAATATTATTTAATGGAAGACTTAGTTTACCTTGTGCTCTTGTTCAACGAAGCATATATGCTCTAGAATAACATAATATTAATTCTTAGTAATGCAATGAAAGGGAAGGGCTTCTGCCAGTCAGCTTGCAGCATAGTACGAACCAGTCAATTACAACGCTGAGGATCCTGATAGTGAATGCACACTCTTACCAATCAGATATAAATCATACATATAATCACCTCATATCAATTACACCACTACAACTCACACGTTGTATCTCAGGGTACATAAAAGGCTCACAATCTGATTGCTTATCACTGTTTTGTCTGAAATACTGGTATTCATTCCAGAGTATTTCCTGAAGCTTGTAACACACTGCTGACAAAGGGAGTACTGCAGATGAGAGGCCGTTCAGAGCACTTGGGATACTACATCTAGACTGGTCTGCATCTGTCAGTAGCTTTGAAGCATTTGAACTACATAGCATTTTTATCAATTACTTTTTCATCAGACTGCTAAAATATACAGGACTGCTAATTTGAGACCGCTTTGTGTAGTGTTCCAAAAGCCTGAACATACTTCTGTATTCGTAAGCAGGTATTAAGAGTGATTGCTGTATGTTTAGCAACTGTGCAAACAGTTTCATTGTTTGCACCATGAAACAACTGTAAATAACATCTAGTTTGTACTGCAGAGCATCATCTGCATTTATTTGCATTGCATTCATGGCTGGATGTCCCAGGAGGTATTACTGGTTTATTATACTAGATGTTGCACAGCTGTATAGTAAGTGTCAGTCCTTGGCCCAAAATGTTCACAACGGAAGTATTCAAGCAAGACGGATGGAGAACTTTCTTCCCTCTTCTGACATGCAGCGTAACTAAGGGGTGGAGGAGGATTAAATATTATTATTATTATTATTTTGCATAATGTCATAATGGATGGCTACAGCAAAGCTGCAAATGAGTCTAGATTTCTGAAGGGCTGAAGAGAAAACAAGAATTGTATTTGACAGAAAAAAATCAGTGTTTTTACACTGGTTTGCTTTCTAATAAGTGAGGAAAAGCAGTCCTTTAGAAATTTCTTCTGGGTAAGGAAAAAAATTCTTTTTTTGGGATGACAGGGAAGAAGGAAATGGGGAGAAGATCCATTTCAACAAAAAGCTTCAACTGACAGAAAATGTCTTATCAAAATGTTTTTGACCACCATCATGCTCATATCCCACTCTAGAATTTTAGTAGTCTTAATTTTCTTAATTGTTTTACAAATGCTTACAAAAGTATTACATTGTTTTCAGTCAAAAATAATATTCCAGGCCATTTTTGCTGACATTTAAAGTTTTATCTTTCATGCAGAATAGTGTATTAACTCCTATACATGCTCTCAGTGGGGCTCTTCTCCAAAGAAGATTTGCAAAAAATGAATAAAATATATTTTCTGGTATATGTGCTTTAGAACAACCATGAATTTGATTTTTTAAAGAATCTTTCTCAATACCATTTAATACTAAGTTTACAGGTGGGGACATAAACAGGGGTTTGAATTGATTACTGGTAACCATGAAGTCACAGAAGTAATTAAGGCAAAAGTAAAATCAAGACTATTGCAGAAATGATCTTAAATATAGACCTTCCCTGGCCATGGAATAAAGGTCTTTTCAATGAGTGAGCTATAATGTAAGATCTATGATGTATCTGTGTTAATCCTATACTTCCTAGATGAAATATAAGACTTTATTTTCCAGTTGGGAAATCTTGCATGGATCTTACCAATTTTATTCTGTTGCTGTCAGTAGGTATTTGTAGCAGCAAAGAACAAGTGAAGTTAATGTATTTTCTACCACTAAAAATGTGATTCTTAAGGGTTTGTGCAGAATCTTCTTTTGTATAAGACAAAGCTGCTTCTCTTTAACAAATGGTCCTCTTCTGATACGATTGTGTGTGGTAGGTGGAAGATTTCCTGTAAGGTTTTGTGCTGAATGCACAAAATGACTGAATGGGAAGATACTACCTGGAAAAAAAAATAATCTCAGTTTAATAATCTAAAAACCTCCTAAACTGCAGAATGATAAAATCTGTTGGTTTGCATATAAATGGCAGAAGACCTTCTAGTTTAAAGAACTCAAAACTATTTTCCTCTGCTAACCAATGTTGCATTCATTTTGAAAGACTTCCATTTCAGTTGCACGTTGCTTATCTGTGACTGGACTGTGAATAGTTTAAATGTGTTAGTCTGTTGGATGATGAATGGGAATAATACTTTATCATCTTAATCTTGTTGGCATCATTTACCTTTCATGTTTTCATGGTTGCACTGGTGGCTGTACACCAGTTAAGAAAACAAAGGAATTAGTCTTGGGGGGGATGTTGCAAGTAAACAGACCGGTAATGCTGGTTCTATTTCTCATTGTCTAGGCAGATATCAAATCATTTCTGGTGTTCTCAGACTTCTTCAATTGACGTCTGATTAGGTTAGCAGTATTTTTTGGTTGACCCAGTAGAAAGCTACTGTAAATGGTAGGATACTAATCAAGATCAGTGTGTTTAAAGGAGAAGGTTACAGAGCTTATCTGGTTCCTGTATCAGCAGCAACTCATTTCTCAGTAGTAAATGAAAAATCAAATTCTCAAATTGGTTTCTTCTATGGCTGGATTAAGCTATGAAAGAGTCAGTCCTGTTATTTGTTGCTATTTTGTATTGCTGTTGTTTATCACAGAAAATGTGATTAAATTGCATGCATCAGGTCTTGGGGGAAACAGTGTTTTTCAGTCAGTAGTTTGTAGGCTTTTATCAAACTGAGATCATCTTAAATGATCATCCAACCACCCATTTAAAATGGGTATAGTTTCAATTCCCACTTAGCATTTGCAGGTTGAACGGGTTATCAGTCAGCAAACCAAGTAATAACTAGAAGCTTAAACATATAGTAACTGTTAGGTGGTAAGAAGCAGCAGAGCTAAAATGCATCTTGATAAATGAGGAACTATTAAGAATTCAGTGTTATGTAGTGATACACATATTGGAAAGGCTGAGTGTTACGGCACCTGACTTCTACTCAAGATGGAGAGCATTGATTAAACAAGATAAACATTGTTTAGTGGGATCTCTTCATCTTCCCCAGTTGGTACCATCTTGTCCTCCTTCTAGTATCTGACCAGAATTCTCAGGAACCAGAAATTTGCTGTTTCTGTTGTTACTTCAGAGATGTAAATGTTCAAAGGCACTGATTCTTCCAGTATCTGTTCTTGTTTTTCTGTAACATTAATTCAGACCTAATCTCTACTAGTCTAATCAGTTTTAAGACTAGCTGTTAGAATTTCTACTATAGTCTCTCTAATTGCTGAAAAAACCTCTGCAGTATTTTGTATTAAGTATTTGTTTTTGGTATGCACTAAACCCACATATATGTAAGATGATAGCATAGTTGCTATTAAACCAAAGTTTTGCATCCTCTGTGTGTGACAGTCGGCTTGGAAAGTAGTTTGACAGTGTAGTGACCATCAGGCATTTATTATACAAAAATGGGACTCATTTAATGAGCAGTACATTTGAGGTATTACTTCCAAAATATGAAGGAGCATAATGAATGAGACTCATGAGTTCATGAGACTCATGTTTCCAGGATAGTCCTTATGTGCTACAGCATCAAATGGTTAGATTAAAGTAAAATTAAATTTATTTCAATGTGTAAGTGACACAAAGGATATCAGGTACCTGCTTGTAGAGAAAGAGGAAAAGTAGCCTGCAGTCTACAAAGAAATGATGGGCTAAGATGGGAGAATACAAATTTGAGCTATCTTTTTATCTGCTAATTCAAGTTCAATTTTTAGCCTTTCCAAACCCAATGTAAAACCTCAGCCAATAATTCTATCTTAAGGAAATTAATTTTTACTTCCTCCTTTCTTTTCCAGCTTGGATGATGATTATGTGATTCTAAAAAATAAGCTAATTCAAAGATTTCACAAGGACCACTAGAGATGGAGCAGGCAGTACAACAGGAAAGAGATATGAAAAAGACCAGTGCTATCTTCCTGGTATTACTGTTTGCAATTGGGCTTGAATTAAATGTCAAATCTGTGTTCCTAGAAATTACATCAGAAAGGGGTGATTTTAATGCTCAACTTCTCTGTAAAGCTAAGAATATGTTCCAAAATACTCTTGACCCACTGGTCAGAACGCATCCTGTGATGGTGACAGAGGAGCATAAGGTGGGCCTGTAACTTTAATCTTTTATCTAAATCAGCAGTCACTGATTTATTCTAGGTTTAAACAGATAAGTTGCAGGTGTCTTCCAGAATGTTTGGACAGATTTGCTTTGAGGTTCTCTTCATCTTTTCCCCATTAGTTTGATCTCCACTCTCAATCCTTTACTAATGGAATTTCGAACAGTGGATACTTCTCGTTTTGATGTGAGCATAGTGTACTAGCTGCATGGGTCTTATTTTTCACAGTCTGTAGTTTCTACCACTGGAGTTCTTATCTTTAAGCATGCTGTCCTAAGGCCTTCTTGTGAGGCATTTGATACAGTTTCCTTACTTTGGATTCAAGCATATATAGTCGTGAAGTTTTGGAAAATCTTGTTGAGAAGACTACTCAAAAACATTCGTCACCCTCCTTTTCCATTTCCCAGTGTTACTGATTTTCATAGGCTCATTGCAAATTTCTGCTAATGTAAATAAAAATCTTGACAGTGAGTTTAGCATTTCTTATGTTACTTAATGGGCTGATGCTCTTAGCTGCTTTGCCTATTTCACATAACATGCGCCTGACCTAATGCCCTCTTTTTGTCTTTCGCTTTTCTACCCTGACTGAACTGTTGGAGTTTGGAGAGAGCACTTAGTACCTTGTGTGAACCTGATGTGGGGATGTGATCATGGGTAGATAAGCTTTCCTAAAAAACTTGCTTTTTTGGATCTTAGTTCTACTTACAGCAGACCTGTGATTCTCACTTTCTGAGGAAAACACTCAGCTAAAGCACTCACCTATGCCTCCATTTTTATTACAATGATACTGAAATATGCTGTGCATGGAATATCTTTCTTCACTAAAGATTATACAGTCAGTCATAGTAATGCTGGTTCACTGCTGTCATTACACTTGTAGATGGAATTGATTTTTCTAATAACCGATAGATATTCCAGGTCTTTGAACACAAAGGGAAGTCTTCCCTTAATCTCTGTTGTACAAGTCACCCCTAGAAGGACTTACGGTAATTTTAATGATTTCTAAGGTGTTAGTCCCATTGTTGGTTTTATTGCTGCGTTCATTACTTAAAAATCTAGAAAAACATTTTGCTTTTCTTGTACTGTCATTGCCTCATTCTCTGATGTGGCTGTCCTTACTTAATCTGCTAGTGTGACTCATCTGGATGACGCAGACTAGTCTTTTTCCTGCACTGCAAAGCACAGGCACTACTTCCTTGTGCCTTGCATCGTTACCAAATTGTATGGCTTCTGCACAGTTTCAAATAGTTTAAAAATGCCAGTTGCCAAAGAGCTTAACACTTGAAGAGATGAAGAATGGTAACATAGGGCTGGGCAACTTGTGGTGCTGCAACTGAAAGGTTGAGGTCATGCCATGGTGAAGGGAGACAGAAAAGCAATGTATGCAGGACTTTCAGTTGAACACCTCTGAGAGCAGTGATGCAGCATTCTTTCTAGCTAAGGTACAGAAAGAGAAAAGGGACACCTTCAGTGGTTAAGCTCTGGCATGAGAAAACAATAAGGAATGTGCAAGGATGTTCTTTAAGTGGATAAATTATGCTTTTCCAGTGATGATTACACAGTTCTTTCTTGGCTTTGACTTTAGGTTTCACAGGAATTATTATTATTTTTTTGTCCTGTTTCATCTGCTTTCCTCTTTGCAATTAAAAAATGTCCAATTTTTGCTTTTATTTTGTCAATTCTTCTTTACTTATAGAAAGCCGTATTAGCTCAGTCACCTGTCATAAACATCCTTGCACTGAGGAATGAAGTAAATATAAGGTACATCTACTGGTACTGGAAAAAAAGTTTGTGCAGTCTGCCATGAGCATGTAATGGCACAGGTCTTCAATCTAGGCTATGATGTATTGATTTTTTTTTTTTAGGCTACTAATTAACACTATGACTGTTTAGCCTTTATTGCAGTGTTTGAATGTAAGTAATATTTCAGCTGGTTTTATATATATATATATATATATATGTATATATATAAATTTTTATTTTTACTTGAAGTTTTATTTCGTGAGGAGTATTCCAGAATAAGAACGTGCACAGGGAAGTTACACTGTAATAAATAAATAAATCAAAATATGTAATTAATTCTTGCATCATTTGTGTTTGTAATTTCTCTATAAATACATGTTCTTAGATTCATAAATATACCACAATGTACCCATTGTTTTAAAGTACCAGAAATTACATTTATTTTCCAAATACTTCTCCATGAAATGTTACTGAGGACTTAAACATAACACCCTCCCCTGTAAAGGGTGCTGCAGGTGCTGTGCAGTAAGTGCCGGTTAATGGGCACTTAAAATACTTCCCTTTTATAGTGACTGTAAACTCTGAGATGGTCTACCAATGCAAAAATAAGGCTTCATATGTAGCTGCAAAAATTATATATGTGTGTGTGTGTATGTACAGACAGCAAAATTAGGATAGTTTAGCGGAAGTCATAATGTTAACATATATTTCAAAACCTCCCACCAAGGACATGCTCTGGCAAACTAAACCCCATTCATTTCTGTATGTTAGTGTCATAGGAGAGTTTTCATGTGTTTTGTCTCTTAATGTTACAGCTTTCATTGTTTGGGTTTAGCTCTCATAGTGGACGTGAGACTCCTTCATGTTTGGTGGAAGTGCGTAACAGAAGATGCCAGTGGGTCAAATACATGGTCCTGCTCTGAAAGGACATTGATTTGGGTTAGAATTTGGGGATCTTTCTCATCTCTGCTGTCTCTGACTTTGTATAAAAGGGGTAGGCCCTTTTTTGACTCAATCAAAAAGTTGGCCGTATAGACAGCTTAGTTAGAACTCAACAGTTTCTGTAGCACTGCCATGGTAATAACAGAAAGGACTGAAAAACCAGAGAGGGCAAAAATCAACCATTAAACCATGCTTTGAATAAGTTGTTCTTCAAATTATCATTTTAATGAAGTCTCACCTCCTGAGTTGCTATCCCCCCAAAGGAATCCAAGGCAGAGTAAGTTTTTAATGGAGTATGTGTGATAAACACAGGTCAAGTCATATTTTTACATAAAGGATGAATAATATTTAAGATATACTTTGCCTAAGGTAGTTAGCACATGCTTGCTCAAAATTTTACTTTCATGGTTGTCATTTGAATTTGTTAAGGAAGGCTGTGACTAGTTGCATTTACATAAACAAGGTCATTTATCTCGTGTATTTATATGTTAGTGGAAAAAAAATAGAAGATGAAACAGGTTAAACCTTTTGCCATCAGAAGTGTTGCTAACCTTTTATGTTGTTTCTGCTCTGTATTGTTCAACTTTTATTTCACACTGAGGATTATTCATCTCTTTCAGCATTGTGTGGAACGCAGTACTATTTATATTGCTAAGTGAGGAGTGCAGTACTGATTTCCTCTGAAAGTTCAAGTAACCTGACTTTCTTATTACAGATAATTCATAAATTTCAGGTTACTCCAATAATACCTAGCATATTTTACAGGGTGTTCTACCTTTTTAACCAAGTAACAAAAGCAATATAAAATATTTTATATTTTTAGACACAGGAAAATGCACACTTCCTTTGGTGTGCAACTATACAATAAACCATACATATCCAATGTACATGGTATTTAATTAATTCAGAACAAGTAAAAATTAATCCCTTTAACTTAATTTGTGTAGTCAAAAGAAAATTAAAAAATATTTTCATAGTATGCATGTATTCTGTGCATTGCGTGCAGATTTTGTAATCAGGAACACAAACCTTATATTTGGATGAGTAACATTGTCCAGAATTGTTCTTGGCAGTGTTATACTTAGGTGACTTTTAAAAATATTACAAGGTAGTGACTTCAAGCCTCAGGTAGTGACTTCAAGCCTATTTCTGACTTCCAGCAGCCTTTGTTGATCTATTTTTTCCCTCGTCTCGTGTTCTTTTTCATGTAAGATGTCAAGATACCACAAAATTTATATTTAAATTTAGAATCATAGAATCATAGAATATCCTGAGTTGGAAGGGACCCTTAAGGATCATCAAGTCCAACTCTTGACACCGCACAGGTCCATCCAAAAGTTCAAACCATGTGACTAGGTGCACAGTCCAATCTCTTCTTAAATTCAGTCAGGCTCGGTGCAGTGACCACTTCCCTGGGGAGCCTGTTCCAGTGTGCAACCACCCTCTCTGTGAAGAATCTTCTCCTGATGTCAAGCCTAAATTTCCCCTGCCTCAGCTTAACCCCGTTCCCGCGGGTCCTGTCACTGGTGTTAATGGAGAAAAGGTCTCCTGCCTCTCGACACCCCCTTACGAGGAAGTTGTAGACTGTGATGAGGTCTCCTCTCAGCCTCCTCTTCTCCAGGCTGAACAGGCCCAATGACCTCAGCCGTTCTTCGTACGTCTTCCCCTCCAGGCCTTTCACCATCTTCGTAGCCCTCCTCTGGACACTCTCCAACAGTTTCATGTCCTTTTTATACTGTGGTGCCCAGAACTGCACACACTACTAGAGGTGAGGCCGCACCAGCGCAGAGTAGAGCGGGACAATCACCTCCCTTGACCTACTAGCGATGCCGTGCTTGATGCACCCCAGGACACGGTTGGCCCTCCTGGCTGCCAGGGCACACTGCTGGCTCATATTCAACTTGCTGTCTACCACGACCCCCAGATCCCTCTCTTCTAGGCTGCTCTCCAGCGTCTCATCGCCCAGTCTGTACGTGCAGCCAGGGTTTCCTCGTCCCAGGTGCAGGACCTGGCACTTGCTCTTATTGAACTTCATTCGGTTGGTGATCACCCAGCTCTCCAACCTATCCAGATCCCTCTGCAAGGCCTTTCCACCCTCATTCGAGTCCACAACGCCTCCAAGTTTGGTGTCATCAGCAAACTTGCTCAAAATACCTTCTATTCCTACATCCAGATCATTTATAAAAATATTGAAAAGTACCGGCCCTAAAATGGAGCCTTGAGGGACCCCACTGGTGACCGCCCGCCAGCCTGACGCAGCCCCATTTACCATAACCCTTTGGGCCCTGCCCGTTAGCCAATTGCTCACCCATCGGATGATGTTTTTATTTAGGTGTATGGTGGACATTTTGTCCAGTAGGATCCTATGGGAAACCGTGTCAAAAGCCTTGCTGAAGTCCAAAAAAATCACATCAGCTGGTTTCCCTTGGTCCACCATACGGGTGATCTTATCATAAAAGGAAATCAGGTTAGTTAGGCAGGACCTACCCTTCACAAACCCATGCTGGCTGGGACCAATGACTGCTTTGTCCCCCAGGTGCACCTCAATAAGTTCGAGAACCATCTTCTCCATGATTTTACCAGGCACTGACGTGAGACTGACAGGCCTGTAATTGCTTGGGTCTTCTTTCTGACCCTTCTTGAAAATCGGCACAACATTTGTGAGCTTCCAGTCTACCGGGACCTCTCCAGATTCCCAGGATCGTTGAAAAATAATTGAGAGAGGTTCCGCGATGACGTCCGCCAGCTCTTTCAGTACCCGGGGATGAATCCCATCCGGACCCATGGACTTGTAGGGATCCAGGTGGAGTAGCAAATCCCGCACACGTTCAGGGTCAGTTGGGAGTTTGTCATCCCCACCGTCCCGGTCCTCCAGCTCGGGGCACCCTGGGTCCCGAAGCCCATCATCGGCATTGAAGACAGAGGCAAAGAAGGCGTTAAGTGTCTCTGCTTTGCCTATGTCATTGTCTGTGAGGAGACCATCCCTATCAAGGAGCGGCCCTATGTATTCTTTAGTTCTCCTTTTTCCATTCACATATCTAAAAAAACCCTTTTTGTTTTCTTTCACAGACACAGCCAGCTTCAACTCTAGGTGTGCTATGGCCCCACGAACTTTCTCCCTACAAACACGAACAGCATCCCTGTATTCTTTCCATGTCACCTGGCCCTCCTTCCAGTAGCGAAAGACTCTCTGTTTCCACCTAATCTCCATTAGAGTGTTCCTGGTCAGCCACGCCGGCCTCCTGCCCCGCTTGCCTGATTTGCGATATTTAGGAATTGCCTGATCTTGTGCTTCTAGGAGGCACTGCTTAAAGAATGACCAGCACTGGTGGACATCGAGGCCTTCAAGAGCAGTTTCCCAGGGGACCTTGCTGACTAGTTCCCTGAGCAGCCTGAAGTCCGCTTTCCCCATATCTAGGGATGAGGTTTTGGTGGCACTTTTCCTTCTGTCACCGTAAATTTTGAACTCAACCACTTCATGGTCGCTATGACCAAGGCGGCCACCAATCACCACATCTCCCACCAGACCCTCTCTGTTTTCTAGCAACAGGTCTAGGAGGGCACCTTTCCTAGTTGGCTCCATTAGCACCTTCACCAAGAAGTTATCATCTAGGTGCTTCATGAACCTCCTGGACTTGCTCGTGTCAGCCGTGTGGCACTCCCAGTTAACGTCTGGCAAGTTGAAGTCCCCCATAAGGACAAGGGGAGTTAATCTCGAGGCCTCTCTTAGTTCTGTAAAGAATAATTTATCGGCGCTATCGTCCTGGCCAGGCGGTCTGTAATAGACTCCCACAACGACATCCCCTTTATTCGTTCGTCCCTTGATCCTTACCCAGAGGCTCTCAACTTTGCCGTTGCCGACCTGAAGTTCCACACAGTCCAGCCCCTGCTTCACATACATCGCCACCCCACCACCTCGCCTTCCCTGCCTGTCCCTCCTGAAGAGCCTGTAACCATCTATCGCAACACCCCAGTCACAGGACTCATCCCACCAGGTTTCGCTTATGCCGATGATGTCATAGTTTTGGGACTGGGCCAGGACTTCTAGCTCATCCATTTTATTCCTCATGCTGCGTGCGTTCGTGTAGAAGCACTTCAGGTGTGTCTCCTTACACTCAGCACCTTGTGGATCTGACCGAAGGACCTCACTTGCACACAGCCCCTCTGATTCTAGCGTACCATCCCTTAGATCTTCACCGGCGTGCCTGGTTTTAGCCCCTTCCCCCTTCGACTCTAGTTTAAAGCCCTGTCTATCAGCCCTGCCAACTCCTGACCAAAGATCCTTACTCCTCTCCGAGAGAGGCACGTCCCATCCAGTGCCATCAGGCCCGGTGTAGCATAGACCTTCCCGTGATCAAAGAACCCAAAGTTCTGCCGGTCACACCAGTCTCGAAGCCACGAGTTTATGTGAACAGCACGCCTTTCAGCTTCGATCCCCCCTATCGGAAGGACAGAGGCAAACACAACCTGCACCCCTGATCCTCTAAGTAGTCGCCCCAAATCCCTAAAGTCTCTTTTGATCGCCTTCGGACTTCTCGTTGCTACTTCATCGCTACCAGCCTGAAAGACCAGTAGTGGGTAGTAGTCAGTGGGCCGTACCAGGCGCTTGACTTCCTTGGCAAAGTCTCTCACCCGAGCCCCAGGGAGGCAACAGACTTCTCTGCGGGTTGGGTCCGGTCGGCATATCGGTCCCTCTGTCCCTTTCAGAAGGGAGCCCCCCATAACAATAGCCCTTCTTTCTTTTTTGAAGGATGATGTGGCAATGCGATGTTTGGGTCGCCTTGTCTTAGGCGCCCCCTCCAACCGGGACAGGTTTTTATCTACTTTGTCATTCAGATCGTCTTGTTCTAGTCCTTCATAACGATTATTTAAGAGTAGTTGAGAAGGTGAGGTGGGCAGAGTGAGGGCTTGCCTACCACCCCGAATGGGCACCTGCCTCCATTCCCCCCCTTGATCTAGGTCTCCTCCCGCTGCCTGGCAGGAGGAGGGAACCTCTGTCTTCTGCATAACAGGAGACGACTGTGCTGTGGCAGGCTCATGAGCCTGCCTCAGAGATCTCTGATTCCCTTATGCTCCTGAGCCTGTTCACCTCCTCCCGGAGCTCCGCTACCTGGCTGAGCAGTTCTTCAACCTGGGCACACCTCCCACAGGCATACTCTCCGCTGCTGTCGGAGACCGACAGAAGGCTGGGGCACACTCTGCAGCCCAGGACCTGGACGGCTGTGTGTTTCCCCGAGCCGTCTGTCTGAGTAGTCACACTGGTGACCGTGGCTGGAGATGCCGCACGAGATGCGGAGGCCACGGTTTTCTGCCTGGTTGATACCATGGTCAGGTTCTACGCAAGCAGGTTACAAGCAAGCACCGAAGGGAGAGGCAGCTGCAACAGAGCGACGATGGGGCCCCCGCTCGCCCTGCCCGCGCGAACTGCCGCTCCACGCCCTTCGACGCGCCATGCCCTGTTTGCCCGTCCTGGTCGCCGCGCTCCTGGTCGCTCGCGCTCCCTAGGGGCAGCTTTTAAACAGCCTGGGAGGGGGCGCTGTTGGCTCCGCCCGCGCCTCGTCAGCTTCCCTCGCGAGGACTGCCGGGTCCCGGCGGCTCCCCCGAGTGGCCTCGATGGCGGACAAAAAGCCCTGCCCGCCTCGGTCCCCTGCTCCGCTGCAGAACACGTCTGCCCCGGAGCTGGTCGCCTTTGCAAATGGCTCTAAAACGGTGGCAGCGCCCAATTTAAATGGCCCGCCACTGACGTTGCTGGCTCCGCCCGCGCCTCGTCAGCTTCCCTCGCGAGGACTGCCGGGTCCCGGCGGCTCCCCCGAGTGGCCTCGATGGCGGACAAAAAGCCCTGCCCGCCTCGGTCCCCTGCTCCGCTGCAGAACACATCTGCCCCGGAGCTGGTCGCCTTTGCAAAACGTTTTTTTTGCAATGTTTATTTATTTTTGTCTCTATTTCTTATTTATTTGTTTTCTTTAGAAACTGTAAATATGCATCTTTTTCTGACTTGACAGCTACATATAAAACCTGCAGGCTGCTATAAAAATAATACTTCTATTTGATTTGCATTTTTATCGCTCTTCAAATTAAAAGGGAACAGTACTCCCTCATTCCTGTTGTTCTGGAATCGGTTCAACAATATGGGCTAACGGTGCAAAGAAGTTCTGCTGAGGGAAGGGATCTGTATATAAATTGATCAAGACATATGGCTGAAGTCTCTTACAAAAGTTCAGAATTTCAGTACCATTCTGTCAGTCTTGCCACACAGGAAGTGTGGTTGAGGTATTTGGCCAGCATGCATTTGACAGAAGGTAGCAGCACAATGTATGTTATCTCCTTTGTTATTTATCGTTGTCTAAACAAGTTTATTCTCACTGTTAGATAAAATATCTTAGTGAAGCTGAAGGCTATAAAAATGTAACTTTGTTCTAGATAGCTTGAAAACAAACATATATGCATGGAATTGCTTGGACTGATAGAGTGAGCTCACAGTGGTATAGACTGGTTTCAGTGAGCTGGCTGGAGAACCAGGTTTTCAGCCGGCTTTCCCTGGGTGCCCACAGGGTGATCAGGCCTACCCTTCTGCAGCTCTTTGACCACACTGAGGCACAAGGGATCGCTCCCAGAGTTTCTGTGGTAGGAAAGCTTTCTGCCCCTGTGCGGAGTAAGGCTTCACTACTTCCCACACAGAGCTCTTCTGCGTGTTACAGCAGTACTTTGAATTAATCAAGAGCTATTTGCACAATGGTGAGTGAGCTTGCATTATTAAGCTTCTAGTGTTTGATCTGCTTCCTGTTTCAGTAAATAGCAAAACTTCCAATGACTCCAATGAGAATAAGATTAAGCTGTTACTATATTTCTTATGTTTGCATAATAAAATTGTGGTTCTAGCAAACATTTCCAATGGTAATTTCAGATACTGAAATGCCAGCTCTGCTTAAGACACCTCTGAAATTAACTTTCTGTTTTCTGTATTTCATGGAGCATGAACTGGGACACTTCTAGTTTTCAGGGCAAGGCATTTCACAGCATCTCCAAAAAAAAAAAAAAAAAAAAAAAAAAGCTTGATAAAAATGATGCTTGATGAAAAGGTGCAAGAGCTGGATGAAAAAAAAAAAGTCCCAATACTGGTTTAGGTAATAGTTTAAATGAGAGTATCTACAACATCTTTTGAGTGCCTTAACACAGAGAGCAGCAAAAAAGTCTGTATGGGTTTGAGCCTTTTCTGATTTACAAAGCAGAGTTCCTGTGTAACAAATCAGCAGTGTTTGTCTGAAATACAGAAGCCTTTCTGTCAATTTCTGGTCCTTTAGAGGACAGAGCCTAGAAAGCTTTGACTTCTAGCCAGGTGGAAAGCAAGTGAGGGTGACTGTTAATAGGGCGGATCTTGTTCACAATGCAGAACAGTCTTGAAGAAAGAACAATAGAAGATTCAAGACTGGGGAAAACATGTGAGCTGAAATGTTCAGGTTTACCACCGTTAGAAGCAAGCCAGAGTAAATGAGATCTTGATTTCATACTGATGACTTTGTTTCAGAGGAAGTTGGGGAACCTGTTTGCTGTTGGTCAGGCACTATAAATTTGTCCTTTAAAAACACAGCATCCTTGTTCTGTGATTTATAGCACTGTCAAAGAGCTTTAATTAGGCCCTGTTCTCCAAAGGGAAAAGTGTTTAAACAATGCTCGACATCATTAAGTATTTTTGTCACATGCAGGTGTAATTCGGAATTTCCATTCATTTATTGTAATTCTAACTAAACTTATACAACAGAATCAACATAAAGTATGCAGCTGAAAGAGCTGATTGTAGCTTTGTCGCACGGGTCATGAATTCAAGTGAAAGAATACACACCTGTGCTTCAGTGGTGGATGCCGCCTAGGATATACCATATGTTTAAATAAATGCTACAGAGCAAACTAGGTGGCATGCCACAGCTGAGATCTAGGCATGCCCTTCACTTCACTGCTTTGCATGCCATATGCTACAAAATGCTGTATTTTGTTGCATTACATGCTGATCAGGTGGATTTTTAGGAACAACTCTAAAAGCTTGATCTCTATGCATTAGAATGCTGTATGTGCAAAACTACTCCGGGCAAACAGTATGAGATGCTATATTTCCCTAAACAATGTTATCACAATATAGATAGCATTTCCATTAAATATAATAAGTCTGACTTACAGAAATAAATAATATTTTAAATCATCATCATTTGGAGCAATCTAAATGTTTGTTCCTGATCTAACTGTGGGAGAAGTTCTGGAACAAGTAAGCACAGTCTCCCGACCGTGTTCTCCAAAATCTGAAAATGTTAGCAAAATTCAGGTAGGGGAAACACTAGAAAGTACACTTTCCCCTTCAATATTAGGATAGAGCAAAAGTCTTATCTGTTGAACTTCAGCAGGTGCTCAAGCTGTTGTTTCTTAGCTATACAACTTGTGTTCCTCCATGAAACAGTACTACCTGTGTCATTCCAAAATTTATCATTCTGGTATTTCTGTGAGGATGGAAGAAGTGTGTCCAGCCTGCAAATAAGAACAGCCTGGGACACAGAAAACCTATATGATTTGCTGAAAGTACCACAGGATATTGGTAGAGCTGAGGCACAGTAATTTTTTAGATTGTAGTAGCTCAGTCCTGTTTTTACAGCCCTGAAGTCTAATTACTCAAGACTGGACTACTGTATCTGCAGTGCACAACAACCACTCCAGCTGGCTCAAGCTAGAGATTTTAAGTAGCCTCTTGTAAGGATAACAAATCAGTCTACAAGATCTACAGCATGATTTACTGTATTTTGCCAGTGCCTTCCTTCTGTTCACCTTATGAAGCAGACATCCAGATCATGACCCATGTTTGAATGTTATGAGTCTTTAAAAATAACAGGGGAAAAGAGAAGTAATATTTCTTTGGAGAATGTCACTTTTTAGGATTATTTCAGTGAGCTGGGAGTTCAAAACACCAAACCAGACACTAATGTAAGGACTATGCAAGCTGTCAGCACGGATAAACAGAATGTCAACTTTTTTTTGTGGGAACATATGAAACCTGTTTATATATCTGTGTGAAAAATTAAACACCTCTTAAAAACAGGGAGATAAAGGAAACTTGAAGCTTAATATTTTTATTCTTCAAATAAAATCCTTTTTAGAATGTTGTCTATGAATGAACCTGAAATGTTAAATTGTCACTAGACCTATGTAGTCTACTATAACCAGTTCTAGTAATAGGACATTATAATTTTACTACAATCCAAATGGAATATTTTTTCATAAATGCTGAAAATACATGGGTGACTCCACCTGAGTGATTCAATTTATAAGAATGCCGTTTTGAGGGAAATCACTTAATCATCCCTGAGTTTACTGCTTGGTTGTCACGTTGTGGAGTGGTATTGAAGCACAAGAAACAAATTATTTTTGAATTGAACAAAACTGGAGGATATGTTTCCAGAATCTGCAAGTGGGCATTTCATTTTCTGTAGTCCACAGAGCTGACCTGAATTTAGTTCAGAGCAATACCCCTGAAATGTGTACACTCGATACTCAGTACTGACTTGTCATTCTGAGCATCTGTACTGCTTGCTGACATACACATAGTTAAAGGCACAATATGAATTATCAGAGCACAGTAGATACAGTGAATCGATCTTCAAGTGGACTAGATCCTTAATCTGGCTTTCTGGTGCAGGTGATAGTTTTTTCTAATGACAGTAATGCTGATTGATCATCAGCTAGTTTAAATTGTTGCATCTTCAGAAGCCTGCAGTTTTCTGGAATGAGACTTTGTACTAAATACTTTATTCTGATACTTGATAGAAAGGGAAAAGTGAGATTACATCTCTGAGACGTAAATGTGCCTGGAAAATAGATTGTTTTGTCTAACACTGTGTCTAGAAACTCTTAAGCGTTAATTTCATGTCACTATTTGCAAGGGAAATGGCAAAGCTTTATTTGCAATTTCTAAGTATTATAGTATTTACTCAGTAGCATTGGTAAACATTTTAATGATTGTTTATCTGAGTTAAATTATGATAAATTTTTAAAGCAAACAAATCCTTCTGGTGAAAAAGCTCAGTTTCCAAAAATGAGTTTGTTTTCATATGCTCAGCAGACAATTTTGTGACATTCAGGTTCGCTCTCTTCAGCTAAAGGAAGAGGTATTGTTGGTGACTATAATGTCATGCAACGTCTTTCAGGTTTTTTTTCTGACTTGTTGTGCACATTGTGGAGACAGCAGTTGGAATGTGTGGATGGAAACTTCTTACACAGCCCAATCTAGCAATCTTGAAAGTATCTGCAAAACTTTTACACAGGGAGGGAGCTTATGTAATATAACAGAAGGTTTGCTGTCAGGTGGGCATAATTTGGAGGTGTGTAGGATTCTACGTAGGTTTTTGTGCAAGATTTTTTATCTCTGCATTACCCCCCCCAAAATCACAGAGCTAGTTTATTTTTCACGTGATTCCTTTTTATTTATTTAGGTTTAGAATTTTTAAGTCAGTTTGAGCTCCTTGTCACTTCCACAAAAGTGACAGCAGTACCTCTTACTGGTTTGTTTTTTTATTTTAGAGTTGTTTGGGTTTGTTGGTTTTAAGTACTTAAGTGTAGCATCTCTGAGTGCAGAATTCCTACAGCTAAGAAGTTTGAAGGTGGTTTGCCATTCAACTTTCAAAATACGATGGTGTGCGTTTTGATGTTGATGGCTTACTTGTAACAGAAAATGAAAGCGCCAAGGCAACTGCAAAAAGACTGAGATTTCTGACATTTACACAGAACCTGTCAGAGAACTTGGAGATCAAGAAACTGACCTTCAGATGCCATCAGAGTGCTAAGTGGCAAGACATTTTCACACTGGATTTCAGACATGGCACAAGTTTCCTCTACAAATTGTTTTAATTTTATTTCAAGATAAAGTGTATGTTCATGTGTGTGCATAGCCTGTAGTCCAATGTAGATGCTCAGGTAACAGAGGTAAAACATAGACGCTAAACGAAGTATAATTTCACCTGAGCTAATTAACTCAGCTGCTGTGAAGTAAGTATTGTAATATTTTCAATTTGAAGGAGGGGTGTAATCACTGCTTTATTAAAGCAGCTGGTGATATACTTTATGACATATTTGTAACTTTTGGTAAACAAGAACTTATTCCACCTGTGCTAAATTGAAGTTTCCTAAACAGGAGCTAAAAAGTTAGGAACTTTCAATGCATGTTGAAATGCATCAAGTTGTTGAAGATCAAAGAACTAACAGAGGAGGTGCAGGGAATATGAATTTTCTTCCTTTGTTTGCAATGAGTACTCATTTTGCTTTATCATTATAAAGCTCTCCATGCTGTTTTATTTTTGAATAAACTCTTCTCTGAATTAAGAGTTGTATAATCAGGACAATAAGCTGTTCACTAGGGTGTCCTAATTAGGAGGATTTCACTGTATTTCTGATTTGTTTCACTAATAATGTTTATTGACTGGTATTTGAGTACTTCAGAAATAAACAATGTTTCTGTTATTTCAACACACATTGGAAAAATAAGGCATGCAGGTAGGAAGGTGTGTGATGTGAGTTTTAAACCATTTGTAAATCCAAATAAAGCCTGGCAGTTAGTTAAGCAGGTAATTATCCCAGTGGATGTCATAAATCTGTAAGACATTACAGGGATTAAATGTTGTATAGCAAACTACAGCCTGAAAAGACAGGGGAAAAAATGTATGCAAGTGTAACCCACCCTTTGCTGTGGGTGAGCAGTTTAGGTTGCAACACTACAGAATGGAAGTTCTTCCAGGTGGAATAGGGCCATAGGTTTTGCTATGAGGGGGTGAAAGTTGTTAGGCAGGGAAATGAGGTCTCATGAGGCTTGCTTATTATTACATTATCCATTAGTTTGTGTAAGATCTTCTCTGCAGAGCTACCTTATGCCAAAATTTCCAGTTACCTGATTTACTTTAAAATCAGGTTCGGCCATCTGGGGGGACTGAGACCGAAGGAAGGAACAACAGCAAGTCACAGTAAAGCTGGATGCTGCAGTGCTAGCTGCACAGAAGTGACAAGGTGTAGACTGCAGTGTATTGTGTGAATGAGGTAGGCTCCCAGTTGCAATATTTCAGGGAGATATGTAAGCAATAAATGTCTAGGACTAAACTTCCGACTTTTCCTCAGAATAATGTGTGTTGCAGATCACAGTAGACCAGTTGGAAAATAATAATTTATTTCTTTAAAACTATAGTATGAAGACTTCTGAGAGTAACAGATCACTTACATATTTTCTGCTATCCCTTCCTTGCCTCAGGAAATCCTCTTTGTTCCTTCTAGCAGTTTCCTTAAGACTCATGCTGATTCCTTCCTCCCTTCCTTTTACAAGACAGCCTCAGGGTCTTTTCTCATACCTATCCTTGTCCTGTAACAGAGGGACTGTGTTGAACCCATGATTCCTTTTAGATGGCATAGGACTAGGCATTTAGATGTCTAGTCAAGCAAGACTAGACAATCTAAGTAGTGACTGTTGGCCCTTCTAGCTTAAGAAAAGAAAAACAAGTTTCATAAATTGAATAACTATCTGCAGGCATTCCAAAAAAATATAGTTGGACATGCCTAACTGGATTTATCCTTTTCCAAATCCTTTTACAGGTTTTCAAATACACAGTTTTCATGGGAACTGGAAGATGATTAGCTTAATGAAGTGTAGAAAAGGGATGCTTTCAACAGAGCTAATTAAGGGGAAGAGGAGATGAATCTTCCATTGTATGTAACATTTCTGGTTTGAAAAGTTTGTGAAAATTATGCTGAAAATGGAGAACCACTTTTTTGGTAGGAGTAAATTGTATTGGATCCATTACAATCAGTAGAATTATTCTGATTGCCCAGACTAAAAACTCTTAAACTGTCTTAACTCTGAAAGAGCTGATTTCTCCATGATTTACAGTGTGGCAAGCCAAAAAAGCCAGTAGCTTCCTCTTAGATTTGATTACTGGCTCCCTACAACTAGGAGGTAATACTTTGCTGGACACTCAAATTACAAATTTTATGTTACTGAAAGATTGTGTTTGTACTTGTCCCAATTACAATCACAAAGGCAGACAGATTTGTAAGGTGAATTTTTAGATCTGAAGGAAACAAGTAAATGAAAGTTAAATTTCATCAAGTGGAAATAGCATTAATTTTATTTGGGAGGGGTGGGAGGAGACAATGAAGTGAGGCAGTGTAGAGAAGCATCCTGAACAATGTCCTGTGTTTTGGAGACAAGATAAAATCACATTTCTGTTACTCAACAGAGTTTCCAGGTCACCAGATTCAGGGATCAAGAAACATTGTAATCCCTTTCAGCTGCTAGAAATGGTGATTCAGATGAATACACTACCATCCTAACAGCTCTGGGAAGAGCTATGTAAGGGTTCCTTGGATTGTGGGCAATTTCTTCACAAGAAGACTTGTGTTGCATTTTGATTTTATTACAGAGATCTTATTTTATTCATAAAAGCATAATTGTTTTATTGTGGTTCTTTCGGTGGTTTTTGTAATGATTTCTTTTGCATCATGGCAATTGTGATAGCAATGAAAAGGATTTTAAAATGCTTACAGTGCACAGCCAAGCAATATGTAATTGAATGCAACTGTCATTGAAACAGACTGCTTTTTCTGACCTGTTGTTTCAATCTGAACATGATGTTTATTTACCACCTTCATTATTGCAGCATTAGCATATAGAGAAGCTGTGCCATACCATCATGTACTTTGCTAACAGATGGCCCCTAACTTCTTGAAGGCTTTTTTGTACTTGCCTAAAATATCCTATATTGGCACAAAGTTTCTTTTCTCAGCGTGAAGCATGATTGACTGGTTGAAATAAATTAATTTGCCTGTCCTGGTCTCTGAGCTGGTTTTGTGCTGCAGCAGCCCAGGTTTTGACTCTAATTTTGCACAATGATCAAAGCTTCTTTTGTTAATAACATGGTGTGGAAAGTTCCATTCGGTCACTCAGTCTCCAAATAGTGTTCAGGTCATAGCAAATAACTGAAGGCCGCATTTCTTCCAGAGACGGTGGAGAAACATCATTGGTACCTGCTCTGCCATAGCTATCCTCTACTAACATTCTAGACTGAGGATTTAAATTTTGCTTTCTTCACTCTAAGGCTGTGAGAATTTCCTTCTTTGTGCAAAACAGAGGCCTCCTTTCTGTTATGGATTGTTTCTTTAGCGGCCTAGCTGCTGCTCCAAGCTGTGCTTTGTGCTGCTTTTACACTGAATGTGCAGATGAGGAGCTCATCACTGAGTCCATTCCATTCCTTTTTTTTTTTTTTTTTTTTTTTTGTGGGTGTGTGATCTCAGTCTCATTATTTGATACTCATCTGTCCAAATGAAGTCTGTTTTTGTTTTATTTTACCAGAAAATATATATGTACAACCTGCAAAGAGGACACAGTTTGGATCAGTATCGAATGACTGTAATTTCAGGCATGCGTATTTTCTCATGTGCTGAAAAATAAAATAAAAATCCATGATTATTTGGTGCTGGGTTTAAAATATCATAAAGGAGGCCATAAAGAAATGTCTTTGTATTGTTAGTTGTTTTGTTATCCAGAAATATAGCATATTGTCAGTTCTGATTGCCACTGTTTTAATTGCCATTGATTTGCCTCTCATCTTTGCTAAAGTATACCTTAGGATTTTAAAATGCCAGCCTTTGTTTTATTTGTCCATGTTTTATTGAATTCTAGAATGAAGCTTTGGCCTATCATCTTATCTTTTGGTTACTATGCTTTTCTTTGCCTTGGGGAACTGTGGCTTTCTGATTTTGTTTAGCCTGCCATGCCCCTAGAAAAACTTAGCTGCATCGCAAGTAGTGCTGTTAAATACATACTCTTCCATGGTTCCAGATAGCACTTTAGATGGACTTAAGTGATTCCCTATTCCTCATTCAATCTTCTGAGTAGAAATTTACCACTTGTATCTAGAATGTGTAAAAGAGACCATGGAGACTCTATGAAACATCCCTACAGAAAAAAATGTGTAGTCTATAAAAGTGTATACAATATGCTTTCTGCTATGCTGCAATTTTCTAAATAGCTTTGGAAGCAATACATACTTTTTTTATTCTCATAATGATTTTCTGATGCAGTTTCAATCATATGTGAATTCTTCTGGCAGCTGTAGTACTTAATTATTTATTTTTTGCTACTGTTGTTCAATCTATTGTTTGTGGTTCCTTGCTACTGTCTGTTCTTGATGTCGCCTTTCAGAGGCTGAAATAAACAACTGGGTATTCGATTTCTGTGTCTTGTTCCTGGCTGCTTCGGACTCATCTGTCAACTTCCCAGGCCAGCAAGCACTCCTTTGTTTTGCCTTTGTTTTGCCTTGGGGAACTTTGCAGAGGCTATGCCTGACTGTTGCTTCACACTAGTGCTGTAGTTTCTTTCCCTTAAAAGTAAGAGAGTGATTGGATGCGATTAAACCGCATGTGCTGAAGACTTATTTCCTTATATTAGTATTAGAACAGTTTCGTTAGCACTATAGGAAAATAATTATATACTGTAGTATATAATACTGTATAGTATTATAGTATACTATAGTTTGTATATGTATGTATAGTATGTATATATATAATACTATGTAGTATAATAGTAGACACATATATAGTATGTATAATACTGTAACAAAATAATGTGAAGCCACCTTCATGTTGAGAGCATTTAAAATCTAAGCATTGAATGGCAAATAGCTTCTCAGTCATTGAAAATTTTCACCTTTGGTCAGAGACTGAGCATCAAAACTAATTTACAAATACAGAAGTTATTGGAAATGTTAGAAGAATCTTAAGAGTTATATCTTTATCTACATGAAGGTATGGTAAAGTCATACTGTGAGACATTTCTTTTAATAAGATAATAATAAAGTTTAATAAGTAATCATTTTCCTAGCTTTCTTCTTCCAATTTCTTTGTATTTGAATGTAACAATGACTGGGTTTGTTACTTCCCCTTTGGAGAGGAAATCTTGGCTTAAAAAAACTGATTAGGAATAGGTTCCAAATCTATGCATTCAAATACAACTATTTCAAAGTGATTTTTATGCCTCTAAAGATTCAATTATTTAGTCGCTACAAAAATGAACGTCTATCATTCCTAAACACTTCATAATGTAAAGCTAATTATGTTTGCAGTTTTTTTTTATTTTGAATTTTCAGATGTACCCTTTAGTTGACACTTCACGAGTCTTAGATATGAGGTATAAAATAACAGTATGTATCACAGAAATATGCTCATTGATGGGTGGTCAAGAATGTTTGTTGCTTATATCTCTTTGTTTTTGGAGAGGTAGTAATGGTCATGGCTAAATATTAGGTTATCCCACTTACAGAATTAATAGACAAATCAGAATAGCATCATGGAGAAGGTGTTAAAGAAAGAAAGATATGAATACATCATGTTAAAAAGGCGGCCTAAGCAACAGGTGTAGTTATCAATGGAAGTTATCACTGTAGTTAATTTTGTTATCAATGGAATAATTGCACAAGTGAATTCTGTGAAGTAGTTTTGGCCCTCCTTTGTCAAGGCATCTATTTCTCATTCCAGGCATAAACTTTTTTTTTTTTTTTTTTTTTTTTTTTCTTTTTTTGAACAAATCAAGGCTTTAGCATTTGAGAGAAACTAGGATACACTTTCAGTATTCTGGAATACAAGGGCAAAATAGGTCTTTGCTTATTAGTTAATAGAGGAACAAGAAGAACTCTTATATAACACTTCTCAGATAATTAAAGTTATCTACCCTGTTTTTCATAATTCCCAAATACTTGCCAGTCTAAGCAAGTGTCTCTAGAAAAGTGATTACAAAACTGGCATATTTTATTCTTGCTCTTTTGCTAAGTAGGCCAATGACTATTTCTAGAAAGGACAACATAAACCCCCAAAATAACAGTTCATATAGAAGAGCTTGAAAGAAATGAATCCTGGCTGTTGTTTCTAATGTCTCTAATTAAATATATCATTAATGTTTCAATGGTTTATGAGTCCTAATCATCGTTAATGTTTCAATGGTTTATGAGTCCTAATCATCATGATTTTTTTAATCTAATAACTGTGAACTGCTTGTGTTTCACTACTGAAAAACTAACATCTTCCAGCAATAAGAATATGACTTAATCTAAGGTGGCAATCCTGTCCAAAAGAACTACACATTTGGCATTATTCACTGGATCACTGTTACATATTTAGAAATACCTTCCTTTCCTTTCCCTCCTGCCCTCAGAGACCAAATGACCCAAAACATTTGCAAGAATTTGTCTTGTGACTGTCTAAATGGTTCTTTTCAAACGAGCTTTTATTGAGAGGGCATGGGTGCCCTCTCACTGATCATTAATGGGAATTTCCCATCTGGGAAGCCCAGCACTGAGGATGTTCAGTGTTCAACTGTAATGCTGATTACTGCTGATGAACTGTTAAAGTTGATCCTGATTTTCGGGTAATTGATATAGCTTAATATTTGCAAGTGTGCACTGTGTCCTTACTTTCAAGACTTGTGTTAGAAAGTTTTGTTTTCACGGGGAGGCAGCCTTGTTTGACTTAAATGAAAGCTCATGTCTGTGGTGCACTTTTCTTAACCATTTTAAAATACAGAATGTTTTTGCTTGTATCTTAATACTGGTAGGGATTGAGTACGTGTGTTGTGGAATTCAGCTTTTAAGCTGCTTCTGCTGGAAGCAGGACTGCAGCAACATCACTTACTCAGCTAGAGGTGGTGTAAGGTATTTGTCTTTTTTATTTTGTTTGGTGTGGGAGGGAAGATCAAGAGCAGATCACTCACCTTCCCCAGATCACACATAACATGTACAGACTGATGTACCAGGTGTAATGACTGTAAGCGGAAAGCTGCTTGCTGTTGTAATCCAAGGGAGCTGTTTCGTCAATAAGCAGCAAGTAACTACTGAAAAGAGGTGCTGTAAGTCCACGCTCTGTCAGGGTGGGCATTCACTTTGAAAGAAAAAGCAGGTCTTTTCTGAAGAGTATAGTGGTTGCGTGTTTGTGTTGCTGAAAGGGTACAAAGCTCCTTCACCCGTTCGAGCACAGGGCAGTGGTATTTATTTAAAGGTTTGTCCTGCATGTGGAAGGTGGGATAACACCTTCTGCCCTGTCCTGGGTTGGCCTTAGCTAGTAGCCAAGCACCTACAGAGATGCTGGCTTACTCCCACCCACAGCAGACAAAAGAGAATAGGAAGAGCCAAAGTGAGAAAACTTGTGGGTACAGATACAGACAGATTAATAAATGAAGGGAAGAGAAAAGCAAGTGATGGGAAGGCAGTCACACACCCCCTCCCACAGGCTGAGCGATGCCCCAGAAGTCTCCAAGCAGCAGCCACCTTGGAAATCAGCCATCTTGGAAACCTTAACTCAAACATGGGCCATTTTTATTACCCCAAAGATATTTGGGCAAGGCCTGATGCGGCCAGATCTCTCCTGTGTCAGAAAGGGGAGGGAAGGATGAGGGAAGGAACTGAGATAGAGACTGGAGTATGGGGCTCCAAATACTCAGGCTTGCTTTTAGTAGCAGTGGCATGGGTACTTCTGGAAAGACCCTGTCTATGGTTTTCCAAGTTTCTGGTAGGCAGCGTTATTTCAGCTATGCTTAAGACCACTGGCTGGTGACTGATGAAAAGCAACCTGTGACAGGAGATGTAATAGCATCCTAGGAGTCAGCAGTACTGGCATAATGCTTCCTTATTTTTAAGCAATCCTGAGATGACAGTGTCATTATTTCTGTCACCTGCTTACATATGGCATTAACATAGTTTAACACAAAAAGATCACTGCGAGTTCTGGTGGCGAAGTCTTCTTGTCTGGGGATCCAAGTGTAAAATGGTGGTTAATTCTAATGTGCATTTTTGAAGGTGGGTTATGAGACATTAACACTTGGATTGTAGCAAGTTCAGAAAGTATTTAGGCATTGCTGTGGGTGGAAAACAATTGTTCATGAGAGTGTAGGGAGGTAATGCGTTGTTTTTGTCTCAGCAAGAACATTGTGTTTTGGGATAGAACAAGGACTTGGAGTAACTTAAACAGAAAAGCTATCCAGAAAATTAACAGCCTTTTTCCAGAAGCCTTCCTTCAACAAGGAGCAGCTATAACTTTAATAAACACTCAAGATAAATATTGCAACTTTATGTAAAGGTTTGCATTTCACAGAATCACAGACTTCCTAGGTTGGAAGAGACCTCAAGATCATCGAGTCCAACCTCTGACCTAACACTAACAGTCCTCCACTAAACCATATCGCTAAGCTCTACATCTAAACGTCTTTTAAAGACCTCCAGGGATGGTGACTCCACCACTTCCCTGGGCAGCCCTTTCCAACGTCTAACAACCCTTTCAGTAAAGAAGTTCTTCCTAACATCCAACCTAAAACTCCCCTGGCGCAACTTTAGCCCATTCCCCCTCGTCCTGTCACCAGGCACGTGGGAGAACAGACCAACCCCCACCTCGCTACAGCCTTCTTTAAGGTACCTGTAGAGTGCAATGAGGTCACCCCTGAGCCTCCTTTTCTTCCAGCTGAACAAGCCCAGCTCGCTCAGCCGCTCCTCATAGGACTTGCTCTCCAGACCCCTCACCAGCTTCGTCGCCCTTCTCTGGACTCTCTCAAGCACCTCCATGTCCTTCTTGTAGCGAGGGGCCCAAAACTGAACACAGTACTTGAGGTGCGGCCTCACCAGAGCCGAGTACAGGGGGACAATCACTTCCCTAGCCCTGCTGGTCACACTGCTTCTAATACAAGCCAGGATGCCATTGGCCTTCTTGGCCACCTGAGCACGTTGCTGGCTCCAGGAAAAGGAGAAATGGAAGAAGTCTGACCATCTTGTACTCTCACCCTGGAATACCTTCAGTGCCTTTTTGTAAAGGGGTATTGTTTGTCTTTTTTTTTCATTCTCTCACCTGAGGTGAAATTCTAACCTAATTAAAGTTAATAGGAAATAACTGTTGAAACTGGCGAACCCAGAATTTCCCTCATGCTGGTCAGATGCTTTTAATCAGAATATAGGAGTATAGGAATAATTATGGTAAGAGATGACTGTGGAGCAAAGGTAGATAAGCAAAATTGTGAACAGAGGATGGAAATTAATAGTAATAGGTATAAAGGTGTGTATGATTTTTTTTTTTAATAATAATATGATAACTTTAAAAGAGAAAATACTGGTTAGCATTCAAATCTCAGAAATTAAAAAAAAATCAACTAATTTCTGCCCTTATCAATGAATCATATTCAGGGATTAGTGCACTAAATAGCTGGGCAAAATTAGCCTTAGTGACATAGTGATTTATATCTATCAGCAGGCCAGGTATAGCAGGGATTGCAATGAGGCTGACTAGATGTTTTCTTTAAAGAGGTCTGTCTCTTGTTCAAGGTGACAATATGCAAACCAAAGAGTGCATAGGTGCTATCTCAGAATTATTCAGAGTGTTTTTTTCCTTACCCTGCCCTGCTTTTAAATCCTAGGCACTAGTATAACCTGAATTGTCAAAAAACAGGATGACCTAGAAGAACTAGCTCTTTTACAGGCTGCAGTGATCAGCAGCATTCATCAATTGGCTTGCATTGTCTCAAGTGATTAAAAAAAAAAAAAGGAAGAATCAGCATGTTATTTACATCTATGAGGTTATTCTTTCTGCAGCATGACTGCAAGTGTCATCCAGAAAGACCAGCTTTTGCTGAGTCCAAAAATGCAGGAATTATAATAATGCCTGAAAGTCAGGGGGTTAAAAGCAAATCAGAAACTTCTTTTCTGCTATTAAGATATTTGTTTCTAGTTCTCGCTTTATCTTTCCCTGAATAGAAAAATGTTTATGGTATTTTGCAAAAAGTTCAAGGGGGCTTGATCTCAGAGTCAATTTATTTTTAATGACAAAAAGTTATCAGTTTCTGTGATAGTACGTGTGGTCATGACTCACTTTATAAATTGCAGCTGCCATAGATGTTTATACCGCTATTCTTTATTGTATAGGTTGAATTTAAGAATAACTTTGTGACTTCTATTTCTAAATTTTCTAGGAATGAGAAATACATCTCTGAATTTATTTTTAGTGGAAGTTTTATATTACTAATCAATAATACTAATAAATTATCTCCCTAACAGAGTATTATTGTTTTCTCCTGTTACATGATTAGACAACATCATTATTTCTCAAATACGTGATAGAATTTTCAATAAATTCTTGGGGAAAAAAAAATCTCCCACCTAACAGTTTTTCTTTTTCCCTCCTAGTCTGCTCCCAGTTTTCAAGAGGAGTCTTTGCTATTTTTGGATTCTATGACAAGAAGTCTGTAAATACCATAACATCATTCTGTGGGACTCTTCATGTCTCTTTCATAACTCCGAGCTTCCCAACAGATGGAACACATCCCTTTGTCATTCAGATGAGACCTGACCTCAAGGGAGCTCTTCTTAGCTTGATCGAATACTATCAATGGACCAAGTTTGCATATTTGTATGACAGCGACAGAGGTGAGATATGGTACTTTTTTTTTTCCTGTATTCTGTTTGCTAGATATATCTCACTGAAATGCTGTATCAGTCTTAGAGAAGGAGGACAGGAATACTTACATGCAGAAAATGCAAAGTTAGGTTTAGAAATGAGTTTTTAGTAAATAATACAAAATTGTTTAAATGAGAATGAAATTATTATAGTTTGCATTAACAGAATGGCATGCATGTGCTGATAAGTAATGAGAGATTACTCATATGTAAAACAGTTCCTATGATTTTTTTTTAAAAGAATCATCTTTTTAAAGATTTTCTTCAACTCTTCCCTTTAAAAAGGCTATTTAGTGGCTCATCTGCATGTTCACTGGTCAGAATTAAATGCACATTAAATGGTAAGATTCCGCAGGATTTGAAGGATGATTAATTTCATATTGTTACACTATAGTTTATTAAGTTATGGGGTGACATTAGATTCTCTGCCTTTTGATGACATTTTTTCCATTGTTGTTTAGAAAATCTGAAGGGACCTCCTCAAAAAAGTTCTTTGTCACAGTTCTGAGCCCTAAAGTAAGAAAAAGTAAAGCTGGCATATAGCCTCCTACAGTAGTGTCATGTGTGATGATGAACCCTAAGCTCATTTGGAAAGGTACCCTTGGAAAGGTAGATCCTTTCCAAATTCACATTAGAATCAGAAACATTCAGTGCCTTTTTAGAAAGGGCAGATGCGAGTTGCTTAGCCTCTGTCAATCAGGTAGCAGTGTGCACTACATGACCTGCATGTGATTTACATTTAGTAGATTCTGAAAACCACCTTTTTGCTGCACTGGCTAAATCTGGCCAGGAATAAAAGCATGAAATTGTTGTTTGTAGTCACCTTTTGGTTATGCTTCTTTTTTCTTATTTGTATGCTTTAATTATGGCAAGTGATAGTGAACTCCAGTGATAATGAACTCCAAGGCATAAAACTCTTAACTTTATGCTGAGTAAATCATTGCTCCTCAGTGCTCCCACTGCCTACACAAGGCTAACCTGCAGAGTTGAGCAGTGTGTAGGCAGCAACTCTGACAGCAGATCCTGGATATACAGGGTCGACACTTCCACCACTTTTGCATAAGTGTTTGTGTTGTATATTTAAGGAATTATGTATAATTTGAGATACTTCCTCCTCCAGGAGTGAGATAAAAGATAGACTTAATGGAAGCCATGAAAGCTAATAGGAATTAGTGTAATGACGTATTCCAAAAGAATAATTTATTGCTACTTTTACAGCTCCTCAGTGGTTAGAGGCTGACTAGGTGAAGTGCAGGACAATTTCCCATCTTTTCCTGTCTCTAAGAAGTGAGGCTGTTCAGTATATGCATGTCAAAGCTATTACTGGTTTAATATGTCACTTGATGTCATTTAATGTGACTGCATCTTTTATCCTCCTTACTTTCTTTGTGTTTCCAGTACTAAACAGTGCAGTTGGAAAAAATAATGACATTATTGGAGGTTTCTATTTGTAACAGGATCACTAATTCACTCGGCCTCTATTCAGTCCTCCCTTTCATAGCTCACTGAATTAAGTTTGTCTTATCATAACTACAAAAAGGTTCAGGAACACAGAGTTCCCAAACAGAAATCTTAGTGCAGTCAAAAACAGCAACAATTGTTGTTAGTTTTCTTCTCTGCAGAGTCCCACTTCCTTTACCTCTGTCCAAATAATTCCACATCCACAAAAGTATTGCTGTGAAAGATTTTTCATTTTTTTCCATTGTTAATGACATCACAATAAACTAGAAACTAAATTTGATGAGGATGAGGGATGATGATGACAAATCTTTCACCTCTGAAGAACAAGAAAACCAGTCTGCAGAGGGTGCTCAAAAAAAAAAAAAGTCCCAAGGAAAAATGGAAGATCAGTGGAACCCTTTGTCATAGATAGTATTAACATTAATAGCCCTTATAAATTCATGCCTGAGATTTTTTTGGCTTAGAAGAGACATACAAAGAACGGAGGACGTGAAATCTACTCAATAAGATCTGAAACAGTGATTCATGTTATATAAATCAAGTGATTCAAGTGTCTTTGCCTGATCCATTTCAGTTAGTTGATGTTTAATTTTTCTTTTTTATTTTGTGTGTGTGTGGAATAAACAAATTTGTTAAACACAGGAACAAAATGCAAACTAAAGCAATAATATGCACTGCAAACTTTATCAAATCCTTGATAGGGTCCTCACTGCTAATAGTAGAAAGGTGGTATCTCACTGAATATGCAAATGAAGATAAGCAAACATTACAATGAAGGATGATGAAATTTAGCTTATCGGAAGTGAAAAGAGACCACAAAACATCCCTTATTAAACAAAACCCTCAAGACTTAGCATAGCTATACATTCATAAATGATAGAGGAACCTGCAACAGCATTTGTTTCTGAAAGTTAGTTTATAGTTTCCCTTTATCTTTTCTATTCCTGCTAGTTATGCGTGTATATTTTCATTGCTAATACTTTTTTTTTTTTTTTTTTTTTTTTTTTTTCTGAGAAGAACTATACTCTTCTCTCCCAAAATAACATTTCCTTTTTATAATACTTATTCTTGATGTTAGGAAGCATTGTTATTCAGCGACTTCACAAGTTGCAGATGACTTTCTAGAATCAATGAGTTGCACAATAATAAAGATGTTGTCGCTTACTCTGGAAAATGCCTTGACATTTCCTTCTGAAGTTGGAGTAAAAAAACTTATGCAGGAATTCAGGAAGTAAAACCATAAATCTAAGACCAGAATTGTCAGTGGGTTTTATATTGTCAGGGAAAAAAATAAGCTGGCATAGCAGAAATTACTTCCTTGTCTTGCATGAACTTCTGAAAGAGTTAACAAAGGTGAAAGTAGAAAATTACTATTAAGAATGTTTGGTTTTGAGGTATGGAATTACTTTAGTATTTTATAATGTTCTAATGCACACTCTACATCTTTTTTTCTTTTCCTTTTATCAGGAGATGTCTACATTTCTCTTTAGCATGATATAAATAGTTTGTATGTGCCTTTGGATGTAGTGATCTATTATATTAAAATATTTTGTTGCATGACATATAAAACTTCATACCAGTCTTATTTAAAGTCAATATAAAAAGCTGGAACTATTTGACATAATCATTGAAGTTAAATGTTTGGAAGCCTGCCATTTTCTTCCTTTGCTGATGACCAGCCTTGTATATTGCTACATGTTATTACCATTTTCACTTACAAAGCTGAATTGCTAAACACTGACCAATCTGCTATGAGACAAACTGATTCTCAGCATTTTATTTCTACATTTATGGTCATAACCATCAATATTTCTCATGAGAGTTATCCATAAGGCTTCCTTTACATTCCAAATCAGAAATTTGTCTCAAGAAATGACTCCTGGTGTTCTGTGGTTCCAGGGGAGATGTATGATCAAAAATTTCAGTTGGATCGTGAGAAATAGCCTGACGGTTTTAGTGACTCTTTTTTTGTAAAATTTTCTGCTGTCCTTAAAATTCTTGTCTCTAGAGATCTGTAGAACTCTCTGGGTGGGATTTAAACATAACGAGTTAAGTTGCTGTATTGTTGGACACAGGCATTTGTTGAAGAGCAGGAATTCATTTTCAGGAGTAATTATCATGTTTTTATACTCAGTGATTTAATTCTTTGAACAGGAAAACCAGTCATGTAAAATTGTCACTGATTTTAAAATATTTTGCAGACAGCTGCAGCTGTGCAGAGATTACAGCTTCCTGGCAGGAATATGTCACAAAGGATAAAATGGCAGCAAACTTCTATAGACTGCTTGTAGGCATTAGTACTGGGCCTGCTTATCTATACGGAAAAATACATATATCAAAATGCTTTCTTTTACAGTCGGGGACTGATTGTAGGCAACAGAAATAATAACTTCATGACATGAGAATTTTACCATAGGCCTCAGTGAGAACAGGGTTTAAAATAGGCTACTGCACAAGTACAGAACAGTTAAATAGCACTCTGTAATAAACAGCTGATCCACTTGCTATAATTGGATTGTTTCTCCTAGAAGACCTTTTTCCATGTCTATAGAATTCCAGCAATGGATTAATGAACTGGCAAAATCCCCTTCTAAAGAATGTTGCAAAACCAAAAGATTGTCCTTACAAGGCTTTATCCTGATCTCTTCCAATGGTTTAAGTAAAGTTTAACTCAGTAAGAAAAAATTCGGGCGCACACACAGCTTCATTTCTGAAGAGTCCTAACAACTTATGATAGGTGAAATGAGTAACAGTGAAATCTTAAATAAGTAATCTCATAAATCACGTTCTTAGAAGCCTGAACCTTTATCAGTCATATTGTTTGTTTTTCTCCTGTGCATCGCTAGGCTTATCAACATTGCAAGCTGTGCTGGATTCTGCAGCTGAAAAGAAATGGCAAGTGACTGCTATCAACGTAGGAAATATTAACAATGACAGAAAAGATGAAACTTACCGTTCACTATTTCAAGATCTAGAAGTAAAAAAGGAAAGGAGAGTGATTTTGGACTGTGAGCGTGATAAAGTCAACGACATTGTTGATCAGGTTTGCTATTCTCATTTTTTCAGCGATGATGATTAGATATATTCTATAAGTAAGACGAATGTAAGCATCATTTCAGTTGATCCTATTTCTTGGATAGTTATGCATCATTTGGGAAATGACAGATTTGTATTGAGGGCTACGTACACATTGGACAGAAAGAGAACATACAAATCCTTTTATCTCTCGGTCTACTCAAAGGCAGGATAATTGTATCTGGATCATCCCATATGGCTTACTATCCTGATTATTTTAAAAATAGTAAGAATAATAAAATCTCTTTAAGGTTATTTTACGGTCTGTCTAGGTAGTATACATATATGTAGTTTATATACTATTGTATATGCATATACAAATATAGCTATATTATGTTGAAGGCTTAGTACACCTTACACTAGACAATGATTTTTACTTCTAATGCTTTTTTCCAAAGACCTTATGCATTGTATAAAGCTGTTTCAACAGCTTCTCTTTTTTTCATGTAATTTTCTTCTTAGTTCATGTCCCCTAAGCTGCTTGTTATTGTACTGTCCTCGTCTTCAGTTTGTCTCTATCTTAAAATGCCTTAACCAAAATCGGATGCTGTCTTCCATAGCAAAGACCTAAGAATATTAAACAGAACAGAAAAATGTCTTCTCTGCATCCCCACATATGTTGTATGTCAAAATTGTGTGTGTTTTTTTTTTTTATTGGTTTGTTTGCATATTTTCTTTTTATAACAGCATCACAGCATTTGGATTCAAAGTTTACATTACCTCCAAATTCACCTCTACAGTCATAGTGGCTAGGCGGGTCTTTTTCCATGTTGTCTCTTTATATTGCTTCCTCTTTTTGTTCATACAGAGTATATTAGAATATTATAAGGATAGTTCCATATTTGTTTAAGCTTGACCTTTTACACCATCTTAGGGATATATTAGCTAAATGTAGATGTATTTAGGTGGATGTTAGTTTGAAGTTTTTTTGGAGGGTTTGCTATTTTGGTCTGTGCTATGAAGGTCATTGTAATTGAGGCTCAGGCAATGAGCATTGTATTTCAGCATGCAAATGGACTTCACTGTATTTTTCTCTTACAGTTTGTGGATATGAATTCAAAACGATTCTCTAATTTTCAGGATCAGCTTAAATTTGATCCTGTTCTTCACAGCATTTGCAACTTCCCTCTGTTACCATCTGCAGTTTTTTTAAGCAATCATATTTTCAGACTTCTAATTAATAAATATCCTGATTAAACAATACCGATTAATTCCATGTAATTAGTAAGTATACTGAACAGAGCAGTGCTTGACAGAAATACTGCTTATAGTTTTTCAAACAGTTGTTTGCTTATGTTATGGTGACTTACGTACAAATACCCTTAAGAGCTTGTAATGATGTCACACAGGATGAAAGCCTTATTAAACTCATGTGTTGTACCTGCTGCTTCCTCGTTATCCATTAGTATGGCTATCATATCAGAGAAAGGAAAAAAATTGCCTTGACATATTTTGATTTTGACAAGACTGTACTGGCTGTTTATCATCTTATTATCCTCTAGATTATTTTAAAAATAAATACATAATATTCATTATAATATCTTTCCTGATATGAAGGCTTGGCTGACTCATTTTTTTTTAGTTTCTCCTTTTGCCACTCTTTGAGGACAGGAATCCTCTGGTTTAGTTACCATTCATTTTTACTCTCCTTGTTTGTTTAGTAATAGACCTGTGATTTTCTTTGGCTGCTGCTTCTTTTGATTTCATCTCTAGGATATTTTTCTTGCCCTTATTGTGCATTGGTAGATGTGAATCAAATCTTTTCTTCTTTTTTTAATTTTTTTTTTTTTTTCTCAATTTATCCCCCACAGGCCTGTGCCACATCTAAATCATGTGGGTGGATAAACTCTTGTTTCTGCTTGTCTGCTTTCTAAGTCACAGTGTGAGAGTGAGTGTGAGATACTTGTGGATCAGCCACACTGGTGTGGCTGATAACATAATTCCGGTTATTTGTTCTCATGAAAATAGTTTTCTGCTATGTTCTAGAATATAGTCTCTTGAACTACTAAGTATCAACATTCTCATGCATTTAGCATTGAGATTCTCTTTGCAAGATAACCTATCAGCCTCTGGTGTTTTGGTCTGGTCTTAGAGTACTTTATTCTTACACAGCTGATCCTGTGACTTTTCTTCCTTACATAATACGGTGAATCTGTTTTAATTTTCCTGAAGTAGTCTAAAATAAAATCTAAAATAACTCTTTCTCCATTAACTTTCTCCATCTCTCCAGTGAAGCATTATTCCAAATAAAGATTTTTGTCCGTATCTGTGTCCGTATCTTTGTCCTCTGATTATCTTTTTGTGTCCTTCTTGTTTTCTTTAACTGCAAAAGAGGTTCTTCAGGTCCTACTTTGCTACAAGATTTATTCTGAACTGGAGTTCTAGTATCAGTACCCCTCTTCTTACTCTCTATCTTACTGAGACATGCAGCAGTCTTTCAGTTGGCTGGACTTTCCTTGAATATTGGAGTATGATATGGATTCTTGATATAATGAACAGTAAATTCTTTGCTTTCTTCCATGCTTTCCATTCTTGAACATGCATGTTATAGTGTTTGGGTTTACCCCACTAATTTTCTAAGCTGTGGTGGCAACTTCAAGCTCCCCCCATAATGCTCTGTAGTCCTTGGATCATTGTATTGACACAAGATGGTTTTTTTTCAAAAGCTTCATTTTAGTTTTTCTCTGTTGTTATAGTTTCTCCTCCATATTTCATCCACCTAATGGAAGTTGATATTGAAAAATACGTTCAGTTCACCAGCTCCCTCAGACTAGTTTATATTCCAGTTCTCTGAGCTGTTTTTGTTGTTCAAAAGATGGAAGAAACCTATAATCTCCCGTATCCTTTCTCTGGAGAAGTGTTTTGCTTCAAAATGCAAACTTCCCCATGAAGACATAGACTTAGGATTATATGGGGCATATCCGTGCCTCATATCCATGCTACTTGCCTGCCAGTGGAGACTGATGGGAAACTACCAGCTGGCTTTGAGAGAGATTATAGGGAAGCCTTAGGCAAAAAAAATAAAAATAAAAATAAAAATAAAAAATAAAAAATTGAACTTCAAAAGACTTCTTCATAATGCAGATACTTTCATTAATGTCAGTGGGCTATTAAATCTTATTTTTGGCTCCAGGAGTGTTATAATTCTGCTACAAAGAGAGCAAAATCTAAGCAGCTAAGCGGCAATGTCTGAGATACAGCGCTTCTAGTACCTCTGCTGTGTGATACCCACTCCCTCCTGTCCAGATCGTGCCTTTAATATATAGCATAGTAATTAGCATTCAGCTCCTCTCCTTACAGGTTTTGGGGCTTGGACTTCAACACGATTGATTTCTACCAGCAGAGAGTGTATTCAGTAGTGCATTAGGTAAAATAAAAAAGTAAAGCACTGAACAAACTTAGTATTGCATTTGATGAAGCTCATAACTAACTTCTACGCCATATGACAGTAGCTTTTAAGTCTCAGTCCATGTATCAGCTGAACATTCTCCATTATGGGGATATTTCTTCTTTTTTACAGGTTATCACAATCGGTAAGCATGTTAAAGGATACCATTATATCATTGCAAATCTGGTAAGCAATTTTTTTACTATGTTTTACAATAACTGTAATACTCTTTTTACTGCTTCTGGAAGAACATCATCTGATATTTTGTTTTAAATGGGTTCTAGAAAATAAAGAAAAGCTAAATGTCTTTATCCTTGCTAAATTAGTGCATATGTTCAGGTGGTGTTTTATTGACTCAGTCTTTTCAGTGCTTAAATACTCCTATTACATTCCCATCAGTGGGAGTGAAGACTGCTCAGTACCTCCAGTAGAGAGGTCCATCCATTTTCCTGCTTACTTTAGAAAAGTCAAAGTAGGTAGGAAAATTGGAAAAAACAGCTTTCCAGATTGTAGGCTGATACGTTCATTCAGATAACTGATTTTTCTTTCACCTCTGAAGTATTTAAAAATTACAGCACTCAGTTTTGATACTGCTGGACTAGTAAGTCTCAGCTTCACATATCCTCATTTCTCAGACTGACTTTGACAATCGTTTTGATTTAATATCTCTCTGAACACGGGCAATCGGATGGTATAGCTAATACTGTTCCTAAGGGGGAAGGTTCAGGAAACTCACTAAATTGTCAAGGTTATTTTTTGAAATTGTCCAAAGATGAACGGCCATTTTACTGACATTAAAGTCAATAATACTTATTTACTGCAGCTAGGGAATCTAATCCAATTTTTTGCAAACAGATAAAACAAATTCTGTAGGCTTGAATGTCAGTTATTCTGCTCTAAAAAAGAGCTTTGAGGGTTGTACAGTGGGAGTGCCTTTAAATCATTTTTTTTTCATCTCTTTATTCTTGGACTATGATAGGGATTGACTGATAAAAATTTCAGCAGGGCCCTTGGAATACTCTGATTTACACTCTGTCTTCCATAGTCCTTTGAGAAGGGGTTGAGGAAAAAAGAAAGACCACAAAGTGCCTATTATGCTTCACATATAATCCCCATCTCCTACCAATCTTTAATCACAGAATCACAGAATTTCTAGGTTGGAAGAGATCTCAAGATCATCGAGTCCAACCTCTGACCTAACACTAACAGTCCTCCACTAAACCACATCGCTAAGCTCTACATCTAAACATCTTTTAAAGACCTCCAGGGATGGTGACTCCACCACTTCCCTGGGCAGCCCGTTCCAATGTCTAACAACCCTTTCAGTAAAGAAGTTCTTCCTAACATCCAACCTAAAACTCCCCTGGCGCAACTTTAGCCCATTCCCCCTCGTCCTGTCACCAGGCACGTGGGAGAACAGACCAACCCCCACCTCGCTACAGCCTTCTTTAAGGTACCTGTAGAGTGCAATGAGGTCACCCCTGAGCCTCCTTTTCTTCCAGCTGAACAAGCCCAGCTCGCTCAGCCGCTCCTCATAGGACTTGCTCTCCAGACCCCTCACCAGCTTTGTCACCCTTCTCTGGACTCTCTCAAGCACCTCCATGTCCTTCTTGTAGCGAGGGGCCCAAAACTGAACACAGTACTTGAGGTGCGGCCTCACCAGAGCCGAGTACAGGGGGACAATCACTTCCCTAGCTCTGCTGATCACACTGCTTCTAATACAAGCCAGGATGCTGTTGGCCTTCTTGGCCACCTGAGCACACTGCTGGCTCATATTCAGCCGACTATCAAGCAATACTCCCAGGTCATTCTCCGCCTGGCAGCTTTCCAACCATTCCTCTCCCAGTCTGTAGCTCTGCTTGGGATTGTTGTGCCCCATGTGCAGGACCCGGCACTTGGCCTTGTTGATGTCACTGTTGAGGTCACTTCATGCAGTTGACCTCAGCCCATCGGACCAGCCTATCCAGATCCTCCTGCAGAGCCTTCCTACCCTCGAGCAGATTGACACATGCACCTAACTTGGTGTCATCTGCAAACTTACTGAGGGCGCACTCAATGCCCTCATCCAGATCATCAATGAAGATATTGAAGAGGATCGGCACCAGCACCGAGCCCTGGGGAACACCACTAGTGACCGGCCTCCAACTGGATTTCACTCCATTCACCACGACTGTTTGGGCCTGGCTATCCAGCCAGTTTGTAACCCAACAAAGCGTACGCCAGTCCAAGCCAAGAGCAGCCAGTTCAATCAAAACACTTCTGCCAGATAAGGCAGAATTCTTAATCATGGATGTTGCCAGACAGCAGTAAGGAAGCTTTATACTCTGAAGGCCTCTTTAAAAGCAGAACAATGGGGATTCATTTGTATCTTTATTAACTAATTTTTAGGTCAGATAAACTAAGGTATTTCATGTTCCCTAAACGAGCATAAAAGTCTGAAAACTTCCATTAGATATTTGTATTTTGTTGTATATGTTGTACAACTGTTTTAGGTCTTAAGGGAAATAAATATTTTAGAGAAATTGCCTAGTGTATATTTCATTATGTTCACTGGTTGTTATTGTAGCCGTTGCTGAATCATGTATTTTAAAGCCTAACATCATATTTGCTTACTACAGGTTTGTGCAATTTAAATGCAAATATTGCAGATCTTTTGTATATCATGTAAATACATATATATGGTAATAATTTTTAAAATCTTTCTTTTCTGTCAGAAAGAAAACTTACCTTGTACTTGATCATATTCTATCTTTCTTGCTGAATCTTTTTTCTTCCTTCCTGTGAAGTTGTTCTTCTCCAGTCTGATCAGTCAGTCAAGAAATTGCTCTATATTAAGAATAAAACATTCTGATAAATAGAGAAGGTGTCAAATGAATGTTCATGTGCAAACTTCAAGCTCACAATAATAAGTTTAATGACCCTTTAGAAATGTCTATATTATCATGCATCAACATATCATTGATGAGCATTGATAAGATGAAGTATACCTAGTATAGCAATTGTAGCAATGTCTGATAATGTGGTCTGAGGTTACTTCTTTTGTGTTCACTCAGAAGTATCATTGAAACAGAAGTGTCTAAAAACAATACTTCATGTAAATTCATCTGTATGGTTATTTGGGACACATTAAAACACGAAACGTGAAAAATCAAAATGTATGTACTGCTGGTCAACAGCAACAAAGGCGAGTGCACATCAGAAATAATCTATTCAGAACGCAGGTTCAAATCATTCAGTGCTGACGTAAAAATCCAATCCTAATCTCATTGTTTTCATTAGGAAAGAACAAGATTTGTCTTCTCGCTTTGGCAAAGCTCTTTATTTTGATGTGCAGTTGTTTAATACTTTTATTCTTGGCAGAGGTTTCCCAGCCCACAAATATATAATTTATCTACAGATACATTTGTAGATATGAGGAAATAACTTGGAATGAATCAACATAATTGAAGATTCAGAATGGTGCTTATCTGAATGGAATGGCTGAGAAAGTGCTCAGTAACACCACACAACTGATATGTCAAGTTTATCTGATATTTCTTTGTCAGCATTGGTAGACAGAATTAGGTATCCCTCATTTACTTTGTAAAAATGAACTGTTTTAGTCCAACCTGCTTTCATTTTTTTTTTTTAAAAAAAGGGGGGGAGTTGAAGAAAAATAGCTAAGATTTAAAAACAGTTTCCTTCTAAAATTTATGAAAAGATTGTGAGATCAAAAACTAGGGAGGAGGAGACAGGGAAGATGGTAAGTCTTGAAAAATGTTTCAGTGTTCCTGCTGAACAACTAAAACAACTGTGCCCTTAACTGGTACAAGACTAAACCATGGATAAGCTTACTCTATCTGTTACTGCCTTTCTAATCTATGCAGTCACATTGAAATTAACAGTGTTTTTTTTAGGGCAGTAATTGTGCCAAAGGATAGATCCATTCAGCACTTGTTCTATATCTAGTGAGCAGCAAGAAGCATCGTTGGTTGATTTAATCCTGGCAGCCCAGGATTATAAACTTGGATCCTGTTTGAAGAAAATATTTGATTTACGCTTTTGCAGTAGAAGTCATATGGTAACTTTTCATACGTGTATGCTATGGAGAGACCTGCCAGAACTGTTGGAGTAACAGACATGTTTTTTGTGCTCAGGGATTTACTGATGGAGATCTATCCAAAATTCAGTTTGGAGGAGCTAACGTCTCAGGATTTCAGATAGTTGACTATGATGATCCTTTGGTGTCAAAATTTATACAACGTTGGTCAACACTAGAGGAAAAAGAATATCCCGGTGCACACACTAGTACAATTAAGGTATGTCTTGCGTTTGTTTTAATGATGATAGATGTTCTGGAAGTAAGGGGATTGGAATAGAAAGACAAGATGGAGAAAGCCCAACAAAATCAGCTGTGCCAACACAATTTTATATTTCTTTTGGGTACTTTTAACATTTTCTATCATATTGCTGGTTCAACAAAGATGCTAAACTGTCACAAAATGTTGAAGACAACTTGTTTTTTTCTTTTATCACTGTAAATCTCTGCCTGACAGCTTGTTAGAAAATTGTTTTGATGTGATGATATATTAAGTAGCTACTGACTTCTTTGTTTTTTTCTCGTTCTTGTTTTGAAATGTTTTAGAAGCACATATATATAGTCATATGTGTGCTTTCAGGGAGCACAGATCTAGTACTTTCTGGTAAACATTATCTCCCAACAAAATGGTAAGACAGTTCCTTTGAGACAGGTGCCTAAATCCTACAAAGACTTTTACAATTAAAAACTTTGACAAGCTATATATGGACTATTTACAACCTGATTCTCAAGTTTGCTAATATTGCAGAATCTTAAGTCTGGAAATAATCCCTGTAAATGGCATAAGTAAAGACAAAAAGTATAACAAAACAGAACGCAGTTTTCGTAGTTGATGGAAAAGAAATTAGTGGGACACATAATTTGGTAGGGGGGAAACTGTTAGTTATGTGTGTTAGATAAGGTAAAATAGTTGTAATGGTTTATAACATTAAAATCTATAACTTTATCACAGTTTCTTTCTTCCATATTAGAAACTCTTTCAAAATATATTAGACATTTTTTCAAAATATATTAGAAATTGAAAGCGGTGAAGGAGGGTATTTGGATATCTTATGTTTTGGTGTTTATTTTGTTATGGATAGGAAAACTAAATGAATAACATACTTTGATTAGTTATGTGATCTAAAACCAATTGAAAATTCAATTTAAAAGCCTGATCTGATTTTGTCTTCCTTTATATAGTGTCTGCACAAAGAATATACAGGATCACACTAATATTCAGAGAAGTTTTATACTAATTTATCTGATAATTTACAACTGCTAGAGGTACTGACTGGGGGGAAGTGGATGTATATCATTATATTTTGAGAATTTGATTATATTGGTTTCTGTATTTCTTAGCATAGTGTTCTATCTCTTGCCCTTATTCATGTTACTTGTCAGTTTTCATTCCATGTACAGCAGAGATATGTCACGTTTCATTCCCATTCTTGAGGGAGCTAGAGGCAGAGGAGAATCATGGGAACCATAGAAATAGGGCAAACAAAGGCCCTTGAACAGTCATCCAGTCTGTCCCCCTTGCCTGAAGACAGAATACCTGTGCCATTCCTGATGGGTAGTGATTTCACAGCTTTCCCAGGCAGTCAGTTTTACTGCTTAAACAGCCTTTTTGCTATACCCTAAATCAGCCTTTGTCTTCTGATTCCTTACTGCTTTGTCTGCTTCAGTGGATATGAGGAAGTTCTTTTTAGCTGTCCTTCTATATTTGAAGATGGCTGCCACATTTGTCCTTGCTATCCTTCTGGCTAAACTAAGCTTTGAATTTTCTACCCTCAGATCCTGTTGGTCATTTTGCTCTGGAACTTTTCTAGTTGATACCCATCTTCTCTGAAATGCCAGATTGGTTTCAGCACCTCATCTGAGTGCTGTGCTGTATAAATGGAAATATTGTCTTTGTGTAGCTCAGATTCAGTACTCCTTTCAGTACTTCTTTCTGTGATACTCTTTTTTTTACCATCATGACACTGTTGAACTACATTTACCATGAGATGCACACTAATATCCAGATCCTTTTTTGCATTGCTTTTCTGTACTGCTGCTGATTTAGACAGTCTCATACCATATCTATGCACTTGTTCATTCCTGTAAAATAAAGGATTTTACACCTCTTTGCATTGAATTGCATTCCCTGCCTGTCCTTCTTGAAGAAGCCATTCCTCTGCTTATTAACATGATAGTCATTTGAATTATCCTGTGCTTTTTGGAGTAGTGTATAAAAGTCTAAGTTACTGAGGTATGTTAACTCACTGGTCTCTCATTTGTCTCTTAAATGATCTTACTGAATATCCTTCATTCCCTTTGATTTGAAGGCAGTTATCCAAACTGCTACTGTTCATAAATGAGCTTATGTCACCAGTTCCTGTGCATTCTGTAATTCTAAAGCTATGACTAAACGTTCTCTATGAAACAAATAGGAAAGCTCGTAGAATTTTTGTATTACAAATATATAATCGAAAGGAGGTTACTTGCCCCTAGCAAGTAAACACAGAATGGTGTGGGTTGGAGAATGTCACATCCAACCACCCAGCAGTGTTATTCCTGGCATTGCATACACCACATTGCAGGCAAAAACATTGCAACTGTTATATTATCATTGGATTTACATTATAAAATATAAGTCAGTGCAGTATGACTGACATCACAGTCACAAGTAGAGTCTTGAAAATGAAGAAAGACATCTCTTCCTTTTTTTTTTTTTTTTTAAAGTGTATTGCAAAGGAATATGCTTTTCAAGAAAGATGATGTTTGTTGAAGATTAATGCCAGATGCCCATAAGAGGACCTGCACTGAATTGCTTAAAAAATATATCTTAATGAAATATTAATTGAAATATATTTCACTTTCAGGACATAGATAAGATGTTACTGCACTGTGCCTGTGTTGATTAAAAACACTGTATTTATAAAAACTTTTTTCAAAAGGACTTACCTTATAAAAACAAAGCTGATACACTCAGTTTACCTCAAATTTAATTTAGAAGGTGTCTGTTTTAACGGTAGGTGTTCTCAGTCTCTGCATGCAGTTCTTAAACTGCCAGTAACATGAAAGTCTTGAAACACATCATTGAGCAGCCTGGCTAATTTCTTTGCTCCTAGCAAAGCAAAAGTTGTATTCTTTTGCATTATTGTGTATTTACAAATATACTGGGCCTTCAGAGCCCTGGTGTGCCAGGCTATTATGTCTAAGGCCTTTTGCTATTGGATCTAAGGCCTTTTGCTATTGGAAAAGAACCCTGAAAGGCAGTGCTCATTCACATCCAAATACTCCAGCTTCCTCTCCTTATTAACCCTTTCAACTTGGCAGCCCTTGGTATAATTTCAGGAAGAGAAATTCATTACTTTCATTATCTTTTGAAGGCTAGTGAGATATGATGAGTAGAAAGCCATCTTATCTTGTGATGAGATTTCCCTAAAGCAAATTTAGGTTTGGTGTGTGCAGGAAGTACCTGAGACAACTTGTGTAAATATTCTTTTCTGCATGCAGAAAATAATTTTGGGGCTGCCTGGTTGAAAGCTGAGAGCATCTCAGACTCATTGAGAATACCACTGTCCTGGATGAAGGCAAAAGCCCAATACTCATTGCAGCCATTTTCAGTGACTTAAATTCCTTTGTGCTGTTTATGACAACATTAAATTCCGAACAACTAGAAGACTGTATTTTAAGTTTCGTATCCCCTCCACACACATATCAATGTGTAGCTATGATAGGAAAATAATAGGTTGTTTTTACATTTTGATTTTGCCGTTGGTAGTTTCACATTTTCAAGCCTTATTAACAGTCCCCTAGTCTTGTAGAAAATCCTTATGAGATCTATTTGTTCCTGAAGATACTGTGATAATAGAATTAAAAGTACATAGATACAGTACCAAATGGCATGCTGTTTATGATAAAATTGAAAAAGGTGAAAACTGCTGATCTTAAACTGGTCAGTCACGAAGAATGAGTAGGGAATACTTCGGAGCTTCTGGTTTAACACTGTTGGTGCTGGTATACCTCAAGAAAGGACTACACAGAACATGCAGACAAACTTTTATGCAAGTATATTTGTATGATACACACACATATTTTTAATGACAGTAAATATACAAAAGTACTTATTTAGTTTGCAGAAATAAATAAAATTTAGATGACTAATAGTAATAAAGAAGACAGTGAACTGCAGGAAGCAGTCTAGATATAGACCACCACTTTTTGACTTAAACAATACCATTATTTTGGGGGAATTCTTTTTATGATTGCAACAAGCTAGATGATGGTTTTGTAATTTTAATGTGAGTTAAAGACAGAAATTTTAATAAGAGTTATAATTGATACTCTGTTGCATCAACTACAGTTTTAAAAGAAAAATATGGTTGATTATGCCTGAATTCAAGTAATTCCATGTGAATTATAATAATTCATAATAATAATTTTAAAAAGAGTTTCAGTATAGTTATTAGGTCCTAATTAAGAGTTGATTTTTGAAGTGTCTGTATAAAACTGTAGTCTTGCATTTGTGAGATTTTTCAGCCTACATTTTTCTGTCTTTGTGTTCTGTCTACCTAATTGCAGGGCACAAAAATACACATCAGTTGGTGGTTTAGCTGTCTAATTTTACTGGAATTTTGAATCCCAATATTGAGTCTTCTCTACTTGCAAAAATATATATGAAAAATGTGGGTGTAAGAAACGTGAGCGTTAAACTACATACTTCTTTTTAACCGCTTAAGGCTCCTTTACATAAGTTATCACTCATTCTAGGATAGCTTTTTAAAGAAAACTCAAAGACTGGAAGTCAGTGAAAGCAGAGGGTGGTTTGAGGCAATATCTCCAGCTTTGTCTCAGACGTACAAAGGGCCTATTGACCCAGATCCTTTCACATCCTACAAGTAAAAGTGTCTGAACTGTGCCAAAGCAAAATTTTTGCAGGACTTTAGAGGAGAACTACTGAGCCAACTCCTGATGCATCTGTGCAGCTCTTTCTTTGAGTTTGAATCCACCTATCCTTAAGGTGGAAGGTGCAGAAAGTTGGTGGCAGATGTGAGATGGCAGAATGCTGCTTAAGCCTAGGGGATAAGGGAGGAGGAGAGGCACTGAGGGTTGCTTATATGAACAAGGAGAGGAGATGTGCAGGCTGACTGTTGGGGCCCCGCTAGTGTCAAGGACCAGGCAACACAGGTAGCAGCCTATATTGTTAGCCAGAATCTAGGGGCAGCAGAATAGAAAAGTGTTTATTATTCTCTGGCAATTACTGTACTACTACTTGGTTAAATCAGTGACCTACTAAAGCTGGCTTATTTAATTCTGTTAGTCTTTGTCTTGGATTTACTTCAGAGCACACAGGAGAAAGTGTTTTCCCTAGAGACAATAGGCAAATACACAGGCTGTTAACTGGATAGGGTAGATGAGAATTGATAGTGAAAGTAGGAGGGCTTTGGATTCCTACCATTCACATGGTATTATGAAAGGGCTGATACCAAACATTTGATCTAATCTATATATATATATAAAAAAAAAAAAAAAGTTTTGTCTACCAATTGAGTTAATTGCAGCAACCATGAGTTTTTTTTTTCCTAGAAAATGATACAGAATACACTTTCATAATCATGTCAATCAGTTTCTCTTGGTTAAAAGCTCAATTCAACAAGGACATTTGCCACAGATAATGTTTGAATGACCATTTTTATCATAAGAAAGAGCAGTGGTTGAACTCTATATTTCAGTAAATATTTTAGTAAAATAGCATTTTACATTTTACAATGTATACCTTCCTTAAGTCACATATACTTAATGATTTATCACTAACTTTAATGTTAATTTTTGAAGTGGAAGTGACTCTTGTGATAGAACATAGGAACTGAAAGAGTTTCCAGTCTGTTTTGGGAGTAAAGCAGTTAAAAAACCAAACCAAACAAACAAAACCACACAGTAGGGTTGATAAGCCACTCTCATGTTCAGAGCCTCTAAAAAGAGGCAATTGTAAAAGGCAGAGTGGAAAGGAGACAAAATGTACTAGGCTATTTTTTATTTCTTAACTCTTAAGAAGCTTCTTTTGTGGACTAAAAGGGTGATTCTGTGTTCTATTGCTTCTATACTTAATGATAAGAAATATCTTTAAATGCCAACAGACAGAAGAAGCATTTTAAAGACAGTTCTGAACACACCTATTCATTTTTAGAAAGACAGCATAGTTCCATTGTTGATCTTATTTAAGATTACTTACACGTGCATCTTGATCTAGCTTGCTATCATGTGCAACCAGTTTTAATTTTCCCATTTGTTATATTTACACTTAGACATCCATAATAGCCCTTTCAAATCAGTTTCGTACAGCACAGTTTTTCAGAGGAGACTTCCTATTTGTTCATTTTCATCCTCTGCTTTAAATGCTCCTGTATTTTGTATTTTCAATATTATAACCCATTTACATCACTGTTTACTGTTGGATCTTGCTGATTTTTAACATTGTGAAGAATAATACTTTTCTCTAGCTTAGTCTTGAAAAAAAAGGTTTTATAGATTAGTAAGGTTATGATTTTAAAAAACATATATTCTTTGTGGTTTATGGTAAATTAAAGGTGATCATTGTCAACAAAAGAGTATTCATCTTTTGAAAATGTATTATTTTTAAGGTTAGATGTAAGATTACACAAATAAATTAGATTTTACAATTACTGTGTCAGTATGGCTAGTTTCCACAGGCAGTGCCATGGATTAGAAGACATATTTTTAATAAATAAAATGCTGCAGTTTCAAATCCAAATAAAATGCTGCATGTTCAAATCCAAATAATTGTTTTTAGTATTTCTGTCAGGTGCCATGGATTCAAATCCAAGTAATTTTTTTTTTTTCCAAGTTCCATCTGTTTTCTGGAGATATAAAATTCACCAGGACTGATCATTAGGCTTGAGAATTAGAAGGATTTTACAAACATGCAGAAAATGAATGAGAATAAGGCAAGAATTAATAGGCTTATTAAGGAAATTAGTAAAAAGGAGTGTAAACTGTAAACTTTTGCATTCCCATGCTCTGACATGACTGTATGCAAGGTATAAAAAGAGATCCCTAAGGAGGTAGCAGTTTCCCATCAGTTAGTGAATTTTGCACTGTCATCTGTCAGAACACTTTCAAATGTTTTCCAAGATGTGTGTAATACTGTCAGTTTTCAATATATCACTCAGATAGCCCCTTAGTTAAAGAACCTTAAGAAATAGTTGCCCAAGCTGCATTAATTTAACTACACAAAGTCAACATGAAGTAGTTCTGGAGTTCCTTTGCTAGTTCTTGACAAGTTACTGTTTATGTCATTTTTATATATAATATATGAAAATGTAAGATTGCTTGTAGATCCTTATACCAATTTTCAGCAGTTCTGAAATTAAAAACGTACATTTTTTGGGGGTATAGTTTTATGAAATTTTAAACCAAAAATGACCCTTTTGGTACAAAGCACTATGAAAAAGCAATTCTGTTTTGTTGAGTGGTGCATACCAACACTCCTGTAGAGTAATACTTTGTTGTGAAAAAATATGCAGTTCCAGGTGAAAGTATAATCATAAAAACAAAATAAAGGTATAACATTTATTAAAACAAGGCACCATTTGCTGTCACAATTTGCTGTGTTCAATTTAACCTCTATAGCTTAGTGAAGTATTGCAACAAGGTGATAAAAAGCTCAGTGAACCGTTGGAAAAAAATATAATAAAATTGGTAATACAGAGCAATAAGCTAACTGCTTATATTCCCACAAGCTACAGGGACATACAGTTTGAGTCTTTGTTGGTATACATGTTGCTTTTGTTCCATACTTGTTTATATTTAAGTATATTTAAAGTGCTTAAATATAAGGAAAAATGATGAACATTTGCTTATATGCATTGATTCTATCAATTTACTCTCACAGGAAAGAATACTTCCTTTATTACCTCTCTTTGAATATTACCTCTATCCAAGGAAAATACTCAGTCTGCTTTTCGACCTTGTTTCTCTTAACCTCTGTGAAGTAGGATGTCTCTTCTGCTTTTCCAATAGCGGCCCCCCTGTATATGGTTACGAGCCTTCTGCTGTACCTGTTTCACTTGTTATTCAGCCTTCTTGAACACTTTCAGCTGCATACGCTGTTCTAGCTGAGGTCTCCCTAGTGTCTGGTATAGTAGGTTTGCTGTCTTTGACTCAGCTAGTAGTCTGTGCCCAAAATACCCTTTTACTTGTTTGTCTTTCTCGCTGTTCTGTTCCATTTCAACTGAATGGGTAGTTCAAAGTCCCCTTGGGTGGTTTTCATTTGTTTTAGTGTGTCTTCAGTATAGACGTGTATCTAAGCTGATCGCCCTGCAATCCTCTAATAAGTCACTGGAGACTAAATTAATGGAATCTAAGGCAAGAGTCATTTTATGTAAAGAAGGCGTCTAACATGTCAAGTGAATCAGGGGAACAGAGGGCCCTATTTGTCGGCCTGACCCTACCTGTAGGGAAGTCTGCTGCCGCCCTGGGGCCAGGGTCAGGGATGTTGCCAGGAAGCTTCCCAACCTGGTTCGCCCCTCTGACTATTATCTTCTTTTGATAGTCCAGGCAGGTAGTGATGACATTGAAGAGAAAAGCCTGAGGGCTATCAAATGAGACTTTAGGGGACTGGGACGGTTAGTGGATGGAGTGGGAGTGCAGGTGGTGTTTTCGTCCATCCCTACAGTGGCAGGGAGGGGTACAGAGAGGACACAGAAAGCCCACCTGTTAAACACGTGGCTCAGGGGCTGGTGCCAACACAGAAATCTAGGGTTTTTCGACCATGGGACACTTTACTCGACACCCGGCCTGATGGCCACAGATGGGTCCCTATCTTTTAGGGGAAAACAGATCCTGGGCCAGGAGCTGGCAGGGCTCATTGAGAGGGCTTTAAATTAGGTAAGAAGGGGGATGGGGCTGAAGCAAGGATTGCTGGAGCTGTGCCAGTGGGAACAATAGCAAAGCTGGGGGATAAGGCAATGGCCCAGCTGAAATACATCTACATCAATGCACGCAGCATGGGTAACAAACAGGAGGAGCTGGAAGCCATCGTGCAGCAGGCAGGCTACGACTTGGTTGCCATAACAGAGATGTGGTGGGACCACTCTCATGACTGGAGTGCTGCAATGACTGGCTATAAACTCTTCAGAAGGGACAGGCAGCACAGGAGTGGTGGAGTGGCTCTCTATATTAGAGAGTCTTTTGATGGTGTAGAACTCGAGGCTGGGAATGACAAGGTCGAGTCCCTTTGGGTTAGGATCGGCGGGGCCAACAAGGCTAGCGTCTTGGTCGGGGTCTGTTATAGACCGCCGAACCAGGATGAGGAGACGGATGAGGAGTTCTACAGGCAGCTGACAGAAGTTGCGAAATCTTCAGCGCTTGTTCTCGTGGGGGACTTCAACTTCCCTGACATATCCTGGAAGCACAACGCAGCCCAGAGAAAGCAGTCTAGGAGGTTTCTGGAGAGCGTGGAAGATAGCTTCCTGACACAGCTGGTTAGTGAGCCTACCAGGGGTGGTGCCCCGCTAGACCTTCTCGTCACAAACAGAGAAGGACTGGTGGAGGATGTGATTGTCGGGAGCTGTCTTGGGCAGAGTGACCACGAAATGGTGGAGTTCTCTATTCTTGGCGAGGCCAGGAAGGGGACCAGTAAAACCACTGTATTGGACTTCTGGAGGGCTGACTTTGTGCTGCTGAGGACACTGGTTGGTAGAGTCCCTTGGGAGGTGGTTCTGAAGGGCAGAGGAGCTCTGGAAGGCTGGGCGCTCTTCAAGAGGGAAATCTTAATGGCGCAGGAACGGTCTGTCCCCACGTGCCCAAAGACGAGCTGGCGGGGAAGAAGACCAGCCTGGCTGAACAGAGAATTGTGGCCTGAGCTTAGGAGAAAAAAGAGGGTTTATAATCTTTGGAAAAGTGGGCAGGCCACTAGGGAGGACTACAAGGATGTTGTGAGGCTGTGCAGGGACAAAATTAGAAAAGCCAAAGCTCATCTAGAGCTCAATCTGGTTACTGCCGTTAAAGATAACAAAAAATGTTTTTATAAATACATCAACACAAAAAGAAGGACAAAGGAGAATCTCCATCCTTTACTGGATGCGGGGGGAAACTTAGTTACAAGAGATGAGGAAAAGGTGGAGGTGCTTAATGCCTTCTTCGCCTCAGTCTTTAGCGGCAATACTGGTTGTTCTCTGGATACCCAGTACCCTGAACTGGTGGAAGGGGATGGGGAGCAGGATGTGGCCCTCACTATCCACAAAGAAATGGTTGGTGACCTGGTAAGGCACTTGGATGTGCACAAGTCGATGGGGCCAGATGGGATCCACCCAAGGGTACTGAGAGAACTGGCAGAGGAGCTGGCCAAGCCGCTTACCATCATTTATCAACAGTCCTGGCTATCGGGGGAGATCCCAGTTGACTGGCAGCTAGCAAATGTGACGCCCATCTACAAGAAGGGCCGGAGGACTGACCCGGGAAACAACAGGCCTGTCAGTTTGACCTCAGTGCCAGGGAAGCTCATGGAGCAGATTATCTTGAGAGTCATCACGCAGCACTTACAGGGCAAGCAGTCGATCAGGCCCAGTCAGCATGGGTTTATGAAAGGCAGGTCCTGCTTGACGAACCTGATCTCCTTCTATGACAAAGTGACGCGCTGGGTGGATGAGGGAAAGGCTGTGGATGTGGTCTACCTTGACTTCAGCAAGGCTTTTGACACCGTTTCCCACAGCATTCTCCTCAAGAAACTGGCTGCTCTTGGCTTGGACTGGCGCACGCTTCGTTGGGTTAGAAACTGGCTGGATAGCCGGGCCCAGAAAGTCGCGGTAAATGGAGTGAAATCCAGTTGGAGGCTGGTCACTAGTGGCATTCCCCAGGGCTCGGTGCTGGGGCGGGTCCTCTTTAATATCTTCATTGATGATCTGGATGAGGGCATTGAGTGCGCCCTCAGTAAGTTTGCAGATGACACCAAGTTAGGTGTGTGTGTCGATCTGCTCGAGGGTAGGAGGGCTCTGCAGGAGGATCTGGATAGGCTGCACTGATGGGCTGAGGTCAACTGCATGAAGTTCAACAAGGCCAAGTGCCAGGTCCTGCACCTGGGGTGCAATAACCCCAAGCAGAGCTACAGGCTGGACGATGAGTGGTTGGAGAGCTGCCAGGCAGAGAAGGACCTGGGAATGCTGGTGGATAGTCGGCTGAATATGAGCCAGCAGTGTGCTCAGGTGGCCAAGAAGGCCAACAGCATCCTGGCTTGTATAAGAAACAGTGTGACCAGCAGGGCTAGGGAGGTAATCGTCCCCCTGTACTCGGCTCTGGTGAGGCCGCACCTCGAATACTGTGTTCAGTTTTGGGCCCCTCGCTACAAGAAGGACATTGAGGTGCTTGAGCGAGTCCAGAGAAGAGCTACGAAGCTGGTGAGGGGCCTGGAGAACAAGCCCTATGAGAAGCGGCTGAGGGAGCTGGGCTTGTTCAGCCTGGAGAAAAGGAGGTTCAGGGGCGACCTTATTGCTCTCTTCAGGTACCTCAAAGGAGGCTGTAGTGAGGTGGGGGTTGGTCTGTTCTCCCACGTGCCTGGTGACAGGACGAGGGGGAATGGGCTTAAGTTGCTCCAGGGGAGTTTTAGGTTGGATGTTAGGAAGAACTTCTTTACTGAAAGGGTTGTTAGACATTGGAACAGGCTGCCCAGGAAAGTGGTGGATTCACCATCCCTGGAAGTCCTTAAAAGACGTTTAGATGTAGAGCTTAGGGATATGGTTTAGTGGAGGACTGGTAGTGTTAGGTCAGAGGTTGGACTTGATGATCTTCCAACCTAGAAATTCTGTGAAAATTCTGTGATTCTGTGATTCTGAATCATTCCCTGAAAATGGGGGGGAACACTTCTTCTCTATGTAAAAAAAAAAGAAAATGGGGGGGAACACTTCTTCTCTATGTAAAAAAAAAAAAGAAAAAGAAAAAGGCAAACACAACAAAGCTTGAGCTGTTATCTCAAGGATAGATTTAGACATTGCTGGCATCCAATTACAGAGAAAATTAATTCTACTTTTTGTAGTGCAAAATTCTTCCCTACTGTTTTTTTGTTTGTTTCTTTTACATTTATGTCTTCACATTTTCTTTTTTTTTTTTTTTTTGTTTTTACTATTCAAGTATATCCTTTTTTTTTTCTTCTCATTACAATTTACATCTCAGATTATCTTTCATTTTTACTTCTTCAGCAAGTGGACAGGCATTGGGTTAAACTCAGGATTAATAGACTAACATGTGATTGAATCTTTTTATAATATCTTAGAGCTTCAAAATATGCATATAAAAATAAATCCTGTGCTTCTGGAGGTATTTTCTGGTGTTTCATCTTTAGAAGATTCAGTTACTGACAGTATCTTTTGAAAAGGATACTGGGACTTTAAGGATTATTGGTATGTTGTGAATGACTGGGCAGCAGTTAAAAATAAGAAAGGTCAACATCTTGCCAGTTTTTCTTGGACAGCAAATGATTAATATTTCCTATTTAGTCTTGGATGACACTGTTTTATCTTTACTTTTTAAATTAATCTTTGGCAACTGCAACTGATAAATTTCATTACGTTCCATACTCCATTTTGATTTTAGGTTGAATAAAATAGCATATGGTCCTTATGTTTTTTCGTCTTGGCAACTGGGGCATTTCACTTCATGTTTAGTGAGAGAGAGGATTCTTTCAATATGACATGCATGCAGTCCATGTTTCATAGCAAATAAAATAAAATCCTTAGGCACTTCAAAGTATTATACTATAGTTTGTTATCAGTTTATTATAGTTCTAGAATTATGTATTAAGTCATATTTTTGCACATTCTTTGCAACATTTTAATAAATACAGACAATTCTATAGGAACTATAGAATGGTATCAATAGCATTTAATCTTAGATTTTCATGTTTTATCATTTAAAATTGAAAGTAATTGAAATGAAGTTAGCAGATTTGCAGTGCTTTAAAAGTAGTAGCCTGTAAGAGCCCATTACACTTTTAGAGAATAATATTCCAAGTCATGCTCCCATAGATTTCCATAACACAAATCAGAACTTGAATTAATCTCTTGTATAAAATATAGTGAATCAAGATGAGGCAAATGCATCCTTTAACTTGTGACACCTGTTTTTGTGTACACAGACACAAACACACATCCCTCAGTATGAGCAGGTTATCTGATTGTCATTTCCTGTTTATGGTCATGAGGTCACTTAGTTTCAATTTGTTAATGTTAAAGCTCTCTGCACGTTAATGAATAGATATAATAGTCCCCATGAAGAGCTGAAAGTATATGCAACTAAAGCAATAAGAAATGATACAAGAAGTGTTTGCTTTCATGGCATCCTCCACAGCATGAAGGTATAAAATGTACGGAGAATATGTTGAGATCCCTAGGTTAAAGCAGATTTAACCTCAATTAAAGCATGTGGATTTTACACGTGGTGATGTATATACATACAGATGCCTATACAAACTGAATATATGACTGAGTTGTGGGTATTCAGGGCACTAATTTTATAACATAGAGATTGTATTCCTGAGAGAAAATACTAAAATATCCCAGGGATCAATGAAATATAACTGAATTAGATAGCACTACAACTTCTTCAATTTCCTCTGCTACTTAAAGTATATTTTGATGGTTTATTGCAGGGCTGTATACAAAGTTTCTCAAAATGCTACAATGCATTACCAAGTATTTTTGTACTACACATAGCTACATTTGAAGTACTATGGTTAACCAGCCCCCCAAAATGACTCAGGGTCCTTTCTCTTCTCTCTGCTATTCTCTCCTCATCTCCTCATCTATAACCCTACTTAATCACTGCTAGTTCATTAGTGGAAAGTCATGTCAGCTGCAGTCACACTTTCCCTTCATTTTTCTTTTGTTCTGATACTTTAATTATTTCCATACAAGTCACTGTAAGGACTTCAGAAAATTCACATAAATCATCCAGTGAGCTTGTACATCTGAAAAAAGAGTTCCACCTTTCTTTTTTCCTTTTCAAGGTCTAACAGTTGCATACAGAAATGACCTCAATTCAAAAGACTGCCTTGGTTACAATTACGAGAGCCTTCTGCGTGACTTGAGCTAGCTAATTAAAAGTCTTATTAAAGTCTGAACCGTTGAAGCAAAGAGCCAATATATCATTTCTCACTGCTTTACAGTTTATGTATTTTCAGCATCTAATAGCCTTCATAAGGATCATTGCATTCATTCATAAGGCTGTAAGTAGTTATATTCTGGCCCATATTTCCAAAAATGGGTATTAAATTTGGCATAATTGTAATGTTCTGGACTCGTAAAGCCCATCCAACAAAGTCCTCAGTGTGCATGCACATGTGGTTTTTGTTCAGCTAGTTAGTTAAGATGTAAAATTTTCCAGTAAATGAATATAACTGCTTTGGACTGTTGAGTCCCAGGATTCTTCTCTGATATCTCAGAAGCTGTAAAATATAAAGCTCCTTATATCAGATAAGGAACGTGGGGCTTTTCCTCTCCTATAGTTCTTCAAAGGGCATCACTTCTTCCTCCAGGCATCTCATCCCAAAACCTGTATTTTTCAGGATGTTGCCCAAGGTATTGCATACTAGAAAATAACTATTCCTGAGCTTTTATATTTAATAGATAAGAACACATATATGCAAATATATATTGTTTGGTTTTGTGGGTATATATGTGGGAGGAGACGTGGTCTGCAGAACTGTGTATAAATGCAACTCCATGAAAGGTATAATCAAAGGAACAATATCTTAATTCTATAGGCTAACTTAAGTTAAATAGTGGAAATCATTATTTTTTTTCCCCGTTCACCTCTGTGGACGTTAGCTGTGTCTGCACACAGAAGTGTTACACAGTTGTAATGAGAAAGGAGTAGAATTCACACCATGAAATCAGCTATAAGTCTTCAGTTTAGACTTACTAGTACTGTTCCCAACCTGAATCAGACCCAACTGATCTGATTTCAAGGAAGTTTTACTTTAGTATTTATTTTTAATATATTTCTGTGTTTAATGGATTGAGAGGGTTGGAAGATCTGCTGAAACTGAAGCTGTTTGTTAATGAAATATTTTTCGCTCCTTTTCAGTATACATCTGCTCTGACCTATGATGCTGTTCAAGTGATGACAGAAGCTTTCCGTAATTTGCGTAAACAGAGGATTGAGATCTCCAGAAGAGGAAATGCTGGAGATTGTCTTGCAAATCCAGCTGTACCCTGGGGTCACGGTGTAGAAATAGAAAGGGCATTGAAACAGGTAGCTTCCCTTGAATGAATGCTGGGATGAGTGTATGTGTGAAATCTATAAATGGTTGAAAAGAACCTTCCAGTCTCCTAACCTGCCTTGATCTTGCTGGGAATAATGTGGAAGTTAGCTCCTCAGGAACGTGTCCCTTTACTAAGATACATTGGGTATGGAAAAGTGTCTAAACTGAATGTTTCTGAAAAATAAGTAATCATTTATGGAAACAAAAAATATTTTCTAAAAAGGAACAAAATTAAGTCTGTTACCACTTTCATCTTTATCTATATAGGTTCAGGTGGAAGGTCTAACAGGGAATATAAAGTTTGATCAGAATGGAAAAAGAATCAATTTTACAATAAACGTCATGGAACTCAAAAGTACTGGTCCTCGGAAGGTAATTTTAATTGTCTTACAGTGTCTATACAGGTTTTATTATGCTAAGCAATGGCTGAGGTAGGTAATGAAACACTGTGGATGAGATAAAGCATGACTTGTCATAATGGTTATTTAAAGGTATATTCTATGTTGGTCTTGCTGAACAAAGTAAAGATATGTATTACTTCTTTCTAATAAATAGGAGTTTTTATTTCTGGTAAGTACTATCTGGGAATATTTTCCTTTCAGTTTTCTGTATTAAATTTTTTGCTTTCTCATCTGAAATGCTGAATGTTAGCCAGTAATTGCTAACAGAAGAGATACGCTTCTGAATGACAAATGCAGAATACAGCTTTTCAGTGATGTTCCTTTAAATGTGATTATCTTCCTGGTCTAATTCCAAGCGTTTCAGGAAAAGCCAGTTTATCATGTCTTCCTCATATGGAGTATTTCGTAACCCATTCAACCCTACAGTTGGTAGTATTGCTACTAAAACTTGTTAATATTTGAATGAAAATGTTATATTAGACAAAATAATGTGAACAAATGTCATTACTTCATTCTCGTTAATATTTGTTATAGTAACTATAAACAGAAATATTTACAGTGATAGATCTATAGCTAAAACAGTTTTCTATGAGCATAAATCATGGGCATAGTAGTAATATGTTTTACATTTTCTGTGAAAGTTCATATTCACTGGTGTCTGTGCATCCTATCCATGTAATCTTTAGATTGGATATTGGAGTGAAGTGGACAAAATGGTTGTGAATCCGCTTGATGGCCCTCTTGGAAATGAATCTTCAGGACTAGAGAATAAGACTATTATTGTCACGACTATTTTGGTAATTAACCTCATATTTTGTCAAAAAGACAGTCTGTCCTACAGTGATTCATTTTTCCTGACTATATTAATTTAAATATAATGTCTCTTTATTTTTTGAGGTTTTGACATGTTACTCATTATGTTGCATAAATAAAAATAGGAAAATTAAGGATATGTGGTTCAGTATGCGGTTTTCTTCTGTAGCAGACAGTCATTGACAAGGAAATGAACATCCTAGAAACTTAAAATTTTTAGGTCAAGACAATAGGAATGAAATACCTGCTTTCAAAGAAGAATATTTTGTCTAAATGGCAGAGCCATAGTGTTGATTTTTAACTGGTTGATATGCTTATTGGAGAATGGATTTTGCCAAACAGAAAAGAGACTGTTTTTCAAACTTGAGAATTGTAGCATCCATAACTGTGGACTGCTAAAGTGTAAGATAAAACATTAAAAGTTATGTTGTTGTTGTTTAGAAAATAACGTTATGTACTGCTATATAGCAGCATTTTTCTGTTAATTGCAAAGCGTTTTTATTGGTTTGGTTGTCACAGAGTAGCATAGAAACGTCACTGGATGCAAGAACCAGTTGGGTAACAGTTGAGCAAAGAGGGAGATAGATTCCTTTAATATGATGTATGAGCCATAAATAGTTTTGCTGATGATAGAACTCCACTGCATATTTGTAGTTAACTGTTTTTGTGTGTAATAATTCAATAGAGATGTAGCCTGGATAGCCTGAAGTGTTTTCCCAGGAAGAGATGTAGTTGTGAAATAGGAAGAAATTTTGTATTAAGTCAACAACAAAAGCAACTAAATGTCTTTGCCTTCTTCCATCCAAACTGTAAGAGAGAAAGAAACAGATTTTGGAAATTATTCTCTCTTCTCTGAATGCATAACTCCTGTTAACATTCATGACCATTATTAACATACTGCTGGGAATCACTATGCCTGTAAGTATTGCCATTTGTATATGACTGTGGAGAATGTTACTTTTAAATGTTTTACAGGACATGTCACATTAACAATTAACAGCTGACATAATCATATGTAGCATGTATGATTCACATGTTATTTTATCTTTTTATTATATGTAAAAGGAAATTTATTAATCAGTGAAATATACAACTAATGCATCTGTCTCTTTACAAAGTAGCTAAAGCCAGATATTTCTGTGCAGGAGTCCCCATATGTTATGATGAAGAAAAATCATGAAATGCTTGAAGGAAATGATCGATATGAGGGCTATTGTGTGGACCTAGCTACAGAAATTGCTAAGCATTGTGGATTCAAATATAAGCTCACAATTGTTGGGGATGGCAAGTATGGGGCCAGGGATGCAGACACAAAAATATGGAATGGGATGGTTGGAGAACTTGTTTATGGGGTAAGAACATCTTTTATAATAAAGCCATTAAAAATTACTGATGGAGGGATATGGGATTTGGGTTAGTTTGCTCTCTAGAGTAGTCAAAAAATATGTAATTCCTATGACAGAGAATCAAAATCATAGAATCATAGAATATCCTGAGTTGGAAGGGACCCTTAAGGATCATCAAGTCCAACTCTTGACACTGCACAGGTCTGTCCAAAAGTTCAAACCATGAGACTAAGTGCACAGTCCAATCTCTTCTTAAATTCAGTCAGGCTCGGTGCAGTGACCACTTCCCTGGGGAGCCTGTTCCAGTGTGCAACCACCCTCTCTGTGAAGAATCTTCTCCTGATGTCAAGCCTAAATTTCCCCTGCCTCAGCTTAACCCCGTTCCCGCGGGTCCTGTCACTGGTGTTAATGGAGAAAAGGTCTCCTGCCTCTCGACACCCCCTTACGAGGAAGTTGTAGACTGCGATGAGGTCTCCTCTCAGCCTCCTCTTCTCCAGGCTGAACAGGCCCAATGACCTCAGCCGTTCTTCGTACGTCTTCCCCTCCAGGCCTTTCACCATCTTCATAGCCCTCCTCTGGACACTCTCCAACAGTTTCATGTCCTTTTTATACTGTGGTGCCCAGAACTGCACACAGTACTAGAGGTGAGGCCGCACCAGCGCAGAGTAGAGCGGGACAATCACCTCCCTTGACCTACTAGCGATGCCGTGCTTGATGCACCCCAGGACACGGTTGGCCCTCCTGGCTGCCAGGGCACACTGCTGGCTCATATTCAACTTGCTGTCTACCACGACCCCCAGATCCCTCTCTTCTAGGCTGCTCTCCAGCGTCTCATCGCCCAGTCTGTACGTGCAGCCAGGGTTTCCTCGTCCCAGGTGCAGGACCCGGCACTTGCTCTTATTGAACTTCATTCGGTTGGTGATCACCCAGCTCTCCAACCTATCCAGATCCCTCTGCAAGGCCTTTCCACCCTCATTCGAGTCCACAACGCCTCCAAGTTTGGTGTCATCAGCAAACTTGCTCAAAATACCTTCTATTCCTACATCCAGATCGTTTATAAAAATATTGAAAAGTACCGGCCCTAAAATGGAGCCTTGAGGGACCCCACTGGTGACCGCCCGCCAGCCTAACGCAGCCCCATTTACCATAACCCTTTGGGCCCTGCCCGTTAGCCAATTGCTCACCCATCGGATGATGTTTTTATTTAGGTGTATGGTGGACATTTTGTCCAGTAGGATCCTATGGGAAACCGTGTCAAAAGCCTTGCTGAAGTCCAAAAAAATCACATCAGCTGGTTTCCCTTGGTCCACCATACGGGTGATCTTATCATAAAAGGAAATCAGGTTAGTTAGGCAGGACCTACCCTTCACAAACCCATGCTGGCTGGGACCAATGACTTCTTTGTCCCCCAGGTGCACCTCAATAAGTTTGAGAACCATCTTCTCCATGATTTTACCAGGCACTGACGTGAGACTGACAGGCCTGTAATTGCTTGGGTCTTCTTTCTGACCCTTCTTGAAAATCGGCACAACATTTGTGAGCTTCCAGTCTACTGGGACCTCTCCAGATTCCCAGGATCGTTGAAAAATAATTGAGAGAGGTTCCGCAATGACGTCCACCAGCTTTTTGAGCACCCGGGGATGAATCCCATCTGGACCCATGGACTTGTAGGGATCCAGGTGGAGTAGCAAATCCCGCACACGTTCAGGCTCGGTTGGGAGTTTGTCATCCCCACCGTCCCGGTCCTCCAGCTCGGGGCACCCTGGGTCCCGAAGCCCATCATCGGCATTGAAGACAGAGGCAAAGAAGGTGTTAAGTGTCTCTGCTTTGCCTATGTCATTGTCTGTGAGGAGACCTTCCCTATCAAGGAGCGGCCCTATGTATTCTTTAGTTCTCCTTTTTCCATTCACATATCTAAAAAAACCCTTTTTGTTTTCTTTCACAGACACAGCCAGCTTCAACTCTAGGTGTGCTATGGCCCCACGAACTTTCTCCCTACAAACACGAACAGCATCCCTGTATTCTTTCCATGACACCTGGCCCTCCTTCCAGTAGCGAAACACTCTCTGTTTCCACCTAATCTCCATTAGAATGTTCCTGGTCAGCCACGCCGACCTCCTGCCCCGCCTGCCTGATTTGCGATATTTAGGAATTGCCTGATCTTGTGCTTCTAGGAGGCATTGCTTAAAGAATGACCAGCACTGGTGGACATCGAGGCCTTCAAGAGCAGTTTCCCAGGGGACCTTGCTGACTAGTTCCCTGAGCAGCCTGAAGTCCGCTTTCCCCATATCTAGGGATGAGGTTTTGGTGGCACTTTTCCTTCTGTCACCGTAAATTTTGAACTCAACCACTTCATGGTCGCTATGACCAAGGCGGCCACCAATCACCACATCTCCCACCAGACCCTCTCTGTTTTCTAGCAACAGGTCTAGGAGGGCACCTTTCCTAGTTGGCTCCGTTAGCACCTGCACCAAGAAGTTATCATCTAGGTGCTTCATGAACCTCCTGGACTTGCTCGTGTCAGCCGTGTGGCACTCCCAGTTAACGTCTGGCAAGTTGAAGTCCCCCATAAGGACAAGGGGAGTTAATCTCGAGGCCTCTCTTAGTTCTGTAAAGAATAATTTATCGGCGCTATCGTCCTGGCCAGGCGGTCTGTAATAGACTCCCACAACGACATCCCCTTTATTTGTTCGTCCCTTGATCCTTACCCAGAGGCTCTCAACTTTGCCGTTGCCGACCTGAAGTTCCACACAGTCCAGCCCCTGCTTCACATACATCGCCACCCAAAAAAGCTTGTCTTGGTATTAAAAAAAGGTTAAATGTAAGGCATAGATTTAGATTTTATATGCAACTGAAGTTGGAAGGGAAATGAGTGCATATTTCATCCTCCTGACCAGGCAACGGATTTTACTAACATTTTTAAATGCCATATATTTATAAAAGGGCATGTGTAAATAAGGAAGCTTGTAATATGTCAACCATATGGTTATATGTATTTCAGTAAGAAGAGTTTCAACTAAAAATTTCTGAAATTCTCCATGGGACGTTTTTGATGAAAAGGATGTTGCTAGAGTGTCTGCTGTCCTATTTAAAATTTATGAAATGCAATACAAACTAAACTGTTCCTTGCTCTGATCGTTATATTATCTATTTTTTTGTCCTTTACAGAAAGCCGATATTGCAATTGCTCCATTAACTATAACATTGGTGAGAGAAGAGGTGATTGACTTCTCAAAGCCATTTATGAGTCTGGGGATATCCATAATGATCAAGAAGCCTCAGAAGTCCAAGCCAGGAGTGTTTTCATTTCTTGATCCATTAGCGTATGAAATCTGGATGTGCATTGTTTTTGCCTACATTGGGGTCAGTGTAGTTTTATTCCTGGTCAGCAGATTTAGCCCATATGAGTGGCACACTGAGGAATTTGAAGATGGAAGAGAAACGCAAACTAATGAATCAACTAATGAATTTGGGATATTTAATAGTCTCTGGTTTTCCCTGGGTGCCTTTATGCAGCAAGGATGCGATATTTCGCCAAGGTTGGTTACTCGCCCATTTCAACTTTGTGCGTTTTTGGTCTCAGCCAGAGGAGGTTCATGGTGCATATATTTTCACTCAGAAAGAAATCATTGCTATAGTTTATTTCTTCCATACCAGAATCACAAAAGTCCTTGAAATGAAGACAGTTCTCTCTGACAAAAGGTAATGATGTATTTGATCGATACTGTCTTAATGTCGATCATGTATTTTACCAAGTGAAGTTGTATACACCATGCAGAGACTGTAAAATGCATAAGGTTCAAATAATCCCATGCCGTCTTGGAGGGGTACCGTGTTTTTGCTGCATATTCCCATTTTACAGTTGACACTGCATTTGGTTCACAGCAACTGTAATGGGAAAAAAGGGTAATATACTAGCTATGAACTACACAGGCATCACTTTACCCCCTAAAACTCACTACATATCATAACACAGTTATTAATCCACTATATTTTTTTTTCTATAGGAGAGCCTTGAACTGAAATTGAAGTCATGTAATGGCTCTGATTTATTGTCAATAGTTGCAAAACGTTGCTAGTTTTCTATGGCCTAGTTTTATGGCCTTCACAAAGGAAGTTGCTAAAATGAATTTGAAGCTCCTGTTTATAAATGCTGAACTCCTCATGGATTTTCACCTACCTTATTAGGGACAACTCTGAAGCACTAAAGTTAATACCTTTGCAGCTCATTAAATATTCTATTTCCCTTGTGCACAAATGGTTCTAGCCTTGATTCAGCAAAGTGATAAGCAGGTAGATAAATAACTACTTGCTGCTTGAAGGAACTGTAGTAAGAAGTGAAATAGGGCAATTGGATTTAAGGAAATAAAATCCAAAGACCTTCCTAAGTATACCAAGCAAGTTAACTTTCTTCTCAGTGTCCTAAAGTAAGACAGGACGTAGTTCAATTTCTTGTGGCAAATAAATCAGATGGAAGGAGCATCTTATATCCAAGTCTTGCATCCTGAAAGGCAATGACAGATTTACGAGTTGTGCTGCTGCAGACATAGCAGAGCACTCTGTGTGAGAGAACTTCAGTGATTCTATGTAACTTACATATTGAAAGATGGCTGAGGTTATAGTGATAGACGTGATAGATTTGGCACGTAATACATTAAGAACTGTATGCAAGAAATGAGATGGTGAAGAGAGATCAAACTGTTTCAGGTCATGAGAAGCTGTATTAATTTCAGTTCTTTGGGTTCTTGTATTGATTATATATACTTCACAAGTTTAATTGTCTACAAAGTCCTCTATTAGCTGCAAAATTATTTTTATTAAATCAAGGCCATAGTTGAATTACAATATATACATATATATATATATATCATTTTACTGACTATTAAAGCATGACAGTTGTTGTGCATTGTTTGATAACATTTAAATGGTGTTGCAAGAATAATGATAGTAAATGGCCATCATAAAAAGTGCATGAAACTGAAATTATTTTGGAGATTCAGGTGGCAGATTTATTGTCAGTGTAGTGTTTAACAGCACTTTATTTCATTACAAACACATTTTGAGGAAAGCATTTAGTTTGTTTATTATCTCAGTTTATTATGAAAATATAAAAGGGCTGCAAACACCACAGTTATTTTTGTTCTTGCACCAAAACTCTCTCTAGGGAATCTGAACTCCCTGCAAATGAATTTTAGTAAATGTGGTTAAGATTCTCTTCAAACTTTAGAAAAATATTTGCAGCTCTATCATTTCTCTAATAAGGGTGACTACCCTTGTAAAAATTGCAGAATCACCAAGTAGCTAGGGCTTCCTGACTCTGAAACAAAAGTGGTGCTGAGTAAGACAGGATCATCTGGAAACTGGTCTGCAAAAAAAAAAAAAAAAAAAAAAAAAAAAAAAAAAAAAATCCCAACATTGCCGTTATGGGTAGCACAGAGGAGACAATGGTAATATACAGCAAAGTTTTCCTGATATTTTTTATATGGAATTGTGCTCTCAGTAGTAATAGACAATACCTTTCTAAGTAAAAAACATGGTGAACAAATCAAGGTAATTATGCACAAAAAATTGGCTTAGTATTTAATGATCTGATGTATGAGGTACTTACACAAGTGTAGGTTCATGCTAGCATATAATTATACAACTTTGTATTTCTTTCAAAATAGACACAGAAAAAGAAATGGTTTATTTAACTGGGACAGACCTTATCAGAAAATTCTGAATACAAAGTGCACCACAAAATATTTTACTTACAAAATGTTATGTGGGAGCATAACGTCTAAATTGGTATTGAGCTTATTCCTGCTTTACAAGGTCAGTAGCTGTTTTGTTTGATTACAGATCATGGGTTTTTGAAGATGATGAAATATCATTTATAGTAGATATCATCAGTACAATAAAAAGTACCATAAGATTAGCAGGTATTAAATGCACAAGCATAGATTTTACCTTGCAAATGTGTATTTATCATATAAATCAGTCTTTGAATTGTAGAATTATATTTTCAGATTACCTCCATGTCAAAATAAGAATGTTTTTTTTCCAAGGTGACAGAAAGCATGTTTACAGAACACATTACAATCTAGAAAGCACTTGAAATAATGTCTTTTCTGTAGCCCTTCTTAATAACATATTCTGGACCCATATTTAACTTCATTTTCATGTAGTGGAGTGACTTAGTGAGTCTATAGTGACATGGAATAAATCTTTTCATGTCTGAATTACCACAGAAATCTTTTACAATGACAGTTAGTGAAAATGACTTGTCCAGAATTGGTTCCATTTACTTTTGTTCCCAGTTTAATAAATCAGTTTTACATGACTACTGTTTAATATTAAAGCATATTTTTGAAATGCATATAGATAATTACGCTTATACTCTGTATCTTTCTATATGTATAATATCAGAAGAAATTTGACATCTCATTCACAATACTGTAAGCTGGGTAAATGATTTGTGATTTGTTTACTTAATAGGTAGAGGAGACATATCAATACATACCTAAGCTACTGCAATGCTAGACTTTTAACTGCATGTACATTTCTGCCAAATAATTAAGTACATCTCCAAAGATTATGTACTCCTTCCTAAAATGTCTTGTTTGGCAACAAGGTAGTGAGTAATTTTAAACTTTCAAAGATCATTCAAAAATGGTAAGTTTGACAATGATGGCAGTATCAATAATTCTATCAGCTTTCCAATTCACAATCAGTGAATTTCTCTAGTTATATACTGTTTTATATATTTTCTTGAGTTCTCTTCTCTTCTTTCTTCTTGAGCAGGAGATGCAAAACAAAGATCCATAAGAGCCCACCTGCTGCAGTTAGAAACGTCATATTATATAAAAATATACTTTCTTTACCATTTTTCTTTATTATGAGTTTGCTTGCTTCATGTCCAGTTGTAAGTTTGTTAAATGCTTGTATATTTCAAAAGTTGTGTGCACTTTTTAGTTTATGGATATTCCCTGGGCCAGTTTTTATTGCAAATAATGCTATTTATTTCTCAGTATAGATTGTCCACAGCAGCATAAGACATTGTTTTGTGAAAATCAGTCTTTGTCTGAATGTCTTATGAAAACAAGCAAGCTAAAGAGACTAAATTTTTAAGTACATACTGATTTATCTGAAACCTCTGTTTCACTGTTTTTGTATTATTCTCTTCATGTCACACAAATTCACATCAGAGAGAATAACAAGCTTATGTGTTAATATAGCACGCTGATATGAACAGTTTAATTTCAGAGTGTTGAGGACATTGAAGAACTGGATCACTAAACTCTTCCTAAAATAAAAGCTGGGCTTTTGATTTCGGCAAAAATCCAGGAGATGTAGTGGATGGAGTATGCATTGATTTCCCATCTGATTAGTATGCAGAGCTGCACTACAAAATAGCTTGAAGTGCCTCCCTATAGTATAATGCATCATTTGCATAAAACTGATAACATGTGTTCTTTTTTAGGACTTTCATTTCACTTTACAAATCCATTTCATATTTGTTATTAGATCCCTGTCTGGGCGCATTGTTGGAGGTGTGTGGTGGTTCTTTACCCTCATCATAATCTCATCCTACACGGCTAACTTAGCTGCCTTCCTGACGGTTGAGAGGATGGTGTCACCCATTGAAAGTGCAGAGGATCTTTCCAAGCAAACAGAAATTGCTTATGGAACATTAGATTCTGGCTCCACTAAAGAGTTTTTTAGGGTAAGAATTTCTACTTTTTAGATTTCTGTTTTGTTGTAACTAGGTCTTCACTCTTTTAAATGTTTTCTCCCTGGGCTTTATTAAAAGGTTGCTATAAAAATGTGATACGTGCAGCCTAACTTGCAGATATGTGTTTTAGTTTACACATTACAATAACATTTTATTATCTAAATATAAATACAAGAGCCGTGTTATAAACAATGCAAAGTAAAAGTGATGGCAAGGAATTACCTAAAAAATATTCCACTGTAAAGAAAAAAACAAGATCTGATCATAGAAGGGAGTTGACATCATTCATCTAGGCTGTAAAGCAGTATTTAACAATTTTATACCAGACTGATAGTTGTGTTATATTTTAGATAGTCGTGCAGTATATAGGAACATGGGAAGGTGCACAGTCATGCTTTTCACATGATTTTTCAAACTTATGGTGGGGAGTGGTTTACAATCCTGTTGGCAGCTGTGGTAAATCCATGCCTGCTTTTGAAAACAGTTATTGTATTTGCATTACATTGATGTCTTTGGAAGTCTCTCAGTCCTTACCTTCTACTTCCATGTGTTTCAGTTTTTAAAATGTGTATGACTGCCAATGTGTGATTTTCAAGCTGCCCTTAAAATACCAGCTACCATGGTGAAATCCATCAGAGCAAAGGAGTGAGACACTTAAGGCTGCTCAGAAAAGCGCTGTGACTGTTTTGCAGTGTCTGTGCACTCTAAGATGGAAGTGGGTCTGAAGTGCTCCAAGTACCAAAAAACTTGTGTGTTTTTTTTTTTTAATTTGTTTTTCAGGGGATGGTAAGAGTGTTAGGCTTAAACAAAATGTATTTTAAAACAGTTGGAAATACTATATTTACATTTCAAATAGAGTTTTCCATGGAAGCAAAGTGAAATAGTTTCTCACTTTTTTTTCTTGTGTACCTTATAGAGTAGTAACTGTTGGATTGTGGTTTTCACTAGGCTTTGTGACACTTACTTAACTGGTAACATACTAAATAGGAACCATACTCGTTTTCAGCTATAGAAAGGCTTTTTTTTTTTCTGATATTAGCGAGTCCTGTAAGAAGACCTGGTGCTGATTGCATTTCTGCTGTTCTAAACTGAAACTAATGTCAGGTGTGTAAGCTAGTAAAAATGGAGTTTGGGTTTTGGTGCTAAGTGTTGAGAAGCACACAAATGTTTTTCTGTTTTTGAGAGCATAAAGTTTTTAGATAGTGGCTATACTGGGGACTAAATGTGAACTAATGGTAGATCAATTCTTTTGATTAGTTTCTCTTTAGAGAGTTTCAGGCTTTTTATTGTTTTTTTTTTTTTTTTAAAAAAAAAAAAAAAAAGTGAAATGTGTATAGAGTGGTACATAGTTTTTCTGCTACTACTTTGTTAATGTTGGTTGAGATGCTATCTGAGGTGGTTACTTAGAAGAATTGGAAGGTTTAAACTCATGTGCATCTTCATAATTACACTTTAACACAAATAGTGTTTCCAGTGATTACCTGAGCATAAAAAACTTACTTTTGTAAAAAGAAGTGAAGGCTTTGTGAGGGCATGTTCTTCACCTTTTGTTCGGTTAGCTTTTGCTCTGCACAAACAAGGTTATAATGACCTCTAGAAATTCCTTCTCAGCAATTTCTATCACAAACAAGTTGATGCACTATGTGTAATACCACTGCTTGTGGTATGGTTCTATCTACTGTTTACTCTAAATTACATAAGCTTGCACAGTTATTTTTTAAGAAATAACAGTTGTCATAAATTCTTTCTAGGAGACCTGAAACTCAGGTTTCAAGAATGAAACTCTGTCTGCTAAAGGCGATGTGAAAGCAGTCTCTAGAACAAACAAGACTAAAATCTCCCTTATAGTGTTTCTCCATGGTAAATGGATTGGAGTGGATGTGACCTGAAATTAGAACTTGAATTCTTTGAACAGCTGGCAATGAGTATTTTTCTAGCACCAAGCTAAATGGACTATCTGTCATGAATTAAATGGTTGTTTGCTTTGTTTGTACAGTTAGTCTGCTTTCTCTTCAAGAGTTGATATTGTTTTCAAGTTTGTTTTTGATTGGTGGAATGTGTATTGTATCTAAATCATCACTAATAGAGCCCTCATTTCTCAGTATAAAAGTAGGGATTATTGTATACTGTAAGAACAGTAAATAGAATGTTCCTTGCTACTAAAACATGTTTTGTGATAGTAATTCACACAAGTGAACATGAGATACTTCCATTTGGGCAACTGGATAAGTAGAGGAGTTCATTAATTATGTAGTTTAACGCTAAAGTAAACAGCACATTCAAAACTTGAGAGTTTTTGAAGAAGCATGTGAAATGCCAGACAACTGAGCTGTTCTGGTAAAGGTAGATTTGGGAAGAAGAAAGACAGAATCAAGATGAGGAAGATTAATTGTCTGGTACTTTGTATTCAAGGAAAACTAAGGTTTCTGGCTCTTCAACAATGTGATCTGCTTTTCCATCTGAGAGCAGGAGAAAACGCTTCTGATTCTTTTGTGATACCACAAGAAAACATTAAAAAGGTACCACCTTTTATTTGATGCTTGCTAGCATCAAACCACTGTTCTTTATCAGCCAGTGGGACAATATGTTGGCAAGAAGATGGTGCACGTGGTGATATATATATATAGAAGGGCAGGGAGAAAGAAAATTGGTTATTATTGTTGTCTTTTAAGCTGAAGAGGTGACATCTTGCTAGTGCTATTATTAATGAGAAAGTAGGGATACAAAGAGAAAAGAGTGTCAGTGTACCTACACTGCCTTATAATGCTTTCCTCATCAGGGTTTGCTGTTTAGTAAGTTTAATCTTTATTGTGAACCACTGTCATTTCGGAGAACAAACATCCATGTTTGATTTCTAGCTTGAAGAATTTTCAGTCAGTAAATACAGGCACAAGAGTTACTTTATGCAAACATGAGGCCATAGTGTTTTTTTTTTTATTGTTTGTTTGTTGCTGTTTTTTTCTGTATCAGGGTATCTCTGACATACTGCAGTCCCACTTAAATATGTGAGGTGATGAGGAAAATGGTTATAATGGTTAGTGATTAAGCTATTACTTTGCATTTAAGCATTGATACCTTTGAATGTTATAGTTTTCTTAATGTGAATTAATTACCTGTTTTAATGATTTGCTTAACAAGAACAACTTAAATACTGAAAGGAGAAGAAAACATTCTTTTAAATTGCTTGCTCAGTTTTCTGAAGGTTATGCATTTGACTTTGGTTTTTGTGTACCCCAAATTGTGACAAATACTTGCAGCTTGAACAACATGTAACTATATAATCATGTTGACTTTAAATTCAAGTGAACTCAAATATAAAGGAGATTACATGAACTACGCAGAGACGCTTATGACATAGGAGTTGTTCATTTTAATTTCCTCTGACTCTCCTGAGACATTTTCAGTTTTTGATGAAGAAGATTGGACAGAATCCAGTACCCGTGGATGTGAAGCAGTACAGAAAAAACATGCTGTTGTTGCGTTGCTTTCCATGTTCAAAGACAAATTTTAAAGAAAGAAAAATCTTGAATATCATACAGGGCAGCACCTCAGCTCAATTTTATGAGCAGCTAAGGCAGTGTGCATATATGCATTGCAGCATATAGATAGTTAGATGAGTAGTGAAGTATGCCAGAAATGAGAGAGGAAGAGCTGTTACTGTATAGCAGTAGCCTGCTATCTGCTACCTGTTGTCAGGTGTATAAGGTGAAATTCAGCAGCTACTAAATGAAAAGAAGAAATAATTGTCGACTTCTAAGATTTTATATGAGATGGCTTTTTTTTTTTTTTTTTTTAACTGTGATAAGTCTTGAAGGTTTGCCTAACTATAAAGTGCTAATTTGATCAGACTCATACCATATAGTTTGAGACTGAAAAGGTAATAACATTGATAAACTAGTTTCTAAATTCACTTATTGCAAAACTTTGCTTCCTTTGCATATTACTGAGTGTACGTTTTCCCACAATTTCATTCAAATTATCCAGACAAACACAGTCAAATTATATCTACTTACCTATCATATAAGGGAAATATCATATATCTATAAAACAGTTCATGGTTTTACCTGTGGAACACTTCAGGTCAACAGGATTTTTTTCAGAGTATTGCAGCAACCAAGAAGTGAATGTGCCATTGCTAGAGCTGAGTGAATTATTCAGTCAACAATTTACTTCAAGAAATTCATCGTCTTGAACTTTTTTTTTTTTTTTCCTGGAATATCCACAGAACGATTACAATATCTATGAATACATTTGTTGTTCTGACTTTCAGAGTTTCATTGGCAAGCATTTTTTTTTTTTCTGAATGAATCATTAGTGATTTGTTGGAGAAATATTTGATGTTAGATGAATCCAAACAATATTCTGTCTGTTTTAAAATATGTTGAGGACATTTAGTGATTGTTCTTCCATATTCCTCCTTCAGAGAGAAAGAGAAAATGAATTTATCTCATCCAATTCTGATTTTGTGCAAGTTATTGTTCTAGACTATGGTATTTTTCTGTTCTTCTCTATGAAGAAGGTATTTCTAAAGAGTAAAGGGCTTCATTTGTATTAAATGCTGTTTTTAAGGTGGAATGAATCATCATAAGGATATATTTGTTTCTTATTTTCCAAACAGGAGTTCTTGGCAACAAATTAAATGTTTAAACTTAGCTGAAAAGTCCTGTTTTGAATAGCTGAATATATGTATATGATGTAAGTGAAAGAGTTCAGTTCAAATCTTTGTTCAGCTTCTGTGAATGCTTAAATGACATGAACTTGTTGAGATGTTACATTAGCCTGGGCAAGTCAGGGTTGTCACATTAGCTTGTTTGTGTCAGGATTCTAGTCACCTACATTAAATACATGTTAGTTCATATCTGCAGTGGTCATGTCTGGCACCAGTGTCTACAATGTCGGGTGAACAGAGTAATCCAAATGTAGGTTAGAAAAACCCAGGTGGAGGAAATAGTGGGTCACCACAACCAGTATGGTAATATGCATATAAGCTAGTCCATATCACTTGACTCAGAGATAATAGCCTTGGCACTCATGACCAAAGACATGTTGCCTTGGCACTTTATGCTTTTTGAGGTACATACTGCCTAGCTTTACAGGTAATGACCATACACTAGCTGGAGATACTCCTGCCACCAGCAGAGCGTTGGTTGGCAAAGAATCAAGAATCATAACTGAGAAAAAGGGATGAACAGGAATTGTAGTCCAGTATTCCTGCTGCTGCTTTAAGACAAGAAGCATAAGCTTGGTACATCCTGCATAGAAAATACCATGCAGAAATAATGGTTTTAAGAGTATTAAAAGGAAAAAAAAAAAAAAAAAAAAGGAAAAAAAAAAAGGTATGTGGAGTTGGGTGGTAATGACAGTAAAAATCAGCAGGAAAATATTACTTCAAAATAATAATGTTATAGGCAAAAATTTTCTTCAATGGCAGATCAGTTAAAGATCAGTTAGGTCTCTTAACTCTCTCTATATTTGTAAATGCTAGAACATGTAGTTTTCCTCAGGAGTTCTCAATGTTGCTACTAGCAGGACTGCAAGTACAATCCAAGTCTTCAGAGTTCTTTTACTGAGCTGGGATATTTGTCACTTCTGCTATTTACTAGTGGCTCTGTCTTACAAATAGTGCTTTTAGAGTTCTTAGTGCAACTAAAAACCTAAATAAAGATCTATAGTTCATTGTGGTTGCATTTTCTCCTGGGTTTACAACCTGAAGTAATGGGCAAAACATTGAAGAAATTGTGTGTGGCTGTGCTTTTCCAGAAGTACATGTTTTTCTCAAATCAGAGGTGGATTGTAATGGTGACAACACGAACAGGACTGCAAAGTACAGCTTGAAAGATCCAAGTATCATTTCAGTTGGTCATGTACACGTGCATCATCTCTACAGTTGTCAGACAGAAGATACTACTTGATGGAGCGCAAAATGGTGGGTCAGTGGAATTTCATCTCCGGTATGTACTATTGACATTATCTACAATCACAAAGTACTTTTACCTTCAGTGATTTCTGAGCAGCCGCTGTAAATGTAGTTTATGTCTGTATTAGCCAAGATACACGATTGAACTTTGAGAGGGGAAAAAAGTCACTAACCCAAGAAGACAGACTGCTGCACACCTAACACTGCAGAAATTAATGTTAAAGCAATGTGTGTATGTGTTAACTTCGTAAGTGATCCGTGTTGAATTTTTATGGACTACAGCAGTGGAAGAAAGAAACAAAGTACAGCTGTGTAAGTATGCAAGCTTAACATTCAGCAGACCATTTCCATGTTTTCTGTGTGCTTGGAAGCTTATTGAAAATGAATACCAAAATGAAACAAAAATGAGGCAAAGCTAATTCCTTTCCAGCTTCATTCCTTTTTGCTGCTTGCCCATCCTTCATCAAAAATATGTATAAAACTGGTAGAAAAATAAAATCAGTCATTCTGCCTTCTTATAATTTTAAAGGATGAATTACAACAAGTCTGTGAGGTCAGAAGTCATCTCAAAAAGAAAAAGTGATGTGCAGAGCAATAAGGAGACTAATTTACTTTCTCTCTGTATGCACTAGTTTTTTATTTAAAAACTTTTTATATGTATGTATGTTTAACAGTGTGAGATGGACAGACCAATCTGTTTTGTTCTGTTTTGGTAGCCCTTAAGAATTGTTCCTCTGTCAAATGAAAGGCAAGCAGAATTGCTCAATTAGAAAACAATGTTACTCTAGCTTTCACTGAGCAGAGCAAGCAGGAGGCAGGAGCTGTGGAAAGAAAAGTTAGTCATGGAAAAAATGATGGAAGTATAATAATCCATACTGTCTTATAAAGAAGTCCTTTTCATAGCAAAAAGCCAGCAACAAACATTAAAAGAGCTGACATTCTTCCCCTGAGTCATTTCTTGTGAATAAGTGTTGTCTTTTGGGAGGCAAAGAAAATAGGCCTGGAGTATTTGTATTCTTGCCTTTTCTGAAGATCTTCAACACAGTCTAGTGCCTCTAGATTTATGAATACTTTGAAATAGTTCTTTAACTTTTGAAGTTGATAATCGTGTTACGACAAAAGACGAAAAGCATATGGCAGTCTATCTGTGAACCTCAATCTGTCTTTAGACTCAAGATATTCAAGCTTCTAAAAATACACAAGAAAACTCTAAAATCAGAGAGAAAAGAATAAAGACTTTTTTTTTTTTTTAATGAAAGTAGAGGTTAACAATTATGAATCATACTTCAGCTTCCTTTTTTATTTGTTTGAGATACAGAAGAATTACACAGAACGTATTTCACTTTTAAATTTTGACTAGCTCTGTAGAAGCATTCAAGAGGTGATGGAGACTAAAGACTCTCAGTTATGAAGTCATATCTAACTTCTGTCATCAACTGTAATCTCTACATGGAAAGGCAAAGACTATGGAACTGACATTTCATGAATCATTGAAGGAGATACAAATAGAGAATATTGCTTTGTTTTTTATTGGTTTGATAGAAGAAAAAGGCCCTTCACTGAAGTACTGAGATGATGGACAGACTTTCATTTACATCCAAAAGTATATTAGTGAAAAAATGGTTATACTTTTTTTTTTTTTTTTTTTTCAGTCTAGAGACTTCAAGTGGTTCATTTTCAGTTACATTTTCTTGGTTTTCAGAGTCCTTAAACCTGTGCAATTTGGCAAACCTTGCCACTCTTTGGTTTATATTTATTGCTTTTGGTGTTCCTATATATTTTTCAGAACATGTCAAGGTACTAAATCTTTCCAGTCTGACATGTAAGCCAGTTTGTGTATGTTTATATTTGAACCCCGTACTGAGACAGCTTTGTGACCTACAACCTCATTCTAATCTCAGATGTATGACTTGCATACATAGGTTGAATTTCAAGTTACACAAAATTGCAAAAAAGAATTGATTTAGGCCATTCTACAAATTCACTTGAGAACAAAGAATGAAGTAATGAATACTTTTTTTTTTTTTTTTTTTTTTTTTTTTTCCCAGGCATCTCACTTTATTATTATCTAGGAAAAAATAGTTTCTTTGTCCACATACCATTTGCAGACGGCACCAACTTAGGTGTGTGTGTTGATCTGCTCGAGGGTAGGAAGGCTCTGCAGGAAGATCTGGATATGCTGGACCGATGGGCCGAGGCCAACTGTATGAATTTCAACAAGGGCAAGTGCCGGGTCCTGCACCTGGGGCACAACAACCCCAAACAGAGCTAGAGGCTGGGAGATGAGTGGTTAGAAAGCTGTCTGTCAGAGAAAGACCTGGGAGTATTGGTTGATAGTTGGCTGAATACGAGCCAGCAGTGTGCTCAGCTGGCCAAGAAGGCCAAAAGCATCCTGGCTTGGATAAGAAACAACGTGGCCAGCAGGTCCAGGAAAGTGATTGTCCCCCTGTCCTCAGCTCTGGTGAGGTCGCACCTTGAGTACTGTGTTCAGTTTTGGGCCTCACTACAAGAAGGACATGGAGGTGCTCGAGCGAGTCCAGAGAAGGACTATGAAGCTGTTGAAGGGTCTGGAGAACAAGTCTTATGAGGAGCGGCTGAGGGAGCTGGGACTATTTAGCCTGGAGAAGAGGAGGCTCAGGGGCAACCTTATTGCACTCTACAGGTACCTTAAAGGAGGCTGTAGCAAGGTGGGGGTTGGTCTGTTCTCCCACATGCCTGGTGACAGGACGAGGGGGAATGAGCTAAAATAGTGTCGGGGGAGGTTTAGGTTGGATATTAGGAAAAACTTCTTTACGGAAAGGGTTGTTAGTAACTGGAATAGGCTGCCCAGGGAAGTGGTTGAGTCACCATCCCTGGAGGTCTTTAAAAGACATTTAGATGTAGAGCTTAGGGATATGGCTTAGTGGAGGACTTGTTATCATTAGGTCAGAGGTTGGACTCGGTGATCTTGGAGGTCTCTTCCAACCTAGACTATTCTGTGATTACCCAAAATCCTGGTGTTTTGAAGACAGCTCAGCAGGCCTGTTGACCAAAATACTGTAGTGCTTCAGAAACTTTGTTTTGTATATTACTCAGCTTATTTTCAAATTATTATTTCATAATATTGATTACAAAGAAAATGCATTCTTGTCTAGTAGAATTTTCCTTTCCTGTTGGTAAGAACAAATTGTGTCTGATGAAAGAAGTGTATTACTCCTTGATCTTCTCTGTCAAGTTTTCATCAAGTTTTTTTAGATGTTCTAACCAGGCTGTGCTCTGCACTAGATAATTTTGAGCTGGGTACAATGAATTTACAGCAGTACAGTTTGAAGATTCTCCAGTGGTGTGTAATTTATTTTATAACTTGATATACTCATTAAAATAAGTATAAAAGTTTGCTTCACTTGTGCTACTCCTAAGGGCAGATAATTCCATAATATTACTCCTGTGATGATTAGAAACATTCTTTTATTTTCCAATGTGAGTGGTTTATATCCTGTTGTGTTATAGTACATTAATAAATAAATATATTATATACGTTTTTAAATATTTTTCTTCCTAGTGTTTAGTTTCCTGATGCATTAATACAGAGCAAGTATGTGTGTTTTTGCTGTTCTTTTTTTGTTTGTTTTCTTTGTGTGTGTGTGTGTTTTGTTTTTTTCCTCTCAGCTTTCAGTTCTGTCCACTGAAACACTCTTAATTTGCAAGCCAGATATTTGGTTCCCTGTTCATCTCATAGCTCTTCTGTGTGTGTATGTTCTAGTTCAAACTAATTGCTCCTGAATGTGGGTGAACAGAACTGTACATTGTATGCCAGCTGAGATCTCAGCAATGCTTTGCACAAAGGCAGTAATATTTCCCTGTCTCTTCTGGAAATGACTTTCTCCCAGTTGTATCAAACTGTTGGCTGGTAATCATTTTACTAATACACGATGATTTATTTACTTTCCTTTTTGTTTGGTTTTTACACAACTGAAAGACTTTGATTTTATTGCAGATTTTCTTATTGGTCCCAAAGTGCTGGACCATGCTTTTGAACTGGAAAGTTTAATTTCATTTCTGTCAACCAAGTGCTCTGAATTTTTCACTTCTCATATATAACAAATAAATAAATTCTCATTATCTGGCTTGATACATTTTGATCAACCCAATTTCTTTTCTTACAGATACAGGTTATTTCTATCTTCAAATGTTTTTGTTATGAAATGTGATCTGAAACTGTGCACACCATGCTGTACTTCAAACTGAAAGAGCTGTAGTCGCTTTAAGTGTTTTTTTGTTCTTGCTAAGTACAGTATATTTGATTCTAGACTTCCATAATGGCATCTGCAATTTACTACAAAATCTGCTATTTCTTAAGAAAGTGCTTCTGTATTTTGGGATTTAGCTTATTTCTACCACCACCACCCCCATATAGGTGCAATAAGTTTTTTTGTTTTGCATCTATCTCATTTTGATGATTTCTGTACCCTCATTTGCATGACTTACTATTCTTCCATTACATTAAAAAAATCTTAATTATGCATTTAGATTGTGTTTCTATACCTAGATTTTTTTTTGTCTTTCTTTGTCATCCCACCACACAGCCTTTCTCCAACTGCTTTCACTTGTGAGGCTGGAAAATCTGATGCTTTTTGATGTTTCTGCAGTTTAAACTACATACTGTTTCCTTTATGTTGTCCAGTTTCCCCCACTCTAATCAAGATCCTCCTTAAAATTTGCAATTGTAATACAGTGATGTAAGAAAGCTGTAGTAGTAGATACTGCAGCGTATTATGCTGCAGTATTATGGCTGTTCCTGTAGGTGTAGTGCAGTGAAGTTAGCTCTTGGAGTGGACAGGAGATTTTCTCTGTGACCAATACTTCAAAGAACAACACATTGATTTAGGTGTCATCATAGAAATTAGTTTGCATGACATTTATCTGAGTTTTTGATGAAATGAAATTTAAATAGTCTTCTTTGACTTTATGAATGTGTTGAATGATGGGGAGGAATTTAGATTCAACTGAAACTGAATTTACTTCAGTAAAACATCTCAGAGGAGAAGTCCTTTCAGCAAGTATTTTAACAGTGATTAAATGCTCTTGAAACTTTAATACTAACATACCTTTGTAGGACAAGCCTCCTTGAACAATTCTTTAAATCACATGAATATGATGATGACATAAGGTCTTTGTCTTCCATGTTCATATACTGCCTTCTCATATGTGGATTCTTGGTACAAGTTATTATAAGTAGGCTTTTGAGGAATACATTCTTAGAATGTTTTACAATTCTTTTAATAAGACTATATGTATTAAAGATACTTTAAGTAGCTCAATTGAGTTAGGGAAACTTGAAAGCTTGTAAAACTGCATCTAAAGAACATGAAATTAATTTTACCAATAAAGAATAAAACTATCAATATATTACAAAATCTAGACTTTCAGTCGACTTGAATTTTTATTTACTCTCAGTAGCCGCCTAGTATAAATACAGTTACGTATTTTAAAATACTTAATCTTGAGGTAATTTAAAAGGCTGAAAAACAGTTTTGACCTTTTTTTTGGGGGGGGGGGGGGGGAAGGAGGGTGAGTCAATTTTCTCTAAATTGGCAAGATTCATTTGTTTTTACATGTTGTGGTCGGTGACAATATTGATTCCTGTCCTTCAGTATGGAAAGTAAACAAGATATTTACACAGACCGTATTTGAGAATTACAGTTCTGCTTCTGCAGTACAAGATCATCACCTAGCAGAGCGTTGGTAGTCTGAGGAGCTATTTCTGTGAATTACATACTAATTACAACATCCCATTTTAAGAATAGTAGGTCTTTGAATGACAAAATGGAAAAGTTATCTGATGACCCACAAAACATACAATTAATTTGAAAAAGTTTTCCATAATTTAATTTCCTAATGAGTTTCTTAATGAAAAGTGTAACCTCTTAGGTATTTTGGATTTTCATAGAAATGGTAAATAATGCAAAAAGTATTAATTGTGAATATTAGGATCGTGTGCTTACACATTGGTAATGATTGTAATAACAACATTTACTATTAGCTTTTAACATTTTATGTATACACTGGAGAGTCACGTAGCAATAGCAACGAAGCACATTAATTAAGAACAGTGCATATTATTTCAATATTCTTGTAGTCAAATAATAGAGTCATCTACACTGGTTGCATTGTTTGGATAGCATGGTAAAAAAGTGGGGGGGTGGGGGTGGGGGAGTTTGCGTGCCTTTGTTTTTTAATGGAGTACTGCTGTTCCATTTTTTTGGTGCCAGAAAAATAACTATATAAGAAAAATACGAAAGCCCGACTTGCACATAAGGCACCCTGCATTCACAAGAATTCTGTTTCCACGTTACTGATGATGGTGTGCTTTTCCAAGTGCAGTTTAAAGATCAATTGTATAGGAATAAAATATAACATGGGCCAAATTTAAATAAGCATGCATTACTGATACTATTTGAAAATGTTTTTGAATCAGGATATGTGCATAGGGTAAGCGTGCATACTTTTTTTAATCAAGCAGATAACATTGACCTTTTGAATACATGCATGTGTATGCACAGAATGCTAGACGAAGGTCTTGAATGCTGCCTATTTCTACTTCCTTTAATTCTGCCTTTTCAAATAAAATACAGCTTCTGGGGAGGAAAAAATGGTGAAGGAAATAATGTGCTGAAAACAAAGTCTTGCTAGTAAGTATTTTGTATAGCAATCAGACCAAAAATCTTAGATATCAAGTATTCCTTGGGTTGTATGTCATTGCTCTTTTTTTTTTTTTTTTTTTTTATAAGACAAATTCAAGGACTAGGTAGGGATTAAGTCTGTTAATTTTTTTTATTTTTTTTTTTTTTTTTTTTTTTTTTGTCTATGGCTGCAGAAGACTGCAGCCATGGCAAATCCTCAGTTTTATGTTTCATTACCGATTTCTATTTCTGTGGATCAGGTATTTTTTCCTATGGCAAGGAACCTGTGAGCCATCTAGTGGGAGGTTTCTTCTTAGCACTTGACCATTTGAGAAAGCTGTTCCTTATGCCTTTTCCTATTCAGATGTCCAGAACCAGCCCCTCGGTCTGTAATGTGACTCCCCTCATCCTTTCCACCTACCTGTTGCAATTAGATCTCAGTCAAGTGACAGTGGGAAATAGCATTTTACTGAGGCTGAATGATGAAAGCTGAACAGACTTTGCTAGACAACTATAACATACATATATACACCTGCGAAAGGTGTTTTTAATAAACCAGGAGGCAATGTAGTTAAGGAAGCAAAGGCAGTTAAGTCAATTTTAGAAACTGTTAATGATAGTAGCCTAACTTAAATGAAGTATATCTGTTTATTTAGTATTTGAATGTTATTACAATAAGAAAACAATGTTTTAAATATCACCATAACCTTTTCTCTTCTACAACAGGGAATTCAAATGCCTTGTAATGAAAATTGTGGTGATAGGTACTTGGAAGCATTTTGTCTGCTTTGGTTTGAACTGAACCCTTTAAGACAGTTCTGAATTAGTCTAGCTTTAAGTTTTTCCTTTTATAGAGCAACTTCTGAACATTAAAAATCACTGTAATCATTTTTATATCACTGTTGGAAGAAGTCCCTTGCTTAGTTTGTAGTTGTAAATCCTGTGTAGGAAGTTGGATGTGTGTTGCTAAATGAATATTGACCTGTAATTGGAAAGGGATGGAGTATCTGCGTTCAATTAGAGGGTAGGTGTGCGGAGTGAAAACTCAGGGAAGGTTGAGCTCCTTTATAAGAGGTTATGGACTTCTCATTCCAAGCCTGAGTGTGTTAAGGAATGAGAAGATTGAGTACCATACAGAGGTAAACACTTGTAGCTTTGCTTTCAGTGAAGTGAATACAGGAAACAGATGATAGAAAGTCACCAACTTTGCTATACATGCATTTAGGGCTTACACTAAAATTTATAAATTCTGGCAATGTTGACGGAGTTGCCCAAATATTAAATAGCATAACTGATGTGGATCTTCAGATGGAATTCTCAGGTATAGAATGCTGCTTACTGTCTGAGAGGCACTATCCATCTGTGCAGCTATGTATCAGGTAAGTCAGAGAAGGGAGAGAAAAGTATAATATTAGATTTTTACTGCTCACTTACAATACATAGTGATAAATATAGTTTACATTGTGAACTGACTTGTCAAAGTAGGTATGTTTTGTTGCTTTGTTTGTTTTAGGGATTTCCTTAGTTTTTGCAGGCATAAATTTTAGTACCATCTTGGATGGAATACGAACAATGCATACACAATATGGCAGATGTTCAAAGAATCCAAGAAATCCATTGTGCCTTCAGAACAGAGTTATGTTTCTCCGTTGTTCTGGTCATGCTGAGTATATCCAACCCTTTGGATATTAATGGGTATTCTGAGTATGTGTAGAGCAACAGATCTGATCAACAGATCAAGAGAAATTCCAGCCATGCTGATAGACATGTAGATTCTGGTTTGTAATAGTTGGAATATTTTGATGTTAGGAAACCTTCAGTGGCTCATAGCACTACCAGAACTTTAAATAATAACAGACATATGGAGACTAAGGAGAAATCTGAGCCTCAATATCTTCCTAGGCAAAATTTCTGGATGGAAAAGTAAGGGTAAGTCTGGGAAAATTATATTTCTTGTTCTTCACAAGAACAGTGAAGCCTTGGGAGGTGGTGAAGGCATTTCTGATGCTTTTATATTTGTTTCATTTTTTTTTTAATGGTGTGATTAAAGATAGATTCATAGTAGAATTGCTGTTCTGAATTGTACATCATATCTTTGTTGGAGAATTGATTCTCATACATTTTATTATACTAGAAATTTGGTGTATTTACACATACAATAGTAAAGTCTTACAGGACGACTCCAAAACACAGTCTTCGGTTTTCTATAGCAAAGTAGAAAGATAATAACAGCTGAGTTACAGGCCATATAGTATTACATTTTACAGTCGCTAATTATTACTGTCTACTTCTTATATGGATTTAGGTTGTCTCTTTAAGAAAGTAATTTAGGGTTGATTGTCAACTCCCCTGTTAGTTCTACAGATATCTTGATCAGACTAAGGTGGAATGTGAAATTCTTGCACACTTAGGTTTTCTGCTCAGCTTAAATGGGGGGAGATGATATATACATATGATTTCTTCTTCGTTAGAATTATATAGTATGTGACGATATGAGAAATCCAGCTTCATATACTGTTCCCATGATTAATAACTGTTACTGACTATAACCTGTCATATATTTAAAAAGAACTTCAAGTGCCCTTTCTGTCTGCTTTTTCATTAATAACAGTACTTCATTTTCGTGACATCTAGATAGCAAACATTGTTTTTCTCCTATTTTTTTTCAGGTTAAGCAATAACTATCACTTGGTAGTTATAACTGCCAATTATAGTTATAACTACCAATTGGTTAAAGTGAGGGAAATGTACTTGGTCTTGTATCATGGTCTTTCTGAAAGAAAAATGTGGCTTGCCAAGTTGAGTTTGTGAGGCATGTGGAGTATTACAAGTAAGAACAACCTTGAAACAGGTGCCTCGCTATTAACATTCCCTTCAGGTTTCACAGCAATGTTAGTTTAGTTTCCTCT
>CM021734.1:49338702-49346202 GCA_011075105.1 Heteronetta atricapilla | reverse complement strand
TAGGTTGCTCTGGGTTGGAGTGGTACTTCATACCAGCACATGAGGAGTCAGATAGGTGCTGATTCAGAATCCAGCTCCTCTTAACTCTGATGTGCAGGGACTTGTGATCCAAAGAATTGGTTCATATCTATCTCTACTTTTGTACAATTGTGTTCGTAAATATCTGTACAGAGAGAGACTATTCGTTAAAAAAAAAAAAAAAAAGATAAATGGCAAGCACTAAGAGAGTGTAAAATATTTTTTAAAATATTAAACATAAATCTCTAAATTGTTTCTTTAAGGAAGCAGTTAAATTGCTAAAAGGTAATTCTAAGCAGTAGCTAATAACATTCTTTGTTATGAGGAAAAAGAAAAGAAACCTTGGCAATGTCTTTTTAAATTAAGAACAATGGTAACTCAAATTAGGTGCAAGTCTGTAGTGATAAAAGTATTAAAACTTTCATGAATCTTAATCATAAATATTCTTTGCAATCTGAAGTTGCCATATGTTTTTAATTATATGTATTTAAAGATGATAGCTCTATTTACAAAGCAAAAAGGAATCCTAGGAGGGGTGCAATCACATTAATTTAAATGCGAATGCAAATCAAAGCAACATAGTATTTCTCTACCTTTCCCTGTAGTTAAAATAACCGTACATTTGGTTAAAAAGCTTATATTTTTTCTGTATTGTGGATACATTGCCTCATGCAGTCTCAGTAAATCTATATTTTATTTTAGACTTAAATAAAATTTGATATATGACTTGCTGTTTTAGTTGGAATCCATTTGGGGGGGCTTGAGCAAAATATTTCTTGAATACTGCAGAGAACAGAGTATTTATCGAAACTTTAAATCCCTTTTTGTAGTACAAGCTCTGAGCCTGTTTCTACAATCATGTGAACACAGTGTATACTCTCTGTGCAGTCAGCAAAGAGGTATATACAGTGGTTTCAGTACTAGACAAACCTACCAGTGATTTCCCCTTGATGAAACTAAACCATTTCTTGATGCCTCTGTAATCCATAGGTGTTCTGTGCATTACTGCTCATCAGGAATGCTGGGGAATACATTCTGATTTTTAATGTTTAATGCTGGAATGACCAAACTAAAATAATATTCATATGGTAATCTAAACTTTCTGAAAAAGTAGAACTGCATTACTGTATACAGTGGAAAGCTATTTATTGTACCTCTGGTCTTATTCCTCTGAAAATCGTAGTGTACAAAATCTTTGTCAAGCCTGAACTGATGTATATAACTGAAATAATGTAAAGTTATATTTTCATGTTTTTATACTTAACAACATGATGGAATACATAACGTATGAGTATTTCAATTACAGATTATATGGATTGGATAATACACATCTCGGATAAAAGCAGTAATCATAGTTTAATATCCATGTTACAGTACAGTACAGTACAGTACAGTATATTGCTATATAAAGTATGTCTGTGTGCATTTAAGTGAAAAGTAGTCAAGAGTGATGAAAGCTGTCCAAGGGTTTTTTTAATCATTTTATATGAAAACTGTTATGGAGCAACCAAAATGTTTATGAACTCAAACTTGTGTAAATTTCAAAATGTCCTTTACTGTAGCTTTTTGTTTACAGTATGGTATCTTATTTTCTGCTTTGTTAAATGAGTAACAGTACAAAGCTGGACATACACTTTCTAAGACATTAATGTTCCCGTTTTTTCATGTATACCTATATGACAGATAATGCTTCTAATTTTATTTTTCAATCTGACACATGATGGCTTTTCTGGAGTGCTGTATAAACTTCAATCATACATAAAAAAATCTTCTTAAAAAAGGCAAAAGACCTTTAATGTCTGTTTAGTATTATTGAAATCTGATTCATTATTTATTACAAATGTATCTTCTAAAGGTTTTACAAAGAGCAAACCTGTTTTTCCCGCAGACATAAATTTTCCTTGAAGAATTTTGCAAGAAGATATCTTCCCTCAAATCATCTTGTCACTCAAGGGTGGATTTACTGTAGTTCATGTTGTCACTAAATGAAGTAATGTAACTTTCTTGCCAGTAATATAACTTTATTTCTGGAATGTAACCTTGATCATGCTTATAAAGGCTTATAGGTTGTTATGCTAGCAAGTTAAATATCTATTTGATAACTCTACTTAAATATTGTCATCTATTTCTTGGATCATTTTTTTTTCCTTCAATAGATTGTTGATATGTCCAAACTAGAGAAAGGACCTGAAAAATGGCAAGTATTTTCGGTATATGTAGGTAGTGTTGCTACTATAAATCTAGATCTGTAAGAGAGAGTTTGCTCTTAGAGACACTGAAGACTTGAGATGTGAAAAGTTAAACTTTTTTTTTAATGTATTATATATTTAACAGTGTGTGTCGTAGGGTATCAGCCTCCTTTTGGCAGGTAGATATGAACAATGCACAAATAATTGTATTTTAAAATACAAATACACGATTTCAACTGTCTTTTGATATAATTAGTTATATGGATATAGTGGTCACCAGAAAAACAGTCTGGATGATATCTGTGGAGGTTACTTAAAGCTGTTTCACGATATGAAAGTTCATTGTTTATTAAATCTTTTGATTTATCCTGTCCTAAAATCACAAAAAAATGCTGAGATAGTCCTACGAGGTCCATATTATCTTAGGAACACATAGTATATCAAGCACTTAAAATAGGTTGGCAAATGACTTAAGTGTGGACTTAATTTTAAGCATTTTTCCTAGCATCATTTTTTTAGATTACAACATTGGGTGCTACATACCTGTGTAAGATACAACAGAATTAGGAAATTGTATACAACAATGGCACCTATTTGACAAATTTCATTCAATATTTGCCAATCAATAGGTTGTCCTGAAACTTCACTCTTGCTACTCCTAATACTCAAAATTTTGGGGCTATTTCAAATGAGTCTATGGTAAAATTGCCCTACTTTTTTTTTTTTTTTTTTTTTTTTTTTTTTTTTTTTTTCTTCCCTGCCTTGAATGCTATCTTTCCTCACTCCCCAAAGACATAGATTCATAAGTAACTAGATCTAATATCTGGGAATGTACAGGACCTTGAAGTGAAAACAACTTCATAACAAGAACTCTGAATTAATTCTGACTTGCATTTAGTACATATTAGCTCTTTGTACCCCAAGCAACTGTAATATTTGTAATAGATCTTGTTTTTAGAAATTTCCTTAATGTAGTGAATATCACTTCAATAATAACAACTTCAAAATTGGTTGTTTAGTGTTTAAGATACAATTTATTGAATTGGTTTACTTTGGAAAAAAAAAGTGAGATCTTTAAAATATGATTTTTGTAAACAAGTGGAAAAAAAGGGAACATGTTAAGATAAAATACAGAAGTTCTGAGAATTACAGATCTAACTCACATGCAGCTTTTATGCTTCATGAGGTCTTTCTGCAGTCCCTTACCTTTTCTTGCTACATGATGTACTTTCTTTTCTCTTGCCCCACCACATGCAGTTAGTTTTAATGCATACTTTTTTTTTCTTTTCTTTTTTTTTTAGCTTGGTAGGCAGGTAAGAAATATAATTACTGTATATGCTTACTATAATAAAAAAAAGGATTAGTCAGTCATTAAAAAAATTTGTTATAGTTCATTTAATATGTCTCTATTAAAGAAGCAGTGATGATAAATGTGGGAAACATTTCTTGGGTCAGCTAAATCTGTAATTCAAGTGTCATCATCCACTGCACTATTCTTATACCAATCTCCTTTGTACATCTCTTATTGCTAATGAGAATGAAAAAACTGGCTACCTCTAGAGAAATTTCAGTTTTATCTACATGAGTGGTAAGAAAATACTTTCTCATACCCAAAAGAAAAACATGATCTCAGTTAATTCCACTGTCCAGTGAATGGCTTCATAGCATTTGCTCAAAATTCTTCTTCATAATACGTTTAACTGTCACTGAACAGGAGAGGACCATTACTGCATTCAGTAGGCATAGAAAAAAAGTTTTTAATTTATATTTTTTTTAACAAATGCTGACTTTTAAAGACTGTCTTTTCTGTGTTAAAGCAGTCATTCTTACTAGTCTTCCTTTTAAAGACCGTGATTGAATATATATATATTTCATTTAATACAAACTTTATTTGTTTGCTTTAAAGTTTGCAACCCTAATTTTGAAAATTAGAATTAAAAAGAGCAGCTAAACATTAGTGCCTAAACCAGCTCCTTGAGATTGTCCTCAGTTCCCATCAGGAGGTGGGAGAAATGCTACAAAGAATTGGGTTCCAGTGGACCCCATGTGCCATAAACCTCATTGCCTCCTCTGCATCTTCTCATAGACAAAAGGAAGCAGGTGAGCAAAGCTGAGGTAGGAGTTGGAGTGGTGGTTTCATGTCACTCTTTTGTCCCCCTCAACCCTGACACAGCATCCAAAATAGACAGGAAATAGAATTTAGCCCTGTTTTCAAAGGGTAGAAAGTATACTTGCAATTAATTCTTTTCCTTTTTAAGCACCACTGTTAATGAGGTTTATAATTCTTAATATTGGAAGTAAAACCTGTTTACAGAGTCTCATTTACTGTAAGTAATGTATACATGTACTAGCTTTTCAGATGGATCCTTCTGGCAGAGATGCTTTATGGGACCATCAGGAACATTTTGTTAAAAATATATTTGGAAGTTTTTACATGACAACTTTTTACATGATTTTTGTATTTTTACTACATGTCCTTCAGCACTGTGTTTGAGTTAAGAGAAAAATGCAATTAAAGAGGTCAAGTTATGGCTCTTTCACTTAATAGTATGTTCTACCAATACAATAGTGTATTTCAATAGTTCGTTTCCTTATGTGTTTCAGTTTAAATCACAAACACATTTTGGGTTGCCTGGTATTCCTACATAGTGGAGTATTCACAGAAATATCTTTTCTGGTTTTGAAAGAGTGAATATCTTTTATGCTGTCACATTGACTAAAGATACAGTAAAACAAATAACCTTCATGATTTTCTCTCAGGTGCTTGCTCTATATTTGTTACTATTATTTTTAATAATTTCATGAAATAGTGGAATAAAACCGGAATTAAGTTTCTTGGCAGCTGATAGAATTTAGCTGTAGAGGGAATTTATCATTCAGTTTAATGTGTTAATTAGTAAGTGGAGTTGCTGGTAGGTGAAAATGAAGGTCGTGGATGATCTAATTATATATGTATGTATATATATCCATTCACCAATATGGAAATGCGGTAGTTAAACTAAACTAAGGCAGAATTTGATAAGGCCAGGATTTCACCTCAGATGCATATTCAAAAAAGATGATAACTACAGCAATAATTCATAGTAGGGCCAGTAGCAAGAGAAATGTTCATTATCAAGTGCCTTACCACCGTCAGTTTGAATAAATGTGGAATTTCATATTTCTGTAAGACAGTATGATAGTCCCATATGGCTCAATCAACAATAAATTCCATAACTTCAAAATCTCATGTAGCCCCCTGTGATGGTCTTTTTTCCCACTTATAGGATTAGGTTCTACAAAATTTCTGTGAGAAAAATGAGTATGTTCCACACACACACACACACAGAAAGCATCATTGCCTCTCACTTCATCAGTAGGGATGATGGGTTTATGTATATATATGTGTTTATATATATATAAATATATATATATTTTTTTCAGTTCCAAGTGTCTACCTGTTTAAAAATCTGCTTGATTGGAGAGGCTCAGGTTTAGTTAAATCTAGCATTATAGGAACAAGGACAAGTATAGCATAACTAATCGTAAGCTATTACTTGATTTTCTGAAGCAAAATTTCTATAAGTTAGTGCCTCCAGAAAAAATATACTGGGCATTGACAGGGCTTGATACTACACTACCTACTTTGAGCACAGTGCAGTAAATGCACTGCCGTGGTGCTGTGGCAGAATTCTGTCCACATTTTGTATTATTTTTTATTGGCATAGACTAGTATAAGCTATAGGAAATAACCATCACAAAGTAGGCCTGACATTTCATTTTCAGAAAAATTCTATTTAGTGGTTGTATTTGTGGCATTATCATGTTCTTTAAATCTGCACTTTCTGAATATAAAAATAAAGCATGAGATAAACATTTTTAAAGCCATGATCTTAAAGCCATGAGAAAGTTACTTTACTTAACATGGCTATACATACCTAAAGTACTTGCTTTTCACGGGAATACTTGTCACTTTTTTTCATTCCGTCTTCTTTTAAATTCTTAAGGACCTAATGATGTTCTATTAATATGTATTTTTTTATTTTTTAAATATGTCTTTTTTATTTTTTTTTAATTGTGGTAGATCCACAGTAGATTTGAGAGGTGTTTACCAGTACTGCTTCTTCCACCTTTAAAGCTGCTTTCTATTGGAGATCCTTGTAGTTTTCTACATGTGATTTACTTTTTGATCTTTAATCATTGGGAGAGATTTTTGGAACACTGCGGAACATTGAGTGATCTTGTGAACACCGCTTGCTGTTTTGAGATGTTGCCCGCAGCTGATGACTGTGTCCAGTGGACTGCATCTTTTAAAGAATCTTTCTCAATCAGGAGGGTCAGAGAGAGTAGGGTAAATACTTTGGTTGGATTCTGCCTTCCTGAAGACCAGAGGAGCTGGAGCATTCATTTCAGCTTGGGTGGGAATAAGTCTGAACCTCCCAGCCACCCATGTGCAGTCAAGCAGTGATCTCTGCTGGGGTCACCACACTTGTGCTAACGCTGGCAAAAACAAACTGTTAGCACAGTCAAGGTGCAAAAGCTATTTCTGCACTGTTAAAATGATGCTGAGGGTATCAGAGCTGCCCCCTCCTTCCCCTGTCAGAACTTTCTGGAAAGCTTTTTTTCCTTCAACGAACAGCATTCATCCACATATGGAAAATTCAGAATCTAACCTTGAGAGATTGCATTCATATAAAATAATCATACATTTTCTTGTCCTAAAGGAAACTCAGCATTCATCCTCCCTCCAGAAAACTAAGCACAGCCATCTTGGCTGGGTGAACAATTTTATGGAGAATTTCCACAAGGCAAAAATGTTACTATTTTATGAATATGAATTATGACATCATATATTGTCATAAAATAAAACTTGTAAACTTCCCAGTAGGCAGGATCATGAGGTGTTATTGGTTTGGTAAGATGCTAGGTTATATTTTACTAAGTGGACAGCATTTTTATATGCACAATGCTACATATTTATTTATGCTACATAAATCAGAGACATGTTGGCTTGCTTATTGGCTTGCTGAGTGATTTTTATGCAGTGTCAAACTTGTATAATAATTTATGTACAAATACTGCAATTATGTTTTTTAACAAAAGTTAAAAATAAAGGGTATGCCTTGATTACTTACCAAAACCTAAATTAGAAATAATACATATCATTGAAGTTGTCCTAGTGCAAAACTGCTCAATGTGAAAACACATCCGAACTACAATATTTTTTTTCTTCAGTAGGGAGGGGAAAAAATGCATCTTTCTATAAGGAATTGGAAAAAAAAAAAAAAAAAAAAAAAAAAAAAAAAAAAAAAAA
>CM021734.1:49231962-49334047 GCA_011075105.1 Heteronetta atricapilla | reverse complement strand
GGGGAGGGGGGAGGAGAAGACTTTAAATACACAGAAGTTATATCTAGGATTCTGAAGTGCTAGCCTGACAAATGAAAAAAGGCCAAATTAGCATTAAAACACATGTTAAACCCATGGGCCATTTCCAGTGTCATTAAATCACTATTAAATGATTATTGTCAAGCATTAACTTCTGTAAGTAATGAGCCAAGGATGCTGCCAGCCAATTCTAATGGACAGTTTAGGAATGAGTGTCCCAGTGATCATTCCCATTCAGCATTTTGTGTGTTGTTGGAGTTCTGGAGTCTAGGAAGGTTTGTTGTAATAGATGGAGGCTATTCCATGCCCATTATCTTGAATGCATGGGAATGTTCTTGTGTGTTTAGTTAAGCAATATAGATGTCACCTGTGGGAAATAATGAGTGAGTGGAGGAGTGCTGAGTCTTGAATTTTGAGGAGACCTGGAGATTTCTTTGGACAAAGAAGCTATGTGAGGCTGAGATTTTTATTAAAAACTTTTGGTCCAGTCCCCCTTTGTAGAACACTCACATTAGGAGACACATCTGGATTAAGTTAAGAGATTACCAGAAATACCTAAAGTAATAGGACTGATAATATGAAGAATCTTTAACAGAGGTCAGAAAGAGTAAGAAAAATCAGCCCACAATAGATTTTCCAAAAGCTATTAGGGGCCAGTTTTGTGTAGGTTTTTTTTCTGTTGTTGTGTGTTTGTTTCCACACATAAATATTTTAATACCAAAAGAGAAAATAAGGAGTAGATAAACACTGGTGATTAATATCAGTTTAGTTGTAACTTAGAGTTAGTGAGGGTTCAGTTTTGGCAAGGAAATGTGGTAAATAAATTGCAGAGGGTTTCTTCTTTAAAGCAAAGGAGCTGTAAGGTAGGAAGGAATATGGATGAAGAGAGACTGCATTACAAAAGTGAATATTACACTGGAAGAGGAAGTTCAAAATTCTGTTAATAAAATATCAGCATTAGAATCAGCTGTGTTCTAATATACAACCCTGACACAAAGAGAGGAAAAGTCCTGGTGAAATTAGCTTCATGAAATGAAGGTGAAATGCTGAAAGAACTGGATGCATTTGAGGACTGAAGTTATAGAAAGAAGTCTAAATAGCATAAAATGAAAGCCACCTAAGGTACTTGGAAAAAAAAAAAAAAAAAAAAAAAAGTAGCACAACATCATATCAAAGGCAGGGGGGACCTGCTGTTTTGCTTCCAGTGCCAGCTGATAGTGAACAGCCCTTGAAGACTGGAAACACACATACTGTGTGTTTTGCTGGAATACTCTATGTTGGAATAGCTATCATATGAAAAAAAAAAAAAGTTGATCCCCTTACATGTAACAAGCTAGAAGACTAGAAGTAGGGGAAGAACTTCCTCCCAAGAGGGAGAAAAGCTGCTTACTTCTAAAAAACAATGCTGGTATCAGAGAAAGGTGAGAAAATTGGTATGGCATAAATTTGGGGTAGATTGTGAAAATCTCTAGTTTCAGAGCAGAGGAACATATTGGCAGTCAGGTCAGAGGGCTGTGCCCTGCATAGACAGCGCACAAGTGAGCATGGTTATGGAACAACCATTTTTACAAAAGATATCTCTCAGAGGACACCAGGTCCCCATTTTCAAAAGATAACCTCAAACAAGGGTTCAGAGCTCAAATACATGCCTTTGTCTCACTCTACCAGAAAAATCATGAAAATGCATTGGCATGTGTGAGAGCTGATGATGGGATTCAGCTCAGTAGGAGGCCCCTTCCCACCATACACTCCTATATGATCTGGTATGACCTGTGTGGTCAGTCAGATTTACATGTCTATGTATGTCAGCCATTTTACAAAAAGTCAAAAAGGCACATGGCACCCTTGTATCTGCTAGCTCTGTTATTAAAAGTGACTTAAAACAAAACAACAACAACAAAACACTTCGCTTTGAGTACAGGACACCTTGGTTTTATCCCTTCTGTTGTGTGAGCACATTTATGAAAAAATCTCTTTTCTGTCCTGCAGGTGTAACTTTCATCTCAATTGCTACAGAGTAAATGCAAAAAAAGATGAAATGCAAAACCAGATCCATTTTGCAATGTACAGCTGAACAGTCACCGGCTAGAATGGGTGCAGAAAGGATGGTGACTGAAGAGAAATGACCCAATCCTTCTCCAATGGCTCTTAAGGACAAAACCAAAAATTCCATGTTTTCAGCAAAAGAAGGACAGAAACAAGATTATGCCTCTCACATGGACATCTTGTGGAGTCAGGGTTCAGCTTTTACTGAGTAGGATTTGTCGAACAGAGAGTTAAGTACTCCACAGGAACTGCATCTGCATTAGGGGCAGATACCATGTCAGTGTGGATTATTCTCTGTTTTCTCCAAGCCTCTGATCCTTTCATTGGCCAACTGCATACACTTTTGTTTTGTTTGTGATTTCTGCCTGAAACAAGCCAGATACCTCCCTCAGAGAGAGAGCACAGACACTGTTTAAGATAGCTTATCTCCACCATTCGTTTCTGACAGTATAGATGCAGTGTGACCATCTTGCTCAGTTTATGCATATAGGCTGCTCTGAAAGGTGGTGGCCTTGAAGAGTTTAAATGTGAATCAGTTTAAATATGAAGAGTTTAAATGTGAATTTAATTTGTTATGCAGGCTGCCCAGATGGGATAGGTGTACACCGAAGAGCTCAGATTCTGCAGAAGGCATAACCTAATAAGGGGTTACCCTGGGGGAGATGAACAAAACTCAGGACTCCTCCTGCCTACATGAGTGTTGCAGCTCCTGGAAAAAACTATACTGGCTTTGCCTGTATTTCTTAAGCAACTGAACTTGGCAAAGGTTCTTCTCAGACTGATATTGAAAAGATGAAAATACCTCCAAAAGCATGATTACAGGCTTAGATTGAAGCTGGACATTCTGAAGCTTTGTTTAGTTAAAATTTGCATGCCTTGTACTATGTCAAAAGGCAGATGTTGAAGCTCCCAGTGAAAGATGCTTAGAAAAACCTAGGCAGCTTCTGAGATGGGTGGTAGCAGATTGCCAAAATGCTGTGAGTCTTTAAATCTTAGAAGTAGACACCTTTTACAGATCTAGCTGAGAGTTTTCCTTGATAAATTCTTAAATTACCATGAGTTGGTTCGTTAAGTTACAAATGAGGTATAAGTAACCTCTCTTTTACTACTGATATCTGTGAGGATAACCTTGATAGGGAGCCACAATCTGTGCATTTTTTTTCCTGTCTAAAGAGAATGCACCTGATGTGCTGAAGCATAAATCCTGCAGAATAGGAAAGAAGTGTGAGGGAAATTCTCTTAAACAAAATACCCTATACATGTGAGCTGGCATTGCGGATATATTTAAGGTCTCTGAACTTTAGATTCAGATTTTTGTAATAAAAAAGAGAGAAAATGTGTAAAAACTAAAGCTGTTCAACACAGATTACTGGTATTTTATGCTAAATTGGGTTGTTCCTGCCAAAAACATTAAGCTGGCAAAGAGAAGCTTATATGTCTTGTTATCCTATTGCCAAGAAAGACATGATTTTGAAAGCTCTACAGGGTGGACCTAGAGGCTCTTGCTGCCAATCTGTTCCAGTATTCACTGAAGAATGACTAGAATCAGCATTTCTTTGAAGAAATGATGCTTCAGGCTTCTCTGGATGTGCACTGAATAGATTTTAACAATGGTGTTTATTTATGTAACATTTCTGAGGATCTTGGTTTTGCTCTATGGTGCAGGCTGTACTAGATTTTAAAGAAGCCAATGGCATTCAGAACACGTGTTTGTCTTCAAAAGCATATGTAAGAAAAAAAGTGAAGTAGTGCTGCTAAAGCATTAAGTAAAAATGAAGACCTGAAGTCCCACTGTACTCTACAAAAGGATACACAAGGTTTTCTAGAGGAATAAGTTGGTTATTTTAGAATTATTAATCATCTCTGTCCTAAGGACATATTCAATCAGAGTCATAAAATCATGTTAAATATGTAGGCAAAAAATGTGTTTCATTTTATGGGTGATTCATAATCAGTTTGTAACAGCATGGAAATAGACCTATGAATTCTTCAGATTGCTGACATTTAGAAAATTAATACGAATTTTAATTTGCTTTCATAGTGGACTATGAATCAGACAACAATAAGTGTCAGGAAAAAAAAGATTCTAATGTGAGAGCATTCACCCAGCAAACTTAACAGAAATTAGCATACCATTCCTTCATTCAGAAGAAAAAAACAAAAACTGTAAAAAACAAACAACGAAAAAAGAAAAAGAATGAAATACAATGCTTGTTGGGATAAAAAGAGGTTCCATCCACATTTCCTGGATTAGTTCATAAAACACATCTTTAAAGAGAAGTTAGCTTTGGCACTGATCTAGCAGTCTGAAGGCAGAAAATAACTGTCCTCTATACTTATACTATAAGCCTACATCTCTCTGTCCAGAAGGCTCATGAATCCCAAGGCCAAAAGGAACTGTTATTTACTTACTATTGAACTCCTGCAAGTCAGAAAACCATCTTTGGAGATTTCTATACTGAGCCAACTCGGCATGCTACTTACAAAAATATCCAGTCTTGACCAGACAATTAATTACAGCAGGAAACAACACAGTCCATTGTAATCTGCTCTGACAGTTTGTTAATTTTATTTTAAAAACATCTGTCTAACATCTGATCTTTATGAGCCCCTTCCAGCTCGGGATGTTCTGTGATCTAGAACAATGGAATCTGATCCTTGCTTGAGCATTGATCCTTTTTTTCTCTTGGAGAGCCTCAGTTGGCTAGGTTGAAAAGTCTGCTACATTGAGATATTTTCCTCTCACATGGAACTGATGGATCATGACTTACTTAAGAGCGATCTTAAACTTCATCGCTCAAGGCGGTTTAGTCTTTCATTCAGCCTTTCAATGGCCAGAACAAAGTCATTGTCAATGTCATTCTTGTAATTCTGATTTTTATTGTCTCCATTTTGTCAGGATTGCTTGTAAAACTGGGTGTTAGATTTAGATGTAGATAATGCTAGTTCTCTGTTCTTGTTCCACATTAATAGCATCCACCTTGTTTCTTAGATCTGCAGAAATTCATGTTCAAGGGATGACACTGTGATAAACACAACTAAGATATGTGGGATGCCTGGAATTTCTCCATATTTTTATTTGGAAATGATAAAAGAAGCAAAGAAACATTGGTCTACTTCATTTCTCCATCTCTTTCCAAAATCATTTCACTAAGAATCTGCTGAAGACAGGGAGGTTACCTCATTGTGCTGTTTCCATATTCTCCATATCCCATGTAAAGACAGCATTTGTAGTGATCTTAATTCATTTGGGTTCTTTGGAAAAGAGGATTAAATCCTTCTCTGATCTATTACAAAGAAAATTATGCCTTTCAGAAAGGTGAATACCAACTGAAAGAAAAAGAAGAGAGTCATTTTTCTTGAGAATTTATTTCTGAACAGTAGGACTGATAGTTGTCTGTGGACTCACAGTACGTGTGTAAATTACCAAAGCCAGCAAAGTTGATTCTAACATTATGTACTGAAAGCAGGGCAGCCAAAACTGAGATTCTTTGTCAGTTTTAATATCATCCAACTAAAGTGTACTAACTAGCCAACTGCACATATCTTTAGTAGCATTCTAATTCATGTATTGTAATTAGGCTTGAATAAAAAATATTGATTTTGTAGTAATTACATTTGTGCGATCATTAAGATAATGTTTCAGGAAATCTGCCTAGATTCAGCATGAGGTTCCAGATAATGAAATGTTCACTCTACTGCTGTGTAGAAGAGCTTTTAAATAAAACTTAGTCAGTACTCTAGCTAATATAAATTTATTTGATCCTGCCCTGTGACTTGTTTGGCTCGGGATACTCTACCAAAATTGAAATATTTTCCAGTGCTGATCATGGATAACTAGAATAGGCCAGCTGTTTTTTTATTTGTTTGTTTGTTTTTGTTGTTTTTCTTCTCTGATTTGAGTGCATCTGTGGAAAAGATGTATGAGACATATAAGAAATAATGTAGCATTTGAAGAGCACTGATTTATATCCAAAACTCTTGTTAGTTGCAGAACTAAATATGCTGCAGATAATCTTTCTGCTGAGCAAGTTTGTAACTTCTCTGTTAGCCTTAAATATTACATATTTAATCAATGCATGCACACAGAAAGAATGGCATCCTGTAATTCCTGGGTAACAACTTATCTTCCTATTTGGCTGTTCTTATATTATTTTTAGAAGTTTATGTCCCAACATGTGCATAAATTTTATATATTTACATGGACACACAGAAAGAGACAGATTTGTTTATAGAAGCTACAGGTAACATGGTCTAGGTACAGAATCACAGAATCACAGACTTCCTAGGTTGGAAGAGATCTCAAGATCATCAAGTCCAACCTCTGACCTAACACTAACAGACCTCCACTAAACCGTATCACTAAGCTCTACATCTAAATGTCTTTTAAAGACCTCCAGGGATGGTGACTCCACCACTTCCCTGGGCAGCCCCTTCCAATGTCTAACAACCCTTTCGGTAAAGAAGTTCTTCCTAACATCCAACCTAAAACTCCCCTGGTGCAATTTTAGCCCATTCCCCCTCGTCCTGTCATCAGGCACGTGGGAGAACAGACCAACCCCCACCTCACTACAGCCTCCTTTATGGTACCTGTAGAGTGCAATAAGGTCGCCCCTGAGCCTCCTCTTCTCCAGGCTGAACAAGCCCAGCTTCCTCAGCTTCTCCTCATAGGACTTGTTCTCCAGGCCCCTCACCAGCTTCGTCGCCCTTCTCTGGACTCGCTCAAGCACCTCAATGTCCTTCTTGTAGCGAGGGGCCCAAAACTGAACACAGTACTTGAGGTACAGCCTCACCAGAGCCGAGTACAGGGGGATGATCACTTCCCTAGCCCTGCTGGTCATACTGCTTCTTATCCAAGCCAGGATGCTGTTGGCCTTCTTGGCCACCTGAGCACACTGCTGGCTCATATTCAGCCGACTATCAACCAATACTCCTAGGTCATTCTCCGCCTGGCAGCTTTCCAACCATTCCTCTCCCAGCCTGTAGCTCTGCTTGGGGTTATTGTGCCCCAGGTGCAGGAACCGGCCGTTGGCCTTGTTGAACTTCATGCAGTTGACCTCAGCCCATTGGTGCAGCCTATCCAGATCCTCCTGCAGAGCCTTCCTACCCTTGAGCAGATCGACACACGCACCTAACATGGTGTCATCTGCAAACTTACTGAGGGTGCACTCAATGCCCTCATCCAGATCATCGACGAAGATATTAAAGAGGACTGGCCCCAGCACTGAGTGCTGGGGAACGCCACTAGTGACCGGCCTCCAACTGGATTTCACTCCATTCACCACAACTCTTTGGGCCCAGCTATCCAGCCAGTTTCTAACCCAATGAAGCGTGCACCAGTCCAAGCCAAGAGCAGCCAGTTTCTTGAGGAGAATGCTATGGGAAACGGTGTCAAAAGCCTTGCTGAAGTCAAGGTAGACCACATCCACAGCCTTTCCCTCATCCACCAAGCGCATCACTTTGTCATAGAAGGAGATCAGGTTTGTCAAGCAGGACCCGGCTTTCATAAACCCATGCTGACTGGGCCTGATCGCCTGCTTGCCCTGCAAGTTCTGTGTGATGACTCTCAAGATAATCTGCTCCATGAGCTTCCCTGGCACTGAGGTCAAACTGACAGGCCTATAGTTCCCCGGGTCTGCCCTCCGGCCCTTCTTGTAGATGGGTGTCACGTTTGCTAGCCGCCAGTCAACTGGGATCTCCCCCGATAGCCAGGACTGCTGATAAATGATGGAAAGTGGCTTGGCCAGCTCCTCTGCCAGTTCTCTCAGTACCCTCGGGTGGATTGAAGAATATTTAAATAGCCTTTAATCTAAATGCCTTGGTGATAGACTTTATTTCAAAGATCTATTACTTTAAAAAGCAGAGACATTCAGAAAATGAATGAACAAAGTCTAGAGCAATATTTTTGTTAAAGATTATATTGATAGCAATTAAATCACTCAGATCTGAAATAACAAAAATACAATTAAATCAGATCTTCAAGCAGGAATATTTGTAATTATCAATCCAGATTATCTGCATGTAACATGTGTCATGAAACAAGTTTCATGGCATGGTAAACATTCTGTGTCTTCCAGTGGAGAAAATAAAAAAAAAAAAAATAGATTTTGATTTATATTCAAAGCATCAGGTGAAATATTCATTTAAAATAAGACATTTATTATATCACTGAATCACTGAATTGTCCTGAAATATATAAAATAGTTTTTAGTAAAATAAATATTAAATACACTAGACATATCCAGAAATATGGAGAAGCACTTAGTTAGAAAAACCACATATTCAAATACAAATCTCTGGAGATTCATTGTGAGTATATGTTCAAAACCAGTAAATGCAAGTAATTTACTGGAAGAGATGACTTCATTGCAATAGGGAATATGTATTTTAAAAAGAAGGAATATGTATTTTTAAAAGGTTCAAACAGTCCTAGTGAGTGACACGTTTATTACCCTACATTATGTCTCAGAGTGAACCTTTGTCTTATGATGAAACTCATCTTAGATCCTCCTGAACAGTAAGAAGGGACGATTAAACAATATAAAATTTGAGAAACCCCAAAGAGTGCACTTCCATGTGTTTTTATTTGTACCAGATTATGCTTTCACTGTTCTCTGTTTGCCTTGATAGTCATGCTGTGTAAAGAATGGCCATTTTGATTTCTTTAGAGAGGACCAGAATCAATTCTACAGAAAAACCTTGACTAGAATACTCCTTGCAAGGCACTAGTTTTGTTTTACAAAGCACAGAGCTCAGAAGTTTGCTAGGTAGTTTTCTCATTATTAACCCCAAAACACTAATGATGGAGAAGACTTCTTTAGGATTATTCTCTCTGCATAATCTCTGTATGATACTTCTGTATTTATCAGCAGCCAAAATGTTGTCACACGTGGAAAGCCATGTATACTTCTTTGTGAAATAACTTTTACGTTTTTGACAAGATCTTGTAGTACAAAAGTACCCAGCTGCAATTATTATCTAATTGCAATGTTTTGCATCTTTTTTGTTATTTGTAATACTTTTCACCTGGCTAACCTGGCAAAGACTAGAGACAAGCCTAGCTGCGGATGGGGAAACCTCCTGAGAACATCCCCTCTCGGCAGTGAATCCAGAGAGCAGATGCAGAGCATGGCGAAGCAGCTTTCAAGGGGCAAAAAGGAAGAAGTTCAGATCATGCACTTAGCTGATTTTACATGAATGTTCAGGATTGATTATGTTTGTGAAAGAATTAATTGATTCTCTGAGGAAGATGAGTGGGAAGCACTGTGGACAACCCATCATGTTCAGCGTCACACTGAGGGTTCACTCTCTGAACTAAGCACTGCTGGATGAATTCCTTGTTCCCTGAGCTGTTGCAGCTTTCTTCTGCTCTCCTTAATTTATATGTACTTTCTCTGAACAGGCTATTAAGAAAATGAGAGAGAAAGAATGGAGAATAAATTTGTTGTAAGAAAAAGATTGCATCATCAATCGAGAGAGGTCAAAGAGAATGGTTATAAAATACAATTTACTCCATACCCAATTTTCAGGCAAATATCAGAACATACTGAGGCACAGCACCAAATTATTATGACAAGAACATTGCAATGTAAGAGCAGGCCAAATAAAGTGGGAAAGAAAAGCAAGGTAGGTGTTGTCTGACACCATTCTAGCTGGGAAGAATAAATGAAATAGCCTTCTCAGAGTGTCAGTGCCACAAATACAGAAGCAGAAATCAGCTAAAAATCAGGTTTGGAATCTTGGGCAGCACATGGGTGAAATCCTTTGATGTGCTGAAAAGGAACATATCTGATATTGGTCGAGGCCTGCCTTTGTTAAGGCCTACCTATGCTATTAGAAAGGGAAGTGGCTCTTCTTGTCCTTGTCCCACATTTGCTGACTGTTGGGGATTGCAGCAGTTTGGTGAAAGTTGCCCCTGTATAGGATATCCCTCATGTGTCCCTCTAGTTGTCTCTGGCAGCCCAGTTTGTGAGGAGAGAGGATGAAATCCCAGAGATGGCCCTGAGTGGTGGTCAGCCAGGTGTTGTCCCACCTGTCTCTCCTTGCCTCTCTCTGTAGGTGATGTATGCTCAAACCAGAACCCTTCTCCTCAGCTCGCCCCAGTAACACACAGTCAGTAAGAAAGTAAAATAAGCTGAATTCAAGTGAAATGGTTTTCAGATTTGGAAGTGCCCTGTCTCACTAGGGAGTCATGAAGCAGTCAGACTACCAGAAGTCACCACAGCATTTAATCTAAATCATAATGAGTTTAAACTTCAAAAACAATGACTACTGCTACTGAAAATCCTATAATCTGTGCTTTTCATTCAATGAGGCTGCACAGATGATCCTGTAACTGCAGAGTATATGCTGAAATGTGTTTGTGAAGATACAAAACCAGCTGGCTGTCACTTGATTTTATGTTAAACTGTAGTGGAGAGCACTGTTAGTATCCCCTGGTACCCTAAGGATTTACCATTCCCAAGCATGTGTGGATGGGGAAAATGGTCCCCAGACATCTCTGTGACTACAGCCTCTGAGCACGGAGGTGTGTTTCCTAGCCGGACTTTGGGCTGTCAGCAAGTACAGATGACACCTGAGTTTGTCCATGTCCATGCCAGGCTGTTTCTATCCTGCGGTGAAAGGGGTGTGAGCTCACGTGGTGGTCCTGGTTGTTCCTGCTGAAGGAGGACAGCATCACCTGGCTGAAAATGAGCCCTTGCACCAGCCACAGCCACAGTCTTCATACAGTAAGATGAAGAACCAATAATTTAATTTACCCCAGCAAATTCCTTAGACTTGTTTCAAGATGGGTTTGCTAATATCCATCGCATCATTGCTCCCTACTTCTTACAGGATCAGCACCCTCCCTAATACCAGACAGTGGCAAAACTCAAGACTGCCCAGAAGACCAGGACTTCTTATTTCTTTTGGCTTAACCTTGGGACCACCATCCTCAGCCCACCTGATAATGTCCAACCATCTTGCTCACACTTGCAGGTGTTACCTAAAGGAGCCTGGGTCTTATGCTGACACACTGCAATTTGCATCAGACAGAGACACAAAGAACACCAGAGGAAGCTGTTTAGAAAGGATGAGCCTAAGGCACACTTTTTTGTCAGTGGGTATGATTTTTCCTTCTTTCTCTAATGATAGCAGTGCAGTCCCTACAGTGGGCACAACTCAGTGGACAATGTCAAACTGAAGGTGCTTATGTTGGTATAGTTTACCCCTTGCTGTTATTAAGGTAGCAGAGTTTATGTTCCTTAATTAGGAGGAGAATGTCTCCAATGCTCCAGTCACCTATAAGAAAGAGCACACATTGCTGCCCCAGCTTCTTGTAACTAACCCATGAGGTTTTCAACAGCTTCCCAAATGATGACTAGGGAAAAGAGACAATAAAGGAAGACTGTTTCTCATGTTTTTCATGAGCAGGATAGGCATTCAAAAACATATCATAAAGAAATGGCAAATCACACAGCAGGATTTCACTTCAAATCAGTTCTGGAGTTAAAATGTGAATAAGTAAGATCCATGTATCCTGGATTAGGATACATGCTGCTTGGTAAAACCAGGAGGGCAGTTTGGACTCTGGGCCACAGGAAGGAAGAAGGTGTCTGGAGAAGGAGCCGGCTGGGTTGATCAACAGAGCAATGGTGTGAAAAGCAATGGGAAGACACAGAGAGCTGGCCTAAATGGATTGCTTTGGTAGCAGCAAATAGTTACCAATGGTGACATTCAAAGCCTGCATGGTTTCAAAACTAATGACCAAAAATCTGTTTCTGAGAAGTTATAAGCAGAAGGGAACCTTCTCCATTTACATTTTACTGTGTTAATAGCTTGTCAAACCCAGCCAGTTCTTAACAGCATGTCTTCTGATGAACAAGTACCTACAGTTCAGAGTCAGCCAATGTAAAAGTGGTAACAAAGCTAGCTTGGGATGGCTTTGGTTTGTGAACCAGAAGAGTTGACAAAGGATATGATTTTCGCCTTTTAGCATTTGACATTTTTGAGACTCATTTTTCTTCTACACCATTAACTTCTTAGCTTGAAACATAAGATGTCACCATGATAGAAAATACATGCAGGGAAACATTCATCAAGATACTGTTAAAGGAGCAGTAATCAGGAGCAGTAATGTTCCAAATTTGGTGTGACACGAATACTTTTACTAATTCTGTAAAAGCCAGAGGAAAGTGTCATTCTAAGTGGATATTATTATAGTTTATATACCACATCGTGCAACAAATCCTATTCTTGCAGCAAATGTTATGCATGAAACAAATTAAAAATGTTAGTCTATCTGAATAACAGCTAATCAAATTAAATACTGTGACCTGGCAAGGTTCAGAGGATGAGCAATAAGCAGAGGCACCATGTAACCTTGTTCCAGTGCAAGGGGTTGTACAGCTGCTCCCAAAACTGGCAGAGGAGGATGGTTACACCCACATCCCTAGACACCCTGATGTGACTCCATGGATGAATCTCTCTCCCATGTGTTGTGCAGTGACAGGGGTTGCCAACAAGGGGATCAGACTCATGTGGGAAGTAAGGAGAGAGCCTGAAGACTTGTCAGGTTGATGGTTGGACTTAATGATCTGTAGAAAGGGAAAATATAAAATAGAATGATAAGTGGTGATGTTATGGCTGCATATAGGTAAAGTTCTTTCCTCTGGTGCCTTTGCTAACTCTAAACAACACTAAACTTTGGCTTTTTGGAGCCTTGAGGAAATATGATTAAGGAACATTTCTTACTTGAGATGTACAAAAGCGATGGACAAATGTTGTAGAAGCAATTTCAATCCTGTCTTTTCCCAACATTTTAACAGTTGTCTTAACAGTGTCAACATTTATGTTTGCTAAGTATACACAAATTCCCATGCCCCTATCCACACAGATATGTACCCGGAGAAATCTGTCTGCTATTAGCCAAGAAAGATCTCTGATGTGTTTATACTTTTGTAGAGGGCTGTGTGCATACAACAGGTTAGGCAGGAGGAGACCTCTGGAGGTGGCTTGGTCCAACCTCCCAGCTCAAAGCATTTTTTTTTTTTTTTTCTAAAGACATACTGGTGATTTTTATAAAATTTCCAGTTGCACACTCATTTATGCTTCTATTAAAGGGTGCATTATTATAGAAACTTTTGCTATATGAAACCTATACAGTATATTACCAGGACTTCTAATCTATCATAAAGCTAAGATAAAACTATTAACAAGGTGACAACTTGCAATTTAGAAAATCCTGCATGATCTAGAAAACATGGAGTTTTCTTCTATCTAGTCTAAAACCAAAGTCAGAGAAAATTACCTTGTGTTCTCTAGGTAGATACGAGCAAATTGCATGCTTTCACCTCTCATATATAAACAGGTCCACAGTATAACTTTTTAGAAAACAATTACCAAGCCATTAATAGCAGATGAGATAGATGGTATTAAATAATAGCACATAAACTAGATTATTATTATTATTATTTTCTGGAGCATTTAAATTTTCCAGGACATTTTTTTTTCCAAGAGGTAGGACATTTTTTCTCATATTTTACAAATGTAGTATGAAACAAAAAGAGGAAAAGCACTCCCTGCTGCCCGTCTCCCCCAGCTCTCTAAGGAGGAGACTCATCATTGCACATACAAGAAAAACAGCCACCCACACACTGGAGCCCTTCAAGCAGAAAGCACCTGACAGGAATTTAAAAGTAGGTTTTCAATGGTGAAGTTGGCAGAAATCTACATAAAAGCAGTTCTTCAAGGAAGGGTATTATGTGATATGAATTAGATGAATGTATTAAGTTCCTCCTTTTTTTAAAACTGTGGAGTATAAATCAGATTATTGTTATCACGATCAAATATTTTGTTTGAAACAGCTCATACCTGCATATGAGGAATAACAAGGAAAATATAATAGATAACAATATATTTTAATAAAATAGCATATGAAGAATAACAAGGAAAATATAATGGAGAACAATATATTTTAATAAAATATTTTTTTTACTAACACTCAAAATCGTAAGTTTATTAAAAATCTCTATACTAGCTGCTTGAGTTTTCAAAAACCCTAAAAAAAAACCACACTATACACAGAGACAGAAGCATTTTACACATAAAGCATTTAAAGTCAAATACGTCAGATAAAGCAGTAAGTAAACATAGATATAGCAATTTTTTATTTGATTGTTTGAGAAGGTGAAGTGTTTGCAGTTTTTGCTTTTAGCAACAAAATCCAATGATAAGTATTACATTAGTTCTTCATACTGGTTTTTAGGGCTTCATACAGACATCTGTAAGCATTTTATTTCTTATCCTTTAGACCATATGGCTACATTAAATGCTTCTTGCTTCTGACTCAGTTTTTTCATCTGTAATTAAGGTGGAAGGAAACAGTTTAAGACCTCACTTAAATTTCACAGTGCTATTGCATGGTTTATATGACCTGAACCTAAGCAGCTTTCTGCTTTCTTCGTTTTAATTTTTCTCCTTGTTTCTTTTAAAACTGAAGCTAAATAATAAGCTCAGTACCTAGCTTTTTTTTTTTTTTTATTTTTTTAATTTTTTTGTAAGTGCAAAGAAGATATTTTTAAATGGCTTACTGATTTACAAGTTATTGATAACCAAATCAGGAAGCTAATTTCACACTGGCTTTGCTTCTGGACTCAATTTATATCTTCCACATGTCAATGGCACAACAACGTAAGTCCTTTTCCTTTGATTGAGAGCCCTCTTATTTACACTGTTTGTAAGTGAAATAAAAACTGGGCTTCTACATTGCTCCATTGGTTCTGAAAATTTCTTCAACAGCACTGACTCAGCACAGTTTTGTATGGAATATCTGAGTATAACTAAGGTTTCTTTTGTCTCTACAGCCTCTCATATAAATTAGCCCATAAGCTGCTGGTGTTAACCCTGAAATACAAATTGCTCTGCACACATCCTGGGGCCAGACTTTCTGATATGCTGAACATCTGCAACAGGACAGTGTTATCTGCAGGTCTACTTAGCATGGCTTCTCAACCATTAATAAGGAAAACATAGATTGCTCAATTATTTATACGTAGAACAACAATTTAACAAGCTCCTTATCCTTCTGGCATTCATAGAAAACCATTTCTCCCAACTACCATCTTCCTTTATCTGTACTACGTGTCCTTTATAGGCATGGAGCAGAGTACTGCACCTTGCTAAGAGAAGCTACATGTCCTCTCCTTAGTGATGCCTGCCTGAATCACTGCTGCATGGACACCTCTCCCTCTAATTGCAACAAAGCTCCTGTTGGCTTCACAGATGAGAAATACACTCAGAGATATTGGACAGACAGGCAGGTTTTTGTGTTTTTTTTGCTGGCAGTTGTTACAGTAGTGTCAACTCATTAACTTGTCACTTGCGGCTGAAAGGAAATAATACGTACACTGTTCAAAGCTTGCCAGCCTTGTTCTGGGCCATCCAATGACAAATTACAGCGCCTGCATTTTCATATGCCACCACCTCTGAAATGATGGATCTATAACTATGGATAAATTTCAAAAGCTTTGGGATTTCCTATGGTATTTGCTTCTCTGTGCTTGTTTGTTACCCATAATGCTTTTGGACTGACCAGGGCAGTCTGGTCAATACCAGGATCCAAGTTTTTTACCACTGAGATGAAAAGGAAGAGTGGGGATGAAAGGACTGGTAGTGATGGTGAAGGACCATATCTTATGTCCTAAATGACAACCCAGGTTACTCTGGAGTATTCAAGTGGAGAAAAAAATGTTACATGAAAGCCTTAAAGAAAAAAAAAGGAAAAAAAAGACCATGGGATACACAGTCAATGCTAAAGTCATAATCTAAAGCTTAATTTCAGGTTAAACTCTTGTATATCACAGACTTCTCTGCTTCTTCTCAGAACAAAACAACAGCAAGGACAAGCTGCTGCTGCTGCTGCAGTTTGAACTCTGTCATGTATAACCTGTCAGTTATACATGATTTTGCTGGACCCATTTCTAAGCTTTTAACAGATTTCTACTGAGAACAAGGTGAGAAATAATTTCTCTAAGCAGCTGAATGTAAAATATATGACTGAGACTTCTGTGAAATATCAAATGTAACAGCTAGTCACAAAAAAAACCCAATAGGTAGTGTTGATAAATGCAGACACTGCATGACTGTTGCCCAAACATGAGTAACATGTAGTTGTTAAATTATTTAGTTCTTCTCTAAGAATTGTTGAAGTGTTTGTAAGTGATAACTACCTGTAAGGACTCTTCTGGTTTGTGTAGCAACCAGAATACACATGCAGAGTTCACCCAGAGTCTATCACTGATTCTGCTGTCTCACAGATCTTTCTCAGAAACTCACGTCTTCCATCAGCAGAAAAACGAAACTAAACAAAACGAAACGAAACAAAACAAAAACACAGCAACTCCAAAACACAAATGCACACTTTGTTTATTTAAAAGGACAATTAGGTTACCACAGTGATGTGCAGCATACCATATAAACTGGTTCAATTAAATTCCCCTTTGTCATTTTTATCCTCAACAGCATGTTTGTTATATAGAATTAGGTTTCAAGATTTTAGTATCATTTGTAACTCATAACTGGGCCTCAGCATCACATGGAACCTCACTGTGTTACAGTTGTGAGGACACATTAACCTAGAGATATTGCTTTGTACCTAAATTTTTCTTGTGTTGAACAGAAAGAAAAGGTGCTTGAGAACCTGATATGTAGGATTTGTAGCACTGAGCTGCTATGCCTTTTGTATGTCCAACTCCTATAACATTTTGAGATTTCTGAAAAAACACTAATTATAGCTCACTGTTTACAGGTTTAGTTGCCTTAAATAAAGGTTACCCCCTGTAAGTAGCAAGCCATTTTTGTTGAGAGGTACTGTGGTGGTTTTACTGTGCTAGGCAGCTGAACACCACAACCGCTCTCTCATTGCCCCTCCTCTGATGAGGAGGGGAAGAAGTAAAGGAAAGAACAACTCAAGGGTTGAGATAAAGATATTTTAATTAGAGAGAAAAAATATTATTGAGGAAATATTATTATTAATTAAACAATTCAACTAAAGGGAAAAAAGGGAAAGGGGAAGAGGGAGGGGGAAAGGGAATAACAAAACAAAACACGTAAAGGCTATGTGGAAGTGCAGAGGAAATAAATTACTCTCTACTTCCCACAAGTGAGCGATGCTTGACCATGTCCTTGAAGCAGGGCCTCAATGCACGTAGTCGGTGTTCAGGAGGAGGACAGATGTTTTTGCAATGAGAGCCCATCCCTCTCCTCTTCTTCCTTTTTCTACCTTTTATTGCTGAGTGTGACATCAAATGGTATGGAGTATCCCTTTGGTTGGTTTTGGTCTGCTGCCCTGGTGATGTTTCTTTCTCACTTTTTTGCCCGCCCCCCAGCGGGCAAAAACTTAGAGAAAGTCCTGATGCTGTGCCAGCACTGTTCAGCAGCAGACACAACACCAGTGTGATACCACTGCTGTTCTAGCTACAAGTGCAGAGCACAGCGCTGTATGGGCTGCTGTAGGGAAAGTTAACAGAAGGGACAGAGACTGCACACACCTTCTTAAAAGAACATAAATCAATTAATAATCCTCATATTTCAGGCTCTTTTTTTTTGTTGTTGTTTGTTTTTCGTTTTTCATGACAATGAGCAACGCAATGCCATCTGTGAAGTCACTCCCACTCTAACAAACTGCTGCTTCTCCAGCAGTTTTTGACAATAAAATCCTGGCTTCTGTTTCTGGACAGCATAACATTTCTCATCTCCACAAAACATTGCTTCTGCCTGGTGGAGTAGAATTTTGGAGGAACGATAAAAGTGTTACATGGAACTTAATGAAAAATAAGAGAAATGCTCTTTATAAATATTTTAAATAATGTCCTGTGGACTTTCCAAACATCATATGTGATGAACGGCTTGAATGGCTTACAAATTTAAATAACTGTTAGAAGATGTGCAATTTGACTTTCTAGTATCATAAAAGTCTAATCTTGGGAAACTTTCTACTAAGCTACAGGGATATTTTTTTTTCCTTTATTTAAAGCCTCTTCCAGAAATGAGTTATGGATTGCACTGCAGCACATTAGCTGTTAGAGTAAAACTTGGCAACTCTTCCAAAGTAAAGTGATAAAGTCATAACATTCTCTTTTATGACTTTATAAAATGCCCTACAAACAAATATTACAAATATATAACTGATTTCTGAGGTCTTAGCCCATAAAGAATTCCAGTGCAGCCAAAGGACAAGTTCCAAAGTGTTTGATTTCTTGTAAAAGAGGATGATGCTATTGGTGTTGTTTGGGTACAAGGCAAATTGCTAGGAGAAGCTAGTATTTTATTTTATTTTTATATCTCTGTCTGCCATTAGTCATTGGGCCAGGATGAAAATTTCTGATGCTACATAAACTTCATGGTTGCATTCAGGCATTTGGTAATTCCACAGCATAGCAATTTAAATCAGCTACTCATTTTGAGGGTTGTTCCACCATATTTCCTATTTTTAGAAAGGTTATTAAGGAAAAGAAAATAAGGCATCAAGTTTTCTTAATCAGTCTGTCTGCAGACCTGAATATGACACTACAAAGACAGTTTTGATTGATGTTATGACATCACAGGCTTGCTCACTTTATTTCACTTGTACCACATTCTAAAGTACATGAGATAAGATAGACATGAAAATTAGGAGAGGCACTTCAGTACTTTACAGGGATTCAGCTCATTTAAGATACCCATAATACTTACAGTATGGCCACTTAAATTTCTGTAGATCTGTAATGGGAGTTAAAAAAGTGTTTCAGGTCCCATCTCATCAAGGATGAATGGAAAAGTCTGAATTTCCAAGAAATAAGATCTCAGATAAAAGCTCTCTTATTTAAACTAAATATAAATAAAGTGCTTGGTGCCTAGAAAATGGTTCTGCAGGGGAACACAGCAAGAAGAAATAGTTCTTTTGGGGAGAGGATAGATAGATAGATAGAGCATGGGTGATACTGCCACCCCTCAATATCAAAATCCTTTAGTGAAGATGAGATTGAAGAATATACTAAGTTTTTATCTTTACGAAGACAAAATTACTTGCAGCTCTTCAAGAGCCTGGCAGCTAACTTTAAGAGAGAAAATCAAGAGAAATTCCACAGATTGTTTCCCTTGTTTATGTGTACACATATATGGCTTATAAAATGCTTTCTCTCAGGACTTACTAACAAAAAGCCATGAAATTAAGGGAAGGCATAAAACTCAAGTAAACATGATAAAGCATGGTGTCTGATAAAACTAATGTCAAAATAATATTAAACAGGCTCAGTGCTGCCAAAGGTCTAAGCAGTTGCCAGTCAAAGCAGAGTGTGCCTGACCTCCTAGGAATTACCAATTGAATTACCATTTGCTATGACTAATTAGTCTATGCATGTACAATCCACGTCTGAAGGAGAAGACTGGATGGTAGCGCTATTAGCACAATGCTTAGAGAATACCCTGAATGAGAGGAATAAAAGAAAGAAAACTACATTTGTGCATACAAAGAGGATAATCATACAAATGTTGCAATATTGATTATGTAAGGCTAACTGCAGTATTTTTTGTTAAATTGTGCATCTATAAAAAGGATATTAGAGAGGCTATTAGGTCAATGGGCTTATACTTAGGGCTTTTTGTTCTAACCTCATTAATTTGCAAACTGGCAAAATAACCATTCTTGTTTATCTCTATTCAGCCATTTTATTTTACTACACTATCCCTTTCTCTTTTTTTCTTTTCCCCTTTCTCCTTCTTTTTTTCTTTTTCCCTTTTAGCTTTCCTTTTGCAAATCTTCTTTGTGCACAAAATGAGATCCCTGCTGCATTTTGTATAGTTGAGAAGGGGAAAGGTAGCTGACACCAGTGCAGTCCTCCACTTCTGATTGTAGCTTGTTCTCTTTTACCATCAGCTTCAGGGCCATCCCTTGCACCAGACACCCATCATCAGTATTGATGGCTCCTCAGAAATTCTCTGCCTCTCTTGATTTTGCAGAAGTTGTATCTTCCCTTATTTTTACTCCTCTTTATTTTTTGCCTCTCCTGGCTTCTCCATTGGCAGCTCTTGCTTTGAGGCATCACCAGCTTGTGATGCAACTCATCTCTGTGGAAATTCTGTTATCACGCTGATTTCTCCCAGTTCTTGTCTGTCAATGAAGGTTCCAGGCTTGCCAGACTCCTAAGTAAACTTCTCCATTTTAGTTGTATTAATGTTTATGATCTGGTTAACTATTTTTATGCTTCAGAAATCCCTCTTCTCTCTGTTTCACTCTCTACAGTTTCACTCTCTACTATTTTGATTTATTTCAGGAGAATATTGAGAATCATAATTTGGCTGTTAGTAGCCTTCAAGGTTTCTTCCTTGTGCAGACCCTCTTATGATATATAAAATAAACTCTTATCTAATTTCCTTTTCTTCTTTTGGTGCACCATGATGAGCCTATATTAGCTACTGATTTTACTTGTTATTTCTATTTACTTTTCTTGCCTTCTTTTTGATTTTCCTTAACCACTTACTGCTGTTAGCTTCTTTTCCCTCTCCTAATAGATCTCATCTTAAGTTAGAAAAACAGGTATCATGCTGTTATATCATATGTGTAATTTCTAAGCTTGTATAACAGTTTCTCTATTCTTGTTCCATTATAGGCTATTTCTAACTCAGCATCCGTATCATGGATGTAAGTTTTTTGAAATTCTCTTGCTGGTCTTTGATGACTGGTTTCATGCAAACACCTGATGTGTGTAAGAACTCTGCTTCCTCTTCAGCCTTCAGAGCCTTTATGCTCACTCCCTGCAGCTTCTGTAGCTTTTCCTTCTGAATCTCTCCTTCAGCATGTATTACAGAAGTTGCTTCTCTAGCTGTTTTCTAGTCTCACATGGCTCTGTCCTGGATCTTTTCATCTTTGTGAAGTTTATTTCCTCATCATCTCATCAGCTGCTCATCTCAACTATTGCCTCTAGGGGTGTGAATCACACATCTGCCAGTTCCATCTTCTCACTGGCAACAACACATCACAACTGTTATATCAGAGGTCTTTCTTTTCTCCATCCAAAACTCTCCTTATTAACTCCTTCCTCACTCATTACTCATCAGTCAAGACTGCAAATTATTTGATACCAATGTAGATCCTTACATACATATAAACTCTGTAGATACATTTGTGTGTTATTCCTAGAGTAATATCTTATTTTATCATCAGATCCAGCTAAAACAGGCAATAATTAGCTTATATCTGGATTCTTTTATTTTATTTTATTTTATTGTTTATTTTTTTTGCAACAGCCTGATGTATGAAGCACTTCTCCTGTGAAGACAGACTGAAGGAGCCTAGAGAGAGGAGAAGGCTCCCAGGGACCTTGTAGCAGCCTACTAATATCTAAAGGAGGCATGCAAGAAAGCTGGAAAGGGACTCTTTTTCAGAAAGTGTAGCAATAGAACAAGAAGTAACAGATTTAAACTAAATGAGGGTAGATTTAGATTAGATATTAGGAATATTTTTTTTTACTCTGAGAGTGATGATGCACTGGCACAGGTTGACCAGAGAAGCTGTGGATGTCCCATCCCTGGAAGTGTTCAAGGCCAGGCTGGCTGGAGCATCGAGCAACCTGGTCTAGTGAAAGGTGTTCCTGCCTGTGGCAGGGGTTTTGGAACAAGGTGGTTTTAAAGGTCCTTCCAACCCAAACAATTTTATGATTCTATGAACTTTTTCCTTTGTCTTTTGTAAATAAGTATTGGACTACCCATACCTACTGAGAATTTGTTGAAAAATCAGATCACTTCAGATACAAGAAACTTGTGTCCTTCTTCAAGGGCCTAAACGTTCTGTCCTCCTCTAATTAGATATCTAGTGCTTTTCACTGAAGAATGGTAACGTTTGCAGTTGTTTACTTTTTAAGCTCCTGTGATATTTTTATGCTTCTCCCAGGCTGTAACTCCCATGTGGGGATACAAGCATCTTGTTGTCATCTATCAGGCTACCTTATCATGACTCAAACACTTTGTTTGTTTTTGATGTGTAGTGAAAAATAACACATTACTTAAATAACTGACTCGTTGAGTTCACCGCCTCTTGATATTTTCCCATGTGCATTCTTTGTAATACGTCTCATCTTTTACCTAGAAGGCAAGCTGACTAGGAGAAATAACAGTGTAGCTCTGTTTTTGATAAACAGCTGCTTCTGTGGTTCAGTCTTAGTCCACACCTAGAGTCTTGTGAGTAGACAAATAAAAGAGCTGTCAAATAAAAATAATAGTTGAGAGGTTTTTGTTGGTCATTCCCAGTGGTCCAGCTCATAGTGAAGGAAAAAATTAGGTTTGTCCTTCAACACTTTGCAGTAGTGTGCTGTTCTGGTCCATGGAATAGAGGTATTCCACTGAATTTGCTGTCCTCGTGAAACACCTCGACAGCTTCCAACACTAAAAATGCATTAAGCCTGGATTAAGCCCAGGATGAATATATAATTTGTTAGCATAAGTATAGAGAATCAGTTAGTACTCATAGTAAACAATAATAATGTATTGGTTTTGGCTAACATTAGACTTTCTCTGCATCATTAAGGATTATATTAGTTTTTATTCTCTTTTCTGTTAAATGTTTCTCAAAAACATAACACAATAATGTTACCTGTTATTAAAAAATTGAACCAAAGTTCGTTTCAGTATTTTATTAATCATGGTGATTCTTGAAAATCCTTAGAGATTGTACTAAGATCAGATATTTTAGAGCAAGGCGAATTTTAAAAGGATTTTTTTTTTTAAGTTGTAAGTTGTAAGATACTCAACAAACAAGTTGCTTCCTTTTTCAACTCGTGCTTTTTCTGAGCTCATTCGCTTAGTGGTGTCATTTAAAAAAAACTGTGCATATTCTATTAAATTTGAATTGGGCTATTTGAGAAGAGTATAAGAAGTAGATAGTTTTACTTCAGGTGATAATCACATTAAAATCCTTGAACAGAAGGCAATATAAAATGTAATATATCTACTTTAAAAGCTAAAAGTTATTTTGAAAATGACTATCTATGAATTTCTTTCAGCCCACAGAAAAGGAAAGTAGACACTCCAACCAACAGAAAATGTTCAAGGGAATAATAAAAATAAATAAATAAATAAAGCTATTCAGAGGAAAGGAAATAATCTAAAGGCAATCATGCTGAATGAGAATGTACAACAGAATGATTAAATTGCTTTGTAAATTACTCAGCCTTTTCAACTCTGTAAAACTATTAATAATGGTTGTTTTCATTACAATGATCTTATTTGATTTGATGTGCATGCCTGGAAAAGTAGTGTCCTGATGTACAAAGATCAACACGTTGAGCTTCCCTGTGGAGGAGATATGCTGCAGGGCCACAGGTAGCATCTGCAGATGGGGAGCAAGTGTGTCAATTATGCCAGGGATTTTCAGGCCTTGGTTAGCATTGCCAGCAGCTCCATTTCCTGAAGCTATAAACATTGTTGACGTTGTCTAAAGGAAGGAATGAAATAAAATATAAAATAAAATTAAATAAAATATAAAATAAATTAAATAAAGTAAAATAAAGTAAAATGCCCAGGAAGACCTTACAAATGTACTGCTGATGCTCTTGCATCTACAGCTGTGTGCTGGGGATGGATGCTGGTAGAAGCATGTGGCTGGTTGCTCATGAGCAAGATGCCAATTCAAAATAAAGTTATTTAACACTCATTATGGAATCAGCCTGGGGATTCACCACCAGCCTGGCAGCTCAGAAAAAAAATGTATAATAAAAAAATAAAAAATAAAATGGGTGCTGATGCCTCCAAGAGGTTGCAAGGGGTCATGTTCATGCAGTCAGCACCCACCTGTACCTTGCCTTCCCCCTAAAGGTGGACACCCAGCACACATTTCAAATTGTATAAGGGAGTGGCCAATGAGGGACTACCCTCCCCCAGACTCAACTCATTCATATACATTTACCTTAATAGTAACATGCTTGAATTCCTTAACAGGGAATAGTGAGAATATGAAGTGAGGATCCTGCTTTACAAGGTGATCTGTAAGTCTTTGTTTTGGTATGGTACTTATTATTTTCTAGTTGAAAAATATCGCTCAGGAGTAATGAGTCAGGCTGTTACTTTTGTATCTGAAGGTACAGTAATTATATTCTCCTTTCAGTTATCATTAGTCTTCAATGGGGAAAAAATCCTACAGGCAGTTGGAGGCTGGGTATATTATTAGTGGAGATGGAACTACAGGTTACTACTCCTGTAGTGTGTGACTAGGTGAAACTGAAATCACAATATCCTTGGCTTATTGTCATTTTTCGTAACAGCCTCAGATATCTTTAATAAGGTAATCTATCTGAATTCATCTCCTAAGAGTCAAAATCAAACTCATTTTGAAACTTGGTAACTTTGAAACTGAAATTGAAATTTTGAGAAAGGAGAACTCTTCTATAGTTTTGGTTTTGAAATCATTTCCTATTACTTCCATTTTTTGTTGGGAGAAAAGGAAGACAATTATTACTGGAATCTTGGTTTCATGAGTTGACATTTTACCTCTATCTTTACTATCTATAATAGTGTGCATCACATGAGTGTCTGCTAGGAGGTGGGCAACGTTAGAGGATGATGATGCATTCTAAATTTCGTACAGAAGTTGAAGTCAGTAGTAGCATATTTATTTATTTATTTTAACTGCAGTGTAGAAACTTGGAAGTAACATTTTTAACAAAGGAATTTGAAGCTTTACCTTGGCTGATTTCCTTTTTAATTTTCAGTGTAGTATTAGACAACAGTTTGAAATAGAAGAATGAGTGATAAAAATTCTAAATATAATTCCCTTCTCATAAAGACTATGTATGTTTCTATCCTCATCCATACAAGGACAATTAATATGTCTTTCTAATCACTCATTCTTTCTGTTTCAAAAGAATAAAAGACCACTCTACACCACTTAACTTCCTGTAGAGCTGCATGAAAGAAGTATTTTTGGTGATTAAAAACTGTGGAGAAAAAAGAATCTAATGAAAAAAAATGAATATTAGCAGATTGACATTTTCAATTGTCTGAATGACACAAGGAACAAGTGCACCATCATACAAACTTGTTTCCTAGAACAGAAAATGGATTGAAGAAAATTACTTAGAAAGAATTGCTATCAGGTTGAGTTACAGTGGAAAATTAAGAGGTTTTATAGAGCAGTCACAGAATGAGGTAGTGCATTAAGACTGCTGAACAACCATTTATCTTAGGGTTAGCGTGATATATTGAGTTTGTTCATTTATTCATGAGTGAGGTATATATTTACCTAAGGCTGGTAAACATAATGAAACAAATCCTTTGTTTGCATTACCTTTTGAAAACTGTTGGTAGAGGGGTTAGCTGCACATCAGAACCATCACTCTCTCCTCAAGACTCTCCTCCTGGCTGAAGCGTTAGCTCCTCAGACCCTCCCTGTGCCTACATCTTTTGCATTACTCAGCAATGTGAGAAGAGTTGCTTGGATAACATTTGGCAACAGACAAATATATTGCCAAAGAACTGTTTATTTGAAGCTCACTGTGTTAGAGGTTATGGCTAGGCTACTAAGATAGCTTTTCCTTTTTCTGTCAGGAGAATGCATGACCTCAGTGTGTGACTGGTAGAAGATTAAGCTGAGCTTGTTGCACTGATGTATTGCTAAATCACTCTTAGTGATCTTGGATCTCATTTATCATCTCATCTCTCTTACGTCTACTTTAAGGGCAGCCCCCTAAAAAAACAAACAAACAAACAAAAAAAAAAACTCTTAAAAATTTTGTGTCATGATTAATATTTCAAATTAGTACATAATATATTCTCAACTGCTACACAAACCTCTAAGTTTTGTCAAGCCAGTTACAAACCCAGAGAAAAATCAGAAGAGGGAAACCATCAGGTCTTAGAGCTTGGCTGCCTGCAGGTTCTTTTCTGGTTAATTGAGTGCCTTCATTTTCTCAGGTGAGAGGTTGGAAGCAGAGTCCTACTGCTGTGGCATGTTCTCCACTTCCCTCACATTAAAGTATAAAATACAGTACTAGAGTTATAGAGAAAATATAGGATTCTGTGTGGTATATTAAAAACCATGAGGTCTAGGAGCTGGGATATTCATCCAATGCATGTTTTGAAGCAGAAAATAAGGACTTCCTTATTAAAACATCTAGTTGTACATGAAGAAGTAATTACAGAATCTGGCATTTATTTCACCAAGATAAATGTTTGTTGATTTAAAATGTGTATTCCATAAAAGACACCCCACAATTAAGTGCTCCTCCATTTCAAATTAACACAGTGAACTCACAAAGTCTTGCCCCATGCAAGCAACAACTATAGCTACTGCATCATGTGCATTAATTTTCAAATGAAAAAACACAGTCCCTTTAGTTAATAATCTCTCAAGTTTGGCCTGATTGATTTACTGCACATCATTTGCTGCTGCTTTCCAAATAATCTGTATTCATGCCAATAAAAGGCAGTGTCAACAAGTGCAATAATAGTGCACTTGTTTTTTCACCACTCCAAAAAGAAAAGACATCCTGAGTTCAGAGGGATCCTGAAAGAAATACTGTTAATGAATGGACTTCCCAGCTGTATGCACTATGGCAAGTGAAAAGCCTCCCCAAGTGTGTTGCATAACAGTGCGTCAGATGTCACTTTTTTCCCACCTAGCTGGGTCCTGTTGACACCAGTGTAATGGGCACAGGATACTGGTTAGCACAGAATCAGGCCTAATATCTCTAGTGGAGCCAGAAGGTTTTGCCTACCTATCCCGGTAGGCAAAGTGATGCTGAAGAAACACAGGATAATTCTCATCTATTTCAGCTCTAGTTCATCTAACCTAGTGGGAGTAAGTCCTTATGCAAACTCCGAAGAGCAAGAGCAAAGAGAAAATTAAGTTCTCTAACCCTTCACAGATGCTATTAGGCTCCAACCTAGAATAGTAACTAACTCTCTCCCTGAAATAATAACCACTTTGTGTGTCCTTCACAAGGGCATTCCACATTTTCATTGTGGTCTGAATTTTCTTTCATACTGTCCTCGGCCCTGGACCTCCCGCAAGGGGATCTGATTTGGCGTCAGTCTCCGGTAGGCTACCCACACCATCTGGAGAAGAGGCTTTCTGCAGAGTGAATGAAACAGCTGCAAGAGTGTTTTTAGGGAGGGAAGTGAATAATGTGGTAATAGAGGATTTACAACCATTGGAGACTTTCTCCAAGTATCAAGGCACAGATTTCACTCCCTATTGAAATGAGGCAACTCCGTTCATTACACAGACAGCTTTTTGTACCAGAGGGTGTTGGGATCACTGGACTTTTCAACTACTGCCAGAAGCTTTATCCAAGGGCCACTATTTTTCGATGGTTGTGTAAGATCTGCAAAGTATTATTTAAAACCTCCTTTACAATGGAAACCCTAATCACGATCAGAGCTTTACTGAATTGTATCGGAGATGACATCATTTAGCTTGAACAATATACATTGTAAGAAGCTGAGATGAGTATCTGCCAAAAGGATTATAGATGCAGGAATATTTTTCAATTAAGAAGAGATATGTTTATCAAAAATATCACAAGGATTTTCTGGGCCTTTGTTATGAAGAGTCAGAAAGTGTTATTTTGCTGCTCAGTAAAACAAATATTGAGTTCCAATTTTTTCATAAAAGTTTTTACATTTCACAGAGATAAAAATCCTTGCTCCAGTTGCTGTAGAATTGAAATAGAAAACACATTGAGAGAAATCTGGATTTGAAGAACTTCTGCCTGCAGCTTGGAAATTATGTCTGTTTGGTAAATATTAGGGTCGTTCCTTCTGTGTTCTGAAGAGGGATCACTAACTCCTGTTCATTGGTTTGTTTGTTCCATCCATTTAGGAATAATTTGTCCTTATTTTTAATTTTACTTCCCAGCATGTGTTTTTCTTTTTATTCCTCTCCTTTCTCAGAAAAAATAAAAATAAAAATAAAAATTAAGATACTTTGTTTTCAGAAAACTAATGTGCTTTTTAAATATATATATGTATATGTATATATATGGCTTTTGAAATTGCAAATCAAGCTACTTGTATATTGCTACTCTTGGCAGAATTTTATAATTTTATAGAATTTACATTAGCAATATTTGAGGAATTAATGATTTGTAGAAAGTGATAGAAGGAATCAATAGAAGTGAATCAAAAGTAACTAATAAATTTAAATGAATAGACATTCACTGTTTATTATTCTCCAATGATTATCCTGATCTTTACCATAACTTTTGTTTTACGTGATATCTGGCTTCAGTTAAAATCATACACCAACCTTACAGTTTGGTGGTAAACTTTTGATTCAGATGAGAAACTTATCCTTGGACCATCAAGTGATTATGTGATCATCACCACAAACTATTCTTAATTGTTCATAGCTTTTGCAAGAAAATAGTGCAGTCCTTTGTGTCTCTTCATCAGAATCATTTGTGTGTATGGTCCTTATGCTGTTTGGAATATGCTATTTTATAAATTAATTCAAATTTAAGGATATTAAATGTAGTTTCTTCAAGTAGAGTTGTACAACTCACTGCAAGAACTGGAAATCCTAAAAAGACTTCAGATCGTGAAGCGATATCATACTGGAAGGTCCAGTAGCCGACAAGTTGAAAATAAGGGTAGCAAAATGGACAAGAAGCTTTATATCAATAGATTTTTCATTGAATTTATACCATAGCAGTGATTTTGTTGTTGTTGTTAATGGATAGACTTAGTAAGACAAACATCAAAAGCAATACCTTACATGAAAACGCTATACATTTACCTTTGGTTGTGAATGATGCATATTATTTTTCATTAATATTGGGGAGGTGAAACAAAACTTTGATGCTCTTGTGTTTTTAAGCATGGGTAAGATATTAGACTTCCATCAATTTTTATTTATTTTGTACATTGTATCTTCTGCACATTTGTAGACAGTCATAGTCAGGTAACACAACCTCTGCAAGCACCACAGTGCCAGTGATGGTTGCTTGGACTCCTTTCCTTGTGCACACATACATCAGACATCAGCTTTCCTCTGTGCCAGTTCAACAGTGCAGAGATATTTCTGAGGTCCACCACCTCTCACCAACTTGTCCCTCCATTGTCCCTGTCACACCAGGTTGCCTGTGGCAGCCATATCTGTCCCTAAGACCATAGGTCCAATAGATCCCAATGATGATCTTTAAAGTTTCCTTCCAAACTCAAGTTCACAGATTCTTGTTTCTCTAAAACAAAAATCCTCAATGCTTCCTTATGGTGCTCAGAACCTTCTAATATTACCTACAAAATACCCTGTCAGTCTTTGATGGTCATGTATCTTGATGCAGTCCAGGATGCAGTTGGACTTCTGGGCTGCAAGCATACATTGCTAGCTCATATCAAGCCTTATTGTCTTCCAGAACACCCAAGTCTCACTCCACAGGGCTGCTCTCAATGAGTTCTTGTCCCAGTCTGTGCTCTGTTGTTATAATTTCTGCCTGCTTTCTGCAACACAAATAGGAGCTGCTTCTCGGTTTTCAAGGTACCTCAAGGTCTGTCTCATTCAAATTATCAGCAATGTTGTGTTAAGTCCTCCCTCTGGCCATCCCCAGTTCTGGCCTGTATCCATGTGTTGTTTTTCTCTCGGACAAGAACTTCTACTCCATGTACAGGAACAGTCTGGTTAGTGCATGTAGTAAATAGACAAAGCTGTATGAAAAGTCACTGCCTTTAGTTATCCTGTCAAAACTCTTTGCCTGAAGAACTTGGCAGAGCAGATAGAGTACTGAGAGCAGTGGCTACTAAAAATGAACATGTTTTTAACTTGTTGGTTGCCCTTTAGATCTATCTCCCAAACTGCTTCTTTTTGTTTAATAAAAATAGCTAGGAGGAGTGTTGTTGTTGTTTTTTGTTTTGTTTTTAATTCTGTATTTTCACAATATTCTGAACCCTGAAGACTTCATCTATGTCTAAGGTCCATAGCTGTTACAATGGCACAGACACTTATAGTGCAGCTATTGGTAATAAACATATAGAAGTGAACATAATTTGTAATAGACAGTCACTAGACTGCAGGTGGTATTTGGGGCAGCAAGGCGGAAAAAGAAAAGTCATGGCTGGTTTGTTGGTTCTGAATGTTCCACATTTGCCTTAAAAAGGAACCACAAGAAATGGAAGTGAATGGAAATCACCGGGTGTCTTTGGAGACCAAAAGCCAAAGGACAACCTATAAATTTTCTTCCTGGTGGCAGGTTTGAACCTAACAATTTGTCAACTCTGGGTGGTGAACTTTAGAAAAAAAATATAAATAAAGTCATGCTGAAAATAAGACAATGTAACCAAATAAATATGTAGAATTGGGATCAATATTTATTTTTTCTCATTTTTATATAGACTTTTTTGCACTTTTTTCTTCCTCTTTATAGTGTGTATATTTTTCTCACAAGTGCATTCTAGAAGTATGACTTTTCTGATGTGCTTTAGTTCTGTTTAAAATACATAACAGTTTTTGATAGAGGATTTTATAGAAATATAGAAATATGAGAGATTTTCCTTCACAAAGAAGCGGGAATCAAACTCAAGACTAATTGCAATATCCATCCACATAAATGAATGACAATATTGGGAGAAATCTTAAGGAATGCATGAAAAATATCCAAAATTTTTAATATTCTTTTAAAAGCCTGTTTTATATGAGCAACTCTGTCAGAGCAAATTTACACAAAATGACATCTCAGCATTTTAATACAAGGTGGTAATGATAAAATATATTTTCAAACAAATAGTTTGTTCCTTTTATAGAGCAGTGAAATAATTTTGAAATTCTTGACAGACATTTCTGATTTGTCTAGCACCGGAAAATAAACTGAAGCTTGATTTCCACATTTATTTTTAAGATCCCTTACTTATATAATAATAATAAAGTAGGCTGTAGAGTCCCCAAACTGATAAGAAGTTATTTCTATGCTCAGAATGCTAATCTGATCTTACTTGTAGGGTGTGTCTGGCAGCAGGAACTTGTTTGAAACCGAAAGACTTTTCTTTAAATAGTAACCAAACTACAAAGGAAAGGTAGCAAAGATCATTACCCTATGCACTTGCATTTGAAACTGCCATATTTCTGTTTTATTTGTTAGTTTGTTTTCTTTTGACTGAAAAAATTTAGACTCATGGATAAGATTTTCATTAAACAAACTCAGTAAAATCTCTAGAAATGAATGAGTGGGGGTCATGATCTATGAAATGCGTAGCATTCAGTAAATTCACCTTACGTATGGCTGAGGGCTCTTTCAGGAGGGAAGTCATCGCATTATTCTAACAGTGCTCTGTATTCCTGTCTAGCAAGCTAAGTGTATGCAATACGGGTGTGAAGTCATCTGTCATCAGCCACTGATTAATACTTTAACATAAGCCATGCTTACTATAGGCTCAGTGGTATTCAGTGCCCTAACAGCTCTTCAAACACCATTCAATACAGCAGATGTGCTAATACGTCTAGTTACCAATCCCTGTAGTCTATACTTGTTTTAAAGGACAGATCAGAAATTACATTCTGATCTACACTTGCTCACATGTTCCACCTAAACTTCAGGTTTCTGCTGAGCCTTAGAGTATTTTAGAGATGAAACTTGCTTTTTAAATTATATATATATATATTTTCCCCTGTATGTGGTATGGTATCTATGTTAGCCACTTTATTAACTGAGATGTGCCTCAGGTAAAAATTTCTTAGTCCTGTCAGAAAAGAAAAGGAGTTTGATTAAGGGGGAACACATGTGACTTCTTTAATTCCATGAAACCTCCTGAAGAAAAATTCTGGCTATTTATCTCTTATTTAAGCATTTGGATCCTTCTACACCCCTCTCAAAATTTTTTATATATTCATGAAATAGCAAAAATCCAAGGATACTTATTCTTTCACTACCATCCAACACATTTCTTAGTTGTTAATTTATCCTTTATGAGACAATATTTTTTCCAAGTTAAATAGGACATATGTTTTAAGTCTTTGCTTTTATATATATAGAGAGAGATTAATATTTGCTTATTGATTGAAATAAAACCAGGCAATCTGTCACATTAGTTCTCTTAGCTTCTCCTTGCCTTTTCTAAACTCCACTTCTCCTTATATTAGCTTCTCCTCTATCATCCTTGTTCTTCTATATAAAATGTATGTAAAACTATAAAGCTATGAACTTCTATTTGTGTAGATACTAGCAGAGAATAGAACTAATCCACTCTGGGTTGGACACACACAAAACATGAAACAGAGACCTCTGATTTACTTTTCTCTTTACTTTTAGAAGAGCTGTCTGAGCTATGGTAACATGGAAAAAGGACAAATATGACAGTAAACTAAGAGCCTGATGGTTCCTATTTCACAAAGCATTTAGTTGTGGAGTAAAATGTCTTTAATAATAGTTATACAGTTATAATAGTTATAATAGTTATATGTATATAATAGTTATATGTATAATATATATATAATAGTTATATACGTATATAATGTATAACAGTTGTACATTATAAAACACGTGAATCAATCAATTTTAAGGTGATTATTAATTTTTAGAGACTTAGCTTGAAATTGTAAACATTACTAAATGGTCAAGTACATGGTATCTGAATGTCAAATTCCTCATTATTTTGATTTCAAAGTTTAAAACCATCAGTAAAGAACAGCAGTCTTGAACAAACTTTTGTAATAAAAGCTGTGTTCTTGGGTTGAATAGTCTCTTTTGAAAGGAACCCATGGATTTGTCAGTGATACTCCTTTTTAAACTATGTCTTATTTTTAAAACAAATTTCAAAAATAATATGGAGGATGAGTCTTTGGTTAATCTACTCTCTGACACTATTTTGAAAAAACAATGGAATATATTCTACATTACAAAGCAGTAACATGCTATATTACAATGCATTGACCCTCACTAACATCCATAATTTAAAACTTGTATGTATTTATTTGCATATGTACATATTCTGTCTTTCATGGGGCTGCAAACATATAAAAACAATTAAGCAACAGTAAAAATTTCAGGGAATGTAACCCAAAATTCATTTAGTAATATCCTGCCATCTAACTGGTATCAAATGTGTTATAGCACACTGTAAGATTTCTAACTATGGCTGTGTCTTCCATTTCTAACTATGACTGTAGCTTCCAGCTACAGAATTCTGAATCTACATTAAGATGGGATCCTTTTCTCATTTTTTTTTCCCTAGAGCATTTCCAAACAAATTCCAAGTTTGAGTGCATAGTTATCCTTGATTTAATTAATGTTTCTTCTACAGCAGCTCACTTTCTTAATTTAATGTGACATGTTATACAGTCAGAATAAACCAGCTTTTTCATTTGCATGTATTCACCCAGGCCAGTCAAACACAGTTCACAAACAAATAATTACTGTGTGAGAAGTAAAAGTATTTTAAAAATTTACATAGAAGGCAAAGCAAACTTATTAAATTGATGACTGTAGCATATATTTATGCATGTAATCTATCCTGTTTTTTATTCATGTAAGGATGCCATTCCTTAGGTAAAAGTTTGAATAAAAGCATAATAAATTCATAGCACAAAATCAAATAATATCAAGCTATAACATACTGTTAGAATACAATATTGCTGTTCTCAGCTCTTCAGGGTTATAAAAGTGCATCTTTAATCCATTAGTGGAAGAAAAAAGGAAAGAAGAGATTTTTTTTTTTTTTTTTTAAAAAAAGATATTTAATAAACAAAAACAATCCCCATCTTTCCCATTTTAGTTAAGGCTATTAAATCATGTCAGGAAGACTTTTGCAGTATTTGTTGCTTTCCTCTACTGCAAAATGTTTTGCACATTATCTGAAATGTACAGGAATTTTCCAAAATGGAAGGATGTGGAAGGGGACAGAGTTTTGGTTTTCCCAAGCAGATATCAAAAGCAACATTGAACTGAATCTCTTGGCTCTATCTGACAGTTTCATGGAACCAGAGCTCACTGCTGAAGGGGAAATTAGAGGGAAAAAAATGTTAAGAAAATTTAGTGCCCTCATCCTAGAACTGGGTTATTTTAATCTTTTGTTTCCTGATTGGGCATCCTCATGGCCGATACCATGACTTGCCCTGGGTTTCCATCTGCATTGGCTTAATTAGAAGAGACACTTATTTCTTTGTGTAAAAGAAGGATAAGATACAAAGTGCTGAATGAGTGTATTTCGGCTGACATCCAGCTGTGGAAAGTAAGTACTTTGGAAGGCCTATTATGTATCTCATCCTATTGTAACTAAAAGCGATTCAAGTTAGAAATGTTCCTGAGCCCCTTTTCTCATCAAAATGGAAATTAGACAATGGTTGATCCTATTAATAGTAAAGGATTCATATGAGGCTCCAAAAGCTCTGGTTCTTGAACTCTTGAATCACCCAGATCAATATCATCTCCTTTTTTTCAGTCACTTTGCAAAGACAGTCCCATTGTACTGAAAATATGTTTAGTTAAACATATTAGTTAAATATATTTAGTCTTAAATACAGAATTCTTGTGGGATCAGGAAGATTTTCATACCACATTGCTTTACATAAGATAACAGTTTGTCCTACAAAGAGCTGTTTAAAAGTTATATGAACTATTGCATACATTTTGACACAGTATAAGAGGCTGATTTTAGCTATTTGTAACAACTATAAAATTCTGATCGTACAGAACTTCCAGATAAAAATTTATTATTTTCTATTTATTCCATATTAGACAATCAACTTTGCATGTGTATTTGGAGTACCACTTTCAGTTTAACTTCCAATTTTTACTATACCTGATTATACTTCCTCTTGTTGCTGTCGTGGTTACTATTCTCCATGTCCCCTTTTTTGTATTTATTCCGTCAGCTTGTGTCTTAGACAAGATGTCCCTAACAACATAGTCCCCCTTTTACCTCATATCTGCAGTTTAAATTGTGCATTCACATTTTGGAAAAATGACATAACCTAAGCCCTGAATATTATCATTTTTATTAGTATAATACTATATTCTTTTTATGATCTCTCACAAAGGATAAGAATAGAGGCTGACTGAACTGGGTAGTATGAATTCCAAATAGTTGTATTATTTTAGCTAAAGAGTATGTATTTTACATGGTTCTGTGGTAAGGTTCTTCATTTTGAAACACTTTTTTACTGATAAAATTAGGAAAGAGATTTGAGGATCATAGGAGAATCAAATATGTTGGCCTGAGTATGCAGATCTCCATCACAGTCACAGAGAAGGCAAGATAAAAATCATACCAGTTTCCTTTTAAATGTATTTTTCATCTCAAAGAAAGAGAGAGCCATTAATGTCTGCAGGCTGTTCATGGTGTTGTGGATGTGTATATGGAGACATGGATACGGAGCTTGCAATCTTTATTTACACCATAACCCACCTTAAACTTGACTGTGTGGATCCTCTGAAGTCCAGGGGATTTTTGTCAGTACAAATAAGGGCAGATTTACCTTTCTACTACAGTCAAATACTATGTTTTAAGTGATATTAGTTCTAGTTTTCCTTTACTGACACTAGTCTTTGCAGGAAGCTCCACTAAGGGCATTCACAGAGACAACTGACTCCCTCATCATGTATTAATCAAATCTTGTGTGCAAGAGTATCCTTGAAAAACATTTTACCTTCTTCTTATATCGTATACTTAAAAATTAAGTGTATCTTAGGCAATTTTTACACAAATCGTCTATCCTGTGTGATGGGTCACTCAGATATTCTATATTCTCTACAGAAGTAGGAGGCATGGTTTAAATTCTACCCTGCTTTATTGTTTTTACCTAGTATTCTCAGTATTGCCATCATTTTGGTGCTTTTATTTCTCTTAGTAGGTGTATGATGGTGCAGTAAGCATCTGATACTTATTATAGATTAGAATATATGATATTTATCATCTACAAGAAGCTTTGAAGAAAACTGTGAAGTTTTTAGTGATGACTAGTACTTCCAGCTAAAGCTTTCCTTTATTTTATTTATTTATATTTTCTGCTTTACTATCCTGGGAATTACTACTCTTTTATTTTTTAAAAAAAGCTGTTCCCTGCTCTGTCATCCACTAATACCAGCCAAACTAGAAAGTTTTACACGAAGATTCTTTATTTATGAATTCACATATTTATGAATTCACATAACACAGAGAGCATCCTGTCTTAACAGAGATAGATATTTTTTATTTTATGGTACCCACCAGGGTGCTGGAAACATAAGAAGAAACAAATATGTATAATGCTCTTGCTGCAAAGGGCTCAGAACATACATGTTAACTCATGGATAAAAAAGAGGTACCTTCAGCCACCAAAAATACTCTGATGTGTGAAAAGGTGTTTTTTTTTATACATAACCATCACTGATACTAGCACTTCTGAAGTTGTCTTCGGTGCTTTTTCCATCTAAGCCCTTGCTCATATTAGCCTCAATGAAATTACCTTTCTAATAAGATGCAAGACACAGCTAAGGGGCCTGTACCCAGTCCCTTTTCATGGTCTGCAGAATTTGTAGGAATATTTTGAGAAAAACAAAAAATGCTTCTTTTTCCGCTCCTATCAGCCTTTCTTTCTTTTACACTTTATTCCATTTCATCCCTTCCTCTAGGTAGAAGTGAGCTAGTGCATAGAAAGTGGCTGGATGAGGAGATGGACAGTTTCCAATTTACATTTCTGTCTCTGTTGCAAAGGTGAATGGTGTTTTTTTTTTTTGTACCCTTTTCCAAAAATGTGCCAGAAATGCTCAGAGGGCACGTATTATGTATCAGGCTGAAGCATGGATCAGAACGCAAGCACAGGGCTAAGCAATTTTCACTACCATCACTGTCTTCCAGCTCACTCTCTCCAAAGCTGCAATCTCTGCTTGCAAGTTGAGGCTGCCTTCACATAGATAGAAAGCACCAGTCTGAAACTCATCTAGACCTCTGTGTGTTACTATTGTTTCAAAAACCAAATAATTGTATACTTACCTCATTCTTCAGCTCATGTGAATAAAAATCCTTCCCCTCCAAATTGTTACATTAAATTCAAATATTATTCAAAGTAATGTCTTAACCTTCCCTTTGATAAGCTACACAGATGGAGTCTTTCATACTTTTGCAGAAGAAACATATATGTTAATGGTGGACCAAGTGAATTTTGCTCACTGTCTGTAAGAGCCCTGGGGAATATATTTGATTACAGCAGGCTCCTCAATGCAGCAGACAGAGGTATAATAAACCTCACTGCCTGGAAGCTGAAGCTAGATCACTTCAAGCTAGAAATACACTGCAGATTTTTGACAATGAGGGTAATTGCCTTTGGAAACATTTACCAAATAATGCAGTAGGTTTTTCAAAATTGTTAACACTTCAAATCAAGACTTGGTTGTGGTTGTTATTAAGTTTTAACTAAAGAAAGATATATGGCTTGTTGTTGTGCAGGAAATCTATCAGTTCTGGCCTCATAATCTCTAATGTGTATATATACAAAATGTTATTTTTCAAATTATTAATATGGCATTATTTGTTTGCCTTTGTGTGTGTGTGTGTGTGTGTGTGGTTGTTTTTGCTCTTCTGTGCTTTGAGAAAGTTCACAGGAGACATGTCTAATGCCATTTTAGTCACAAACCAGTTTCCCTCCTGGTGGAAAGAAATTTCTTCTCCAAAGTGCAACTAGAAAAATAAAGGAAAGAAAATCATTCTTTTGTGTTTAGGTTTATCTCCCTTTTTGTACTGCTAAGCATTTCACAAAGTTTCAAGCCACTTCACATGGCTTTCATGGAGTATTAGGGGGATGTAGCATGAAGCTACAGCCATATAGATGAAGGCAGAAATCAAAATCTTACTCTCATTTTATGCCAAGACAAACCGAGAGCTACCACCTCTGAATCAGTAAATTTTCTCTCTCTCTCTCTATATATATATAAACAACTCCAAAAAATAAACAAACAAACAGACAAAAAAAAAGATTTAGAAAATAATCTTCAGGATTCATTTATACATGTTCTCATTTCCCAATGTCTTCCTCCTAAACTGCCCAGAGAAGTCAACTGTAGATTTACAGAATCCTGAAATTCTTTTGTGTCATGCAGATGCTTTTGTCTTATAGCACACTGCCAGGTAACTCTAAATGTCAAAAGAAACCTATCACTTTGCAGTGTCACTTACAGCTCTCATTAATTTCTTTTGTTCTTATGCTGGCATTAATTTATTTATAAAGAACTGTCAGCAGTTTTGGAAGAGGTGTTCCACAGACTTGAAAAATCTGCTCCAAGCAGCAGACTGCTCTGTTTTATACCATACATGCTGTTGAAATGATGGTGGACTTCTTCATGGTCAATTTTGCAATCGTTTCTGTGTGTATCCACCTATTCTGAAAGTCCAAAACACCAAAGCCTAAAACTGCAAGCAATAATAAAGATAATGCATCATAGCTCTGGGTCAGTAGTCTTCTGCACCTTGGGACCTATAAAAGCTCTACCAACCATCTGTATTAATTTATATAACCTCTTCCCACTCTTTAATTAAGGGTTCTACTCAAAGGAATAGATATTAGTTTCTGCAAGTTGATATCATGATACATATGATATATATTTGACATATGCTGTAAATTGATATATTTATTTCTCAATAACCATATGCAAATCATAATACCCACTCTACAGCATTTTGTTGTATTCCAGTTTGAAGCAGCAACTTCTGAATGCTATTTCCTTAACCCTCATGACTGACATATAGAGAGAATGCTGAAGATGACGCTAAAGCAGTTATGTCGTATACTTCAGCAAAATTATGAATACAATTTATTGCAGGACATGTTATATACAACTTATAGTAATTATGATACTCAGATAATTCATTTTCCAAAAATACTCTTTCTTTCTTTGGCATGTTCTTTGAAGAATTTAAAACTTTCAAAGAATTTTTTCACTTTGTGTGATGAATTCATCATCATTCATGAAAAGAGATAGTGAATACATCAGACCTGACAGCACACCTCCGTTACTGTCTCTTGGGATTTCCTGAGGTATCTGAAGAGAGTCTGGTGATGTAAACTTTTCTGACACATCTGTTTCATTTTTCCAATATGGTGAAAGAATAAAGGTGCTGAAAGAAGTCTGGGTTAAACAATACAGTGTCAGCATTCCACCCTTACTAAGGCTTATCAAATACTCGAACTTCTCTTTGGGTTTCTACATGGCAAAAAAAATAACATCACATCAGAAACCCAGGATAGGAGTTGCTTAATGTTAAATGAGGAAAAAAAATATTATTGAGAAAAGATTTATATAAAAAACTTGACAAATGTTGAAGACAGCACTAAGGATTAAAGAAGATGTGGGTGTTGTGTGGGAATAGAAGACTTTTATTTTAAAACTGGCAATGAAGTCTGGGATATTTTTAGATAAGCTTTTAAATTTCATCAGATCTTTAAAAAGCTTGCCTTGCCTGACAAATATATAGCATTCTCCTTTTGTTACAGCTACTGAAAGAGAGATTGGAATGCACTGATGCTTTTATGCTTGCAAGGTTTTGTGAGCATCACTAAAAACGTACTACTATTATTTATTTATTTATTTATTTTCCAGAGAAACCTCATGCAAAGTTACAGCTATGGGCAAATTTTTATGATTGTCTTGCATTGCCTTTATCGAAATACTGAGCATACATTTGTAATCAGTATCTTACACAAAACACACCAAAATGGAATTTATCTAATTTTACTTTTGATATTCATGGGTTTCAGCCAGGTCTTTGGGTTGTTTACAACCACATTCTTCTGTCACTATCCAGATGAAGAAAGTATAAAATACAATTTTCCAATGCTGTAACTAATTATTGCTATTTACAACATAATTACAACTTCTGGTCAGTTCTAACTATCCAATCAAACTAATAATTTATATATAGATTGGTAATATGCTATTATTGACATTTAACTTTTTTTTTTTTTTTTAATAAAAGAGACTGAAACTTGATTCTGTCATTTGCAGAATAGATATATGATATAAGTTAAAAAATTCATAATGAATTTAGGAAATCAAGTTTGAACAGATTATTTTTAATACAGTTTGAAGATAAATGAAGTAATTCACTGATTAATGTAAGTCAAAAATTTTATGGATAACACCAGCATTTCATTTTTATTGTAATCTATTAGTTACAGGACATTTGAAATGTGTCCGTGGGAGATTTGTCTTCCTACTGAGAGAGATTAGAGGAAAACTGGAACAGAGCAGTGGTGGGAACATGAACATGGCTGGAGTTACAACCATCATGGCTGCAGGGCCATTCATCAGCTTGAAGTGTAACTTGGCTGTATACCAAATGGAAACATGCAGGAACCCAAACATATCCTGTTTTGGCAATTTTCTGATTTGACAGTTTGCTTGTGTCTGCAGAATGTGGAATATGTGGAGTGCCCTGACATAGCACTGGACTTTTAGATTTGGAAATGAAGTGGGAAGGACATCTTCCTTGTCACTGGTTGCCAGAACGGCCTCAGTGTTTTCATCACAGGGTATAAGATACCCTTTCACCTGTACTGTTAAGTTAAAGGAAGATAAAATTCTGGAAAAGTTCTCTTAGCCTTAGCCCTTTTCTATTTTCATACCTTCAAAAATGGGGAGAAAAGTAAGGTGTTATACTCTTCCTCCTGCAGAACCAGTGTAAACATCTGAGTCAATGGTCTCTCCTTGGCCATAAATATCAGATATGAGTCTGAGGATGTTAGGTTTGAGAAATTGCTTGGCAGGATGCAGTATCTCAGACTTAATGCTAACACAGGCCCTATCAGAGCTGTGGTGGCTGGCCATTCTCAATCTCAGTCACACTCTGAGCCCTGCAGTGAAAAATATTTGTCTAGGGATGGGTTATTATCAATATACATGGTGATTTGCCTCTCACTCCAGCTACTACAGTTCTGTGTCACTCTTTTATTTGCATGCTTTGATCAATTTTCACTGCATGCTTTTATAAATGTTTTAATCCCCATAAGGGTATACAGGACATTAGAATTTGAAAAAAAAAAAAAAAAAACATTTACCTATTGAATAAAATGCTTCCCACTCATACTTCACCTTTCCAGACATTTTGCATTTATTTCCAGCAAAAAACATAGTTACCACCATAACTGCTTATTTAAAAAAGAAGGAAATTAAATTGTTCCTGTTGTTCATTCTCTCCTTCTGAGGGCTAGTACAAAGCTTTTGAAATATTTCCTCAAGGAGTGTTCAACAGCAGAACACATTGAAGCTAAAATATATAGCAAAATCTAGCTACAAGATCTAAGAGAATAAAGAGTTGTGTAAAACTAATACAGCTTAGTTGGTTTTTGTTGATAGTGGATCATTTTATTTTATAACATACTTTATTGGATACATGATATTGTAAATCTTTGGACCAATGTTTTTTTCTTTCTGTTTATTTCCCCTTCATAATTTTTTTGGTAGCTTTTCTTTGTTGCACAGCAGAATTTTAATTTCCAAATGTGATTCTATTGGAGCATAAGTAATATACATATCTTTTGTACCTTAGTGACTGCACTGAATGGAGAGTATTTTACAGAATGCCTTTTATGAAAGCAAATGAAGTGTTTGAATGCCATAGCTAGCTGATAGGTGATATTTTTGTATCTCCTGCAACGGTTCATTTACCAGAAGTGAAGGGGGTGGATTATAATAGTAAATGCCAACGTCTGTTGAAACTCCACTGAAACCTGAGATCTACAATTTGTAAAGGCTTTTCCTCTTTTTCCTGTTTCCTCTTCCTGGAAAAGCATCAACTTGAATAAAAAATTGACCCTCGCTTCACAGCTGCATTTTGAAATGTACAAATCATGGGTTATTGACTTCAGTATTCAAGAATATCATCAATAAGTCTTCCAGCATGCAATGTAAAATAGTATTTCCCTTGCTCCTTTTACTCCCCAGCACTTTAACAAAGTTAATCTACTTAGTGGAGAATATGAGTCATCAAGAAGCCTTCACTGCCCTTCACTGAATAGTTAAATCACTGCAAGGCATGTACAAAGTAGTCCTTGGCACTCCAGCTTTATTAGCTGTAAGTGTTCTCTTTGCATGATAAGGATAAACAGGCAGGTTTTCTGACTGGCATTGCATGCACATCTACCACAAAACTACCTAACTAGGGTGTACCCTCATGAGAGCAGAATGTGGATGCTGAGGCAGGTGAAGGCCAGCAGAGCACCTGTGTCTTGTTTGTGCTGCTGCCCTTTCATTAGTGGGTTCCTCATTTGCCCATTGCTTGCTTGCCACTTCTTAGAGCAGTGACTTTTATGTTTGGAGTGCATTTAAAAATTCAGGGTGCTTTTGAGAGATTACAGTTAACGCTGTTAGCACTAGCTCCTCGTTCATTTCAGATTATGTTGCAGAAGTGATTATCGGTTTCTGGATGAAGGAATTATTAAAGTAATATTTTAAAAGTACAATAAAATGCGAACTAAGCCAATGTATCAAGTGTTTTTCCTTGCAGTCTGAAAACAGAAAGTAAATGGATTAATTAAGAGAAAATATTTAATTCTTTGCTTATGAAGACTATACAGAGACATCTGTAGTTAGCTTGCTTAAAATGTGTCCACAAGAATCCTAACTGTACACCAAATTGCTTGGTGCCCTAGAATTTAGACTAATCTTCACTTGAACAGGAGAACAATCTATTTCAATGTGACCATACAGCCTGGAGTGATCCTAGCTGCTACTTAGTGGTATTGAGTTGAATGTCTGTGACACCTTGACGATGCTGAAGTTGCATGTAACCTCTTCTTCACCTTGCAGGTGGGGGAGCTGCCTCATTCTCCATGGCTCAGCACCTGGAAATGCTCATTCTCAAAGAGCCGCTTGCAGGTTGTACTCACCACTTTGTGACTTCCAGATATGTAAGTGTCATTGACAGACTACCTGCACACACTGCTTTCTAGAGAGTGTAGAGTGTATGTCATCTATAGAAGAATGACAGGAAGATGGTGTTTTCCAGCTCTGATTTCATTCTTAATAACAGGAAAACCTAAAAAAATAAATCTAGTAATTCCTGCATTTCTATACCATGAACTTTAGGCTCTAACCACCAGCCATTTTTAGTGCCTTTTTTTTTTTTTTTTTTTCTGTTTTTTTTTCTGTTTTTGAGCCGATCCTTCCTTATTTGCCATCATCACCTTCATTCAAAACAGAAACCTGTGTTCCCTGCCTTGGAATAATAAACTAGAACTGAAAAGATGCATTTAGTCACTTATTCAGGAGTCTCTTCAGGTTTCACTGGATGCCCTGGACTTTGTATAGCACTGAAAATAGAACTAGGAAAGGTTTATCTGTTGGTTATGTAGAGGTGTGTTATGTTCATAAAACAATCATGGTGATAATATCTCCTTGTCAAATCTTTGCCTATTATTATGTATCTAACAATATTTAGTACTGTTCAGCTGCGATATTTTCTTGTGTGCTTGTCCTAGACATCTTTTGAATTTTTCCCCAGTGCCTGTTTAACACCTCCTGTGCTTGGGAATGAGGGAGATTCTGTGCCATCCCCACAGTGAGGTGCCCAGCTCTGGGATGGGCTCTCTTCTTGTACAGCATGTCCTAGGCGCTGTCCATCCCTCCATGGTGCCTGGCTTCTCCACCACTTTTCTCATTGAAGCTCTTTGTCTCCTCCTTCCCCCAGCACTGAACATGAATACTTGTTGGAATTTGACAAGGCTTCACACTCAGTGTTTCTCTTTATTCTGTCCCAAAAGTTCTTCAGGACATTTAATTCCTTCTGCAAATATTTTCTCCCAAATTCAATGCCCTTATAAAACTTCCTCCCATTTCTATTGTGTTGCAAATTTTGTTCTTTCTTTGAGCTACAGTCATTCCCCTAATGCTTGTTGCTATGTATTTTTGTTGTGGGATTGTTTTTTGGTTTGGGGGTTTTTCTTTTGGCCCATTTTTTTTTTCTTTCTTTTCTTTTTCAAATCTGAATTGCACCATAATAGAGCTAACAACATAATTTTTCTGTGTTCAGGCTTGGTAACATATAAAACTGAAATAACAAACAGACATTGACTTCTGTCAATGTGCATAATAAAACTTATTGTCCAGAGAGATTGAATATGGGACAAGACAAAGCCAGTATTCACTGAAACATGAAGCTGTCGTTACAGCCACTGTTATAGCTCCCTATTAAGAAAAAATACTGTAAATTAATATTTTAAAGAGATGCAATTGGAGTCCTAGGAAAAGCTGCTTGTGTTTTACCAAGAAGCAAAGCTTTCAGCCACTGTATGACTGAGGCATCCTAAAAATACTGTGCTTTGTTTCCTCTTGTCACCTGGGGCCAGTTGCAACGTGCTGAGGAAGTGCACTGTTACCCCTAGGAAGGTTTTGAGGTATAACCAGATTTGGAAGCGATTTAAAGGGCTTCTTCCTCTCAATATTGGAGACAGAAGTCTAGGACATGGTTATTTACCCTATTCTTAGGTACTAAATTATGATTTGTGCTTGCATTTCCCATTAGAACTGGAGTTGTGCCTTACTTTGCCTCTATTCACACTGTTAAGCTCCTTTGGTGGTACCATTGAGCAAATACTCACAGAAATTAAGGATTTTCAGGGTTGTAGAACTACTTGTTTTGGGGGTGAGGAAGTGCTGCCAGCTGCTCTGCCAGGTGCCAGGGAGAAGAAGCAGAGCAGCTCGCGTGCAAAGATGCTTCATGTTTTATTGTTTAATAATGTGTTTACTTTATTATTCTTTAAAAGCTTAACAACTGCTTTTAAACTGAATATTGCCACATTTTTATTAGGAAAATGACATGTTGCTGGGCCTCAAGAAAAAGCATATGCAGAACGTGATTGTTAATAAGCTTGAAAGCTCACCAATGGGAAACAACAACAAAAACTAAATTGACGAAATGCAAGCATATTTCTTCTGTCATTTTTCATTCATCTTGAGATTCCTGCAACCATTGATATGGTCTGAAGGTGCAAGTACTGATGCAAAATACATTTCTGGGCTTTGAATCTGAAACCACCAAAGAATATTGAAGCTACTGTACTATGTATTACAAGTACACACAGCAATATTCCTTCCTAGTAGTTTATGATAGTAATTTGCCACGAGTACTGGCCTCTAACTTATTTCTCAATTCAGGAAAAAAATCCCCAACAATAATTGCTCCTGATTCTCATTAGTGCAGGAAAAGCATGCCTAAAATGGTGTTTTTCATGAAAGCCAAATTGCTTTGATTTAAACTATTTCCTTACGTCCTTGCAAATTCAGTTTTGATATGAATAAACAAGCTCCAAATTTAAATTGAATGCAGATCTTAATAAAAGCCATAAATTGAGAATTTATTCCAAAAACTGTTCTGATAGTCTTATTTTGAACTTCAGGACATGCCTCTAAGCTCTGTGTGGGGGCTTTACTTAAGCACGGTAAATGAAAGAGACTGATTTTACCTTATGTAAAATTTTATCAGCCATTTCAGCTGATATTTTCTGAGTTTACTAAGTACCCTCCCCCCCTTTTTTTTTCAAACATTTCACATGATTAAGATGTTAGAACAGGTTTCCAAAGGACTGGGAAGCAAGGGCTTGTAGGCAATCTGCACTCAACTGGAAGTCCAAGTTGCTTAATATAAGCATTTTTAACTGTGTTAGGAGTATACTGCTAGCTCAATGGAGTGGCCAGGAAATCAGCATGCTGTTCAATTCTCTCATACAAAAGACTTCGGTTATGTTAGCTTGTAGTTTGTACTTCAGTGGCACCTTCCCAAAAGGAAGATGGGAAAACTGATAAGGAAACCTACACCAATATCAGAAAAAGCATTGTTGCCTGTTGCTGCTTTATGTGGCAAGACAGTAGGACTAACATAATGTAAATGCCTTTATCCTAGGTATTAATCGGTTGAGTCTGAAAGTTGACTGTGATCTAAAAGCTAATCTCTTTAAAATAGCTTTATTTGTAGTATTATTGACCTGGTACAGAGCAGATGAACAGTGCAACCTAAAGGATTTTCCATGAAAATATAGTCTCAAAACTACATGACTTTACAGAGTTTTTTACTGAAATAGTAACGCAATGCATCTTAAAGGAGATGTAAGTGAAAGAATTTAGATGCAAAACATGTTTGAAGGGATGAAAAATAGATTAAATGATGAATGTAGGCAAAGTAAAAAACAGTAAGCTTTCATCCTTTGGAAATGACAACTGGTTAGATTTTCTATTAAGAAAATACTGATGTGCAAGGAGGGGGCAATACAATTAGAAAGTAATTTAAATTTGTATGAAACAAAATGTCTACTGAGATCAAAACCATAAATATTACATTTGTTCCTTATCAGAGGTGAAATAATTTAATACCTAGTGCATATGTCCCCCTCAAAGACGGTCTAACACTGAAGAGGCTTGGACATGCATTTTGGTAGATACTGTGTACTTCTATTTATTTATTTAACTCTAAATTATTAGGTAGGCTTTTACCTGCTTTCCTTAACATAACAAAAGGTTGTGTGCAAATCTGACATGGATTGAAATTCTGTAAACATTTTATTGTTTTTTTTTTTTTTTTTCTTCTAAAGACAAGGTAAAAAAATCAAGTTAAGGATTTGGGGAAATAAAACCAACAAAAGCTGTTTAAACCAGATGTTTCAGTAGAGCATGTTTATATATAAATAATACATACATTTTTACACCAGTCTTGTCTAATGTGCTAAGATATTCCTTTCAATGAGTTAAAAATAAGCAGAGGTTACCTCAGAGGAAGATCAACAAAATAAACTGATGAGAGAGTTTTGCTATCATGTCTATTTGACTTAGCATTTGTGAAAGCTGCTCTGTTAGAGGATTTTTTTTCCACTTAGTTTGCTCTGTGAGGATGTTTTAGTGGAGATGAAGTGGTCCTTGCTGAGCGTTAACCCCTCTGAGGGCTCTTCAGCATCTGCCCTTCAAGCAGCTATATAATCAAATTCATTATATCTCCATATATCCCACAGATGGTAACCACTTGATCCCTTCTCCATGGGCCACCATGGCTATTAGGGCTATCTATCTCAGCAAGGTCCTTTCAGTGTTTTCTCCCAAACACTAACTGATATGTGTTTGTACTATGTATGGCCTGTGACCCCACCATCTGGCCCAGGTTTCAGAGCACCCACCTGCCTTACTGCATTGCTGCTCAGGGCCTTAAGGACTAGGGGATAGAGAACAAACAGGTGGCTGGATCTCTGGTGACCTTCAGATTTTCCAGACTCTACCTTTAGGACATAATGGATTTCCTGCAAACCACCTGCACAGAGATGTCCTGCATCTGAGAAATCTCAAAGAGGATATACATTTTTAATGCTCTTCCTCCACAGGCTCCAGGAGGCACTGTCACTCCAGTGGTGTCTCCAGCAATGCAGTGTAAATAAATATTCTGCTTAGAAAAAAAAAAAATAAAAAAATAAATGGGATTTGTAGAAAAAATATGTGTAACCAACAAGCTACCGTAAGAAGAGGAAGGTGTCTTTGCCTTCTGACACCTATAAAAGCTGTCAGTAGGTGGGAGCAGGAGGATCCAGGATATACAGAAGATTGCATGGAGAACAAGGACTTTTGTCCAGTTCAGACCTTTGAGGTTACTAATCTCTTTTGAGGTTATGATGCACATTGTCAATATTGTTACTGTTTGTATTTGTTCAATTGTGGTATCTATGTAAGTGTTTTCCAGGACATACAATAACACTGTCCGTTCTTCAAAGTACCTATTCTCCATAACAGGACTGAGGATAGAAATCTGGATTGTGTCTATCTCAGGGGTCACTTTCTCAATCCATAAGTAACCAATATGGGATCCATTAAATACCAACTTTGTGCATGTAAGAGAAACCTATGAAAATTTAGTTTTCCCCTACACCGGTTTTATTGTCACAGGAAACAATACACACCTTAGTCCTGATCCACAGTACAAAATACAGTCCTCTGAGTGTGGCTCCACCAGTGTAGTCCTCTGGCTTCTATACAATCTCTGTGATGAAACACAAGTATCTGTACATGGAATTTCTGGAGTTCTTAAATGGGGAATGAAATCCAGAGACAGCCATACACATAGACTTGAAGGCCAATTGCATTACCAAATATTTTCTTTTTCTTATTTTTTTTCAACTATGAAAACAAATTATTTTACTAATGACAAAAGTTATTTCACTTTGACTTGTATGCAAGCTGTTTATTTTTTAATCAATCTCCATATCATTCAGATTGTTTAAAAGATAAAGCTAGTGAGCTTATGACGAAAAACATACCAGTATGAAGTGAATGACCTGAATCTGCCAGCATAAATTGGAAACATCACTACAAGAACTTGCCAATCCACCCCTTTCTTATTCAGTCTTGAAACAGAGTGACTGGACAGGAGTAATAAACACTGTGTTCTATTCATAAGAGTTATTTGAGGTTCAAATTGTTTCACTATTCATTAAAGAAGAAAAGAAAAAAAAAAGTTCATTGGTTAGCCAACCTATGCTATTTCTGCTGTAAATTAAATATTGAATTTCAGTGTAACTTCTTTCCAAGAATTGATCTTTCACGGTATCTTAGAAAATATTAATTTTCATCAAACTATAGAGTTATACTTTTATCTTTATTTGGATACAGAATTCACTCAAAGCCTATTAAAGCATACTGTCTGCTTTCTTTTAATAATAGTCAATAATTTAAAGAGTAAGAAATGACAACTTTTGTAAATGTTCTGATGCCATGTTTTCTGAAAATACACTGTACACAGTAATAGTTTGGCCTGAATGGCAGTTGTCAGAACATAGTCCTGTTTGCTCCTGGAGATATCAGAATGATTATTTTTTGTCTGAACACAAAGAGTTGTATCTGATGAGTATTTAAGAAGGCAAATAGGAAGAGGACTAAAGATGCTCTTAATATCAATAGTCACATCTTGTTAATATAAAAGTTTGCTGTACCTTGGGTAGACTAAGCTAGCTGGGCAGTGTCAAACATATAGGTTTATATTTGATAAAAATTTGCTGTTTATTTTCTGCAAAGAAACCTCAAAGTGGAATAGTGGTTAAAGGAATTTTATCTTTTTCTGGTCTCAGAGCAAGCAGATATAGATTGGATATATGTGGTGGTATAGTCCCCTCACCCCCCCAGCCTGACACCTCATAGTCTTAGCCAAGTGATATAAGGGATTGATTGTGCATGTAGTCCTTTAGGCATCCACTGTTCAGTTTGGAATTGGGGTAGGATCCGGTTGTATCTAGACTCCCTGGAGTTTAGATGGCAACAGGGACCACATTCTGAACCTTGTGGCTCAACACGAGTCACCCTGACGCTTTTTGTCTGACCCTGTCCTCTATGCAGTAAAAATCTAGTGACCCTGCCATCACAAATCTTGTTAATGTCACATTTACAGTGATAAATCATTGTCTCATTCACAATTAAGCCCTGATAGATCACAGTTTTCATCAATAAACATATTGCTGCTTATCTCAGATTTTCTACGTTGGAAGAGACCTCAAGATCATCGAGTCCAACCTCTGACCTAACCCTAACAGTCCCCACTAAACCATATCCCTAAGCTCTACATCTAAACCTCTTTTAAAGACCTCCAGGGATGGTGACTCCACCACCTCCCTGGGCAGCCTGTTCCAGTGCCTAACAACCCTTTCGGTAAAGAAGTTCTTCCTAATACCCAAGCTAAACCTACCCTGGTGCAACTTAAGCTCATTCCCCCTCGTCCTGTCACCAGACACGTGGGAGAACAGACCAACTCCCACCTTGCTACAGCCTCCTTTGAGGTACCTGTAGAGAGCGATAAGGTCACCCCTGAGCCTCCTTTTCTCCAGGCTGAACAAGCCCAGCTCCCTCAAGCCGCTCCTCGTAGGACTTGTTCTCCAGGCCCCTCACCAGCTTCATCACCCTTCTCTGGACTCGCTCAAGCACCTCCATGTCCTTCTTGTAGCGAGGGGCCCAAAACTGAACACAGTACTTGAGGTGAGGCCTCACCAGAGCCAAGTACAGAGGGATGATCACTTCCCTAGCCCTGCTGGTCACACTGTTTCTTATACAGGCCAGGATGCCGTTGGTCTTCTTGGCCACCTGAGCACACTGCTGGCTCATATTCAGCCGACTATCAACCATCACTCCCAGGTCCTTCTCTGCCTGGCAGCTCTCCAACCACTCATCTTCCAGCCTGTAGCTCTGTTTGGGGTTATTGCGCCCCAGGTGGAGGACCTGGCACTTGGCCTTGTTGAACTTCATGCAGTTGACCTCAGCCCATTGGTGCAGCCTATTCAGATCCTCCTGCAGAGCCTTCCTACCCTTGAGCAGATCAACACATGCACCTAACTTGGTGTCATCTGCAAACTTAGTGAGGGTGCACTCAAGGCCCTCGTCCAGATCATCGATAAAGATATTAAAGAGGACTTGTATGAGTGAAGTGTACAATTCTTTTCACAACAAAGTATGAGATTTCACTGAGTAACTGCAGACTATGAGATAGAGTTTTAAGTGTAGTTTTACTGTTTGACAAAACATATGAGTCTTTCTGTTTTGCTCTTCCATCCTGTAAGGTGGGGATAATATTCAACCTACATATATTTTATAGGAGTGCTATGGTGGGTAGTAAATATGTGAGTGGATTGCAAAAGTTATCACTGCTTAAGTGCTATTATGCATGATTACCATATGATTCATTAATCCTCTAATGGGTAACTTGCTTCCCAGTTGAGCACTCTGCAACCTACTAACAGGATATTGTGACCAAATGGAAATTTATATTTTTAAAGCTTTATCTTAGATGTTAAATGAAATAATTTATTGTAGATGCATTCTATGAGTCACTAACGGTACTGGAATCCCTTTAAGTTTAGCTGCAGTTCTGAAATAAAATTTCATCCATGTCAGTTAATGAGCTGGACCAGACTGCAATTGAAAACTAAATGAATTTAACCAAAAATTATTAAAAACCTTCTAATATAGTGGAACTATAATTCCACTTTAAAAACATTTCAGCTACCCGGCATATAAAGAGAAACCTCACTGATTATTATAATTTAGGTTTCCCAAAGATCCCTATCAGACCCTGTATTTTAGCTTAAAAATGTGAAGAGACAGCTGTAGATACTGCCTCAGGAGGATATAAAGATAAATTATAAGAACCAAGGGCAAAGCTTGACATTTTTGACAAGACTTGACATTTTTTCCCACATTTTCTATGACCGTATGCATGGACAACAGCCCATGGTGTCAGAGAAGAAATGCCCAGGCTCATGCAGCTTTGAGATGAGCAGCATGAAGAAACACCACATCTTTATCTACCTTGCTTTAGCGGACCTTCATTAAGATCAGGGTGGTTGTCATGAGAGCAGCAGTATCAGAGCAAACCCATTTTGAAAATGGGTACCCTGGTGCCTTTCTCCTTCCTTCTTCCCTTTCACATCCTCTTAAAAGGGAACTGATACTACTCTGGATGTGCTGCACCATGAAGCTGTTGTGCCACTGCCTTTATCTATTCATCTCATACTTGCCTTTAATATTAAACAGGATATAATACTATAAAACTGTAAAAGGAATAGTATGAATATGAAAAAGGGCACTTAGCCGAGTGTGTCAACATTATATTTGTATAATTGTATCAATCATAATCTACTTCAAGCTTTTTTTCTATTTTTTTTTTCCTACTTTGATGCACTTATTATACTTTTCTGCCATCTGTCCCACTGATGGGTAATTTCTGCAAAGTACTGAGGACCCTCAACTGATACTAAAATAAGAAGGAACAGAACCTATATTTATTCTGTGGGACCAAATCTTTCAGCCTCACCTTTCTGGTTATATTTATGTTCGTTAAATTTCAACCTGTTGAATATCTCATAATGTTCACCCTAACCTCAGCAAGTGAACTAGGACAAATATACAGCTAAGTTAACTTTACATGGATGCTTCTTTACCGAGCTTTGATCTTGCTTCTGTAAACTTTATTTTTTTCTATTCTTTTATTCATTCATGGGTTAAATTATGCATAACAGCCAGAATATGTATATTTTGCAAGTTCTGTTGAGAAGTCAGAACATTTTTGAATAAAGGGAAAAGTAATACTGCAATCATTGATTTCAATGGAAGCTTCCATTAAAAAACAAACAATGATTTCATCAGAAGCTTCCATTAAAAAAGAAACAATAACAAGGACCTTGATGTTTGACTCTAGATCTAAAATGTGCACAGACTGAGAAGTATTTGGGGGAAAAAAAAAAAAAGAACATGTAAATGTAACTGTGACTCTTATTAGTGAGATGATCATGAGAGCTACAGGTAGATCCCTTAGTGAAAATAATGCAACCCTGTCACTAACATTTTAGGCCTCCACTTAAAATATAAATATAAAAGAAAAAAAAAAAAAAAAAAAAAAAAAAAAGAGAGAGAGAAAAAAAAAAAAAAAAAAAGAGAGAGAGAAAAAAAGCTTGTTGTCAGTGCAGGCTGGCATGAAATTGCTCCTTTTCACTGCTAAAAGCATTTGCATCTCAGTGCACACTAACTCTCTATTTTCTTTTCGAATGCCCTCTAGTGCTAATTGAAGATTTTGTTACTAACTGTGAATATGCAGGAAATGCCTAGCAGGAGCTCAGAGCATTTGAAATAAATGATATTTCTTGCTAACTTGTTACTTACTGCCAGCATTTGGGTTGCATTAGTAAGCACAAGTTCTCCTGAAGTTAGTTGAAATTAATACCACTTACAGTTAACTCAGAAAGAGTGGGTGTAATTTCATATGTTCAGCTTAAAAAATGTATTGATTAAGCAAAATTGTGTGATGTAGATATAAATCTGTAGGAAAGATTTTGCAAAGGCATGAGCTGAATATCAACACCTAAGTTTTTTTGCTGGCTTGCTGCTCTTAACATTTCAGGCAATCTTATTTGCAAAATTGGCTTTTTTTTCTTTTTTTTTTTTTTCTTTTTTATATATATATATATATAATTTCACCTAAAATAGTGGAGTAACATTGACATCACACTGGGAAATAATGCAATGAAGTATGAAATAGGTTAAATAAAGGAGGGGTTGAGGTCCCTTGGTTTGTTCAGCCCGGAGCAGAGCAGGCTGAGAGGAGGCCTCATGGTGGCCTGCAGCTCCCTCACGAGGGGAGCAGAGGGGCAGGCGCTGAGCTCTTCTCTCTGGGGACAGCGACAGGACCCGAGGGAATGGCACGGAGCTGGGACAGGGAAGGGTCAGGCTGGGTGTTAGGGAAAGGTTCTGCACCAGGAGGGCGGTCGGGCACTTGGACAGGCTCCCCAGGATCACAGCACCGAGCTGCCAGAGTTCAAGAAGTGTTTGGACAGTGCTCTCAGACACAGGGTCTGATTTTTGGGTGGTCCAGTGGGGAGCCAGGAGTTGGGCTTGGTGATCCTTGTGGGTCCCTTCCAAGTCACGATGCTCTATGATTCTATGAAAGTATCTAACTTATGTAACATTTTAGGTTATCAGTGCAGCTTTTATCTTTTTAAAAGTTGCTACTCAAACTAATGAAACCTAAATATCAAATTAATTCATTCTCGGACTAAAAGCACATGCATTTCATTATCATCCAGAATAAAATCAGCAGATCAGGTGGCACTTTAAAGCCAAATATACAACCTAGTTAGGAACCAGGAAAGAAATTGGAATAATTTTTTTCTTTTTCTTTTTTAAAGTTAAAAAATAAGAATTTCTTATTATAAATGCCTCTTCAGGGTAGCAGTTTCAAAATATCTCTGAAATATAGAAAAGGTCTGTGTGAGGAAGATTATGTAAAGCAAATCTAGGGAAATATAAGGATGGACAATAAGAGAATCACAGCTGGGTTGGGGAAAAAATATTCAATAAACATTCAGTAAGGCACGGAAAGCTCTTTTCAGTATTGCTGATGGCAATTGTGGCAGCAACTCTGAAGAATGAAGTTGGATATTCATTAACCAGTACTTTGCATTTCACACAGTACTTCTGCATTCTCAAACTACACAGAGATGTTGATGAACAAAACCTCCCAGCCCCATTCTCATAGCTGCTGTCACCCTAATGTTATGTGGGAGTAAAAAGGTATGACAAATGGAATGACTTGAGTCACTGTGTCTATGGCAAAGTTGGAAGTAATTTAGGTCTGCTACCTCACTGTTATGTAGGCAAAGGGCAGTACTGATACATTTCCATGGGTTAACAACTAGAAATAAATTCTTAAAGTTATTGTTTAAAAAAGATGAACAGAAGTGGATTTCGCTTAGGTATTGCTATAATTTCACTATATTTATGTCTAAAAAATTCCCATCTCTAAAGAAAATAATGCTTCTGTGAAACGGATGTTACCTATTGTTCCCATCCTGTACCTAAAAGTAAACCAGGGAGGGCTATGTTGCTATGCAATTGCCATTGTTTTTTAGAAAATCCTTGGTGAAATCTGAATCCTGCCAGCCTTCGTGTTCCTGCTGGTACAGCTGTGAGCAGCTGGATGTGCACAGATTACTGCTCAGGTTGCAGCAGTACTTGGTTGTTGTGGTGGTTTTACCGTGCTAGGCAGCTGAACACCACAACCGCTCTCTCATTGCCCCTCCTCTGATGAGGAGGGGAAGAAGTAAAGGAAGGAACAACTCACGGGTTGAGATAAGGATAATTTAATTAGAGAGAAGAAAATATTATTGAGGAAATATTATCATTAATTAAACAATTCAACTAAAGAGAAAAAAGGGAAAGGGAAAGAGGGAGGGGGAAGGGAATAACAAAACAAAACAAGTAAAGGCTATGTGGAAGTGCAAAGGAAATAAATTACTCTCTACTTCCCACAAGTGAGCGATGCTTGACCACGTCCTTGAAACAGGGCCTCAACGCACGTAGCTGGTGTTTGGGAGGAACACAGGCATTTTTGCAACGAGAGCCCACCCCTCCCCTCTTCTTCCTTTTTCCACCTTTTATTGCTGAGTGTGACATCAAATGGTATGGAATATCCCTTTAGTTGGTTTAAGTCAGCTGCCCTGGTGATGTTTCTCACTTTTTTGCCCACCCCCCAGGAGGGTTAGAGAAAGTCCTGATGCTGTGCCAGCACTGCTCAGCAGCAGACACAACAACAGTGTGATACCACTGCTGTTCTAGCTACAAGTGCAGAGCACAGCACTGTATGGGCTGCTGCAGGGAAAGTTAACATTCCAGACAGACCCAGTACAGGTGTTCAGAGGCTCTGTCTGCACAAAGCACTGTCGGGAGTCATCAAGAGGGTTTGTGTCCTGAGAGTGCTAAGGGGCAGGCTGAGCTCTGTGTAATCAATATGTTCCTAGCTTTTTTTTTTTTTTTTTTTTTTTTTTTTTTGCTTTATTTTTTTTTGTCATTCTAATTGGCATAAATATGACAAGTTAGATCACTTGAACAGCTTTAATTTCTTATCCTTAATTTACTTTTCTCTAGCTACTGGACTATATTTTGTCCAAAATGTATTGTTATTTTTATTCAAGAAAGTGCATTCTGGCTGCAGATATTCATTCCTCATTACCAAAATAGCAAAAGACTGTGCTGCATCAATGCTCTCTGTCTTACTGCTGAAAGTTACATACATTGGTGTGAAATTGGATTGATCATTGTGATAATACAGATTACAATCTGTAAAAGGTCATTTGAAACCTCTGTGCCCAATATCTAAATATTTTTTCTGCTATTGGGACCCCATAGACTGTATTTGTTTCTGCTGAATTTCTTACATTCTGTTACTTCTATGTGACTGCAGCAGACTGCCATGAAATAGCGAATTGATTTTGCTCTTCTAAACAGAGAGTACTAAATACTGACAGTCATCAAGCTTTTTACATAAAGTCCTTTCAGACTTTATTAATTTAAAATCCTATTAGATGCCTTCAGGGCAGGCTCAGTAGTCATTTTTTTTTTCAATTGTTTTTCTTTTTTCTTTTTTTTTTCATTGTGCTTATTTCCACCAAAAATTCCCTAAGGCAAGACTACATTCCTGATGCATTACAGACTTCAACTCTTGTGTTCTGGTCTGCCTTCGTATATATATCTTGCTAGCTTTTCTGTTGACTGTTGCCTTGTATGTGAGCCAGACTGAACATTGAGAAAACCTAAGAAAATAATTGGTTCTTGGTGTTTGAAGGAGGAGGAGACAGTTTGCAGGAAAGAAGAAAGAGGCTGGTTTCACCTGGCTTGTCTGCCTGCAGAAAGCTTAGAGTATCTTCTAGAAGTGCTTCCCTACATGGAACAGCATCATTTCAGTTCAACATGCTATTTATTTAAACCAAGTGCTCTTCATGTATTTAGGACAACATTTCTTGTACGCAGAGTGTTGTATAAATAGTACTGTTAGAGGTGAAAATGAAAACGGAGATACTAGTGTCATCTGCTGAAAGGTGATAAACCACACTGTAATGAGAAAAAAATGAAATTTATACAGTATTGAAAATGCTTAAAACATCTGAGCAAGTACTGCTCAGACTTTTTTTCCTGTCACAAATCATTGTTAGGCAAATAATAAACATAGATGTTCCTGTGGAACAGCTGACTATTAAAATCTCTAATTGAAAATGGAGCCATAATGGAAGCAACGTTTTTGTCTGAAGTCCAAGTATGGGTGAAGATGACAGGGCATTAAATAGATGTTGTTCATGCTCAGACAGCTTGCAAAGAGAAGTGATATATCTAGTCTTTCTGCATAAATCTTTTCCATGGGTTAGTAAGAAGTTTTAGAGTGGCACTTTAGTAGTTTGACTAAACAGCACAGATTTTGCTAAACAGCCATAATATAGTGGCTTGTCGTTTCCTTTTAATTATTTTTTCCCATTTGACATTGATTTTATTGTGAGTATATATGTCTTCCTGGAAAAATCTCACGTAGTTCTGAAAAGCAAAGCACAGACTTTATCTCCATACATACTATTTATGAGGTCTGTGTTAGTGTGCTCTGAACTAGATGGTCAAGCCATTTCTCTGCCTCTGTACCCATTGTTTATGGACTAGCGACCTTCTAAATATCATAAGACAGCATAGTGGTTTATGTAGGTTGATAGACAAACAAATGGATGGGTTTCTATTAATAGGCTAATTGCTGTGACTGAAAAATCTAGTTATGCAAATGATCAGTCTTTTCCTCTCTGCTGAATTAATTATTAAGGAAGAAGAACAGAGACTAAGAGGTGAATATTCAGCAAACGTATAACTCAGGGTGTCCTTGTCCTGGCTGTGGCTCTGCCCATCCTTCTACACCAGTTTCTCTCCATCCTGACCCCTCACTGTATGCTGCCCCTGCAAGTCAGAGGAGTTTTCCTTGTGCTCCTGATTTCCAAGGCAGAAGCATGGTATTCTGAAAAGCCTCCTGTGGGGTTTCTTTGAAACCAAGTGTCACAAATCCCATCAATTGCATGTTTTGGTCAGCCAAAGGGAGGCAAGGACTGGCCTGAATAGCATTGGGAAAGACTTTGGGCACTTCATCACTCCAGCTTGACTGAGATCATGCTGGAAAGGTGACGAGGAAGAAAAATCCAGCAGCACCAGTTCATTTGGGGTTAAATGAATCAAAGTCGAGCCTGGGCTTGCCAGGCTGCTGCTAGGCAACAAGTAACTTTCTGCATTCAGAACTTCCCCACTAATTGATTCTTGACACCATTCCCTGTTGGTTTGTATAAATAGAGAGCTGTTGCTGGGAGGAGGAGAGGGAAACTGGGGTGCAAGGACCTGCAGTTTGGATGTGCAGAGCATCCCTTCCCATGGCAGGAGGGATCCAGTCCCTACGGGGGGGCGGGGCCCCCCCAACTACTTCAATTCGCAATTGATAAAGCAATACCAATGCTGAGGAACACAGAAATCCACTGGAGAAATATTGCAGGATGTCAGCCTTTCAGTGTGTCCACGGAACACATACCTCTTACATGCATTTATGCCTCGGTTAAATGAAAGCAATTCACAAATGATAGGAACAACCTTTCCTTACAGGACTAATATTTGGCTGACTGGCAGAGTAAGTGCAGCATTAACAGCATATGCACTTTGTGCAGGTCTACCAGCATAGAGAGGGAAGAATTGGAGCAGGGATTTAAAGGACCTTGAGATTCTGGGAGAACCAGGTTAATGACAAGAAAGGGGAAGCTTGCCTGAAGGAGAAAAATGAGGCCAGCAAGTGTCTGAATGTCAAAATCATGGCTCGTTTCTTAAATAAAGAAAGGAGTCTTTATTATATTGGCTCTGTGCCCACCCCAATAAGATTTTACCCTCACTACTGACTTCAAGACTGAGGCATTTTAAGGACCATTTTATGAATTAAACTATTGTTCCTTATAAATAAACTCTGATTCTTTTTTCTCTCATAAATTATTTATTTCCTATCTCTTTATTCTTCTGCAGAGAAATGAAAGGCATAGAGAGAATGAAAATGGGATGTTTCAAAGATGACAGAAAATTCACAGTTATTTTTTTTACAAGAGTGAAAATTTCCTTTCTTGATATGGATCTAATGGGCAGGTGTTACATTTCTATATCCAGCAAGTATATGCTAAATGTTACATGGTATTCTCACTTTACTTACTTTTTGGCATGTTAGAAAAATGTATATCATTATGCTCTTTCTGAATCTTTCCATATGTTTCTGCAGACGTTTCTTCCTTTCTTCTTTGACATCCTCTCTGAGATGCTGCACTGCAATAGTGCTGACCTTGTGCTGCTCAGGTCAGGTGGTCTGTTTCTCTAAGCAGCTGAGAGGTGGAAGGGAATATTTCTTCTTGGATATTGTTATTCATCTCACTTGGACAATACCTTCATACAGGATTATGGTATTAGGGTGAGGGAATTGTAGTTAATTATTAATGACCATATTCATCCTCTTTCTAGATGAGATGGAACTATTGCCAGTGAGCACTGCACCCTATTTTTGATAGTTTCATTTATAAGTCAGTAGGTATTCCATATATATTTACATGTTGGGAAGACTGCATTAATGTATTTTGACATGCTTTTCAAATATGCTGCTGCTGCATTTTTTTGTATCTATTACCTCTCATTATCTTTCTTTTTTTTTTTTCCTTAGTAGTGACAAAATATATTTAAAGAGTAAATCAACATTTATTTTATTATTATTATCATTATTATTATTATTTATTAGAATTGCAGGTTGTCTTTGTAAGGTACAAACCAGAAGAAACCTGACTAACATACATTTATTTATTAGTACACATATCCTGGTATAGTTACCCTTTTTAAAATAGAAAAGCATTTTGAAAGTGCTTTGGCAAATTTAAATCCTGATCTCTGCTGTTTGCAATTCCTTGTGGAACAGCAGAAGTGAAATGCACTACCCAGGAGAGTGATATGGTGCTGAGAGAAAAATCAAACTGACATATTTGTTCCTTTTTCTTTTTAAACTACATCTAGTTCTCTCTTGATTATTCTTGCAAAATATTTGTGCTTCCATTTCATTCAGGGTTCCAAGAAAAGCTGAATAAGCTCTTCTGAAACTTTTTTTTTATCTCAAAAGTTACTTGCATATAATACAATTTACATTTACCTGGTTACTCAGAAATGCCTACCAGTTGGATCAGTACTCAAACTAGCCTTGCCTACATTCCAACTCTGCTAAGTTCACTCTGAACCCTTCATATGCTCTGAACATTTAGGATTTGATTTATACTACATGCTTATCTGGATAGCAATGCAACGTTCCTTTTTGCAGGGAGAGAACAGATGACAAAAAGCCAGTGGGCTGCTGACTGCCTCCCAGGATGTCTGAGAAGCCCTTCAGGGAGGTACAAAAATTTATCTCTAGTGTAATTTCAGATACTCTTTAGAGAATTCACATGAGACCAATTACTCACAGTGTGTTCATTCCAGTTGCAGTGCTTTTCTGCCTCATTTCTCTACCAACCTTTGACACTTTTTGCAGGGTCTTTTAAGCCTTTAGAACAAAATTTTTAAATCACAACATGGAGATGAATTCAACATTTGGTTAAACAAGTAAAGCTCACAAAGGATGTGAATATGAATACCCCTTAACATGCTTGAAGAGCCAAAACAAATCTACACATGCTTTAAAACAGGATTTTAATCTCAGACAAAATGAAGTTTGGGGCAAGATTGAATGAGGAGGAGGTAGCCACTATTGCCTGTGATGACTTGCCTATGCTTGCTTCACTATTCCCTTCACTGTTATTATTAAAATATGGATGCACTGCAACAAAAGTTAATGATGACTTAGAGGAACTGGAGAAGGTTTATGTACCCTTTTATATTGAATCTTAAATCGAAAATAATAGTAATGATGGCTCTGAGTATTCTCTGCTTAATGAAGGAATTGTAGTTGTCTGCATTTGAAATTCTTGCAAGGCAACCATGTAATAGATAACAATATCTACTGGGTTCTAATTTCCCTGTATAAGCATTATTTATGACTGCTGCTGGCAAGGCAGTTACTCCATTTTCCAAGCCAAGTTGCAGTTCTGGCAACAATCAAAGAGGAGCCTCTAAAAATATGTATATGAAATAAATAATATTTTTGGTCTTCTAGACATTATTGACATGAAAAGGTGAATAGAGTTTCAAACTGTTACTTTTATTAATATCTTTACACTTTTTCTTGTTCTTTTGGATTTTGTCACTGTGGCAAATAACCTCCCTCTACTTTGAGCCTGGATGATCTAATATTTTTTTTCAGTAGTACAACTTATTTTTTCATTGCTGTTGGAGAGACTTTTTTAATATATAAAACTAAAATCTATGTGTCTATATGTAGTTTTTTGGAATATTTTTGAAGTTTACCTGATCTATGTCAGAGATTTTGAAAAACAGATAGAGAAACAAGCAGTTTAACCTATAAAGATGTCTACCATGGAGTTAAAAATCACATACAAACTACAGAGTGCCGACATTTTCCAAAGTGGGCAGTAATTGTGGATGCATTCTTGCCCAAGCTGAGCTCCACCTTCACATGTGATCAAAGCTGCAGCTCAGCTCCTTCTGGAAATTGGGCCAACAATGTCTCAAGTTTGGGTAGAAAAGATGAGATGTCTAAATAATGAGTGCTTATTTTTCAAAAGTGGCCTGAATTTCAGGTTTTGTTCCAAGAGTGGAACAAAAATATTATCCTAGTGGTTGTTATATATTTTCCATACATTAATGGTTTTAAAGCACTGAAATTTTCAGAGGGCTCTAGACCACCAATAAGTAGAACTGTAAACTAATACACAGGAAGATATTATATGTGTATTTATAATACTATGGGTTTTATTTTATGCTTTTCCCACTGTACTGCATGGTAGAGTGAACACAGGGAACAATAAAGCAACACTTTGCTTTTTGTGACTGGGGTTCAATATCACCTTAAACTTGGATGCTTCACCTCCTGTCTCATTATGCCACCCGTGAAGGGCAGGTTTCCTTGCATCTGTGCAAGCAAACAGGAAATGGGATGGGTATATCTGACCAAGAATATCCCCGAAGAGCTGCCACAAGGGTCCAATGACTGATAACCAGACTGGAGAATAGCCTCCAGAAGGATCACGGTGTCCTTGCAATACACTAGGTGCTTCCCAGGTGCATGCCTGCAGAAATCACTTATATCAGCTGTACCAGCCCCATGGGCAGCCAGGCTCGTCTGTATCTTCTTCTGATGCTGATTTCACTCACACTGTCAAGCTCATGGTTAATATCCTCTGTCTATGAGGCACCTGCCAGAGAGAATAGCAACCTGCCCAGAAGCCTCACAGCTATGCAGATGAAACTGGGCACAGTAAAGAAGGACTAGATAAATATTTCATGCTTGTTGCAATGTGATTTTTGAGCAAACACGGTTTCATGAAAATAAGGAAAGAATGAGTCAGTGACTGATTTTATAATCAGTTTTTGGAGCTTTTTTGAAGAACTGCCTGTTATTGGCATAAAGCATGATCATTTCGGAGTCTCACATCCAGCATGCTGAGGAGATCTTTGAGGCAGAGTCTCTGAATGCTGTAAGCAATCTCAGGGACAGAAAGAAGGCATCCCACAATACCAGAGCAACCACAAAAGACTAACAGAAAGCTAAGTACATATTGAATAAAGAAAAAGAATACAATAAAATACTGTCAAAGTAATGTCAATAGTTTGCCAGGCCCCAGGAATGGGAATGACCTAGAGCATGTCACACAAGCCCCACAAAACTCCTGGTGAACAGTAAGTTGACATCTCAGATCCTGCCTACCCCTTCTTAACCGTGTAATAAGTTTCCTCATTTGCTAAATAAGAAAGTAGAATGTAAAGACCTAAAAGAGAAATGCTGGCAGTCACTAGAGAAAACGTGCTGATACAGACAGAGTTTGAGAACCAGTGAAGCTATGGAACAGCAAAGGGCCTCAAGGTAGGAAAAACAGGTGCAAGTAAGTGGAAGAAGAAAAGTGAGAAGACATGGGAGTTTTTGCTTCCTGAAAGTTTAAAAATGGATTTTCATTCTAAACAGGATGTTGGTTGGCTAGTGGGAGAATTGTATTTTAAGTGTGAACTTCTCTATTTGGAGCAGCATTTCCAGGCCATTAAAAAGCAATTATCAGTTGTGTTTCCTGTCACTGTGCAATTGTAAAAAGTTACTGACTAAAATGTGTGGGAGATGAAATATCTTCTATGACAATATCCCTACTAAAGAAAAAAATGTCTTTGCCTGGCCCACTAATCTGCCAAAAAGTAGTTTGCATTGGAAATGTTTCATTTTTATGCTAATAAGATTTGACAGTAACTGAGATTTCAGCACTGGGACCTATATAAGTACCTGTTGGGAGAATGTACAAAATATTATTTTTAAGGAACAAGACTATGGTTTGGTTATTTTTTAAATACAACTAAATCTTCCCACATTCTGCATAAAATAATCTAAACCTACATTTAATGCTGGAGATAAAACCAAACCTGAGGGACTTATTCTCTGCTAATTTCCACCATGGCTAACGAAGTCTGTGAAACTAGCAATTTGAAAGAAGAATAATTATTGCAGTAAGTAGTAAATAAAATTAATAATTTAGAAGCAATTAACTTATTCTCAAGGAAAATAATAAAATGAAAAAGATTTTTTTTTCTATATACCATTAAGATGTAGAAATTGTAGCTGATGGACATAAAATATGTGGGGCAAAATCATAAAAATAGGTTATTTTTAAATATGTGCATATTCTAGAATGAAAAACAAAAAGATGTTGATAAAGCAGATAAAGCAGTTTCAAAAGCAATGGAAAATGTTTACATTCTTTCAGAACTTTTCCTTTACTTTTTCACATTTCAGACTTTCACAGGAATGTTAAAATGGCATACGAATGTAAGGCAGTGCTGAATCAGACCAAATGCCCATCTAAACCAGTATCTTTTCTTTATCAGCATCTGTGGTGATGCCTAAGGACAAATAAAAATCCAGCAAGCTTATGTGATATGATGATTCACAATCACAAAAGTGAATTGCTTTCATTGCTTAAAGGTCAGTATATCTCAAAAGTCATATATTAGTCCTTGAGTAACAATACTGAAACAATTAGAATTATACTCAGATAAGTAATTCATGCAGAATTCCCACTGAGTAACAAATATTTCTGTTTATCAAGCAACATTTGTACTTCATAAAACATACATGTTGTTTAAGAAAATAGGTACCTTTTATAGCTAGAGATGAAAGTTTAATGTAATTAACAGATTACCATTTACATTACTTCCCCCCTACCCCCCACCCCATTACTGCAAAAACATCACTCACAGGGAGGTAAAGGTTGATGACTATTAAACTACAAATTCAAACAATAGTAAATATCTTTGTAATACTAATTAAAGTAACATCACAGATATCTGCTTTCCATGAATTTCGATACATGTTTCTACTGAACAGAAGCAAGTGATACTACATAAAATGGACTGCTGCTACCAACATAATCTTTCTCCTAATACAGATGCTCTGCTCAGGACACATCATACTGAAGATTACTCCTGCAGTCACACTGGTACCCATAGAGGTATGCATAGTCTCTCCTACTCCCTACTCCTTTTCTACGGCCTGCAGGAAACTTTACTCTCAGCAGACAGCTATGGATGAAAAAGAGTCTGTGTAATTAAGCTGATCCATATTTCATATTCACATCACATCCTGTGCTCAGGTGGCTTGAAGACACTTTTGTGGAGACACTTTTTGTGAAGACACATCTGATGGCTTTAAGACACTTTTAATAGGTTCCTCACCTCATTTTTGGACTAGATTGATTCAATAGCTCAATCTAATATATGTTTGTAGGTCTTGCCTCCCTTTGCTCATCAAAGGTCCACCAACCTGCTAAATCTGTTTTCCTCTAATTTCTGTACTTATGAAGGTTTGAAGCAAATAGATGTCCATCTTAGAGCGGGTTACACCACATTGTCTCCTTGTTCCCTACCATGAACAAATGTAGAGGACAGTTTGGAAAGAAGGTGTACAGATGGAAGGGCTGGTTCTGAATCCCCAGTAAGCAGTGTGTGTGCCACATTCACCTTGAATTACGAGAACCTTGTAACTGGAGAAAACAGCTGAATAGCAGTGCTAAATTGCTAAGAGATACCCATTACAGCTAATGAGAGGAAAAAAAAATGTGCATTTTAAAATAAATGTTACTCTTTTCAATAGCAAAATAACACATTTCTTCATTTTTTGCAGTTCTTTAACTATTTCTCCTGATGTTATTTTGGGCTTATTCAGGAAAGTAACAGGTAAAAGTAACATTTACCAAATAGTAGCAAGTCTTTCAGTCTGCAGAAATAAACATGAAGAGATAAAAACATGAAGATCAATAAGGGAATGATATCTATTAAATAGACCATCTTGTCATCTCAGCTTGTCATTTACTAATTTCAGGTGGTTTTTGTTGTTTTGTTTTTTGTTTGTTTTAAATACAATTACCCAAATTAGTGGTAATTATTACAGTATCTACATCCGGGTATGCAAAAGCTATGCTCTATGACTTCTGAAAGAGCGACTGTTTCAGCTGTCAAAGCATAATGCTAGCACTAGCCATTTATTTTGATATGATAACAATTTTTGAAATCATTCTGGAAAGATAATGAATTATACATTCAGAGTAGTGCAATTGCTACTTTATAAACAGCTCTTCTTGAAATGTTTTGCTTCATCGAGAACTGGCAATGCTTAAGTGAACAGTACGTGTAATATTATTTTGTTTCCAAGCCATGGCTACAATGTAGAGCTAATTAATGACCGGGAAAACATTAAGAGATCTATTATATACCCACCATAAAAATGATCTGTTAAATATGTACAAAGAAATATATTTTTATTATCAGAAAGCATATTCTCATTCAAATATAGACATGTTACAACACAAAGTTAGCATGCAGAAAGAATGTTTCATATAGTGGTAATATTTTGCTTTATATAAGGTGGGAAAAAAACTTATTTCAGCAGTATGCATTACTTTCACAACAGAATCTGTTCTGTGGACATTTTATGAGCATCTGTGCTTTCTGTATCTAAAAAGCTACAGGATTTAATAAAATTTGAGTGCTAACAAGTAGCCTGAACTATTTCTGAGATTTATGTGCTAACCAGCTACTATACTGGAATTGCCCTGAATACTAGAACCTGCCAAAGAACAATATACTCTAAGCGCCACAAATATTTAGTGAGGTAGCCTTCTAGAAAAACAGTAAAATTGAGATGTCTTTGTAGTATCAGCTTGCAGTAATATGTTTGGGAGAGACTCAAATAATACAGGGGAGATGGATGGTAGGAATAATAATTTTAGCAAAGCTGACACGAAGTGCTAGATACCACAGATAACCTTCCAGCCCTAAGCAAATCTTAAAAAAATGAATCTAGAGCAATGTTTATTCATGGTCTTATATTCAGAATTGATCTATTTTGCAGAAGCCCTTTGCTGGTGCTCATTCTCTCCTGCAGTGATGCAAGATAACTGGAAATGTCCTTGAGCCAGGGTGTAGATGTCTGTTGTGAGAAGGATCTTATGCAGGTTTAAGAGTGGAAATCAGTTGCATATGTCACAGCAGATTTTTTTTTCTTTTTTCCCATGCCTCCTCAAAATATAACAATTACTCCACACTTAAAGCTTGTATTCAGCTTCCTTCCTTTCTTTCCTTTTTTCCTCCCTTCTTTCCATTTATTTGTCTTTCTAATTTCTTTGACATTTTACTTTTCTTTTTTCTTTTTTCTTTTTTTCCTCTTTATCCTTCTTTCTTTATTCCTCTCTCCGTCTTCTGATTAGTCCTTTCTTTGTTTCTTTTTCCAGTGTTCCTCACAGAGTAAAGTAGACACTGAGGCCCAAATGAAATTAGTGTAATTGAATAATCCTCATTTGTCTCATTGTCTTCTTGGCAAAGGAAAGACTGCATCGTTGTGGTTAGAGATCCTCTGAGTTGTTCTACTACTGCTGTAATTAAGATATCATGGCTGGCACTGCTTATGAAGGTCTTTTCAGATATTAAGGAAAAAACTGAGGGAGAATCTGAATAGTTTTTCAAAAACAACCTGTCTTTTTACATGTACCCAAGATAAGATACAGTGCACTAATGTCTATACCAGTTCATGTACCTTTGCTAGCAGTTTTGTGACCTTTCCATATCCCAAAGACAGCCTCAGTTCAGTCATGGGAATGGTCTCCTGAGCATGCAAATGGTGAAACACTCATTTGGGGCTGATTTTCATAAAACACCAGACAGGGCAAAGAGAGCTTTCCTGTACAGAGCATTAAGAAAGAGAGATAACTGCTCTGCTAATGAGCTATGGTGTATTCCCTTGTAACCAAGGGGGAAAAAATATAACCAAACTAGATATCTTTCTCTTAGGGAGAAATCTTTAAGTGCTTATTGCATGGATTTTGAAGAAAATCTGCTCTGCATAAGTCTTCCCTGCTCACAGAGAGTAAAATTCAGACCTTAACAAACAGCTGGAGGCTGATCTCCAGAATCACATGCTGCCTCTGCCTACATGCTTGTGTTGAGATGAAGGCCCTCTGTGAGCTGGTGCTCAATGGTCACTAAGGGGCTACATGCAGATGAGCAAGAGCTTGCAGAAGCACCAGGAGATAATGCCCTGCCTGTCACAATGCAGCTGTCATCCACACCTGACACTCAGATATCAGCAAGGCTCCAAAGTGGGCCTGGGGTTCTGTTTCTGACCAAAACATTATCACACCTTATCCCTACAAATGTGAAAAAATTGGTGGGAAATAGCATGTTTTCCCAGTTTCAGCTGTTAACTTTCTTCTTGGTAGCTGATATAGCACTGTATTTTTTAGGATTAGAACAATGCTGATAACACACTGATGGTGTATTTTTTAGCAGAGCAGTGCTTACACTAAGTCATAGTCTTTTGTGTTTCTCATGCTGCCCTGCTAGCGGGGAGGCTGGGGGTGCACCAGGAGCTGGGAGGGGACACAGCCAAGGCAGCTGGCCCAGGCTGACCAGAGGAATGTTCCACATCATGCTGAATGCTGAATCATGCCATCATACTGAACTGGTATTTTGATATTTAAGATTTGGAGTATCATTCTCTTTATGCAAATCAAGGACTCCTGTGGAGAATAGGTGATTCTGAAATCCCAAAGGGCAGCCAGGGGCTGAGTCAGCTTTTGCTGTAATTTATGGCCACTGTGGGTCTACCCTAGGTCACATGCAGGCTGCCAGTGGGATCACACATGAAAGAGCTAGATTGCTCAAGTACAGTGTGCTCATCCCACAACTGTCCTCCTACCCCCAGCATCCAACCCTGACCAAAGAGATAAAAAATCCAAAGGCTTAAAAGAGGGTAACTGGGCAGAAAGTAGTTGGAGAGATGCTCCAACAGAATACAATCTTCAGATTTCTCCAAGTTTTCTAGGTCAGTTTTTGTTCTGTCGTTATAGGAAGGCCAGAGCTTATTGTGCCTACACTAAAGATCAATATGGATATGTAAGTATCACAGATGTTTCTTATTCTATGACTGATTATATGGTTATCCAACTCATTTAAGGATGACTTAGATTCATCACTTTGATTTTTTTCCATATCTAATGCAATACAATAGACCATATTGTCTTTTAAATTATTGCTGTTAGAGAATGCCAAACAATTCTGTAGAAAAACTTGCATTTATACAACAATTTCTGTAAATATCCAGCTTGCTGAAAGGGTAGCTGAAACCATTACTTGAAATTGCTAGGATTAATGCATCAATTCAGGTGTTAACGAAACATTTTCATGTGCACATCGGAAGAATAAAATGGTCAAGCAATTTCAAAAGAGTCAGTGAACCACCTACATTAACTCAGCAGTCAGCAGTCTAGAGGTGAAACACGTTTAAAAGCTATTGAACTGTCCACTGTCCCTAGTGCATTGTATGAGCATGAAGAAAAGAAAATGCCACTTTTCATCCCTGGTGACTACAAAAATGCTTTTAACATTAGAAATTCACTTAGTAGAGCACATGCATTTAACACTATAAAGTTTTATTTTATTCATTCAGATGTAGGAAACTTGTATTAAAATCACAATCCTGCAAAAGATGTACTGAATTTAATGTGATAAAGCCTGTTTGTAGATGACAGGAGATACTATATTTATCTGTGTGTTTTGTTATATGATTTAGGGCCATTTACAGTCCATACTAAAATAAATCCAGTTTTCATTCCACCTCTGTTCAAATACCTTGAAATATCACATTTTTTGTCTTCCCTTTAATCATCATGGAATACTGTATCTTGACTGGACTTTCAGGAAGCTCTCTGGTCCATCCCACATACCCCAAAGCAAAAGCAGCTATAGTCTGTGTCATGCCTGACAGATGTTTGTCTCTTACTCTTAAAACCCCAAGTGACATCAACTCTACAACATCCCCAGGCACTCTGTTTTCATGTTATTCTATATTTTCCTTTGGATTTTTTTCCTAAATCTCCCTTGCCACAGTTTAAACCCATTATTTCTTCTCCTACCCTCCATGGAGATAGAGAATGGACCCTCTTTGTTCTACTCTGTTACAACTTTGCCTACAATGTAAGTGCAAGGTGAAGCCAGAAGTAATTTTTGCATCAAAATTTTCTTAATTTTTGGCACTGTATAAACATATGTGTCTCCACTGAGGTCACATCACATGTGCCTCCTCAGTCTGTTGAGGGGAATGACTATTTTCAGGACATCTGAGTGCACGCTGTCTACAAAGTTCAAGAGTCTTTGCTTAGCTTTCATATTTTTGTTTTCATGGTATTTTGTAAGGACCTCTCAGGATCTGTTTTGGTGTTTAATAGCTTAGTCTTCAGATTCATAGAACTTTAGAGCCAGCTATGTGCTCCTCTGCAAGTTGGGTCAATGAGTCATAACAACCTTACCTTACTTAATCTGTAATTGTTATTACTTAATGGTCTTGAAAGTAGTAAAATTAAAATGACAATAAAGTAAACAGCATACAGAGATTTAACTGAGATACTCAATAAAATGTTTTAGTAATTTTACATTACAGAATATAACAATTCATATAATTCTTACTGATATACAAATGCCATAGCAGCACTTGACATTTATAACACATTTTAGAAGTTGGACTTACAACTAACTTACAGGCATTTGCAAAGGGATGTCAGAGCTTATTCCTTAATTTGGAAGTTGGGCATGGACTGCTGGGACCTTAGAGAGACAATGCAGACCTGAAAAACAGAGCCATATTTTAGACACTTGTCTCTCCCTTTCCTTTATGGAGATGCTTAAACCACTATTAAGTCTGTGTAGGAATTATGTGCCCCAAAGGAAAATGCTAAAACCTGCATACACAAAGCTACCTGAAAGAAAAGCTTGCCAAAAACCCATTCTGAAATTAATCATTTTTTTTAATTATTATTCCAAAGCCCACATGAAAACCTACACCCACTCTTCATAAGCACTGAGAACTGTAAACCTTCCTTCCTTTCTTTCCTTCTTCCTTCATTCTTTCTTTCTCTCTCTCTCCTTCTCTCTCCCCTTCTCTTCCCCCCCCCCTCCCCTTTTTTTCCCATTAAATTATTAGGCACAGATTTACCAGGGATTTTAGTCATCACTTCTCTTATCTCTGCCTCCCACTGACTCATTGCATGTTCTCTGCACAGCATTGAAGCTTATCCATAATTCAAATGAAATCACTAGATGCAGGGAACCCAGTAGATGATATATCACTCTGCAGAAGTCATGGAGTTGGTGGTCATTCTCTTCCACAGCCTCATGCTGTTCATCTGCTCTATCATGAGGTCTCATCTGGCTGCAGTTCTACTCAGCCTTCATCTCAGTGGGGATCTGTTTGCCCCTTCAAAAATCAATGGAATTACTGGTGCTCATCTTTTGCATATCTTGGGTTGTACAAGTGCTTGTGAAACAGCCAACCTAAGCCCAGTTTCTTCCTCTGGCAGGAAGATTAGTCATTTAACTGCTTTTGATAATAAACTGGAGATCACTGATGAGCTCTGAAAATGATGAAAAACAGCAGCCATGTGATTCTGCTGTACTTGTTCAAGGCAAAGAGAGAATGTTGAGGAAGTCTGTCTTCCCCAATCATCCTCCCAGGACTGCAATGGGAAGGATGAGCTAGAGTGAGATATTTTCCATATTTAAAATCTTTTTGCTGGCATATCTTTTGAAGAAAGGGTGACTCTGCACTTGAAACACTGGTTAAAAGTTTGTTTATGTCTCTGTTGATGTGTTTTATGCTCTTCTGAGGAATTTAAACTGTTGCCAGAATATCTGTAGGTGTTCAGAGTCAAACTACTGGAGGCCACTGAGGGGCTGCATCTACTGTAAGGCCTAACTAATCTGTGAGGTGACTTCTAATAGAAGCAAGGATCAGACTGTACTTGAGAATCACAGAGAGCCCTTGTGGTGAACCACATCTGTCTTAAGACCTAAAGCAGCTGGATTGCCTCACATCAGTCTGGTGGGTCCATGGGACTTGAGATGTCAAGCTACCAGCCAATTTTCTTCCTGTCATGAGGGGAAGCACCCCCAGGAACTGGATGTTGCAAACTATTTGGATTATGTGGCTCCACACACTGAAAAACAGGTCAGGTTTAAAGGATTAAATTAATTTACAGTCATTGAAGCTCAGCATTCAGCTTTGACTTTTGCACTTGTCTCATATTAACTTCTAATCTTAGCAAGGTTTTTGCATTTGCCCTGTCTTAGAAAAATGTTGCAGCATTGAAGTCATCACTCAGTGGCCACCATAGTGAAGCAAACACTGAAATATATGACGATGCATAATTCTTAATTTTTGTTTTGCTGGGTTAGCTATTTATTTACCATGGAGAGGTGTAATTTGTAACTCAGGAAGCATTTGTTCTGACTTGGCCCGTGAAGACCACCTCATGAAATTGTCCTAATGTAGACAAGAATATCCAATGTCAAATTATTTTCATCTATTTTCCAACCATTGCTCAGAATTCAAATTATTATGCAAAACTGAGATTTCCCATAAAACCCCTGATAACTGTACTTGGCTCTGTTGCTTCCTGTAAGGGTATAAAATGGTATCCTAACAAGATTTTATGGTTAATCTATCACAGTAATTATGAAGTTTATTTACCTCACCACAGTATGTTTGAAACTGTATTTAAAGATTCATGTGGTGTTTATTTGGTTCCAGTAACAATTTAGTTTTCCACACAGCAGCAAGTCGTACCCATAAAAATAAGATTCATTTTAAATTATTGCCAGTGCACCAAATTAAATTTATGGTCTTAGAAATGTGTTTGAAAGCTGACTATTTCTTATTTCTCTTAAACAAACAAAATGAAAAAATATGTCACTAATGCACATAGTCTGCAGTTAAAAAAAAGATCTCAAAGAAGATAAAGGCCTTCCTTGAATATCAACTGTTTTCCTTGGTCACTCATTTTATTTTATTTTATTTTATTTTATTTTATTTTATTTTATTTTATTTATTTTATTTTATTTTATTTTTGGTTGTTTGTTTTGGTTTTGATCATCTGCTTAAGGAACAAATGTTTAAAATGTGAAACTTCAAAGTTTTGGTGCTCTTATTTGACTAGCAGACTAGAGGCAGTCTAGACCTAGAGCTTGTGTCATTGTTAGCAGCCTGAGACTTTTTCTGCTAAAAGAAGAGAGATGTTTTAAGGTGGCAACCTAGAAAAAGAAAGCAGGCTATTGGTCCCCACTAAACTTAATGGTCCTTACTATCAGATTATGAGATTCCTATTGAAGTTCAGGCATATTTCTGAAACAGAAATAAAAGCAAACTGTCACACTGTTCAATATGGTCCCCATGACTTAGGACTTGACCTTTTCTGGTGTTATGCTACACATTTTTTTGGATGCTTAAATCAGAAACTAAAGATCAAGCATACCTTGCAGAAGACAGATGCTTTCAGCACCAAGGAATTAAAAGAGGAAGAAATAACTGTAGATATATCAAATGTTTTATTTTTCTTAGATATAATGCCTAAATTATAAAACAGAGGAAAAAAGCATAACATTGTATTTTTAGTTCTCCTGCTTGCTGACTTAAAAATACTAATTTCCTTGAAATAGAGCACTGTACAGAATGTATGGTTCAGGTATCTAAAGGTATATCCAATAATCTTCTGTACTAATGTGCATATTTGGCACTTATGTATATTGTCTGTTAACCAGGAAAAAAAAAAAATCTGTCATGAGCCTTACTATTGTTGTACAATAAGAATCATATTTGATTTCAATATCTTTCTGAAGCTACGTGCAGCATCTGTTCTTCCTGCTCTCTTTCTGTCTCAAAATTCCCATGGAATCTGTTGTAATTGTTCATCAGACTTCCCAAAGCTACATTAGATGTACAACTGTTCAATTAAATATCACTCCTCTATCAGAAATACATACCATTGAACTGTGGAGAAGCTTCAAACTACGTGGAAGAGAATGAGAAGAATTCAAGAATACCAGACAAAAGGAAAATTTAACCTACAAAACTTTGGATCCTGGCTAGTGCTTTGAATCCTGTCCTATTAGGTACGAGAAGTGAAGTAACAAAATGTCTTTCCTATGCCAACCAAAGACATAGGATAAAGATCTTTCCTCACAGAGGTCTGCAAATGAAGATGTTAAACCTATTTAGGCTATCTGAGCATTGCTAGAAAACTTTTTGGTTGCTTGGCTGCTGACTCACTGACCACAAGAGAGCTAAAACTGACTTTGATTTACAGGTAACCTCCATGTTGAAATTGGATGTTGCAAGTATCCAGATACAAAAACAAAGAGGGAAAGAAAGAGAAGGAGAGCAAGAGAGAAACTACATGAAAATAGAAAGATAAATATCCAAATATCAAGATACCAAATTACATCTGAAGTTGGAAACAACGTGGCATTACACTAGAGCACTGGACCAGCTTATCACTAGAACTTGAAGAAAGTTGGCAAAATGAAGTACTTCTAAATCAGGCAGGTTTTAATCTTCCTTTCAATCACTTTGCTACTTACATCTACAGAAGATGAAAGGAAATAAAGAACTATGCCTGAAAATTATATTTCTTCTTACACTTACTAGGCCTCTATACAGTACTAGGCCTCTACACAATCATAGAGAAAACAATAGAGTGAGAGATATGAAAAAAACACATTAAGATATTAAGGGAAAAAAAGAAAACCAACAAATTCTGTGGATATATTTGATTTTTGTTTTCTGTACAGAAATTACACAGACATGTACTGTTCCATCTAGGCCTCATGGGGTAATTAATTCCAAATATAAGGTAATTATATAAAGCAGGTTTATCTTCTTTCTTTCTTTCTTTCTTTCTTTCTTTCTTTCTTTCTTTCTTTCTTTCTTTCTTTCTTTCTTTCTTTCTTTCTTTCTTTCTTCCTTTTTTAAACTACTTTTAAAATTTCAAACTCCTCTGAGAAAATTGCAAACTTTCATGACCTACCAGTTAAATATAATAACTTGTTAATAATTTGTGGGAAATTATGAAGTCTTTTAGTCTTTTATGTTTAGTTTCTGCTTCTGTTTTGGAAAACATCTGCATTACTAAAATTACACTCTTATTAAATTGTCTGCTTGTTCTGTTTCCACATTCTTAATATTATCAAAAGCAAGGAAATAGTATAGTAGAAAATGTCTTTAGCCTTAAGGCTAGAGAACTGATAAAACAGGCTCAAATCAAAGCCTTTGAGACTCTCCTTATTTATTTCAGCAGACTCTGTCTGAAGCACTGTATCCAGAAGGATCTGTGTAACTCTGAGAGTGACAATCTCTACCACAACAAGGTTACAGCAGATAACGGAGTGCAATTCTCATTTGCAATGAGTCAGAGAACCAGGATTTGTCATTCTGACTCTTGCCATTCATCCTCATTGGAGTAGAAACTACTATAAAGACAGGTTATCATGAATGTACAAAAAATGCATACATTAATACAGCTGCACAAATGAATAGTACTATCAAATTCCCTTGAATTTCCACCACCAGCTAATCAGTCTCAATAAAATTATCTTCATGTGGCTACATTTAGGAAAAAACAGTTTTTCTATACTTAATTGAAATTTAATTGTTAATTGTGATGAGAATGGTTCATCAGTCATTTCATGGAAAACAAGCTGTTTTGTGAGTGGGGTAACTAGCATATCTGGGTTGCCAGAAGATTTGTGACTTGTCACTTTCCTCTCATTAAAAAAAAAAAAAAAAAAAAAAAACCACTTCACCTTCTTATGTCTCTTGCCACATTCTCTAAAATTCCCTCAGGATCCTCTGCCTCTTCTGTTTCATATTTATCTTTGCCACACCTGTGCTAATGTTGGGTTAGAGATCTGTGTGGTGGATAGGCATGCAGCTTTTAATCAGCTGGCTGATATCTAAATGTAAATTACTATATTTTATCCCTGTCTATCAGTAGATCAGGAACAGAATTCTGCTGGGACTTCTACCCCCTGGTCACATTTAGCTGAAATTGGCTAATATATTCAACAGCTCTTAGAGGAGGACAGATGATCCCATAAGATGATACAGAAAATCACACCATTCCGCTCTCCACCCCAAATTTTGAGCATGAATGTTATGACCACAAAATGCAGCTCCATGTTTGCTGACAGTAACTTACATCTGTGAAACAAACACTATGCTAACCAAATAGGTTACAAAGCTGTTGCAAGCTAACACCCTTCAGCAGAGCAATGTTTTTACTGACATATAGTGTAGTTGCGTACATATTTCTGCATCTCCAAACTCAGCCTGGATAAATTGGTCTTGCACTGGAAGATGGGGATTTTTTTTCATTGAAACTGGACTGTAAGAATGTAGTGAAGGTATTATACTGCACAGGCACTGCTACCATTACCAGCAAATACAAGGCTAGAGCTATGATCCAAGCACCTAAATGGAGGCGGATCTCCCTCAGACAAGGTCTTCCCACATTTTGCCATATGGGTGTATTAATTTCTATGGTTTAAACAAGCATTTGCTAGTACAAAGAAAGTATTACAAATGGCCAGTTTCTTCCTACTTCCTTTAGTAAAAGAAAAAATACCAGAAATTCCAGTCTCTTTCTCTTTTGTCCACAGTGCATTGGTGGTGATGAGGAAGACACAGATACAGGATGCAAATTTTTCTTGCAGCATAAATCAAAAAATATCCAGGCAGTGAAGTGTTATCCATCTTCTCCAAAGATGATGAGAAGAGGATAATTTAGTTTTCTAGTGGTATACTTTCATATGTTTTGGCAATCTTCCTTCCTTAAAAGGCTAACCTTGGAATTTAGAGTAGTAATCAAGATGACCTTTCAGTAAAAGATGTGGAAAAGAAATATTCACATCTGAACTTCAGTTAAATAAATTCATTGCTCTTCTTTTTGAAGCTTACCTAGTAATGTCCCTAGATAGAAAGGTAAAAAAAAAAAAAAAAAAAAAAGGGAGAGAAAAAGAAAAGATACTGTCATAATTGTCCCAGATCAGACTCAGTCAAAACTAAAATGCTGTAACTTCAATCAAGCATCAGGTGATATATAATGATTCAGACTTACTTACAGTGCCTTTCACGGAATCACAGAATCACAGAATTTCTAGTTTGGAAGAGCCCTCAAGATCATCGAGTCCAACCTCTAACCTATAACTAACAGTCCCCACTAAACCATATCCCTAAGCTCTACATCTAAACGTCTTTTAAAGCCCTCCAGGGATGGTGACTCCACCACTTCCCTGGGCAGCCCGTTCCAAAGGCTTCCCTGGGCAGCCTGTTCTTTATCTCACAGCAATAAATAATTAAATGTCCCAACATAATAAGGGGCTGGATTATGTCTGAGGTGCTTGAGCTACCACACTGGGGTTTCCAGGTTCATGTCTCTTCCCTGCCACAGGCATCCTGCTGTGGTAGAAGGTGACTGATAGCTGGAGAAGGTGATTTATTCAGGTAAGCATCTGGAAAAAAAAAAAAAAAGTATCTGCTTAAAAGTTTGTGTTTTGATGCTTGTTAGTGTACATTCTAAAAGGAATTTTGGGCAAATGCTCCATTTAGTTTCTGGAGATGGGAGGAAGACTCCAGGGTGAGGCAACAGGCTTGGCTGCAGGATGATGGCCCAGGATAACCACCAGCATTGACAGGGCCCAGTGGTCACCAAGAGGCCCTGATTGCCCTGAGCAACCTCACATGGGACCCTCACTCACACACTCTCTGCCTATAGGTCTGGGGCACTATTTAAGCTCAAGACTTCTGTCACTTTCTTTCCTGAGTCATGGTGTAAGTGTGCTTGCTTCTGGTTCAGCTTAGCTGAGCCTGGGAGCCACCATGTAGTTTTGCCTCCTGTGTTGCTCCTAGATGGACCCTGGACACCAGTTATCAACTTGCAGTGCCTTGTGCTGTCAGTGGACCTTGTTTTCAGCACATAACTTGAATGCTGCAGGACTACAGTCTGGTCAGTGAGATTACAGCCTGTGCTGGGTTTGCACTTAGTTCATGATTCTTCTGCTCTCAGCCCTGTGGAGCAAACCTGCTTGTGTTGTGCTCTGGCACAGAAGCCCTCTTGTACGCACCCTGCAGGTACTTTACAGGAGGCAGGGAATATACTCTGAACTTTCCCATGAAGGCTTTTAGAGCTGCTGTTTTGAAGCAGTACTAGTACAGAATCTGTTTGACTCCTTAGTTTTGTGTTATTTATTTATTTTTTTTTTAATTGCAAGGCACTAATTTCCAAGTAGGTCACTTTGTTGATTTTGTAGGCAGCTTATATGGTGACTGAATATGATGATAGAGTAGCAACTACGAACACTTGCAGAAATCTTCAGTTCTAAAGAATGCACAAAAGAAATCCTCTAAAACTTAAACTGCTGGAGTAGCTCCACAAAATTAAGATGAGCACAGCAGTAACTTTACCAACTGCAGCTTATCTTCCTCTCCACAGATTTTGCAGCTGTTACTACTTCTATAGGTGTTGCTTTGATCAGTAATGTATCAAAGCAAAGTTCTGTGTAGTTTTAGTAAATGTAATAATAATTTTCTCCCTATATCAGGCATTAGGAAAAATTCTTATTAATCTATAAAGACAGCGATACTTTCTAGATTGACATAATACTGTCAAACCTCTTTGTTTTAGGTAGTTGCCAGGAAAAAAGTTAAATACTTTCTATAACATTAACTATCCTTCAGCAAAGGAATATTCTGCTGAATAAATCAGACTGTCTACAAATTAAGCTTTGTCTCATAGCAGACAAAAATTTTAAAGAGTGAAACTCTAGAGCAGACACTAACTACACTGCTTTCATTTTGAGTTAGAATAGAACAGTTTGCTTAGAAGGAATCTTATCAGTAGCCTGACTACCTTTAGGGGACAACCAAAAGTCAAAGGACATAATAATATGCTTTATAATAATGAGGGTGTTATCCCAATGCCTCTCAAACACTGACAGGCATGGGGCATCAACCATCTCTTTATGTAGCTTGCTCTTTACAGTGGGTGTGGTCTAACACTAGAAATTTTTCCTGATATATCATCTGAACTTCTACTGGTACAGCTTTGTGATATTCCCATGCATTCTGTCTTTGGTTACCAAGGAGCAGAGACCAGCATACCCCTCTCCACTTCCATTTCATAAAGGCCCTAAAACATATCTTTCATCGGATTTTGCTTGCATATATTTTTCAGGATAATCCATTTACATTATTGTAAGGTTAAGTTATAAAACTTCAATTTTGTGCTAAGGTAGAAATCTACTGGTGATTACATTTTCAACATGAGAATGGGATTCTAAGAGTAATTGTGTGTAGGATTTCTAATATTTGAAAGGATAGATATGCACAGTTCAGCTCTCTACACTGCACAAGAGGTGTTCTGCTTCAAATGAGTCATGAAAATAAACTTAGGTGCACAATGCTTTGTACTGAAAAACATGGGAGCACATATTTTAAAAGCAATATTGGGCACATACTCTTCTGTGTGTGCCCTAGGGGCAGAGCTCTTCAAATTCATCAGACTTCAATGCAGAATGGTAATTCTTAAGAAACGTTAAGAAAGTTGCATAGATCATGACTTTCAACTACTCTTCAAAAAGAATACTTCTGTAAAGGTAACAAATACCATCCCATCTGAAGCAGACCATTTCTCTACTGCTTCTAAGCTAGTGTGGGTGTAGCAGAAAATGTAGGAGACGATCAGTTGTCTAGTGGGATTCAAGTTAAAACTCCACAGTTCTCTAACTCAACCAGACAGCAATTCAGAAGTGTAGTGAAGAAGCTCTTCAAACTGTGTGGTCTTGTCTGCTGGAGTAGGAATCATAAGCCAGCTGGATACAGAAGATATGCAAAGCCATCTTTTAAGCCCCAAAGGAAGGAAGTTCAAGATACTTCCCAGTTTTGTTTTTCACATTTGCTAATGGCATAGCTTTCTGATGGTCTTGTATATTTTATTCTTACTTGATCTATGCATCATATATGAAGGAAAGGTGTTTACCAGGAGACTTTGGATTCCAGGAGGCAATAGGTGCCTAAATGTGAGATGAGTGCTTCATGAAACACCTAAGATGTCAGTAATTCAGACTCTGCCGATCTACAGATGTATCAAGACTTGCTAGTTCCCATCCCTACCATGCCATGTGAAAACTACTTCAAAACAGAGCCATGCTCCAAAGAACTCAGCTCAAAAATACTGTGTAAGTATCACAGAAGTTTCTGGAGTGTCTAAAAAACAAAATTCTCATAGGTTTTGGCTTAGGACAAAGTTTGACTTTTAGAGTAGCTTGGCACTTTCTCATTATAGTGTTCATCTATATGGGAAATATGCTTTTCATTAATTTGGATCAATGAAATATATGCTTTGAGCAACAGCTCTCAGTAGATTGGAGGTGGAATCATTTGTTTGGAAGGTGGCCAGCATTTACAAAATAAAAGCTTTCTCTCTCTACATTTTAGATGGTGGATGCTGATGAAGCATTTTAGCCCATGTGAACAGCTCTCATATTACTTTTCCTCTTAGTTCTCAGAAATGTGTAGTAATGAAGCCTACATGAGGTCAGTTTCATAATTATAGTTGTCACCACTGTCTTTCCACGTCCCTGGATATCTTAGATTATTATCCACAAAGCCAAAAGTATCTCCAAGGCTAAATAAAACCACTACGGATTGTATTAAACAAAACTACTTAGTAACTACCAAATAAAAGGGTCTTTGGAGTAAAAGAGTTCAGGTGTGTCTAAAAGAAAAAGAAAAAAAAAATCCCTATGATAAATTACAATTTATTTCCGTGCATTTTATGCTTGAGTTCTGATCTTGAGATTCAGATCTTAAAACCTAATTCAAAAGAACACTACTGCAGAATGGTGAGGACGGGTATAAAATGAGGTACTGTAGGAACAAAATAAAAGTTGAAGCATTATACAAGAATTAATTCCCCTCCAGTCAGATATGTGGTCTGAGCAGATTTTTCTGGTTGAACACTACCAAAATCATGACAAACATTTGATACCACTAGCTAAACAGAATTGTATAATTTAGCCTATGTAGCATTATTTTTCCATACAGAATGAAGTGCTAGTTGTTATTTACAACTCAAATATAAATTCTTAGCCTAAATATTTAGATTTCAGATTTTTAAAAGTGTAGTTTGTCAATCATTCTTAATATTAGCTACCTTGTGTTAGTACTGCAATAAGCATATACCAAAAAAAGCAGAATACATCTGCATCAAAGGTTTGAGTCCAGACTGACAACAGAAACATGGATAGCCATAAATTATTAGGAGGAGTTTACAGAAAAATCAGTTTTCATGTTTAGTAGATATTTATAATAATCTTGTCTACCTGATATTTTAGGTACAAGAAAATATCCTGGTTGTAGTGAGTTTTACTTAAGTGTCTTTTATTCAGGACAGGCATTCTAAATGTTGCTTCAAACAATTTATGACCTCTGTTCTTGGCTGAGCAACTATAAACAGAATCACTTAGAGCTGAATGGATAATTTATGTATATTTTTATATTATTCAATGCAAACTTGTCAGGAAAGACCAGATGTAAATTTCTGGTTGTCTTTTTCTTCTTTTTCTCTTAATGTGGACACTGCTGAATTAAAAATTTAATAGGTAGGACCATGCTTATATATAGCATGTAAAGAAATTACTAGACTATTTGCAAAAGGGTAAGAAAAAGAATATGCTTGAAGAAGGTTCTAAATCAGCACACGTAATGCAGACTAATTTCATGTGTACATAGCAGTAACAAGTTTTTGTTGTTGTTGTTGTTTTATTGTTGTTGTTGTTGTTTTTTAATCAAACAACATTCATGCAAATCCTTCTCCAGGTCTGAGACAGTTGTCAGCTAAGAGACAGTTGTCAGCTAGTTGTCAGTGTTGGTCAGCTAACCTCTGAAATAACCCTAATGACAGTAAGTTCAGGCAGAGGGGTATGAAATTGTATGAATAGGTGAAAGACAATGAACTTGCACTTATGTACTTAACAGTAATGGAGGAAATAGGATGGTAGTTAGGAGTTTGGCAAGGTACCACAAATGTTTTGGCAAGGTACCACAAATGTTTTGGTATGCTTCAGATGGCTTATTCTCTTATGTGTTGGGTGCAAGCATAAAATCTAAACCTTCTTTAGCTGCAAATCTTTTTTATGGATTTATATAATTTCCAGTAAAACATTGCTAGACTAATGTCTCACAATTTCTACAAGAATATAGGCTTGAACATTAGACACAGAGATACTTGAAGTACATGCTTAGAATAGACTGTAATAAATCTTTTTTTTATTTTTTAAAAAAATTAAAAAAGCATCCTGTGGCTGTTTACATACAGTATTTAGGAACAGCTTGTGTATCACAGGATTGAAAGTAGAAGAGACACTGGAAATAATACACAATGTCATATAATGGCTTAGTTTTGTGTTCTCTGAAGCTAATGACAAAGCTTTTTGTTCACGTGCAGGATTAGGTTTTAAAAAACACCAGTAAGAACAACTATATTCTCTAAACATTTTAGATAATGTCAGCTCACATAAGATAAGCATGTAACTGTCAAGACAATTTTACAATTTTAAAGGGACATGGAATTCTTTTAATAATTATCATTGTGAGGTTACATCTTATTCTTCTTAGACACTGCAGATGCTATAAGATTCTACCTAAAAATGTCATCTTTCAAATGTAATCTCAAATGCATCAGGCCAGTCACATCATCTTATGATGCTTCTTTCTCACTTGACTCATCTTTTTTGCATATTTAAAGAAGCATATTGTGCTTTGAATATAAAATTCTTTAATGCATATAGAAATTATAGACAGGGAAGACTTTTATGTTTTAACTCAATGCAGTTTTAGCTGTGTTCAGTTGAAAAGTAGACTTAAGAGACTAACAAACAGGAAACTCCAAACTCTTTAATTAAACATGACTATATTGGATTTACATCTTTGTGCATGTAGATTGATATGAGAAATATTACCACCATAAGAGATATATTCTTTATTCCTAACAGGACAATATTGATGTAGTAAATTATTTATACTTGGGATACTAAAGCTGATTTCTGAGAGAAACTAAGTTAAGTTGGGACTTGGGACTTGTGTTGATGCTAAATTCTGGGAATTGCATAAATATATAGTTGTAAATATATATTTATGTTTATTGTTCTAAATGTAAATGATTAGCCTAGATGAAATTAGATGAAAGGCTTTTCATTTATGAGACCAAAACACAAACTCTCAAGTAATACATACACTACATGAATGTATACTACATGATGTATACTACATGATGTATACTACATGTATACTACATATACTACATACACTACATGAATGTATACACTACATAACATTCATATCATTGTAAAATGGCTCTTTATGGCTTGTGGACTTTGTACTTAGAGGTAAAATTTTTTTGTGTACCAGTCACAACTGTGCTTGCTGAACCTATTCACCCAACAATGAATACTCCAGACGACCTTAATCTTAAAGGCTCTTCAGGAGAAAGAAGACCAAAATGGCATGACTGTAACCTGATCTGAAAGGCAAGGTCTGTCTGTGCTTGTAAACAAGGTATGTCACAGAGTAAATCCACATCTTCTTAACTGAAGTAATGTGGATGACTAAAGCTGAAAGACAACCAGTTGTTTCCCCATGAACACCAGCAGAGTTAAAGAATTTTCAGGCTCAAGGAGACCAGGCAAAGAGAGATGAGTACAATGCAGCACCAGTGACACATTCTTCTAGGAAATGTGGTTGACAACAGAACAAGTTCTGTGGGTAGTGTTGATAATAATCTGCTTTCCCGTGGGAGCACTGCACGTCTGCCAGTTGTAGAGGCAGAAAATGGCTGAACCTAGCCAAAGAGGACCTTTGGGTGCACTGGAAGTGTGCAATATCAGGAATACCACACCATGTGGGCAACTACTCAAGGATGAAAGATGTCAAGAAAAAATGGTGGAATAGGTGGAAGGTTGTAGCAAGCAGAGGACTGCCAGGCCCTGAGGATGGGCCAAAAGCCCAAACAGCTAGAGCAGTGCTTATTCCCATTGATTAAGTCTTTTTTCTTTTTTTTTTTTCTCCTCCTTGGGAGTGACAAGATAAACATAGGACTGACCAATTGAAAGGTGGAAAGATATCTTGGTGCAGCACTCTTTTAATATGCAAGGATTGGGGGTGGGGAGAAGACACAACAAAACAGACATGTTTAAGATGGTCACAGGACAGAAACACAAGTACAGTGATATACTGTTTCTTACAAGCAAACCATCACTTTTATCTAGTGAGTGTCTTTAAAAAATAACTTTTAAATTTACCTTTGTGTTCATACCTTCTCATTCATATTACTGATTTTCAGATTAATTTCTTATCTATATTAGTAAAAAGGAATGTTCTAGTGCAAAGAATAAACATCATCGGGGGGTTACCTGAGAAAAGTAAATTTAGTTGATATGATAAATTGTTGCTTCCATGACGGAAAAAAAAAAAAAAAAAAACTAATGAGAAGTGTTGTGGCTAATCATCCTTTGTTACTGTACCACTACATCTGCCCTGCATACTTTGTAAGAATGCTTTTCAAACATAGTATGCTGCATTGTACGTTTGTACAATGTTTGAACTTTTTTCCCCCACTTCTTTTTCCTTGCTAATACTACTAGATGAGGCATTTCATATTGTTTCCCTTATGTGCTGCTGTGCAAAAAGGCTTTCCCATAGCAAGACTTCCCAAAGCACAAAACCTGAGAAGCATATTTAAAAAGATGTGTTTGCTGTCATGAAATTTGTTTCTCATTGCTTTTGAAAACAAATCCCTGTTGTTCACAAGCAACCAAACTAATTAGTTTGACTACATTAATTATCTCTTTAGTATTGACCTGAGGAAGCATGTGACTGAAGCATCCCTGAAAGAGGAATTAATGTTGCAGACTATCTTCAGCCACAGTATTTCCTTTTTTCTTAAGCCAACGGTTTCCAGTAATAGTTCTTCCAATCACTAGGTAAAAATTAGCACAGACATATTTATCTGTGTACAGTATATACATAAAGTACACAATAGAGCCAAGGAATATGAGAGCACTGATTACTTAAAATTTTATCCTTCAGATTACAGGCATGAATTAGACAGAAATCCACTATAATAAACAAGTCATTTGTGGTGTTAGCAGTTAGCAAAGAGTGTCGTGCTTCCCAGTTGAGCAGAGAGAACAGATGTGCATAGCATTTAGCAGTCATATTTGACAACATTTCAAGTTAAATGAATAAATTTGCATGAAGATTTAATCAGTTTTCCCCATCTCCTCTGACTTAGACATGGCTTATCTAGCTCAGAGATCAGATACACAGGTGCAGATGTGAAAGCGGATGCCTGTAGTATGGCTACTGACAGAGCTAGTCTTTGTGGAGAGCTCTGAAGCTCTGCACCCAACAATTCTCTTTCTCCAAATGAATTCATTCTGAAAATTTAAAATTTTGATGGGGAAAGTGGAACTCAGGAAAGCAAGGAGATGAGCAAAGGAAATCTTTGCTGTATAAACACTGCTCAATTCAGTCCTTCAACAGAGAGCTCTTGAGAACTGTGGCCTGCCCTCAGCTGAGCAGACCCATCGTGTACACTGTGAAGTGTGTGTTTCAACATTTTCTATCTAAAATTAGTTACTTCAAGTAAGAAACCAGAAGTTTAAAGCTGAGATGGGGTTAGGTTATCCTCAGGAAAGTGTTTCTGATGGACATGAAACACTTTTGGTGCAGAGAATCACAGCAGTGACAGTACTGCAGTAGAAAATTTCAAACAATTACTGCCCGTTACTTTTACCAACAGACAGCTGTATAACCTACAAGTCTATAGGTGTACATCCATTCAAATCAGTGAATAAGCATGAAGCATATGGTATATGACTCAAGATGTGGTGGGAAGGTGTTCTGCTACCAGTATCCAAAAGACGGCATTTAATTTCCAACAGGCCTTTGAGCTGCAGTAGAGAGGGTGCATATGGCAAAGAGATAAAGACTTACTTTCTAAGCTGGACTGCTGAGAAGGTGCTGAGGTGAGAGTTCAGAGGGCTTATTTATCACTTTGCTTCAACAGAGGAAAAATTCAATACAAAATACATCCCAAGGAGAATTCAGATGGTAGCATGTGAAAAAATTTTAAAGTTAACTGCAAAAGAGTGGAAAGCATACACCAACCCTTTTTGTCACCAGAACCCAGAGAGGTTTCAGCTATCACCACCCATGGGGGGGTGTGTCTTCAGTGTTGTGTTTGCTGCAGGAAGTCCTATGTGAAATCTCGTATTCTTTCATGTGTTTTCAAATGCCAGTTGAATGTTAAGGTATAGTCATCCAGCTAGTCCTAGTAAAGGAAGATCTTTTTAATTTATTAATTTATATATCTTTTAAATCAATCTAGATTGCTAAATAGATGGTAATATTTTAATTAGTGAGGAAAAAATAACAATTCAAGCAAAGCGGGATTTCAGTCTTTCAATGTCTTTACATTAAGGAAGTGGAACATAAACAGCACATGCTAAATCACTATCGATGGAAGACCAAAGTTGTTACTGTTCTGAATTGACTTCAGTTTGTTGTTACATGCACAGAAAAGAAACAATCAAAAGTAATAAAAAGGACTCTTGGAAAAATAAAAAGTTAGGCAGCAGATAGATTTAGGTCTTAAAGGTCAGTGATTGCCTGCAAATTTTGCTCAAACTTGCACTTATATCTCATAAAAGTTAAAAGTTTCACAAAATTTCTTTTGGGTTGTATCATATCTGATGAAATACTAGGGCTTCTTGCTTTATTGAAAATAACTAGTCAGGTTATCTTTAGGACAGTCTATCTAAGACACACTGTCTAAATTGAATCCTTATCGAAGTGAAAATTCAGTATAACATCTTTTCTTTGATTACAACTGAACATGTTTCAAGAGTGGAAGCAAAATCAGCTTTGAGTGGACAGATTTACTTGCTTACTTTAGGAAGAAGATTGTGTTTAGATTAGGTTTGACTGGCTCTTTCTGGTCAAGAAAAATCTTTAAAGGAATAGTTACAATTCTTTATAGATGCAGTCCTAACTCTTCATTTCTTCACAATCCCAAGGAATTCCACATTATTCTTACTGTAGAATTACTTCATGTTTGTATATCCTTCAGCTGAAGAATAGGACACTTTATGTCCAAGTGCACTGATTATGTGTCTTAATGACCAAAATGATTCCCCACAGATCCAGACACACATTACTTTATGGGAGATGTTCTCCTTGCACTCACTGATGCATTTTTAAAAGCTATGTAGAACAAAGGAATATTTTTTAGTGCTGGTTGAATTATTTCCACTAAACAATTTTACTAACATATTTAGTCATTTTTTTCTGTTTGTAGATTATTTTGAGACAATTTATCATCAGTGTGCATAATTTTAAATAATTCAGACTATAGTTTATAAAAATGTTTTGATCTAAATCTTCAACTTCCAGTTTGCTTCAACTGCCTTTTACTTGGCATATAGAATATATGAAATTTAGTATAAAGGTGGTATAACTGGTAGTTTTATCTCCATGTTATTCTCTGATTGCAAACCTAGAGGAGCTTTTGAGTCGAGCAGGCAGTTTTTATATGTAAATTCTGTTCCTCAGTTTCTGTTAAAAACACTTTGCAAACAAGTTTTGTGTGTTTGTTGGAAGAAAATTTGTTTATATTGCAGCAACACAGTTGGCTTTGCCTTGACATGTGTGTTTCTCCTCAGGTTTCATTTATCTTTGTACTTTTGTACCTGTTCTCTACTCTACCTGCAGCATGTTCCTCAGATCTGCATACTTTGTGTTCAGATGATGGTTTGATGAATGTCTCAGATGATTTACAATGAATTATAAGACAGTTACTTTTAGGCTTTCTTGAAAATGCAAATGAAATAGCGAAAAATAAAAACTCAGAGTAAATCTGAAAGAAGAGGGATTTACTCTTGGTGTGTGAGATTGCTTAAAGTATCATTTAGCAGATTTTGCTATCCTCCTTTGCAGAAATTATTTGAAATTAATTGCTGCTACTAGAAAATAAATTGCAGTGTAGAAAAAGATGCCATGCACATTTTAATTACAACATTGGACATGGCTGAATAATTTATAAGAGGTTTTGAGACTAAAGAAACTTAACTTTCTCTCTTTCTCATATATATGTAGAAGGAAAGAGATAATGAGAGAAATCCAAGAATGAATTACTTCACATGTGAAAGTCCAAGTGCCTAGTTAAACTCTGAACAATAACAAATAGAGGTACGTAATATAATTTTTCAAGTACTAAGTCTTGTTTTCTTGTTTTACAGATTGATCTCTCATTTTAATCCCCCTTATATTTTTCTAAGTGCTATAGATAATCTGATATAATAAACACCTTTCCTTTGAAAACAAGGTGACACTGCAGCCATTTTATCACTGCCCTATGAATTCAATTTTCTACAGAATCCAAGAAAAAATATTTTCCAATAATTATTTTCCTCAGGGTTTCTTCCTCCTCTGTGAGAACCTGACACACTCTGCCTTAATCGAACTATATGACTGGGTCCCAGAGTAGGTCCTGGGAGGTGTAGAAAGCCAAGGCTATTCTTGCAGAGGATCTAATCCTTTGCCTCCAAGCTGTTGTGATCCCTTATGCTGGTTTGAGCATTGATGAATTGTTGGGTTGTTTGATTTTCTTCTTTCATTGTGGTTTAATCTGAATAATCCAGTCAAAAATTCATTTTCCAAGGCAAAAGCTGTAGATATTGAAGAATTCTCTTATGTCCATGAACGCACATACTGTGGTCCAAGCCATAGAAGTGCCTTCAATTGTTTGTTGCTTCTCCACCAGCACAGAAAGTTTCCCTCAGCAATCTTAAAAAATGAAACAGACTCTGAGGCTGTACTGGTCCTTTCTGAGGAGGCAATGTGAAGCCCATTTAGTAATACTCATTGTCTGCTACTTAGAAAAAAGGGGATCATCATAATGAGGTTTCAGGTCAACTGGGGTTGCTCACAGACACCCACTGACTGAACAGGTGCTTCATTGCCTGCTTTTAAATACAGATAAATACAATTATTTTTTTGGTGTTACTAACACTTGACTCTGGAAATGGCAGAACAGAATTCTGAGTAAAAAGAATAAACCTTAATATTTTTTTCAATAAAAAGGCAACTATGAAATGTTGAGGGGAAAATATATCAGTGTACTTATTCCATCCTGCAATGGAGTTGTACACAAAAGGTACTCAGGATACCTGGAACAGAGGGGGAACACAGTGGTAGAAAAGTAGGCTTTCCATAGAAGAAGTGGAGGAGTGGGCTGCCTAGAGCCACCTTATAAGAAAAGCATGACACAGGGCTGTAATCACACTGAGATGCTGCGGTCAGGAGTGTAAGCACATTCAGACTTCAAGTTATGTCTATACTGCTGGATCTGCAACCATTCTGGCTGAGCTTACCCAGACTTTTTTCACACTGTAGAAATGATGGTCCTTACTTCTGCATTAGCTTCACAATTTAGAAATAAAAGCACATAGTCCTGCAACACAGTATCGTTTTCTTATGTGGGTGTTCAGCTTTACCTCCACTACCCATCCTTTTCTCCAAAGAATATCTTCTTCCTGCCCACCTTCCTGTCAGGAGAGTGATTGTGCCACTAGCAAGTGCTCCAGTGCTGTTCTATTCTGGCTTTTCTGCCCAGTGAGTTGTAGCTGTTCTTCCTACGCAACAGTACACTTTCAGTGGCAGAACAGAGAATATTATAGGTGATTAGATCTGTAAGTGATTCTAGTTCTTAATGTTAGTTGTTGCTAATGTTGATACTTCTAATAACTTCAGCATAGAAACTAAGATCACCCTTTTTTATTATTAATTTGAGTGATAATTCACCGTGCCATTTAATAAACATTTAACCATATTGATCATACTTGAACAATGATAATCTATTGATACATGCTTTCTTAAAGTATTCAGGTTATGAATTCATACATATCAGAATTTGAAATCTCTTCCTTCTCCCACTTAGATGATAGAACCTTCTTAACTTTATCATTTTATTCTAAAATGGGCAAGATGCTGTTCAGTCTAAATTATAAGGAATATGCTTTTGAGTACTGTAGACAAATGTCAATATAGGAATACTCCCATCTATTTTAAGATATTTTGTTCTACCTAAAAGTTTAGTCTTGTCTTTTAAGAATACTGGAGGTAAAACCATTCTACAAAGTAATCCCCAATTTCTTAACTATGGAAGACTTTTTACTTCACTTTTTTCAGTGTTAGAGAACTAAATATCTAGCAGAGTGCTTAAAATAGGGTCTTTAAATTTTTTATTTTTTTATTTTTAATCATATTTTTTTTCATCCAGCTGTAGTGATTAGATAGGTGCCATGACAACAGAATTTGCTTTCACATGTTTCATCATGTTGAACCACAAGGGACTTGGATGATTATTCAGGACAACCTAAGATGACTCTATACAACTTCCAGTGAAAAATACACTGTAGGATTTATTGTTTTAAGGCTAAATGATTGGAGTAATAAAAGATATATAAAGAGATAACAAATGCCATGAAGCCACTATATTTTATATAGAAAATAAAACATTTGTTACAGTTGTAGTCTCCCATGCTTTGAAGAATATACCTTGGTCCTATTTCCACTGAAATTAATGAGTTTTATATGAATTCAGACAATCATTGAGCTGTATTTACCCAGTTTTGTAAATCACAGAATCACAGAATTGTAGCAGTTTGAAGGGACCTCAAAAGATCATTGGGTCCAACCCCCCTGCCAAAGCAGATTCTTCAGAGCAGGCTGCCCAGGTGGGCATCCAGATGGGCCTTGAACATCTCCAGAGAAGGAGACTCCACAACCTCCCTAGGCAGCCTGTTCCAATGCTCCATCACCCTCACCGTGAAGAAGTTCTTTTGCATGTCGGTGCGGAACTTCCTGTGCTCTATCTTGTGGCCATTGCCCCTTGTCCTATCCCCACAAACCACTGAGAAGAGGTTGGCTACATCATTCTGTCTCCTACACCTCAAGTATTTATAGACATTGATGAGATCCCCTCTCAGTCTTCTCTTCTCCAGGCTGAACAGACCCAGGTCTCTCAGCCTTTCTTCATAGGGAAGATACTCCAGGCCCTGTATCATCTTTGTGGCCATCCGCTGGATTCTTTCCAGGAGATCCCTGTCTTTTTTGTACCAGGGAGCCCAGAACTGGACACAGTACTCCAGGTGAGGCCTGACCGGGGCAGAGTAGAGGGGGAAGATCACCTCCCTTGACCTGCTGGCCACACTCCTTTTAATGCAAGCCAGGATCCCATTGTCCCTCTTGGCCACGAGGGCACACTGCTGGCTCATGGGCAACTTGTCATCCACAAGGACTCCCAGGTCCTTCTCCTCAGAGCTCCTCTCCAGCAGGTCATCCCCCAGCTTGTACTGATACTTCCAGTTGTTCCTTCCCAGGTGCAGGACTCTACAATTGTTCTTATAAAACTGCATTTGGTTTCTTCCTGCCAATCTTTACAGCCAGTCCAGGTCTTGCTGTATGGCAGCACAGTCTTCTGGCGTGTCATCCACTCCTTCCAGCTTTGTGTCGTTGGCGTACTTGCTGAGGGCAGACACTATTCCCTTATCAAGGTCGTCGATGAAGATTTTGAACAAGACCGAACCCAGCACCGACCCCTGGGGAACACCGCTAGTCACAGGCCTCCAGCCGGACTCTGTGCCACCAATCACCACCCTCTGAGCTTGGCCAGTCAGTTATTTCTCACCCCACCTTACTGTCCACTCCTCTATCCCACACTTTCTCAGCTAAACTAGCTTCCTTCCTAGGATCCCTCAAAGATGTACAAATGTATTGAATTTCATAGAATTTAGATGATTTAAGACTCAGTTCTAGTTTCACTAAAAGCAACTTTTTCCTCTAACTTAAATGCACACCAATCCACAGTTTGAAGAAGAACTGAACATGTCTCTCTCTGTGTATGATTTTTTGCTTTCAACTGCTCTTATCATAAATTAAAAATTACTCAGTAACTTGTGTCACAGGGAAAAAAATAATTTAGAAGTAAAGTTTGTTTAACAGACTGATTTCCATTTTCCAAGTGATGAATTTGTGCATCTTGTTCAGCATGTTGGTTTTATAACCAGTTTCAGCACCATGGTGTTGCTCATTTGTCCCATTAATCTGTCCAGGGACAAGTAAGGGCAGGTCATATCCTGGAAGCCCAAGTCAACAGGTTTGTGGGCAGGGTAGAACTCATGTCTTCTGTCTGTGGATGTAGGGTGGACCACTCTCATGGTCGTGTTATTTTCCACAACTGTTTCAACTGCTATTAACAATTCAGCCCTGAACTATCCTCAAATATGCCTGTATTAATCCTGTTGGTCAAAATGAGCTATATATTGCTTAGTGTCCTGGTTTCAGTTGGGACAGAGTTATTTTTCCTCCTAGTAGTTGGTAGGGTGTTATGTTTTGGATCAGGATGAGAAGAGTGCTGATAACATGCTGATGTTTTAATTGTTATGGAGCAATGCTTACACAAGCCAAGGACTTTTCAGCTTCTTGCTCTGTCCTGGCAGTGGGCAAGCTGGGGTTGCAGCAAGAGCTGGGAGGGGACAGACCCAGGACACTTAGAGTTGCTGATATCCCTTATCTATAATTATTAGATGCACCTGTGGCTTCAAGACATTTCTAAATTTAAGTTCTCTATTCGCTTTATAAATAGCCCTAAATGATGCCTTTCTCTTTTGTTTTAACCAATGAGCCTCATGTGTTCTCAAGTGCTTTTACATTATATTTGGCTGATGCAACAGCATAATATGGTTCCTCTGGAAGAATCAGTGACAGCAAGTAGGGCAAGTGGTTACCAGGGAAATGAAGCATTCACTATTCAGTTGCTTAGATTGCCTGTATAATAGATAATTCACTGAGCATTTGACTTGTATCTGTAAAAATCACTGAATATTATAGTATTATTAATAAGATGTCCACATTTATTCAGATCATTACAAATACCACATTAAAATTGACAGTGTTTCCAATACTGTTGCAGGATTCACATGTGTGTGCCTCAGAGTTGGCAGATCTCGATACAAGATTGGAAATCAACGACTGCTTCAATGAAGTTCTGTTTGTGTATATAAGAGAAGAAAAAAATCAAGCATTCCAAGAATTAACACACAAAAAATTACCTTTTCAAATTTAATTATCCGCCTTTTTTGGTTTAGTTGGTTTTTGAGTGTGTGTTGGAAGTGTTTAGGTATACCACAGACCTAAAAAACATAGCAGAGCTCAATAGATCTTGTTAGCTTTATTCTACATGAACACTATTTTTTTCCCTCTAGAAGTCACCCAGGAAAAAGCTCTAATTTACTGAAATATATATATATTAGTTTTTATAGGTATAGTTTATATAGGTATATTTTACCAGTAGAAAAAGTCAATCTTTCCATTCATTCTAAAGGATTTAGATATTTTTCCACCTATACACCTCCAATATTTTTTCATGGTAAAATTCATCATTATGTGCTTTTATTTCTAGCTCTATATGCCAACTATTTGCAGACAGTTTATAATACTATTGTTACACCTGTGTCTTGAGTTGAAAGAAAAAAAGACAGCTTGCACACAATACATGAGATACAGACAAAAGAAAGATCACAGGCAAGGTTTTATTCTTTTACAGGAAGTGCTGTGGATGCTTTACTGTCCAGGCAGGTCCAGATCACCACCAGCATGGTAAGCCTCCAGAAAGCCATTAGAATGCATGATCTGCTGTTTGTATTTAAATTCTGCTGTGGTGCTACCTTACTGTTGTGGGAGCAGAAAGTAAGGCTTTCAGAAACATTTAGTAAATGCATGAATGTATTGATGAATACCTCTCTAAAGAGACTTAAAATACTGAATGGGAGTTTCCTGTTAAACACATAGTCAAAGCAGTGAGATAACCTGGCATATTGGTAAGAATTCAAATCAGTTTACAAATAATCCACTCCCAACCCTCCATTTAGTTTATCCTCCTGTGTAAAATCTAAAAATTAGTTTTAAGCCAGGTGTGCATTGCACTCTACCCTCTTTTTGAGCATCCTTCTGTCAGGCTTCACTATTTAAACACTGTCATTTCTGAGAGCAGAGGACCCCAGTTGTTGTACTGGGTGGATGTAGCACACTGTGGTTGAGATCAATCAGAAAATCCCATCCACTCATGCTAATTCATCCATGTGAAACAGAAAACTTGGGTTATTATTATTGTATTACTTCATCAATGATAAGTCCTTCATTGTCTCTGAAAATGCTAAATTCCTCTTTCAAACTTCAAAATCATTTTGATGTCACAAATACCAATTTCCATTCCTATTTAAGTAAATTGGTATTTTCCTGCGTAAAGAGGACTATAAAACCAACTTTCACAGCAGTTACAACCTTCAGAGTTGAATCAATAGATGAAATGTGTAACTGAAATATTTTAAAAGTTGGAACAGCTCTAAAACCCTATACTTCCTGCAAAAGGAAGACATGAAAATGCCACAGACTAATCAATTCTGTATGGTTTCTGAACAGCAGCTAATAAAAACAGATATTTTTAAATGTCTATCTCCTTTTCACAAGCAGTCTTTAATCTTACCTCATAAAAATGATAATCTTTAATAGCTAAAGAAATTGAGGCACTTTATGCACTGCCAGGAACCTGTTGGGAAATTCCAACTGCTATATAGGCCTCTCAATCAAGTTCAGGGTTTGTAAAGCAGCCTACCAACTTAAATCTAAAATTGCCATAAACAATTTATATCAATAAGTCATGTAAGTTTCCTGCTAAAAGTTTCATTTAAATATAGATTGAACTAAGAACTGAAGCACAGCATATTCATGCAGAAAAACTATGTACTGAGTAGTTATCCAAAATAAATGAATTCCAATTTCCTCTATAATGTTTTGTTACCTATAGCCATCGAAGAAAGCCTGCTGAGCAATAAAGGACATAATATTACACAGCCTCATCAACCTTGAAAAACGATGGAGAACTTCATTAACCATATATCTTCAACTCCAATATATAGCAGTCCACTGGCTGGAGGTTAGAAACTGAGATGGATACAAGTACATACCATATCACCAGACTGATAATCATGAGCCTCCAAGTTTTTTCCACAGCAAAATCCTCAATATCAAAATTCTCTGAGTTCAATTTTGTTTGCAACTCCATTATAGCCTGGAAATATTTGTTAATTGTTCATTGAATCTGAGGGAGAAATGGGTTGCATTTGCACAAATGCCATATTAAATGGTTGACTTGACAACAAAAGAGGAAGGAACAAGATCCTTGATATTAGGTCAGAAAGCATTTTAAGCCATTCCTTTACCTCAGCTGCCAGCTCTAACTGTGGCTGCATCCCTGAAGTCTCTGGTAGCCCTGTAGGTGGGTTCATGTGATGGCTACGAATATTGCCAACTTCCCCATTCTCAGACCTGGTTTTATCTTTTTATAGCCTTCATGTAGAAAAAGCTAAATTGTCTGCCAGAGAGCAATGTTTCTTAAAAAGAAAGGAGGAAAGAAAAGAGGAGGAGGAGAGGGGGGGGAAAAAAAAAAAAAAAATGCACTTTATTTCCTTGATTCCTCAAAGGCATGACTCTTTATATGTCTGAATGCAGAACATTGTCATCTATAAAGGCAGCTGAGACCACTGTGAAGTAGACACAATTTTGGCTACCAGGTGGTTATAATCAAGCAAAAGGAACCTCTCATTTATTATTAGAGGTGAACATTGTTTTCTTATCATGTTATTAATTAGCAGCACTCTCTCTATCAGGGGGTTCACAGAGCATCTGGCAGAGTAAGGGCCTTTATGAACAATTTCAAATCCATAGGTTGAAAAGTTAGGAATTCTAAGTCCTACATGAATGCTCTAGATCCTTTTTATGTTTGGGGATTCAACCTAGAGCCCACATCCTGTGGATGGAAGTCATCTTTTTTTTTTTTTTTTTTTTTTTTTCCTAAGGAATATAAGTTATTCTTAGACAGTTATAGTAGTCAAGCCAATAGTTAGCTCACTTAATTGAGTGCCCTCTACTGCAATTATGAACAGTGCAGGGTTAACAGAGGTACAACAAAGCATTGATCAACCACTGTCCCTCCTCCCCCCCTTCCCCCAAAAGAAAAAAAAAAAAAAAAAAGAGAGAGTTTAATGGTCATCTCCACTTGATCAGTCACAGACCATTAAAAGGAAGTTTGGTTCAACCTGTTCAGGGATAGCAAATCATCCTTCAAAAGACAGGTTGTTCTAGCTTGTACATTGTCCCAACAGCACAATTTCACTATATTAGTGTTAGTTCTCAATACACTGCATTTTGAGGGTTGCCTTCAGCAGGATAGCTCTATTTTTATGTACACAAAAAACTAATTGAGTTTTTTGTGTACAAGCCATAACCTCAATCTTCAAAAATGTCAGGAGAAAACTATGCAAAGGAGAAAAAGATACTTGGCAATGCATACCTAAGTTACAACAAAGGGCGAAAACTATTTTCCCAAGCTAAAACAACTTTTTAGTTCCCTGCTAGTGCCAGGTTTAAATTCCTAGAAGTAAAGAAGTGCTGGTGATGATAGTATTGGGCTAATGAGCTTTTTCTTCAAGGAGTCATGGACAATAGCCTGTAGTATATTAATGAGTTTGGAGCTGCTGTTTTGCAGAAAAACTTCTGGAAGCTATTGAAAAAGCAAAAAGCAGAAAAGGAGTGATAATTTTGGTCAGTGTTATCACATTCTTTGTAGTATCAGGGTAGTTGATGCCAATATGTCTTTCTGTCTCTTCACTTTGACACCTTTAGAAAGTGAAGTATAGTTGCTAATCTAAAACCATCTGTGACATATGATGGTTATATGTAGCAGGCAGCACTTAAATATTGGTAATTCTTATGTCAGAGTCATTTTTCTTAATTGCCAAATGTCTGCTTAACACTGTTTTTTAATATGCTGTCAAACAATTTGAAGTATGTTACTTCACCTAGTCCTCATGCACCAAGCACACTGGAATTTTTCAAAGGCAAACTATTTTGCAAAGATGTACGGTTTTAATAAGGAAGTGTTTCAAGTGCAGGGTGGCCAGCTGTTAAAATACATGTTGGGGATGTAGCACACCACTGTGAAGGATCTGGCCCAGGTCCCCTGAAGTCTAGCACATGTTGCTATGGCTAAGCAAACAGGCAGAACTGGTGTTAAATGGCAATGTCTCTCTTTTCACGCACAAAGAATGAAAATATTTAATTTCTGTTCAGTAATATTTTTTTTAAAAAAAATGAAAGCCTCAATTTTATTTTTTTAAATTATTACTACATTTTCTATCCAGCACAGATCAAAGGCCATTGGTTTGATCAATTCACTGGCATTTCCTTCTTTTATCATCATCATAGCCAAATACCTCCCTTTTATCCCATTACTCATCATTTCTGTGACTAGTCAGTAACACACTGGAGAGCTACACCACAAGCCAAGGAAAGATGCCAGGGAGATTGTGTTTCTCTCCCTTCCACAAATACATCTGCCTGCATAGATATGCTGTTCATTGCTAAAACACTCTTTGCTTAATTATTTTTTTTTTTGGTAATTAGATATTCTCTCTTTTTTTTTTTTTTTTTTTTTTTTTTTTCATCTGTTGTAAGAATGAACTCAACCTTGTTCAAGCAGAAGTCTGGTTGTCAAAACACTCAGAAGGATGCAAGGACAGATTTGAGAAGATAATAAGGAGAAACACTTGAACAGACATGTACATTGGTTACCCTGATGACAATAGTTTTGACTGGAAGATGACACTTTTATTCTATGACCATGAATCTGCAAATATATTAAGGTCTTGTGCCACGCAAACAAAAGTGCAGTGGAAAAGAGATACATTACGTCTTCTGGACCTAAATAACTATTTTCAGATAACGGTATCTCCTGGCTGATCAGAACCCTTCTCATTACTCTTGTGACAGTATTTTGTTAATTTTAAGTAAGGTGTGTGGGTTTTGTTTGTTTGTTTGTTTTTAAATAGGTTCCTATTCTGGTAGGATTTAGCAGCTATGACTTCTTACAGATTACTTACTACCTTTCTGTTGAACTGTGGTTTACACTGAAAGTGTATACCTGTATCTGAATCATAAAATCCCCATTCATTTAATTTAGATCAGGATTGGGCCATTACCTTAACCTCCTCCTTTCCAGGATCAATGTAGGACTTGCAGCTTTTATATTACCTAGCTTGTATTTTCCTGAAGAATTACAACTTGATTTGAGAAATGGAAAAGATACGTGACTTCCATATGTTTGTATAATTATGTTTCTGCGATTTGTATGATAGAATACATTAATATACTGATGTTGTTGGGCAAAACTATAAGATTGTTTTGAACCATGAGATTCATAAAAAATATTATGAAACTATCTTCAATCACATGTAATTTATGACAGAAATATTCAGATTAAAGAGAGAGCCTAAGATAACCAGTTTTATATAAGGTTATCCAGCAGAAAAATAAAGTGGATGTAAGATTGATTCAAAACACTGAAAAGATTAATTTTTTAATTTCTCCTTTGAATAATAGAATTGCAATTAGATGCAATAACATGTAGAATCTTATGTCACTGCCGACAGGGGTGGTTCTAATGTTTATCAGCATGTACAAATATACAATGCAATGGAAGTTTAATGGAATTATATCTTACAAAACAAAACCAGTGTAATTTACTTATCATTACTATAATACTAAAAGGAAGTAACATTTAGTTGTGATATGCTAGAAGACAGAAAAAAAAATAATTTATCTGTAAAAGACTTTATACCTTCTTCTTGTGGTAAAATTATTTTCATGTTTAGTCTGATTTGTCATGTGCCAGTCGTTATGAGCATGGGGCTGGTCAGTGAAATTCCTTGAGTGCACATGAATGTCCGGTGACTGCAGTGTTTCAGTGCCTGGAGGGAATATGAGGGTTTTTTTTTTTTTTTGCTGTAAGAAATTGTTAGGTGTTGCTACTTATTGCATGCTGTAATAAGTTTGTAAACAGTTTGTCATTACTGTTTGTTGTGTTACAATACCTACAAAGGTCTATACTGTTTGTAAAGTTCCACAGAAGATGGATCTCACTGTTCCCAGCATAAGAACTGCCTCTGACTTCAGGGATCTATCTGTTCATTTCAGTATAAATATACATAAATCCACTCTGAGAAATTCAAGAGCATCTGAGCATCTTCCTGTTTCTCTCTCTTCCAAGAGAAGAGATAACATTGATGTCAAAGGGAACAGAAACAGACAATTCTGTGAGGTGGCAGAACTATCACTAAAAGAAAAAAAAAAAAAAAGTCTATTTCATGGCAAATGATTATTAGCTGCCTTGATTAATTACCAGCTCCAAAGCAAGTGAGTCTGAACTGTTCTCATCGATATTCAAATATATACCCCATTTTTTCTCACCTTCAGTATTCACATGGGATTTAAAAGAGTTAAAACATAACAATGTTCCCTCTAGGCAATAATGACACCATTTAGCTACAGAAAAATTCAACTAATAATACTTTGAGCTCTCTAAATAGCCTGCAAATGCATTTTGCTGCAGAGCCGGTCAAAATCCCACAGATTTCAATACCCAAAGGCTAGGCAGGCAAGAGAAAGGTGGTCTGCTAGAGTGAGGTTTACCCAGGTAGCCCAGCAGAACATGATTTATTACACCCTGCTATGCTAATCCTATTACTGGAGCAGGGTTTGGTATTACTCACTGTAGGTCTCAGACTAGTGGAAGCAATATTTTTGGAAGGGCAGATTAATAATCAGGGGACATTTGGGGGGGAGGGGAGGGCTAGGAGGGGTCTGTGAGTTTGATGTGATATTGTTTGTTTGTTTGCTTATTTTATGTGTTTGAAGCTCCTTTGTCAGACATTTTGAATGCTAAAAGGAACTGTGAGGAGGTAGGTTAGCAGTGAAAGAGTAAATAGTAAGAATATGTGCACAAGAAAGGCAGTTGGACATCTCTGTCACTTGTCAGACAAAGCACATGATAATAAAGTGCAAAAATGACTTTGAAAAGTCTGCTATTTTGAAATATCCTTCTACTTCTAGTGGATTTTTCCAATAGTAAGAATATTTTTTAAAAATGAATTCTTACAGAACAGTACATATTTTAAGTGGCTCCACTATAAGTACATTTTTTCAGGCTTTCCCTTACACATGTTTACTCATATGTAAATAATGTCAGAATTTCTTAGAGAGTGAATATAAACTGAGAGGTATTTTAACAATACTCTAGTATTTATCCAGAAATTACAAGTATGGAATCAGAAGTCAAACTCCTATGTTTGCTATGACTCATTGACATAAAATGGATGTTGAGCAGCATTATTTATCATCTCTACCTCAGTTTAGTCCTTCATAACATTATAATAATAATAATAATACTGTCTCATTCAAAAATTTAGGGTGTTCTTTTCTGTTGCTACTGAATACAAACAAATGAACTAAATGGTGCATCAATTAGATACCTTTGTATTTTGTTGAACTCAGAAAATAAATTACTAGAAATAGCCTATGCTATTGAATCTGCATCACAAACCTATTATTTATCATTGGTATAAACACTTGTATCTTAGGCATTCAAAATTTGATGTTGAAAAACCTTGCAAAAAATGTATTTATGTAGCTGCGTGAAGAGCCACAAATATGCCTTTTGTCTGTTGGTACTGTGGTGCTTGAGGTGAGTGGTTAGATTGCTACAGTTTATGCCTAACATGTATTTAGCCTAATTAGCAAATGAGGTCAAAAATCAGATAGCTAAAGGGGATCAGTGCATGAGCCCAGCTATGCCATAAATGTTATAAGGAAAAAAAGAAAAGCTAGATAGCATTAGCCTTAAATAGCAGTGATGCAGTGCCAGCAAGAAAAGACTGCCAAAAACTTTATCACAGAGGACAGAAAAGCCATCTGATAAATGCAGTGATTGATCAGTAGGGTAATGATTTGTGAAATTACATATTCAGTGCCCATATCCCACACATCCTCTGCTAATAAACCTCCTCTCTGGCAGGTGGGGTGGGCAGGGAAGGGAAGGTGGTCTGCTCTCTCTTGATCTTGAAAGACTTACCACAGGATGCCTGCTTAGTGTCAGCAGGCACTGACAAACAATACAGATTTGATCATCGTACCTGTTTCGAGTTCTTTAATCCTCATTTTGTGTGACTGTGTACAGCTTCTCTGGGTCCCCCATCACCTGCACGCTAAGCAGGATAGATGGTCTAAAACTCCACCTGCACTTGAGAGTACCTTGAACCACCACCCATGAGCCCTTATCTTCAGGTAGTCCTGGAAATATTTCACACTGTTGTATAATCCATTTCCTAGATGAGAATCACAAAGGGAGGCACATAATATAAAGGGATAAAAGAGAAGCTGTCTTTAATGAGCACACATGGCTCTCTGTCATAACAAATTACCCTGTGATGTTCATGATTAATTGTGCTGCCACTTGTTGTACAGCAGCACAGTAATGCAAGCCAAATAAGCACAATGCAAAACTGTCTGCAAAATTAGTTAGCTTTTTACATTTCATATTTATCACTGTCTGCCAGCTGTGACAATCTTTCAACATATATGTGATCTTGCCTGTGGTGTCCTGAATTAAAATGGATCATATAAAGCCTTGGTTCAGTGCAGGGCCAATGAGCCTATGCAAGCTGACAAGCCAGAAGGTAGTACAAATTAAAATGAATTTGTGCCAAACTCTCTTGAGCTAGTTGTGATATTATGCCCCACTCTGCCTCTTTTTAAGATATTCCGTCACCAGGCTTTTCTAAGTATGCAGTCATTTTTTATTCTTGGCAGACATTTTAGAATAGAATAGAAGAGTTCAGTTGGAAGGGGTCTCTAAAGATCATCTAGCCTGATCACTTCAGTGCGAAAGAAAAGTTAAAGCATGTTATTGAGAGCATTGTCCAAATGCCTCTCAAACACTGACAGGCACAGGGCATCATCCACCCATCTAGGAAATTTGCTCCACTGTTTGGCCATCCTCATGGTAAAGAAATGTTTCCTAATATCCAGTCTGAACCTCCCCTAGTGCAGCTTTGTCCCATTCCCCTGTGCCCTGTCCTTGGAGACCAGCATCTGCCTCTGTGCTTCCCTCCTCAGGGAGTTGCAGAGCACAGGGAGGACACCTCTCAGCCTCCTGCTCTCCAGGTGAGACAACTCAAGTGCCCGCAGCCTCTCCCCACTGGACATGCCCCCCAGCCCTTTCACCTGCTTTGTTCCCCCCCTCTGCATGCTTTCAAGTACCTTAACACCCTTTTTATAGAGTGGAGCCCAGAACGGCACACACAATTCAAGGTAAGGCCACACCAACACTAAGTGTAGCAGGAGAATCACCTCTTCTGACCAGTGGCTATGCTATGTTTAATGCATTCTAAAATGTAGTTTGACCTCCTGGCTACCAGTTCACACTGCTGACTCATGTTGCGCCTACTGTTGACCAGCAGCTCAATTTTCTTGTAATTGAGATATTCTCTTCTTTCTTGTACCTGGCACTTAAATTATGCGTATTTCTGAATTACTAATGTAGTGCCATTAAAACTGAGTTACAACACAACAGCAGAAATCCCAGTCCAAACAGGATACAAATTCTTTGTTCAAGTCAAAACATCAGTTACCGGAATAAGATGCCAGATCAGCTGCAGACATTGTGTTTTCTGGGTTTGCAGAATAATCATTCTGCCTGAGACAATAACCAATTTATATATATACATATTAAGGAAAGCATATAATCTGAACAAAAAAGTTCCTAAAGTACCACATTGTGACACTTATTACTGGTTCATCTTCTAGTGCTTTTATGTTACTTTTCATTATTTTTTCAAGGAAAAGGGAAATCCATCAACCTTTTCAGAGACTGAAATTTGGAGGTATTAAAAATTACATCCCTTATGGGTGATTATGTTTCTGGAGTGTTATTAGGAATTTAGATAGCCTTTGAAGATTTGGACTTTGATATTTACTGAACTTTGCTCTCCCCAGGGTGCTACCATGGGAAGGACAATCCAGCCAAACTGAGTGCTTTTGAGAAATTATCTTTCTAACATTAAGGTAGGCTATAACCTTGGGTTCTGTAGTAGACACAAACATTTTTGATCTCCAACCCCAGATTAAGTGTGTAATCAATAGAAACTAGCACCGCTAAGCTTTTTTTTTTTTTTTTTTTTTTTTTTTTTTTTTTTTTTTTTTT